>CM019700.1:7981399-8591399 GCA_009760885.1 Achatina immaculata
TGTCTGGACTGTCTTCCACTGATGTCTGGACTGTCTTCCACTGATGTCTGGACTGTCTTCCACTGATGTCTGGACTGTCTTCCACTGATGTCTGGACTGTCTTCCACTGATGTCTGGACTGTCTTCCACTGATGTCTGGACCGGCTTCTCTTCATTGACCCTCCCGGTTCAGACGGTACCCCTCTCGTGTCCTCTTTGCTGTTCTTCTCTGATCGTCTGTTCTTCCGTCTGCTGTTCTTCTCTGCTTGTCTGGACCGGCCTCTCTTCACTGACCGCCCTTGTTCCTCCGTCTTTTGGGCCCCGTCCTCTCCAACTGCCCCGTGACTTAGATGTCGTAAATCCATTGTCCAGTAGGCCACGCCTCTAGATATTTAATTGGTCAGCTGACCGAGTCGTCTACTCCTTTATTTCAAAACCGTGTGCAATAGCGTCCTCAGATTAGTAAACTAATACTGTCGGTCTGCGTCAGCTCCGTCTATACAGTTATCATTTACCTAAGTCATTATCTTGCTCTTTCATGTCGGAGGTTTTATTGTGTCCTCGCTTTTCATTGTGTCTGCCTTTTCTATTCGTGTTTCTATTCTGTTTACTTGTGTCAGCGCCCAGTCATACTATTGTCAAGGAAGTTTGTTTTTCTACCTTGCTCTAATTTTCCTATTTACTTTTTCTGTTGATATTAGATGTTACTATTATGCCTACAAAATGTTCATAATCATATTCATTAATAATAATAATAACAACTGTAATCATTACTTACAAGGCTATGCTACACAGACGGACGGCCGGACGGACGGATAGACAGACAGACAGACAGATAGATAGATAGATAGATAGATAGATAGATAGATAGATAGATAGATAGATAGATAGATAGATAGATAGATAGATAGATAGATAGATAGATAGATAGATAGATAGATAGATGTAATCTGCATGAAAATATCAGCTCTCAGAAATGGGAAATCTACTCATGATTCCAGAAGTCCAGCCCAGACTTCTTACCCCTTGTTTTGAAATGCTAGGGGTACAGTAATGTCCAGCGGTTTGCAAGCGTGTAACAACATATCCACAAAAGGATGCCGCATGTGGTAGATCATAATATCTGTCAAATGACCGGCTTTTCGTGATAGCCCCGCCCCACCCAACCCCCTTTTTTCACTCCCTTCTAAGGCAAGAGACTGGCAGGCTTGTGTTTACTTACAATGTCACATTCGCCCCTTCAGTCACGTGACAGACGTGAGGCGGCGTGACTTCTGACGCTCCCACGTTCACGTGACAGACAGAGAGCACGGAAATGTCACGTGATCTGGAGAGATCACGTGACATACACGAGACCATGTGGGCTCTAATACTGACACATTCCCTCCCCCAGTCACGTGGCGGCCAAGAAGAATATATCATGGAAATACTGCCACATTACCTGGACTAGTCACATGACAGACAAGGAGAACAAGGCATATTAACACTATCACATTATCCCCCCCTCCCAGATCACGTAACATACAAATGAAACCATATTTCCCCATGACTGTCACATTCCCTCTAACAATCACGTACGTGACCTTCACGGAGAATGTGGTCTCTCATACCGTGACGTCTGCCTCTCCTCCTGGCAGAAGGTTCATTTTTCCTTCACTCTTTCTCATTTCAGAGCACCCCACAAATGTGACCATCAAAATCCACCTCCTAAGCTTCGACTCCGTCAGCGAGACAACCATGGTGAGTATGCCTGACTGACAGTTTGATTGACAGCCTGAGCGAGTGATAGGATGTTTGCTACTCCGTGCATTCAAGGAGAGGTACATTATCGTTCTGAGCAGTTAGTAGCTCACGAACAGCACAAACAGTTACAGTGCACGTTTGTCTTCTGTATCTTTGCATGCAAGCCTAAGATGATGATGATGATGATGATGATGATGATGATGATGATGATGATGATGATGATACAATCATTGGCTTTCGTCCACTTTATTCACCCTACTGTTTGCTGCTGTTGTATTGACGGCAGTGACGCAGACCTCAGTACTACTTTATTGTAGTAGTTTTACTACAAAGTTTTACAGGTAGTAGTGATGATACCAACTGTCTACCTAAGATAAAAGGAGTGTTCTGGCCAAATACCATCAGTAACTGGCTCTTGTTAAGAAAGACAATGACACCAATGTTGACTGTGACTGAAAGGAGATGGTGGCAATGGATTAGCCACATTATGAGAAAGACATACTAATCCTTACCATGAGCAGCTTTGATGTGGACCCCACAGGATAAAAGAAGCGTACGACGACCCAAAGGAGCATGGAGACCGTACAGCTGGGGGAAGACTGGCGAACAAAGGCTTGACGTGGGAGACAACCAGGAAGATAAGGACCCACAAAAGAGAAAGTCTCTTGCTACCAGCAGTCCCATGGGGACTTGGGCACTGACAGGACAAGAGAGAGAAAGGGAGAACGAAAGGACGAAAGAACGAACGAACGAACATACTTTATTTTCAAAGGGTTAAGAATTGGGCACGCAGGCCCGTCTAACATTCTGCCCTTCATCATACAGCTTTCACTCAGTCACAGTCATTCAGCATTTGTTAATGAGCATAATAATCATGAAGACACAGTTAAATGATTACACAAATAAATAATAAATGTATCTTATGTCCATACACTCCACACTCTGATTTATGCAGCAAAATGAAATAAACTAGCATTCTTACATTCATTTAAAACTAAAATTTATAGAAAAACTGTTTTTAAATTACAACAATCAAGCCATACTTTAAACTACTTTAGACTGTTCTTAGGGAAGCATATAGTCCATATCAAACAGATGTTGACAAAGTTTGAAGTTATAAGAACGAATATTACTTGTAAGTTTGACATAAGTTGGTAGGGCATTCGAAAGGTGGGCAGCTGAGTAAGAGAATCTTTATTTTAACATGTCACGCTTTGGTTTTGGGGGAATACAATTGCTTAAGTGTTGACTGTGTTTCGGCTTGGATTTGAACAACAACCACAGATAGGGTGGAGCATTGTGGGATAGAATTTTATGAATTAGCTTGGCCTTGTTGAAAAGAAATCTCTTCTTGAGGGGTAGAATATCAAGATGTTTGTCCTTATTTCTAATACGTGCTGTATGTTTGTCATCTATATGCCTCACTGCTCGTTTTTGAAGTGTGTAAAGTTTTTTCATGTTTGACATGGAACATTCATCCCAGACTGTGGAACAGTACTCCAAGTGTGTTTGTATCTGTGATATGTAGTATATTCTTTTGGTGTCTATGTCAAGAAAATGTTTAATTTAAGAAAATTGGTAAACTTTTTATGCAATGAGTTTGGTTAGATTGTCTACTTGATGATTTCAGCTGAGGTGGTGGTCAATCGTGAGACCTAGAGTTTTATGTTCACTAACATTCTCTATATGTGAAGTTTCAGCATGGAGCTGTTGTGTTGTTGGTGGTGGGTTTGTTAATTTCTGTCTTGTTGTAATGAGCATGGATTTTATTTTGCTGGTGTTGGGTATGAGCATTCTGTTGTTGTTGCTCCAGTTAATTAGACTGTTTATTTCAATTTGAAGAGTTGACTCAAGGTTAATACAGTCACTGTCACTAGTGTAAACTGTGCAGTCATCAGCAAAGAGGTCACAAGATGATTTTTTGAGATGAAGTGGAAGATCATTAACGTAGATGGTGAAAAGGAGAGGACCAAGAATAGACCCTTGTGGAATACCATTATCAACCACAGACGAGCTTGGCTCAGAGTTTTTGAGCGAAACTATATGTTGTCTTTTGGAAAGACAAGATGTAATAAATTTAGTCAAGTCAGGGTGTAATCTATAAGTCTCAGCTTTCTATCTAGGATTTTATGATCAATCATGTCAAATGTTTATTTTAAAGTCAACAAAGTCAGCACCACATAATTTATCATTGTTTATATTAGATAACCAACATTCTGTCATTTTTGTGAGAGCTGTGTGGCAGGAATGTTTCGGCCTTTGGAAGAGAGAAAGAGAGAGACAGAGGACAGAGAGTGGGGAGAGAGAAGGAGAGAGACAAAGGGAGAGAGAGTGAGAGAGAAAGGGAGAGAGTGGAAAGGAGAGATGAGAGAGGGGAAGAGAGGAATGAATGAATGAATGAATGAATAATCTTTATTTTTAAAGGGTAAAGAATTGGGCACGCAGGCCCGTCTTACATTCTGCCCTTCATCACTCCATCTTTCATTCTTCCCACACACTTGATTTAGTACAAAAATACAAATTAAATTAGGAAAAACATATCAAAAGAGTGTAAGATTTAACTACTACATTCAAAGTAAAAGAGAAGAAGTAATTAACCTAATATTAGAGAGAGAAGGAGCGAGACAGGGAGAGAGAGAGGGGAGAGAGAAAGTTAGAGAGATGGGGAGAGAGAGGGAAGGGAAAAAGATAGGGAGGGAGAGGGGAAGTGAGAGAAAGGGAGAGAGAGAGAGCGAGAGAGAGAGAGATATAGAGATTAGGGATAGAGCATTTGACAATGATCAACATATTACAAATGTTTTTTCCCTATCCCTCAACTTTCTGACAAGTTCCGACATGCCAACCTCGTCTGCCATGACAACCACTTCTCCCAGCACTTAAAACAGTCTGAAGACGGGACTGGCTGGAAGAAGTCACATGACCTCTGACTACACACACCTTCATGGTTTATATCGACAAGTAGGATAACGTGATCTGGCCTAGTGAGTGCAGGATTACTTGCCTGGGCCCACAGAGACTATAAGATGAGACGGCCCTACTTTTCCCTGATGTCGAGACATCTCATCAGTTTTGACATCTAAATGCCCTCAGCTCGGAGTTTAGAAGATGTCTGGGGCTTGCAGTAAGATGATCAAGACGTGTTCTGTGATTCGATTCATGCAAATGGGGGGCGCGACACCGGAAATAACTGCCTGTCCATGCGCTGTTTTTGGGCATAAGATTCGGAAATGGAAACGTGTTACATTTGACACGTTGACTGCAGTAACCATGGGACAGGAGTTTAAGATTACCAACCAAACATCCAGTTTAATGGTCACCTGATAGAGAATTTTCTACTGCATGGAATGAATCAGGAAGAATGACTCACTGTCAAACGTTTATTGATATCCTCTACATGGAGTTTAACTTCTCAACAAATACGTTTGAAAATTGTCCAGAAACTTAATAATGGCTGCTACAAACGTTGAGCTGGAAGTTGTGTCAGTGCTGATCGCGTGAGGCTTCGCGCTACTGATCTCAATTCCACTCCAGGTGGTATCAGTCTTTCAGAACCACGTGACAGCTTTAATTTAAAACAAACAGGTTAAAACAACTGGTAAAAGTTCAGAAATAATATTTTTGTCAAAGTTCGGCAATGACTCTGACAGTCAGTTAATGGTACATGAAAAGTTGGCGAACTTCTGCATTCCTTGGGTCTAGTCTCAAACATCCGCATTCTTTGGGTCTAGTCTCAAACTTCTGCATTCCTTAGGTCTAGTCTCAAACTTCTGCATTCCTTTGTTCTAGTCTCAAACTTCTGCATTCCTTGGTTCTAGTCTCAAACTTCTGCATTCCTTGGTTCTAGTCTCAAACTTCTGCATTCCTTGGTTCTAGTCTCAAACATCTATATTTTTTGTCCGGATCTTGCCTTGTCTTGTGCTATCTCCCTGTAACTGCGAGCTGGTGTTCTTTGCAGGCGATGGTGTGAAGGTGTTGAGGTACGACATCGTATCAGAGTGGTAACACACAATAATTAGTGTATGAGTATATAACTATACACGGAGCCACTGCTGTAAAGCTGTGATAATAAAATGTATAAAGCAGGAAAAAAAGTAGGCAGATTCCACCACCATTAGGACTATGGCGATCCCTGGCCCGTTCGCCACGTTGTCTGTTACTGGGGTGGGGGGGGCAAAGGAGAGGTGGGGCAGTGTTTTGGTCAGCTATGGTTCGCTAACCCTGAAGCTAGCATATCAGATATGGTTCGCTAACCCTGACGCTAGCATATCAGCTATGGTTCGCTAACCCTGACGCTAGCATATCAGATATGGGTCGCTGATTGCTTCATCAGACAGTGTCTTCGCCCTCTTTTGTCTGGATAAATCATGCAGTCTTTTTCGAGGTCATGCTTTAGCGCCTCAAAGTTTGTCATCCAGTGTACCTCTCCGTGACCAGGGCTGGGTTCTAGCTTTTTAACAGAGGGGACAGAGCTGCAGAATGTTCTGCTGTTCTGAACACCTGTCTCGCAGGTGTAGACAAAGGTGTGTGGCATGCTGACGCGATACAGGTATGCTCGCGGTCGGCAGTGTCCTGCGACCAGTCTGATGATGGTGCTTTGCTCTTGACGTGTGAGCCGCCGCATCTGGCCATCAGATGACTGAACGCACCGTCAAATGACTGCCGAGTCAAGAGTCAAAGAAACTAATGGTGAAACTTAAGTGCAAAAAAACACAAGGTATTGATAAACGCAGGAAAAAGACGGTGCGGGACGGGTGCTGTCAGTCAATACGGGACGGGTGTTGTCAGTCAACACAGGACTCGAGATATCAGTCAGCTCAAGCCGGCAGAGATAGTGGAGACGAGGTCGGAGCACTTACAAGCAAAACTGACGGTCACTTCTATCTTTCATACGAAGATCAATGTCAGTTGCCCCAGTGACAAGAAACAAGCAGGACGTTCGTGAAGGCTACAGTGACAAGAAATAAGCAGGACGTTTGTGATGGCTACAGTGACAAGAAACAAGCAGGACGTCTGTGATGGCTACAGTGACAAGAAACAAGCAGGACGTCTGTGATGGCTACAGTGACAAGAAACAAGCAGGACGTCTGTGATGGCTACAGTGACAAGAAACAAGCAGGACGTCTGTGATGGCTACAGTGACAAGAAACAAGCAGGACGTTTGTGATGGCTACAGTGACAAGAAAATAAGCAGGACGTCTGTGATGGCTACAGTGACAAGAAACAAGCAGGACGTCTGTGATGGCTACAGTGACAAGAAACAAGCAGGACGTCTGTGATGGCTACAGTGACAAGAAACAAGCAGGACGTTCGTGAAGGCTACAGTGACAAGAAATAAGCAGGAAGTTTGTGATGGAGCAATGTCCTCTATGACTCTGTTCTAAAAGCCCTTGTCAGATGAGAGACCTACGTGGTCACGAGGATAGGATTTGAGGACCAGGACAAAGACGGATGTCCTGGCGTTGGAGAGGACTGTGTCCTGTACCTTGGTGCACAAACCTCGGTCCGAAACCTTGCATGAAGAAAGAAAGAAAGAAAGAAAGAAAGAAATGATGATGATGATGATGATGATGATGATGATGATGATGATGATGATATCCGCATTTCTTTCATAAATACTTTGCCTATTTCTTTCAGCTCTCCAAACCAAATCAATAATTTGAAAAGTAAAAGAAAAAATTATAGGATTTTCTTTGTATCGGCTAAAAAAAAAAGAACCAGAAGGCATTGCCCTGAATCCTATTTTTAACTCCCATATAATGGATGTCTCACACGGGCAGTGAATTAAGAATAAAAAAATTCTTCACTGCCTAGGAGCAGATTATGAGCAGCTATGTTTAGGCAGTAATAATTCTTTTATGATCCTGTCTTTACGACTTGCAGGACAGTTTTATAAAACATAAATAATTCTGTCAATGTCGGTATTTTCGTTTTTTCGCATAAAATTTCTATTCCATATTTTTTTTAATACAGATATGTGTACGGTGTACAGTTTTGGTCATTTATTATTTCTTTTAGTTTTATCTGGTCTTTAAATCAAATTTGTTTTTAGAAAGAAAAGAAAGTCATCTCATTCCAGAGTTATTACTAATTTTTCAGGTGTGCCGAATGTAGATTTTTAAGTACTCAGTAAATAAAATTTTTTTTAAATGAACATGTGAAAATTTCAGGTATCTGGGACACTGATAACAGGGGACGGAAAATATGAAACTGAAATTAACAAAAGAATAGACGGAAAATATGAAATTCTAGTTAACAAAAGAACAGACGGAAAATATGAAATTCTAGTTAACAAAAGAATAGACGGAAAATATGAAATTCTAGTTAACAAAAGAATAGACGGAAATTAAGAAATTGAAGTTAACAAAAGAATAGACGGAAAATATGAAATTGAAGTTAACAAAAGAATAGACGGAAATTATGAAATTGAAGTTAACAAAAGAATAGACGGAAAATATGAAATTGAAGTTAACAAAAGAATAGACGGAAAATATGAAACTGAAGTTAACAAAAGAATAGACGGAAAATATGAAATAGGAAATAACAAAAGAATAGACGGAAAATATGAAATTCAAGTTAACAAAAAATACAAAGAAAATATGAAATGGAAAATAACAAAAGAATAGATCTGGCAAAAAAACACCTTCAGCAGAATGAGAAGGATTTTTTACTTCAAAATAAATATCACAGCAACTGAGATGACGTATCGTAAAATGCTATATATTCAATATTCCATTATTTTGTATAAGCTTGGACCTTGAATACAACAACAGAAAAGAAAAACGAGGCCCTTGAAATGTGGATATACAGAAGAATAAAACGTATTCCATGGACAGAGAAGAAAACAAACAAGGAAATGCTAAACCAGCTAGAAGTGAAAAGAGAAATATTGAAAATCATAAAAAACAAGACGGCTAAGACACTTTGGGCGTGTCGAGAGGTACAGTACTATGTTGAAGACCCTTCTTGAGGGCAAGATCGAAGGGAAAGAACATGAGGACGACAGCGACGTAGATGGGTGGACAACATCAAGAGATGGACGGGGATAGGTTTGGCAGAGTGTTATACGAAGGCAAGAGACAGAGCAGAGTGGAGATTCACTGCAGCCAACCTTCCGTGGGGGAGACGCCAGGAGATGATGATGATGATGATGATGATGATGATGATGATGATGATTTTATTACATGAAAGGCCGAATAGGGAACGAACACGAATGATATACTGGAGGACACAAGTATATATAAAACTAAACAAATAAATATACACAAAGCTACTGCAGTAAAGCTGTAATAACCAGATGTTACAACTATTTACAACGTTTCTCACTTCTTTGTAACGTGCTCTGGGAGTCTGCTACAGCCACCCCATGTCAGTCGTCCTGCTCGACCTACCAGGTAGTCCCCGCTTCTTTTCTCTGTTGGAACCAGTATCGGCAGGCCAGCGCGTACTCCTTCTCATTTCCTCTGAGTGGGTCCAGCTTCTAGAGGGTTCTCGGGTATCCGGTCTGACGTGGGTCATGCAGGAGTCGGAGGTAGTGAGAAGAGAGAGGAGAAGCTGGCAGGCCCGGCATTAGTTCAAAGATCCCTAAGAATGGACACGAAGGAGATTGCAAGAGCCACCTTGGATAGGTTGCCTATTGAGGATGCCATCGGCTTAAATGACGACAATCACACCAGTAGGATGATAGAGTTTGGAGGAGGATGATAGGGGAAGAAGTAGACGCTTTTCTGGACGAAGTAGTTTAGCGTGGGTTACCCACAAACAGTGTGAGACTGGCTCCATCAGCAGGCGCACACTTCAGTGCGTGTTGGAACGGAAGGCGGAACACGTATAGGAATGCCTGGAGAGCTGAGATGCCCGTCTCTGATTGTAGATTACAGATTTTTAAAGAAAAACTGGGAACGGCTTTGCTGGTTTAACAAGTACACCTGGATTTTTTTTTTAAAATAAATGAAAATAATAAAGAGCCACAGAAATTCAAGTCCTTAAGTTATAAACTAAATACTTTTCCCATTCTTTTATTTTAGTGTCTCTTTCAGCTGTGTACTCGTTTATTAATAAAGCTGATCCTATTTTTGTTTTAAACAGGTTCTAAGGACTGTTATAGCCAGTGATGGGGTGGGGGATACGCTCTCCACTCCAATGGTGTCCGTCTCAAACAGCCTCTGACAGTCAAGTCCAGCTCCTGGCCTTCTCGTGGCAGAACTGTTTAAACTGACAGGAGAAGGGGCAAAGGCGAATATCTGGCGCCTGAAAACCAGACGCTTCGAGTAGATGAGAGTCATGTTTGGTAGCTCATCTACCGCTGCTGGCGAGATTCTTCAGCTGCCGTGCGTGGAGTGGGGCTCTTCCCGGCCAGTGAAGAAAGGTGCGAAAGGTGGCTGACGCGCGGCACCACTGTGGAAAAGGTGAAAGAAAGGATTAAGCGAAGTAAACAGTAGTCAAATCACGGCATCTGTGGTCTGGAAGTCAGCAATGTCCTAAATGCAGTCATATTGGGTGAAATGCCTGAACCAGCTTAACCCAGAGGTTAGGACACTGCTGGCGAGATTCTTCGGATGCTGCGTGTGGAGTGAAGCTCCTCCCAGCCAATGAAGGGAATGCGAAAAAGATCTTAGGATTGCCGTGCGGCGCCGGTGTGAAATATTGATAGAAAGGATAAAGTGAAGCTTAGCCGGTATGTCCAGTGGTCTCGCGGCGAGAGCTACTATTATTACAGCACCTCTGCTCTAGAGGCCGGCCACGTCCGATATACACCCATACTGGTGAAATATCCTATACCGGCTTAAACCAGGGTTAAAACTTGATGGCTACTCATGTCACGGTACCTCTGCTCTAGAAGTCGGTCACTTCCTAAACACGCCCAGTCTGGGATAATACGCCTAAACCGGCTCAACCCAGGGGTGGAAGTCATTAGTGGCGAGGATTCATCCTCCTGGACAAAAGCTCCATCCTGGTCACAACTAGGAAGGGTAGCGGCCACGACCACAAAATGCTGAAGTCGGAGACACTGGACCAGTGCAGTCTAGATAGGCAACCACCTCTCACCCGAAAGGGACGTATGCGTATCTTAATCACGCTGGGGTTTTCAGGTGAGAAAGTCCAACGCTGGACTGGATAGGCAACCACCTCTCACCCGGCGGGGATACAAGGGTATCCCAAAACACGTTGATGTTTTCCGGTGAGAAAGTCCAACTCTGGATTAAACTAGTGCAATGAAAACCACGGTGTCACGCATTCCCGCTTCTGAGACCCACCAAGAATACAGGCTCAAGCCCTGAGATACTCTGAACCTCTTGCGGTACTCTCGTGGATCCTGTGTGGTCCTTTCGGGGACCACAGGGGGACCACGTCACCTATCGAGGACCACGGGAGTAAATTCAGTAGGATCACAGAGCGGTATTGGTGGTAGAAGCGAACGAAGAAGACGAAGTTTTAAACAAGTTTAGCATTCGAAAGTGATAATATAATTAGTATTAGAATTTTTGCATTCCAAAGATCATTCTAACTCCGTCATGTGTAGTCTTGCACTACTTTAGAAATTTGTGCAGACAGATAGCATAAACTACATCACAGAAAATAGCACAAATGAAGAATATGTGGCAAGGAACCAACAAGAAAACAAAGTTATGTTTACTAAGAGCCTACATATTCCCAGTGCCAGCATATACTGATGTGAAACATGGACGCAACAAATCACTAGAAAAGAGAATAACAGAATTTGAAGCGAAATCTTACAGAAGGGCACTTAGAATATCATGGATAGAAAGAAAATCAAATAAAGAGATATTGACGGGAACAGCTGTCGTAGAAAACTAAGTTAGAACGATAAGAGTTAGAAAACTGAGATACTTCGGCCACATCAAGAGACACAAGAGCCTAGAGAGGCTTCCTCTTCTTCTTCTTCTTCGTTCACTTCTACCACCAATACCGCCCTGTGATCCTACTGAATTTACTCCCGTGGTCCTCGATAGGTGACGTGGTCCCCCTGTGGTCCCCGAAAGGACCACACAGGATCCACGAGAGTACCCAGGCCAGAATTGGACTTTCTCACCGGAAAACCTCGACGTGTTTTGAGATACCCGTGTATCACCGCCGGGTGAGAGGTGGTTGCCCATCCAGTCCAGGGTTGGACTTTCTCACCGGAAAACCTCAGCGTGATTAGGATACGCAAACATCCCCGCCGGGTGAGAGGTGGTTGCCTATCTAGACTTCCCTGGTCCAGTGTCTCCGACTTCAGCATTTTGCGGTCGTGGCCGCTACCCTTCCTAGTTGTGACCAGGATGGAGCTTTTGTCCAGGAGGACGAATCCTCGCCACTAGTGACTTCTACCCCTGGGTTGAGCCGGTTTAGGCATTATCCCAGTATGGGCGTGTTTGGGACGGGACCGACCTCTAGGGCAGAGGTACTGTGACATGCATAGCCTTCAAGATTCACCCCTGGTATGAGCCGGTTTAGGCAAAATTCACCAGTATGGGTGTTTATCAGGCGTTACCGACCTCTAGAGCGGAGGTGGCATGACATGTCTAGCCATCAAGTTCCACCCCTGGTGTGTGCCGGTTTAGGCATATTTCACCAGTGTAGGTGTATTTCGGACGTGGCCGGCCTCTAGAGCAGAGGTGCCGTGGTATAGCTCTCGTAGCGATACTACTGGACATACCGGTTAAACTTCACTTTCCACCACCTTTTCCCATCGGCTCCGCACAGCAACCTTTATTTCTTTTCCGCATTTACTTCCTTAACCGGGAGGAGCTTCACTCCATGCACGGCATTTGAAGAGTCTCGCCATCAGTATCTTAACGTCTGGACAAGCCGGTTCATGCATTTCACCCGACATGACTGCACTCAGGACGTGGCCGACCTCCAGACCAGAGGTGCCGTGATTTGACTGTTTGCTTCGCTTTATCCTTTCTACCACCTTTTCCGCAGTGATGCTGCGCGGCAACCTCATTTGCAATTTTCTTCATTGGCCGGGAGGAGCACCGCTCCACGCACGGCAGCTGAAGATCTCGCCAACAGCGGATTCGGCAGGTGAGTTGTTACACACTCCTTAGCGGGTTCCGACTTCCATGGCCACCGTCCTGCCTAGAGAGGCTGATAGTAGAAGGCATAGTGCCTGGCAAAAGAGAAAAGGGACAACCTCCCCAGGACAACAAGGAAAAGTCTGAATGTGTCATTGCGAGATGTTGGTCAACTTGATTAAGACCGTATTGCATTCTGGGAGGCTGTGAGAGGGACAACTTTCTGGAAAGGACATGTCACGTGACACAGAACAAACTGACTGCATATTGGCGGTTTGGCGTTTCTTCTTCTTCTTCTTCTTCTTCTTAGAGCAGAACTGACCTAAATGACTTGACCTGGGTGCCAGGGCTGAACAGTTTTAGGGAAATATTTCTTTGAGTATTTTGTTCTTGAAATATTCTTTCCAACATATTCAAATTGTGTCATTACTCCACCGAATATGAATTCAATTCGAATATTCGGTACATCTATACTAATTAGAATACATATCAACGGTATCTGCCTTCTTTGTGTTAATTTGATTGTTTTAAAAATAATTATAATTATAAATATCTTATATGTTATTATTATTTAAAATGATTATATATACCTTATTTAAAATGTAATATGTGAATGAATATTTATAAAAAATTATTGTACAGAGTAGCGAACATTGAAAGGAGTGCATTTAAAACCAACTTTGAGTTGTTATTTTACTGTGCCAGGAATACTTTCTGCTGGGACGACTAATTTTTCTCACCGCCCTTTGTTAGGACTATTCTGTGGAAATATACCTGGCCATGGAGTGGCTAGACCATCGCTTGGCCTTCCGGGACAAACATTCCTCGCCTCGGCTGGAGGTGGACACCAGGCTGATGTCTATGGTGTGGGTACCCGACGTCTATTTTAAAAACGAAAAACGTGCATCGTTTCACAACGTGACGGTGCCGAATCGATACATGCATATCTACCCGGACGGCACCGTTAAGTATAGTATGAGGTGTGTTGAGTTCACGTTTCTGTTTGTAACCTTTGACCCTGTATAAATGTGTGTCCTTATTTGGAATGCAGACCGGGTAGTTTTACGAAACAATGCAACCACAAAAACAAAAGTGGTTGGTTCACATTACAGTTTCTTTTTTCTTAAGTTACCCTTTTTTGTTTTCCAAAAAGCAAGAATAGCTTTATTTATCAACAAAGCACTTCACTTACCATGTTTACACTTTCACATTTCCCATATAAAAACATACAGGACAAAAAGGTCAGACTGTTGGAAACGGGCAACATATTGTAACATAAAACAACGGAAATTAATTAACTTACAGTTTAAGGATTTTAATTTCTGTAGGGTTTTTTTTTTCATTATAGTAAAAACCCATTTGATATTGCTTTAAACTAAGTTCAGGTTCACTTTTAAACTCATTCGTACCGCGGAATGTATCATCATCGTCATCATCATCATCATCGTCATGTGCTGTGCCGATTGGTGTTGGCTAGTATGTTTCTCCATAGTGCCCGATCCTTCACGCAGGCCATCAGATCTCCTCTCACGCCATCTCGTCAAACTACCCCAGCGTCATTTCTCTCGGCCTTCCTTTGGCTCTTCTTCCCTCAGTTTTTCCTGCTGTTACAATATTTTCAGTGCTCCCAGTTCTCACTGCATGTCCTATGAAAGTACACTGTCTCTTTCTTATTTAAGGGCAAATTTTTTTTAATCTCTCCAACTCTTCTAATCCATTCTTCATTAGTAATCTTTGCTGTCCAGGGAAATCCCAACATTCTTCTTATAGACCACGTGTCTACTTCTTCCATTGACCTTCGTGCGGACCTGACGCAGAATTACGCAGTATTTATGGACCTACTTTCCAAAGCTTAAAAGGAGGGGAGTTATAACATGATCTCAGTGCTCTCTGGCCAAACAGGCTGCCAAATAAAAGGAGTACGTAACACAGTTTTGCTAGGGGAGCTGCCTTTTAAAAAAAAACAGAGAGAGAGGGAGAGAGAGAGCGTGCTAGAGAGAGACGAAAAAGAGAGAAAGTGGTGAGCAAAATTTTTTAAAACATCAGAATTTATAGACAGAGGAAATATAATATAAATGTATTACATTAATCTGCTTCCTTTGCACTTCATGTAGAGTCCATATGACTTCACCATCATGTGTCACGTGATCACGCGGAGCATAAACAAAATGGTGGGTGCTGAAGTTTCGTTTCGTCGACGTGCTGTTATTGAGTTCCTCGTTAAATAGGAAATCCCCGCTGCTGAAATTCACCAAAAACTTCAGCTTGCTTATGGAGATGTATGTAAGGGTGCTAGCAGTGTTAGGAGGTGGGTGAAACATTTCAAAGATGGAAACACAAGCATCCAAGATATGCCTCGCAGCGGTCGCCCTCGAACTGCCTCCACTGAACGCACCGTGGAAAGGGTTGACGACATTATTAAAGAAGACAGACGTGTCACAGTATCTGAAATCGCTGTAAATCTTGGAATAGTACACAATGCAGTACAGGAAATGATTGAAACCCTAAGTTGTAGAAAAGTTTGTGCCGGCTAGGTCCCACAGGAGAGAACGTCCAGAAAGCAGTGCGTCTGTGCCGTCGGTCAGCTGGAACTGAATTCTACAAGGAGGATATTTTCAAACTTGCAGAGCAATGGGGAAAATGTGTGCAGAGAAATGGAGATTATGTTGAAAAGTGAATAAAATGTTGGAGATTAAGGTGATACATTTATATTTTCTCTATCTATAAATTCTGATTTTTAAAACAAATTCTTGCTCACGACTTTTGGTATAAGCTTCGAAGATCAAGACCGTATATGTGTTACCATGCCTTCGCTGAAAGCTGAAAAACTCGGTTATACATTTTTTTTTTAAAAAGGCCTTTCCGCTCATTCTTCTCCGCCACCCCAGGCACGAACAAAAACAATAGAATGATGAACAAAAACAATAGAATGATGAACAAAAACCATTTCCTTTAAGACTTTATTTCGTTGCAAAATCCTTCAGAAACTGTTTTTTACATTGCACGCCTATTTGTTATGTTTTTTGGTTTTTTTTTCTTGTTTTTTTTTTTTTTGCACAACGTTTCTATTTGGTTTTATTTCGTAAAAACTGCACTGATAGAATCAGGGAGTAAAACTTTTTCACTTCCCAATTCTGAACAATCCTTGTCCATGTCCTCTTCCTTTATGGTTTATCTATTTATGGCCTTTGTCATCATCAGTGCTCTCCGACCATGTCCATATATGGTCAGATCCCGCCTCTCAATATATCTATCAGTGTCCTGAGGCTGATAGTGCCCGCCCTGTGTTGGGTGACCAGTCCCCTCGTTGAGTCCAGTATGTCTCTCTTTCCTGGCCGTGCCCATCTGTACTCCCAGCTCTCTCAGTCTTGACAGCGGATGTGGATTCTCTGCTCTTGAAGTCCTCCTCTCTGCCTATCTCTCTGAGCGCGTTGACAATATCAGCTCGATCCAGTGGTTGTCCATCTGCCAACCTATCAGCTCTCTCTCTCTCTCTTCTCTCCCTATCTCTCTATCTCTCTCATGTCCTCTCCACTTCATCACTTTAATATGGCCTTCTTCTTGACAGCCCAGAACGACAACCCGACAACCAGTACAAGCAGAAGAAAATAAACCCCGAGATCAACAATTCGCTCAGTCGACAGCCACGAAGCCGCCACAAAAATCAAGCTCTTTGGGAGATTATCAATTTTTTCTTTAATTTGGCCAGACGTCAAAACAAAAACTCTGTGGAACAGTTTCCAGAGCACAGACAATGTAAACAACATGGCTGCTCTACGTTCTACACATTTTCATGGCACCAAAAGACAACTTCTGCGCCAACTGCCACGAGTATTCACAACAGCCATGATGCCTTGTCAGCTTATCTTTTCCACGTGATCTTCTCGCTTAATCTCTAACCTTTTTTTTTTTATTAATTACGTTCTCTTCTTTTCTCTCCATATTATCCAAATCAGCACTGAGATTACCTCCCTCTGTAACATTACAATTATATTCTTTTCAAGACCTCCCCCCCCCCACCCCCATTCTTCTCCCCTACCACAGCATAAACAACCGAATGAAAAAGCTTAAGGAGAAGTGATTTGTTATTTTGTAATAATTTTATGTTGCGTACGAATAGTATACAGTGGACCCTCGAAAGTCGAACAAAAATTGGAGAGTCGACCAGCAAGCGCAGCCAACCAACAAAACGAAAAAAATCACGTGGTCATATCTCCCATGAATTCAATTCACTCAGCATCTACTAAATTTCAGTGCGTGTTTTCCCAAGTGTATTTTTGTTGCGATTTCTTAGGAATTTTTTTTTCATTTTATCGTTAAAATTACACATTCGTAATGGCACCAAAGAACTCCAGTCAGTCATTTTCATGCTCCTTGCGGAACTTTGCCTCTCTAACAGCTCTCCTGTAGGTCTCTCCGTTGTGAGCAAGATGCCCTGCTGCTGATGCATCCATTTGCAGATCATCAGCGGTGTCTTGCAGCCATCTTTGGTTTGATCTTCCTCTCTTTTTTTTTCCCATTATGTACCCTTCCAATACTATCTTGTCTAAATTCTCATGACGTTTAATATGCCCAAAATATTTAAGTTTTCTCTGTTTAATTTTCTTTACTAGCCAACCTTCTTCAGTATTAAGTTGTTTTAGTATGGATGTATTTGTTCCCTGTGTGTATGTGTGTATGTATGAATTGTGTGTATGTGTGTGTGTGCGCGCGCGCAAAAAGCCTAAGTGGAAGAATGTGATGACCACTAAATGGAAAGTAATACACGTGTATCGGAGCTGGCTGTGGAATATGAAATGGCTATGTCGACCATATCGACCATACTAAAGAATAAAGAAGCCATTAAAGCGACTAAAGTGGCGATAGGGGTAAAATCCTTCACCAGTGAAAGATCCCCAGCAGTGGAAGAAGTAAAACAACTTGTGATGGTTCACATAAATGTAAGGTACTGTTATTATTAATAATTTTATAGTATTAACGTATGATCTAATGCATATTATCATTATTATAAGGTTTAAATAACCAATATTTGTACTGAAAATGTTTTATAATGGATAAGTTTTGGGGGGTCTGGAACGTATTAATGTAATTTACATTCTTTCTTATGTGGAAATTAAACTCAAAAGTCGACCAATTTGAAAGTCGGACTGCCTCCTGGAACGGATTGTGTTCGACTTCCAAGGATCCACTGTATTTAGCTTTGCAGCGTTGCCACGTAGATTTAGTCGCCCGTGTTGATTGTTAACACTCCTAGTTTTTTTTTTTTTTAGCGAAATCAGTCGAGTTCCTTTCTAAACTCCGAGAGAGAAAAGCGTGCATGTTTGATATGGTGAATGTTTCGATGGAATACGTTTGTTGTTACTGTTCAGTGATTTCATTTGGAAGAGACATCGTATTAAGTTGTCCATGTACTGTTGTCGATAGACATGATATTTTCTGCAAACTCTTACCATTATTTCTGTGCCGGTTCCCTCGCAGCTGTGTAGAATTTGCCAGTTTCTGTCTGTAGCGAGAGGATGGATTCTGCAGCGCATCTGAGCGGTTCTCAAACTTTAGTGCCCTTGTATCCATCTGCTGAGTTTTAATTTAAATAAACAACAAGGAAAGGAGGCGACGAGCTCTGGAGAGGAATATTCGTGATGAAGATGATGTCACCAGACCGCTTATAGAATTCAGGATACCAGGTATCCTGTTTCAGTGATACTCGAAGATACTACTCTCAGACTCCCGTCTCATCGATACTCAGCCCTACCGTCTAGGCATCCTGTTTCAATGATACTTCATGATACTCCAATCCAGGCACACCGCCTCAATGACACTAACATCCGAGCACCCCGTATCAAAGATTTAACCACAAAAAATGGACATGGCAACATATGTGGCAAATGTACACCGGAGGTCAAGGACTCTCATTATTAAGTGAGTGGTCTCAAAAAAGCCAGAATCACAGGAGCCCAACATTTCTCCCATCGTGCCAGCGTCTAAAAACGGCCGTAAAGTTCAACAGTTCTAAACAAAGAGCAAGAAAAGTCGAGATTCTTCTTCGTACAGAGTAGTCATACGAAGACACAACGTCAGGGTACCCCACCATGGCCATCTATCCACCTACAGCTTGTATGCCAAAGCTAGGAACTATTCGCTTTTCTGTTTTGCTTTGGGTTTTTAGGTTGTTGGTTTTTTGTTTTTTTTTTTTTTGGGGGGGGGGGACATATTTGTTCTTATTACGTTTTAATAAAAACGGTTTTTTATAACTTTTTTATCAGTTTTTTTATCTTCTTTTTTATTATAGATAGTACTTATCTCGTCCTAGCAAACATAAGTAGCGAAGTGTTAGCGCACCGCTCTTTCATGGCGAAGGTCAGTGGTTCAATTCTTGATTGGAGTTAACCCCCCCCCCCCCACCTGGGGTCAGCCTGGTTTTAGAAATGGGAACCTGGATCCTACAGGAATGGGGGGAGGGGGGAAAGGAAATACGATCGGGCATAATAATGACCACACTAGTCTCTAGTGTGCCGACAGGGCACAGGAAATACGGGCACCAATCTCATTTTCACTTTTATATCTGAACTGCATTCTCAGATCATTGAAAATACGGCCACTGATATCATTCTAACTATATTTCCCAAAGACCTCATATAGAGTTGCCTTCGCGTCAACACAGAGTTGCCTTGGCCTGAACACAAGAGTTGCCTTGGCCTGAACACAAGAGTTGCCTTGGCCTGAACACAAGAGTTGCCTTGGCCTAACATTTGTCCTGACGCAGAGTTGCCGCTGCCTGACACAGAATTGCCTTTACCTCTTACCTTAATCTCCGGACAAAATTATGAAATAATATCTTTTATTAAATTCCAAAACATTCCGGATTTTAAAAGTAAAAATAAATCAAATCAGACTATCCAAATATAGTGAAAATATCATCCGTTCGTCATTTTACATTTTGCTGGCTATAATATCAAATGCAGCTTAATAAGGTTCATTCAGAATACGGCGCATTGAAAGGCAATGAAACCCACCTCTCTTCTAGGAATACTCCATGGAAATGTACTTAATACTGGACTGGGAGGACCGACGCCTCAAGTTCACTCACTTAAACAACTCGTCCAGGCTGGAGGTGGACACGAAAATGATGGACATGGTGTGGGTACCCGATGTGTACTTCCGCAACGAGAAGAAGGCGTCCTTCCACGACGTGACCGTGCCAAATAAGTACATGCACTTGTACAAGGAGGGCAAAGTTCACTACAGCATGCGGTACGTTGTCCTTGTGTGTTCTTCAGTACAGCATGCGGTACGTTGTCCTTGTGTGTTCTTCAGTACAGCATGCGGTACGTTGTCCTTGTGTGTTCTTCAGTACAGCATGTGGTACGTTGTCCTTGTGTGTTCTTCAGTACAGCATGTGGTACGCTGTCCTTGTGTGTTCTTCACTACAGCATCAGCTAGTTTTTAACCTGTGTTTTCTGTCTATAAACTTTCTCCTTTTTTTCAGATTCTATTATTGATACTAGTAAAAAAAAATATTACTAGTACTGCTTCTATTGTTACTCCTACTATTACTACTACAATCACTTTTACTATTAATGCAACTACTGTTACCACTATTACCACGACTACTACTACTACTACTACTATTACTACTACTACTACTACTACTAATGCTACTACTACTACTACTACTAATACTATTACTACTAACTACTACTACTACTACAGCTACTACTACTATTACTACTAATACTACTACTACTATTACCACTACTACTACTACTACTATTACCACTACTACTACTACTACTACTACTACTACTACTATTACCACTACTACTACTACTACTACTACTACTACTATTACTACTACTACTGCTACTACTACTATTACTACTACTACTCCTACTACTACTATAACTACTACTAATATTACTACCATTACAATTCCTACTAGTATTGCTGCTACTACTATTTCTATACTACTAATCCTGCTGCTGCTACTACTACCACCACCACCACCACCACTACTACTACTACTAGTATTACTAATACTATTAATATTACTACTACCATTACCATTTCTGCTAGTATTACTACTACTACTACTTATTCTTCACTTTCTTAATTATCTCCCCTGGAGGTGTAAACCAGTGCTCCTCAGCAGCCAACGCCGAGATGATGATGATGATGTCACCCAGATATCAACCTTGACGAGAGTACCTGCAGCTCATGTTTCCTTACATCCAGATAGGGCCCAAAAGCTGCAGGTTTCTGGCAGGCTCCACCAACATGTCAAAGATTCCTCTTTAGTTAGACTGGCGGAGCACATAACCCGCTTACTTATTACCATGCAGATGTAGCCCAAAGGGAATGGCCAAATCGACAGCCACGTGACCCATTAGGGGGCGGAGACACTGTATTACGTCACTCTTTTCTGTCACCTAATATTGAGTGAAGTGCTACGGATTACGCGCAGCAGAACTGCCACCCTTCTCCCAAGAAGAAAATCGGAGCATCCCTGGGCTTAATCCGAGACGATGATGATGATGATGATGATGATGATGATGATGATGATGATGATGATGACGATGACGATGACGAAACATTGGTTCCTTTCTTGGAGCCATAAACTTTCACCAGAAGCATGGCTCCGAAATGAGCACGGAAGGAAGGATATTCAAAATCAGGATTCTTTAAACGGAACAAAATCAATATTTTGTACAATGGGGGAATAAGGGAATTCATTTTTTTTTTCCTTTCCACCAAGGAAAAAAAAATAATAAATCAAAAACTCATTTCCCATCAGACATAAACATTAGACTGATCCATTAAAATTATGAGTTTTTTTTTAACTTTTACACATCACTTCACAGAGAGAGGACGTGATAGAGAAAATCAATTTCCACAAGCAACTCGTGTTACACTGGCGTAGATTTATATCTGAATAATAACTTTCAAGCAGGAACTTCATCGTAATTATCTAGAATGTTCAAGAACCAATTCTGTTTTATTGGTGTGAAGTCTATGAATAAGAGAGTACAGCGAGAAATGGAGGCCATGGAAATGTGGTTTATAAGAAGGATGGACATCCAAGAAAACCAATGAAGAAGTTTTAAGAGAGGCTGGAGTTAAAAAGCAAATTATAGCAAAGACCAGAGGCAGACAAGCGAGATTTATAGGACGTTTCCTGAGAAGAGGAAAATTGGAACACATTGTGGCAGCTGGAAAAATTGAAGGGAAGAAGAGACAGAGGAAGACAAAGAGAGAAGTTATTGGTTGGGCTGTCAGTGTGGCTAGGAAGAAAGTCACCGGTGGTTCTGATAATCAACGCAAAAGACAGGGAATTGTGGAGAGAAATGATGGCCTACGCCATGCGGCACGGCATTTAGAATTAGTTCAAGAACCAAACAAGAAGGAAAGCAGGAATGTTGGATGCTTTGTGTTCTAACCGTGTAAGACATTATATTCCTGTAGAACATCGAATACTTTTAGTTACGGAAGATTGGTACTTGAAGCTCCTTAGAATGTTCTTGCTCTGTCCTGCAACGTGATGGTCATTCTTTTGTAGAACAGGAACATGGACTCTGAGTAAGATATCGTAAGGAGGAAGAAGAAAAACTGCTGCAGAAATGTGGGTCTACATGAAAGGTCATAAATCATGGAGAATTAGAAGAAGAAAAGTGCAGGTTTTAGAACAGCTCCAAGAGCAACGTGAACTTCTCAGAGAAATAAGGATCAAGAAAACAAAATACTTTGACCGCATCAAAAGATATAATAATATGCTTAAGACCATAGTAGAAGGAAAGGTGGAAGGAAGGAATGAAGGAGAGAGAGAGAGAGATGTAGATTGTGGGCGCGATACAGGCTTGCGATCTATGTCAGGTGGGGAAAAAAAAAGAAGGTGGAGATTCATTACCGCTCCCAACCTTCGTAAGGAAGACAGCACGCGATGATGATGATGATGATGACGATGATAATGATGACGATGATGATGATGGTGTTGGTGTTTTCTCTTTCCTTTTTTTTTCTCTTGCACTGAATAAGTTGTACCATCAGTAACGAAGAGCTCTGACAGAAAACAAATCAACCCACAGTGAAAGAAATGACGAGGAAAAGATGTTGGAGACAGGTAGGACATACATTTCATAAGCCTACCACAAACATAACCAGACAAGCTCTCACCTGGAACTCCCAGAGAAAGAGGAAACAAGGAAGACCTAGAAACACCTGATTAAAGAGTCTTGATGGAACATAAACTCCATTTCTCTGCACACATTTTTCCCATCGCTCTGCAAGTTTGAAAATACCCTCCAGGTAGAATTCCGTCCCAGCTGACCGATGGCACAGACGCACTGCTTTCTAGACGTTCTCTCCTGTGGGATCCAGCTTGCACAATCTTTTCTATAGCCTAGGGTTCAATCATTTCCTGTACTGCATTGTGTCCTATTCCAAGATTTACAGCGATTTCAGATACTGTGACATGTCTGTATTATTTAATGATGTCAGCCCTTTCCACTTTGCGTAAAGTAGAGGCAGTTCGAGGGCGACCGCTGCGAGGCATATCTGGATACTCGTGTTTCCATCTGTGAAATGTTTCACCCACCTCCTAACACTGCTAGCACCCATACACACATCTCCATAAGAAAGCTGAGGTCTTTGGTGAATTTCAGCAGAGGGGATTTCCTATTTAACGAGTAACTCAATAACAGCACGTCGACGAAACGAAACTTCAGCACCCGCCATTTTGTTTATGCTCCGCGTGATCACGTGACACATGATGGTGAAGTCAAGTGGCCTCTACATGAAGTGCAAAGGATGCAGATTAATGTGATACATTTATATTATATTTCCTCTGTCTATAAATTCTGATTTTCTTTTAAAGTTTGCTCACGACTTTCGGTATGAGCCTCGTATAATCTTTTAGGGACAATTTTTTTCTTACAAGTAAGAAACACGGAAGCTTTCGTACAGCAACTGAACAGAACACGAGTGCTTGATGGTTAGACCTCGACAACACCTTTTACATAAAGGTAAAAAAAAAAAAGTAAAGGTAACCCTGTCATGCCTTAGAGGCACATAGGGATATGGTGTTAGTGCCCATATTTTCCTTGACTTGTCAGCACACTAGAGGGTGATATGATCAGTATCACGCCTGGCCGCCTTTTCCTTCCTCAACTCCAGAAGAAGTCGGGTACCCATTTCTACAGCTGGGTGACTGGGGTGCCGCCGGCCGGATTCGAACCCCCGACCTTCGCCATGAGAGACCAGTGCACTAACCACTTCGCCACTCAGACACCCTTACATAAAGGTAGCTTCAGGTTATGGTTTCAACGATTTCTTTAGGTCTAATCATATAACACTGTGTTCTGTTACTCTACGATAATCTTTTAGCTATTTTCCAGTTTTATACTCGTTTTGTCATCAAAAGAGAAGATGTTAAAAGATCTACCTGGACATAGAGCTTCTGGAACAACTGAAGCGTTTCACATACCCAGGTGGTACAATATCATCCTCTGGGAAAATCGATGCGGAAATCGAAGACAGATGCTGTAATGAAACAACTCAGGTCATGAGACACATGACACTTTCACTGAAAAAACAAATACATCCCAGCTGAAACAAAGAGAGAACTGTACAACTCAAGTCTTCCTCCCAACTCTATGCTATCAACGTCAGACAAGGACACTGACAGCCAAAAACAAAAGAAAAATCATCACGACAGAAATGACATGTTTAAGGAGAATACTAAATATGACGAGAAGAGACCAAATAAGAAATGACACCATCAGGGCAAAGGTTGGAGTAACACCAGTGTTACATTATATCCAGAAACAGCAAGTCAACTGGTTTGGCCATGTTACACGGTTACCACCAGACAGTATACCACAGAAAACAACAAGTCAAATGGTCTGTCCATGTTACATGACTACCAGCAGACAGTATACCACTACTTCACACAAGGAATTGTAGTACACAATGAGAAAGACCGCCCACACAAAAGGTTGAGTGAGGACATTACAGAAACTTTAAATATCCCATTATATGAAGCAAATTGCAGAGTCCTACCAAGACGCCTGTGTGTCCCTTCAAAATTAAAAGGCATACGAGGAAGGAGACAAGACAAGACAAGACAAGACAAGACAAGACAAAAGAAGATGGTCGTAATCGTAGATCCAAGACAGCTGAACCAGCCCATTCGTTCAGACGGTGTCACGTTATTACTGGTCGATGAGGCTACGATCTCTCTAAGAGGCAGGAGTTTAAGCATGAATTCAGTTCAGTGATAAAAATAAATGGAAACAATGAAAACTTTTTAATCATAAGATTTGAATTCAGCGTATTCTCATTTTATTCTTCTAAAACTGCGAGCTGTTGCTCTCTGCAGCCGTCGCCGTGAAGATGTTGAGGGGCAGAATCTTGCCGGCGAGGGAGCGGGTTATGGCAGCTGCTTTTTTTTCAGTCCCTGAGTCCAGCTAAAAAAAGTGGGGGGAGGGGGGGTATGCAATGCTTCTTTAGCAGACTCCACCACCGTTGGGACTATGCGAACCCTAACCCCTTAGCTGGGATAAGCCTGTTAATGGTGGTGGTGGTGGTGAGGTGGTGGTGGTGGTGGTGGTAAGCACCAACAGAGAGGCGGAACGGGGTCTTGATCAGATACTGTTCGCCTCGCCAACCCTGACGCCAACCATGCCAGCCAGCTACGAATCGCTGGTTGCCAAAAATGGACAACGTCTTCCCCTTTCCCCCCCCCCCTCAAAACAAAAAAACAAATCTGTGGCTAACTTAAAGCTAAAGTTTTCGTTTTTAGACCATGAAAGGTTTTACACCTCCTGAAGTTAAAAGAGCCTTCTCCGGCATCCACGGCGTAAGATCCACAAGTCCTTCTTGTGTCTTCTCTCATGGTGCAAATTTCTCTCCCATCTCCCCCCCCCCCCCCTTCCTGGCTTCTACTGGCTGTGAGTTCTATCACAGACCCAGTCCTAAAAGGGACTGATTTCCGTGTGATCATATCATTTTCCTTAATGCACTTACAACCTCGTGTACAGCATTGTACCTCGCCTAAGAAGCATGCAACCTCCTGCTTCTAACTCACCTCCCTAAAAGTGAATGCCAGGTATCTATTTCTATAACTGGCTGGACCATGAAGCTACTAAACCATTCACCTTGCATTATGAGCCAATTCGCTGTCTCTTGCACTACATCGAGCTTGGGCTAATTTATCAGTAATGGGTCTAATTTACCAGTAGTAGGCCAGAAAGAACCACTACATATCTGTCGTCTGCTAACACAAGTACAGTTTTAAATTTCCCTCCCTTATTCGCTCACAATTTACTGTCTCTTTCTGGCAGACATGATAAAGTGGTCTCCCATACTCGTAAATGCGACCAAGCGGTTTCTCTGTACTATTGGCATAATTAGTGTTTCGTGTACCAAAGGTTGTTAGGAATTTCAGTTTCTTTATGTCTTTTTTTTCATTTGTTTATTATTTGTTTATTATTTATTTTCACATTTTAGCACTTACTTTCGTGTGTTTACTACTTCTTTTCATATTGTAGTACTTTCGTTTGTTCATTGTTTGTACTTACTTTCATTTGTTTACTGTTTATTTCCATATTGCAATACCTTTCATTTGTTTGCTACTTCATTCCATATTTTGGTACTTCCTTCTGTTTTCCTACTTTTTCTCTTTATATTGTGGTATTTACTTTCATTTGTTCATTATTCCTTTTCATATCATATTGTTCTTTCATTTATTTACTATTTCTTTTCATATTGTAGTACCTCCTTTTGTTTTTTTTTCTTATTGCTTTCCATGTTTTAGTCCTTCCTTTCATTGTTTACTGTTTCTTTCCAAATTGTAGTCCTTTCTTTCATTGTTTACTATTTCTTTCCATACTGTAGCATTTCCTATCGTATGTTTATTGTTTCTATTCATGTTTTTATACTTATATTTATTTCTTTACCTGTTTATCTTCTTCTTCATATTAAAGAACATTTATTCATTTGCTTCAATAAATCAAAGATATATATTTATTTCTATATTTTTGTGCTAATGTTCATTAGTTCGCTTTTTCCTTTTTGCAATAGTTTCTGTTATTGGCACTTCTTTCCATGTTATTTTATGACTATATATGTACAAATCCACGTGCAAATCTGTGTATCAGCTATGTACAAGTTTCAAGCAGTGAACTGTTCTGGTGGGCTGCATATTTATTTCAAACGTTCTTGGTTCTTGCCTTTGTTAGTTTAGATTTCATGTAACCATTTGCCATTCTCCTGGGTTTATTTTCAAGAAGGAACCTGATTTTGTTTTAAAATATAAAACTTTAAAACCCCTGATTTTTTATACAGAACTTTAGAACCCCTGATTTAAACATTCACAAAATCACTAACAGATCAGTAACATCGCAGCAGTAACAATATAGGGGTAAACGAAACACTATTGGGATAATTGCTGCCGTTGTACCCCCATGGAACTGTGAGGCGTGATGTTCCTTGCATCCGGTGCAGTGAAGATGTTGCGATACTCGCACGGAGTCGAATGGGGAGTGGGTACGGCGGCCATTTGTGCAGCCCAGAAGTGTAATTAAAACGCAGGAAAAGGAGGGAGGGGGGAATGCTTCGTTAGCAGACTCCACCACCTTGAACTCTATAGCTGTCCCTGCTATGTCGTCCAGGACGAACAGGCTACCCAGGGACACCAACAGGAAGATGGGGACAAGGTTCCTGGGGTTCGCCAGCCTTGACCCAAGCACCCAGATGTGGGTCACTGACCCCCCAACCTTCTACACGAAGCGAGAGGCAAATCTGAAGAAAAAAAAAGACAAGAGAGCAAGCAGATCGGACCCTGTTATAGCAAATACTGTTTGCTTTAGCTGTGACTGATTATGCAAATCCAACATTGGCAATCCAACATTGGCAATACAACATTGGTAATCCGACATTGGTACAGAAAAAAAACAAAACATGAGAGGAGTCGTACAGCGAGAAAAGTTAAACACCGGCGAAAACTTCCTTGTTGCCGTTAGTGTACATCAGTGATTCCCAACTAATAAAAGTCCGTGGACCCTCTGCTGTTTCAAAATTCAGCCCACAGACCCCCTGCTATTTCAAAATCCAGGCCACAGACCCCCTGCTATTTCAAAATCCAGCCCATAGACCCCCTGCTATTTCAAAATCCAGCCCATAGACCCCCTTGCTATTTCAAAATCCAGGCCACAGACCCCCTTGCTGTTTCAAAATTCAGCCCACAGACCCCCTGCTATTTAAAAATCCAGGCCACAGACCCCCTGCTATTTCAAAATCCAAGCACGGACCCCTTTGCTTTATAAGTTTCATATCTGTATGGTAGTTACGCGCTTTAAATACAAAAGAATTTTGTTTTCAGAAAATGTGGGTAAATTGTTAATGAGTAAACGCTTCACTACACTAAAAATAGCACAGGACAAACTTGGTGAATTTTCAAAACGACAATAATGTAGTTAAGAAAAAATAGACAACAACTAGCATTCCTACTTGTTCTGGCAAAGGAACAGAATATGAAAACTGTGACAGCTAACCAACCTAAATATGGTGAGAGAAATCTTGCCTCTTTTCATTCCGATTAATCGTTTCCACATCTGGTTCAGTATTTCCTATTTTTAAACATGAACAAAGTTCTCTCCTGCAGACGGGATTCGCAGAAACATCTCACGGGGACAATAAGGGAAGGATTTTTAGTTTCTGGTCACGGACTCTCAAGGCAGGGTTCCTCGGGCCCCCATTTGAGAACCCCTGGTGTATATAATAATATTACCACTAGTATAGATGTCAGTATGTCATGAGAGCAAGAGAGAGCGAGAGAGAGAGAGAGAGAGAGAGAGAGCGAGAGAGAGAGAGGAGAGAGAGCGAGAGAGCGAGAGAGAGAGAGCGAGAGAGAGAGAGAGAGCGAGAGAGAGAGAGAGAGAGAGCGAGAGAGAGAGAGAGAGAGAGCGAGAGAGAGAGAGAGAGAGCGAGCGAGAGAGCGAGAGAGAGAGCGAGAGAGAGAGCGAGAGAGAGAGAGAGCGAGAGAGAGAGCGAGAGAGAGAGAGAGCGAGAGAGCGAGAGAGAGAGAGAGAGAGCGAGAGAGAGAGCGAGAGAGAGAGAGAGCGAGAGAGAGAGCGAGAGAGAGAGCGAGAGAGAGAGAGCGAGAGAGAGAGAGAGCGAGAGAGAGAGAGAGAGCGAGAGAGAGAGAGAGAGGGAGAGAGAAAACGAGCCTATAACTTGAAAACAAAGAGATACCCTGTAATAAAACAAAATGCTGTCAGATTTGTTTTTATCATTTCAAAGCCAGATGAAACAAGCGATATTCTTATTCAGAATTTCCCTGCAGGCTGTCCCTTACCTTGAGCTGCCGGATGCTGTTGCAGAAATATCCCCTGGATACACAGAAATGCCCCATGGTGATACAGAGTTGTAAGTATCATACGTGCTCACAATAAACGTTTGTGTGGTGCGTCCTGTGTGTTGTTTTACTCGTCAGGAACTCTCTGACTGTAGAAAAAAAAAACAGGAAAACAACAACTCCTCAGATCGTCAGATAGATACCCCCTCTTTCTCCCCCCTCCCCCTTCTTTCCCAGACAAGCGGTTTGGCCCTATAAACTTCTGATCTTCTAACGGGGATGGGTCTATCCAGGTCATGACTCCCGGGGGGTCATGTGAGGTGCTGGTTTATAATCGCTTCTCAAGGCCGAAGATGCTCAATACTTATGCCCTATTTTTCTAAAGCAGTGGCTCTTAACCTGGCAAGGGCCCCAGGGGGCTACCAAGTGGGTTTGGCGTTGGACATCTTGGTTTCAGGGTGATAGTTCATGCTGTGACAAGAGCTCTCGTTTCAGACTCCACTACTGGTCGATTAACAAGCCATGCCTTCACCAGATGCTTTGCTGGTCTATAAATATCCATGCGTACATATGTACATATGGACACAAAAAAGAACAAATATATCTATACTACTAGAACTTAATATCGAGGAAGGCTGGCTAGTAAAGAAGATTAAAGAGAGAAAACTTAAATATTTTGGACACATTAAACGTCATGATAATCTAGAGAAGACCGTCTTGGAAGGGTACATAATGGGAAAAAGAAAGAGAGGATGACCAAGGCGAAGATGGCTGCAAGACATCGTTGACGATCTGCAAATGGATGCATCAGCAGCAGGCCATCTTGCTCACAACCAAGAGGCCTACAGAAGTGCTGTTTGGGAGGCAAAGTTCCGCAAGGGACAGGCAAATGAATGAATGACATATGTACTGACATATATAAATATATGTATGTGTGCATGTATACTGACCTCTATAAATATGTGTGTGCTGGCTTCTGTCTGCTTTGTCCACGACTGTCATCTTGCTTACATTCAAGGCCGCTTCCCGTCCATCTCTTGATGTTATCCACCCATCAATATTTTCAGCCATCAAAAATTCAACATGTAACATCAATTTCATTTTCATCTCCAGACACACGGACATCAGATAGCAATATGGTTTTTATCGGCAGACATCTGCACATCAGAAAACATCATTTTTATCTGCAGGCATCTACACATCAGAAAACATCATTTTTATCTGCAGACATCTACACATCAGAAAACATCATTTTTATCTGCAGACATCTACACATCAGAAAACATCATTTTTATCTGCAGACATCTACACATCAGAAAACATATTTTTTTATCTCCAGACACGTACAGCACAGATAACATCTTGTTTATTTAATCTTATCTTCAGACACGTACAGCACAGATAACATCTTGTTTGTTTAATCTTATCCCCAGACACGTACAGCACAGATAACATCTTGTTTATTTACTCTTATCTCCACAGACACTTACAGAACAGATAACATCTTGTTTATTCACTCTTATCTCCACACACATACACCACAGATAACATTTTGTTTATCTAATCTTATCTCCAGACACTTACAGCACAGATAACATTTTGTTCATTCATTCTTCCCCCAGACACCTACACAACAGATAACGTCATGTTCTACTGGCAATCGTCCGGTGTCGCTATCACACACGACAGAGAGATAGCCCTCAACACGGAACTCCCTCAGTTTTCTATCGTCCAGAACATCACAGAGTCCTGTAACGGCACCATGGACGTCGAGACTCGTAACTCCTTTTTTTCTTTCGCCTGGTTTCTTTCATGTGTTATGTTATTGTTTTATCTTCGAGCTGAATGTACTAGAAGCTAATGTTAGATCGCTAAAGCTGATGGATTATGATAGACCAAAATTGGATAACCATAAGCGCTAAGACTGGTTAACCATGGCAGGCCAAGGATGACTCCCGGGGGGTCATGTGAGGTGCTGGTTTATAATCGCTTCTCAAGGCCGAAGATGCTCAATACTTATGCCCTATTTTTCTAAAGCAGTGGCTCTTAACCTGGCAAGGGCCCCAGGGGGCTACCAAGTGGGTTTGGCGTTGGACATCTTGGTTTCAGGGTGATAGTTCATGCTGTGACAAGAGCTCTCGTTTCAGACTCCACTACTGGTCGATTAACAAGCCATGCCTTCACCAGATGCTTTGCTGGTCTATAAATATCCATGCGTACATATGTACATATGGACACAAAAAAGAACAAATATATCTATACTACTAGAACTTAATATCGAGGAAGGCTGGCTAGTAAAGAAGATTAAAGAGAGAAAACTTAAATATTTTGGACACATTAAACGTCATGATAATCTAGAGAAGACCGTCTTGGAAGGGTACATAATGGGAAAAAGAAAGAGAGGATGACCAAGGCGAAGATGGCTGCAAGACATCGTTGACGATCTGCAAATGGATGCATCAGCAGCAGGCCATCTTGCTCACAACCAAGAGGCCTACAGAAGTGCTGTTTGGGAGGCAAAGTTCCGCAAGGGACAGGCAAATGAATGAATGACATATGTACTGACATATATAAATATATGTATGTGTGCATGTATACTGACCTCTATAAATATGTGTGTGTGCTGGCTTCTGTCTGCTTTGTCCACGACTGTCATCTTGCTTACATTCAAGGCCGCTTCCCGTCCATCTCTTGATGTTATCCACCCATCAATATTTTCAGCCATCAAAAATTCAACATGTAACATCAATTTCATTTTCATCTCCAGACACACGGACATCAGATAGCAATATGGTTTTTATCGGCAGACATCTGCACATCAGAAAACATCATTTTTTTATCTGCAGGCATCTACACATCAGAAAACATCATTTTTATCTGCAGACATCTACACATCAGAAAACATCATTTTTATCTGCAGACATCTACACATCAGAAAACATCATTTTTATCTGCAGACATCTACACATCAGAAAACATATTTTTTTATCTCCAGACACGTACAGCACAGATAACATCTTGTTTATTTAATCTTATCTTCAGACACGTACAGCACAGATAACATCTTGTTTGTTTAATCTTATCCCCAGACACGTACAGCACAGATAACATCTTGTTTATTTACTCTTATCTCCACAGACACTTACAGAACAGATAACATCTTGTTTATTCACTCTTATCTCCACACACATACACCACAGATAACATTTTGTTTATCTAATCTTATCTCCAGACACTTACAGCACAGATAACATTTTGTTCATTCATTCTTCCCCCAGACACCTACACAACAGATAACGTCATGTTCTACTGGCAATCGTCCGGTGTCGCTATCACACACGACAGAGAGATAGCCCTCAACACGGAACTCCCTCAGTTTTCTATCGTCCAGAACATCACAGAGTCCTGTAACGGCACCATGGACGTCGAGACTCGTAACTCCTTTTTTTCTTTCGCCTGGTTTCTTTCATGTGTTATGTTATTGTTTTATCTTCGAGCTGAATGTACTAGAAGCTAATGTTAGATCGCTAAAGCTGATGGATTATGATAGACCAAAATTGGATAACCATAAGCGCTAAGACTGGTTAACCATGGCAGGCCAAGGATGGTTAACCATGCGAAGCTAGATGGTTAACCATGAGGGACCAAGGCTGGTGAACTATGATAGACCAATGCTGGCTGACCATAAGAGGCCAAGACTGGTGAACCATGAGAGGCTAGTTGGTTAACCATGAGAGGCTAGCTGGTTAAGCATAAGAGGTGAATATTGGTGAACTATTATAGACCAGAGCTGGTTAACCATGAGAGGCTGGTTGGTTAACCATCAACGCTAGTTGGTTAACCATGAGAAGTCAAGGCAAGTGAACTATGATAGATCAAAGTTAGCTAACCATGAGAGGCCAAGGTTGGTTAACCACGACAGGCTAAGATTGATGAACAAGGAGAGGCAAAATCTAGTGAACCATGACCTTGCATGTTTAGTGAGGCATGAAAGGTCACGGTTGATGAAGGATGAGGCCAAGAATTGTGAACCATGAGAGGCCAAGAGTTGTGAACCATGGGAGACCAAGAGTTGTGAACCATGGGAGCCCAAGAGTTGTGAACCATGGGAGCCCAAGAGTTGTGAACCATGGGAGGCCAAGAGTTGTGAACCATGGGAGACCAAGAGTTGTGAACCATGGGAGGCCAAGAGTTGTGAACCATGGGAGGCCAAGAGTTGTGAACCGTGAGAGGCCAAGAGTTGTGAACCATGGGAGACCAAGAGTTGTGAACCATGGGAGGCCAAGAGTTGTGAACCATGGGAGACCAAGAGTTGTGAACCATGGGAGGCCAAGAGTTGTGAACCGTGAGAGGCCAAGAGTTGTGAACCATGGGAGACCAAGAGTTGTGAACCATGGGAGGCCAAGAGTTGTGAACCATGGGAGGCCAAGAGTTGTGAACCGTGAGAGGCCAAGAGTTGTGAACCGTGAGAGGCCAAGAGTTGTGAACCACGGAAGGCCAAGAGTTGTGAACCGTGAGAGGCCAAGAGTTGTGAACCGTGAGAGGCCAAGAGTTGTGAACCACGGAAGGCCAAGAGTTGTGAACCGTGAGAGGCCAAGAGTTGTGAACCGTGAGAGGCCAAGAGTTGTGAACCGTGAGAGGCCAAGAGTTGTGAACCGTGAGAGGCCAAGAGTTGTGAACCATGGGAGGCCAAGAATTGTGAACGATGGGAGGCCAAGAATTGTGAACGATGGGAGGCCAAGAACGTGCTCAGTTTCCACGAAGCATACCCCAGAAATTGACTCTCTCAAAAGAGCTGGTAGATAAGGCAGAGATCGACGTGCAGGTCGCCTTGTAAGAACTCCCCCAGATACCCCTAACGCTAAAGCTCTCTGCGAGGGCATTGCTGTGGGTACATCCAAACACACTCTGGAGTTGTCTTATCTTGTCTTCTATCTTCCTTTAACTTCGATCTGGTGTTCTTTGTAGCCGATGCTGTGGAGATGTTGAGGTATGGAAGCAGGTTATGGCAGCTATTTTTTCTTTCAGTCCCGGACTACTGCAGGGGGTGTACAATGCTCCTTTAGCAGACTCCACCACCATGGGGACTATGGCGATCCCTGCCCCGTTAGCCAGGCTAGGCCTGTTACAGAGAGGTGGGACAGGGTCTTGGTCAGATATGGTTCACTAACCCTGACACTAGCATATCATCTATGGGTGGCTGATTGCCTCATCGGCCTGGCCTCTTCAAGACATAGAGAAATGTCAACACATTCTAGACTATACTAGACTCCGCCTGTGCTTATAAAAACAACAAAATAACTTATGAGTTTTGTAAGGATGGCAAAATATTTTGTGTACCCGCGTGAAGAGAAGAAAAATTATCTTGTGCTAGGGAGAATATAGAACAATTAATGTGTTTCTGGGAACTTCAAGATGGTGCTAATATAGCTGTGTAAAGTAACAGAACATAAGAGTTGGGTGGCTAGACCTCGAGAGAAAAAAAATCATAGACAAAGCACTTTTAGACGAGAGAGAAAGAAAAATGAATAAGAGAAGTACGTGGGACTTGAACCATTGGCTCTGGTAGGGCTAGCAACAGTCTAGCCACGAGAGACCAGCACTTTAATAAACTTAACTATCTCACACACACACACACACACACATACCATCACCACCACCACCACCAAAAAAGGTGATTGATAGCGGACCCAGCAAAGTTTGTCTGGTTGAAAATTGTGACAAGTTGCGCTGGTCTCTCGTGGCTAGATGGTTGTTCGCCCTACCAGAGTCTTTGGTTCAAGTCTCTGGAAATTCTCTTGTCATTTTTTTTTCTTTCTCTCATATCTTCCATTGCTGGAAAACAACTAAAGAAATATACAAGAAATTAGTCTCTTTTCAAAACAAATGCCTAAGGAAAATACTCAGCATTAAGTGGAATGAATTCAAGAACAATGCAGAGATAAGACAGATGACTGAACAACAACCAGTCTCATGGGTGATCAGGAAAAGGAGATGGACATATGTTGGTCACGTGATGAGAAGAAACGATCAGAGAATCCCAAAACAAGCTATCAAGTGGAACACAACAGGCCAAAGAAAAAGAGGCAGACCGCGTGAAACTCTGAAGAGGACATTGTTAAGAGAGGCCAAATTAACAGGCATAAAATCCTTTGATGAGGTTGAAAGACTTGCCGAAGACAGGAAAAATTGGCGAACTACCCTGCGAGCCCTATGTGAGGTTTAACGGCACGGGAAGGATATAAGATATAAGATATACATATAAGATATCTAAAAATTGTTTGTCTACGAACTCTCGACGTCCAGCTATACAATGTTGTGCCCTATTACCTTACTGTACGAAAGCTTCATTGTTTCTTATTTGTAAAAAATTGTGTCCTAGATGTGGTATAAATGCGAACCTTATAGCAACTCTCCCCTGTTGTATTGTGCTGGTGATTATCTTATTCCTCTCTTCCATGATCCAGCAAAGTTTGCCTGCATCAAAGCCTACTTTACGTTGAAGCGAGACATCGGCTACTACATCATCCAGCTGTACGTACCCAGCATTCTTATCGTGACCTTGTCCTGGGTGTCATTCTGGCTAGACCTGGAGGCCATCCCGGCTCGAGTGACCCTGGGCGTGCTGACAGTGCTCACGCTTAATACTCACGGCTCGTACATCCAGTCGCAGCTGCCCAAGGTGAGCCTTTGATGTGGCGGTACAGGTGTGAGGCTGACAGGTGCTACCCTACACCAGGATTCAAAATATTCTATTTTTATACTAACTCGGTGGTTCTTAACCTGGGGTTCATGAATCCTCACGGGATCCACTGATAGAATTTTTAGGTCCACTGAATACCAAATGGATTGTCTCGATTAAAAAACTTGGTTGGTTGGTTGGTTGGTTGGTTGGTTGGCTGACTGGCTGGCTGGCTGGCTGGCTGGCTGGCTTGCTGGTTGGTTGGTTGGTTGGTTGGTTGTTTGGTTGGTTGGTTGGTTGGTTAAGAGATCTGCTCTTTCACTTCGCTTGACATTTGCATGGCCTGATAACGAAGTTTAAGAATCTGTGCAGAAGTAATAACAAACTGTAAACAGCTGCTGGCCCCTAATTATGACATACTCTCCTTGTTGACGGAGGTCTCTGATCGTGGGTCTCCAGTCTCTCCTTGTTGACGGAGGTCTCTGATCGTGGGTCTCCAGTCTCTCCTTGTTGATGGAGGTCTCTGATCGTGGGTCTCCAGTCTCTCCTTGTTGATGGAGGTCTCTGATCGTGGGTCTCCAGTCTCTCCTTGTTGACGGAAGTCTCTGGGTCTCCAGTCTCTCCTTGTTGACGGAGGTCTCTGGGTCTCCAGTCTCTCCTTGTTGACGGAGGTCTCTGGGTCTCCAGTCTCTCCTTGCTGACGGAGGTCTCTGGGTCTCCAGTCTCTTCTTGCTGACGGAGGTCTCTGGGTCTCCAGTATCTCCTTGTTGACGGAGGTCTCTAATCGTGGGTCTCCAGTCTCTTACTGTCTCCTTGTTGACGAAGATCTCTAATCGTGGGCCTCCAGTCTCTCCTTGTTGACGGAGACCTCTAATCGTGGGGGGCCTCCAGTCTCTAGTAACTGTAAGTCATACGTAAAGGCTGGCTTTAATAGTTAGTGTGTGGTGTGTAATGATGGCACAAGATAACGCAGATAATGATACTACTCTCTTGTCTCTTCTACATTCTATCAAGACAGAGAACCTGGAGATTTGCTGGGGAAACTCGCAGAAAACAGAAGAAAAGATGACCATCAAACGGTGTGATGACGACCTGGCGTAAGAAAATAAAAGATAGCGTATCTCAAATAAGACATGGATGTTATCATGGCCACACAAAAAAACAACAAAGAAGCTGAAAATGAAGGGAACTCATAAACATCGCTAAGACAGCCACGAGACGGACACCTGAGGGAGGGAGACAGACTACCTGGCCGAGAACTCTACACACGGAAACGAGTTGCATGCAGCACAGCTGGGGCACAATACAAAGGCTGGCCATAGACCGTGGGAGGTGGAGAGAATTTGTTGTTGCCTCGCTGGACGCCACAGGGCTTTCTGGACGGTGATTGGTTGGCCGAATGCCAACCATAGAGATGGATGGATGGATGGATGGATGGACGGACGGATGGATGAACGGATGGATGGATGGATGGATGGACGGACGGACGGACGGATGGATGGATGGATGGATGGATGGATGGATGGATGGATGGATGGATGGACAGACGGACGGACGAATGGACGGATGGATGGATGGATGGATGGATGGATGGATGGATGGATGGATGGATGGATGGATGGATGGATGGATGGATCTAAAATAGCAGACCTTACAAAATGAAGAAGCAGTACCTCTAAACCCAGACTTGAACGACACTGAAGGAATCAGCTCAGGTAAAAAAAAAAAACACCTTTACCTTTATGTCTCAGGTGTCTTACATCAAGGCCATCGATGTCTGGATTGTCAGCAGCTTAATCTTTGTGTTTGCTGCCTTGTTGGAGTTTGCTTACGTCAACGTTTTAGCCAGACGGGGCGACAAGGAGATTCTGTCCTCGCAGATTTTTAGAATACCCGTAGAAGTGAAGGAAAACTCGCAGGTAAGTGATGTGTCATGTGACGGAGAATGTGACAGATTGAATGTGTTCTGTCTTATGAAGAAACATGTGGCAAAAACAAAGGATTTTCATCTTTGTGACAGAGAATGTGACAAATTACATGTGTTCGGTCTTATGAAGAAACATGTGGCAAAACAAAGGGTTTTCATCTTTGTGACAGAGAATGTGACAGATAGAATGTGTTCTGTCTTATGAAGAAACATGTGGCAAAACGAAGGGTTTTCATCTTTGTGACAGAGAATGTGACGAACTGAAAGTAATGTGTTTTTTTATCCTTGGTGGGGGGACGGGGGAACGGCCTGTAGATAAATAGGTCAGCTGTCGATATCTACAGCAGCAGACTAGAACTTTTTGGAATTGCCATAGACTTCGTAATGAAAAAATACTGCACAGGTAACACAGGTATTGACTAGGTACATGGGGCCCAAATAGAAGACCTTGATTTTTACTGATGGCATAACTCTTATCAGTAACAATGTGAACTCCATGCAAGAAAAAACAGATAGCCTGTCTTCACTGGCTAGCAAAATAGGACTTGAAATTAACAGGGACAAAACGAAAATAATGAAAATTCCCATTAATCAAAATGGACAAATACACGTAGAAGAGACAGATATTGAAGACGTCAATCAATTTGCATACCTTGGCAGCTACATAGACCAGGATGGTGACACCAGAAAGGAAGTTAGAATCAGAATTCCAAAAGCAGCATCGATCTTCAAGAATCTTGAGAATATATGGAATCCAAAAGTTATAAGCACAAAAATCAAGTTAAGACTATTCAATTCAAATGTAATATCCACCCTCATTTATACATGCGAAAGCTGCAAAACAACTAAAGAAATAGAAAAGAAATTAGAGTCTTTTGAAAACAAATATCTAAGGAAAATACTCGGCATCAAGTGGAATGAATTCAAGAACAATGCAGAGATAAGACAGATTACTGAACAACAACCAGTCTCATGGGTGATCATGAAAAGGAGATGGACATATATTGGGCACTTCATGAGAAGAAATGATCAGAGAATCCCAAAACAAGCTATCAAGTGGAACACAACAGGCCAAAGAAAAAGAGGCAGACCGCGTGAAACTCTGAAGAGGACATTGTTAAGAGAGGCCAAATTAACAGGTATAAAATCCCTTGATGAGGTTGAAAGACTCGCCGAAGACAGGAAAAGTTGGCGAACTACTTTGCGAGCCCTATGTGACGTTTAACGGCACGGGAAGGATATAAGATATAAGATAAGACAAGAACGGGTACCCTGCTATCCTGCGGGCCCTACAGAGAAAACCGTATACAGACCGAGCGGAAGGCAAAGGGAAATCACCCCTGTACAATCATTCCCTTGTCAAATCTTGCTTCACAAATTTATGACAAACAGAAGGTAAGGTATTTAGTTTTGTGACGGATTATGTGACAAATGGAAGATCTTTAGTCTTGCGACAGACTATGTGACAAACTGAAGGTAAGAGCTTTAGTCTTGTGGCATAGTATGTAACAAAGTGACAAAATGAAAGTAAAATCTGTAGTCTTGTGACAGATTATGTGACAAACTGAAGGTACGATCTTTAGTCTTGTGACAGAGTGTGTGATAAAGGGACCAAAATTAAGCTAAAATATGTAATCTTGTGACAGACTATGTGACAAACTGAAGACAAGAGCTTTAGTCTTGTGACAGAGTATATGATAAAGTTACCAAAATGAAGTTAAAATCTGTAGTCTTGTGACAGATTATGTGACAAACTGAAGTCCTGTGCTTTGTGACACGGAAAGTGGTAGACTCCGGATAATTCATTGTGACAAATTCATTGAGCTTCATTGTGACACTGTGTAAGGAAAGACGCCAGTGCTGAAAGAATAGTGCACTGGTTAGGAACAAGACCCTCCTCCATTTCCTAACAGGTTTCCTGAAAACAAACGTGTGCTACATTCTACCTGGTTAATGTGATAAGACTCATATAAATATCACTAGAGGAAAAAGAGATGTGGTTTCTTAGAAGAAATACCATGAACAGATAAGACATGCAGGGAATGTATGACAAAAGCAAATCAAGAATGGAACCTTATAACTTCCTTAAGAGAAATGACGATCATCATTCATTGGACATATAATGAGACGAGGATAGTTTGAAAACTTAGTAACAATAGGAAAGATAAATTGGAAGAGAGGGAGGGGAAACATGATGGCACAATATAAAGTCAGCAGGTGAGCTGATGGAAAGTAGCAGCGAAGAAGCATGCTTGTAAATGCCTTGTGACACTGCAGAAGCAGCAGCAGATGATGATGATGATGATGATGATGATGATGACGACGACGACGACGACGTCATGGAGAAGAAGAACAACAGAGAGGATATTGAAGAATAGAGAGTTAACACATGGGGAAGAGTGTGGGGAAAAAAAAAGACGAAAGTCACGCATTTGTGGTAGAGAAGTCCCAAAGTTACCTGGCCACTAAGAGGTTCAGAGATAGAGAGAGATAGAGGAGAGACACAGAGAGGAGACAGGGAGGAGAGAGAGAGAGGAGAGAACGGAGAAAGGAGAAAGAGGAGCGAGAAAAGAGAGAGGAGAGATGGAAGAGAGAGATAGGAGAGAGAGGGGAGAGATAGGAGAGAGAGGAGAGAGGGAGGCGAGAGAGAGGAGATGAGATGCATGCCATGTAAATAATAGATAGATCATGGTGGATGTTCTTCCTTGAAGTACCAGTTCAGAACAGTGATGATTATTTCGACCCTCTCCACATCCAACTCAATACTTGTACTTCAAAGAACTGAAAACAGTTAACAAGGAAATCCCCATAGCAACACGAACAATTGTGAGTCCAAACTTACCACTCCCCCCCCCCCCCCGCCCTTCCGAATTCTTCAGCACAAAGAGATTGTTTCTACTGCATTTTACATCTTATAGTGTGCTGACAGATCAAGGAAAGTATGGGCACTAAGACTATATCCCCATGTGCCTCTAAGGCATGAAAGGATTACCTTTACCTTTTTTTTAATTACTTCTTATACGTTAAACGTTACAAAGGGCTTACAAGGTAGGTCACCATGTTTTCCTGTTTTCAACCTCATCAAAGGATTTTATGCCCACTGAACTGGCCTCTCTTAACAGTGTCCTCTTTAGAGTTTTTCGTGGTCGACCTCTTTTTCTTCTGTCTGTTGTGTTCAAGTCTGTTTTGGGATTCTCTGACTGTTTCTTCTCATCACGTGACCGACATATGTCCACCTCCTTTTTTCTGATCACCCATGAGACTGGTTGTTGTTCGCTCAACCACCATATCTCTGCGATGTTCTTGAATTCGTTTCACTTCATACCGAGTATTTTCCTCAGGCATTTGTTTTCAAAAGAGTCTAGTTTCTTGCTTGTTTCTTTAGTTGTTTTCCAGCTTTCGCATGCATAAATGAGGGTGGATATTACATTTGAATTGAATAGTCTTAACTTGGTTTTTGTTCTTACAACATTTGAATGCCATATGTTCTCAAGATTCTTGAAGGTCAATGCTGCTTTTGCAATTCTAATTCTAAAAAAAAAAAGGTCAATGCTGCTTTTGCATGTCTAATTCTTAAAAAAAGGTCAATGCTTCTTTTGGAGTTATAACTTCCTTTCTGGTGTCACCATCCTGGTAACTCTTCAACAGCTGTTCTTTCTACGTATATTTTTTTTCCTTTTTAGTTAACGGGAAATTTCAGTATTTTTGTTTTCTTTTTTCCCATTCTTAATTTCAAGTCATATTTTGCTAGCCAGTGAAGACAGGGTATCTGTTTTTTTTTTCTTGCATCGATTTCACATTGTCATTGATAAGAACTATGTCATCTGCAAAATCAAAACCTTCTAGTTGGGTCCCATGTACCCAATCAATACCTGTGTTACCTGTGCAGGATTTTTTCATTATGAAGTCTATGGCAATTCCAAAAAGCAAGGGAGATAATATACATCTTTGTTTCACGCCTGTTTCAGTCTGGAACCATTCACTCATTCCTTCTTCTGTGTTGACTGCACAAACATATCCGTTGTAGAGATCCTTAATGATGTTGACAGTTTTACACGGTATTCTACACAGTCTTAAAATTCTCCACAATCAATCTCTGTGTATGCTATCAAATGCCTTTTTAAAATCTATGATATTCAATATTGATGGTTTCTGTCTTGCAATATATTCTTCAGTATTATTCTGAGAGTAAAGATCTGGTCGAGGCAGCTTCTCCCATTTCGAAATCCTGCTTGTTCTTCTCTCATTGCAGCATCTACTATATCTTTAATTCTATTCAGACAAAACTTTGCAAAATACTTTTGACACAACTGATAGTAAGGTTACTCCTCTCCAATTGTTGCAGTCGCTACAGTTGCCTTTTTTGTATTTTAACACCGATTCCTTTTTTTCCATTTAGAAGAGATCTTTTTCCAGACTTTATTAAACATTCTCTGTATTTGGCTCATGTTGTCACTGTTAATAGCTTTTAACAATTCAGGTGTTATTTCATCTTCACCTGCAGCTTTGCTGTTAGCCTTCACTGCTGTTTCAGTTTTTATCAATGTAATTTCATACAGGTTGACATGTAGTTGTGGGGCTGGTAAGTCGGTTTCAAGGTTTATCACTTCTTTTGAGTGTGGTCAATTAAGTATTTCTTGGAAGTGTTCAGCCCATCTTTGCTTTTGGTCTTTACTTGGTGTTAATAGGTTGCCTGTTTTGCTAAAGATTGGTCTTACTTGGATGTAATAACACCTGGTAACCTCTTTTGTATGTTATATAGAATTTTCTGTCTCCTGTTTTTTGCTGCTTTCACTGCTTTTTGCCATATTGTCCATGTAATCTTTTTTTATCCCTTATAGCTGAACTTTTTACTTTATTATATAATTCTATGTATGTTGCTTTTGCCAAATCTTTTCCAAGATCTGTCTTTACATTCAACATAGTTAATTTGGGTGGTCGTTTTTTATGTATGTACTTCATTGTGTTTTCTGATATCCGTGCTTTTTAAATTTTTTTTTATTTCCAGTGCAGTACTTGTTTTTTGCTGCCGTGATTATGGCTGTGCTGTAATAATTCCATAATTCACCTACATCCATCTGCTCTACTTCTCTGGGTACTGCAAAATGATTGATAAGTTCCAAACTGAAATCACTGTTAGTATTCTCTTCTTGTAGGCTGTGGCTGTTTATCTTTCTGTGTACTGATTTTTTGTGTTGGTTTTTCAGTTTTAGTTTTATTTTCCCTATACACAGATTGTGATCACTGTTGACATCTGCACCCCTATATGCCCTTACATCTATCAGAGATGTTCTGAATTGTTTTCTAATACAAAAATGATCTATCTGGTTTCTGGTTCTATCATGTGGGGATATCCATGTTGTTTTATGCATTTCTTTATGTGGAAATATTGTTCCTCCAATGACCATGCCCTCTGTTAAACATATTTCAATTAATCTTTCTCCATTCTGATTTACTGTATCAATCTCTTCTTTCCCTATAACTTTTTCGATGTCGGTGTTATCTTTTCCTACCTTGGCGTTGAAGTCTCCCTTGACAACTAAGATGTCGTGTTTAGGGCTTTGTTAATGAGTTTTTTTAGCTGGTGATAGAAATCGTCTTTTATTTCATCGTCTGCATCTTTCGTGGTTGCATAACATTGTATGATTGTCATTCTTCCGTGTCTTAGTTTGTATCGTGCTCTTATTATACGACTGTTCGCTGTTTCCCATTCTATAAAGCTCTTTGCTGCTACATTTGACATAATTATACCTACCCCCTCTTGTTATTTCTTATCGTCTCTGCCTGAATGTATGATTAACTTACAGTTTTTCGCCGATCTTTTCACTACTTCTGGGCATCACATTTCACTGATGCCCAGTACATCTAGGTGGTATCTATCCATTTCTCGGATTACTTGAGCAGTTTTCACTGGTGCTGATGATGTTCTTACATTCAATCCAATCTTTGTCACATATTTGAAGCCAGTGTCTGTGTTCTTTCGATCTTTGTCTGAGTTCTTCGGAGTTGGTATCCCTGATGCGTCAGCCTTGACTAGGTTTTGTTGCAAATTTCCGTGACAATTCCTTTTTTCTCCATCTAGAGTCGCCTCTAGGTGAGTATCAGGATAAAGCTGTTAGCCTTATCTTGAGTCGCCTTTAGGTGGGCCTCAGAATAAAGCTGTTAGCCTTATCTAGAATCGCTTTAGATGGGTCTCAGGATAAGGTTATTAATCTTATGCCCAACCCCCGGTTCAGAATATGTGACGGATCAAGCAAATTCCCGCTGAATTTTGCATGTCGGCAAGAGCTTTAAAAAGCGCCCACCATCTTGCACGTCACATAACTAACAGGCCAAAAAATCCCAAGACTACACAAATAATTTTATAATAAACACATCACCATGTATTTATTGGGAAATGATGCAAAAAGCTATATTTAGCTCATATTTTACTTGAAAATTCGAATCTTCAAAACCTGAAATAAAACTGTATGGGAACAATTATTCTGTAATCTTTCACGGATATCTACGTATTTCATAGAATGAAAAGTGTTAAACTGAAGGAAAAGCAGCCCTTCCAGCAGTCTTTCAACTTTTTCCCATTTAGTTCAAGGTCATTAGTGTCTTATGGTGAAGGTCGAGGGGGGAGGGGGTCCACTGCTATATTTAGCTTAGAGCAGTGTATTATCAAAATAATCACTGTTTAATCGTCATTTACTGAGCCTGCCAGTTCAGCCGAAGATTTCCTGCTTGAGAACATTTCACATAGAATGTGGAATACGATCTTGGCATGGTGATGAGGTTTGATGTAGAAATGGGTACCTGACCACTTCTGGAGCTCAGTTTGTCAGTCATTTGCATGTCCCTTGCGGAACTTTGCCTCCCTAACAGCTCTGCTGTAGTCCTCTCGGTTGTAAGCAAGATGCCCTGCTGCTGATGCATCCATTTGCAGATCATCAACGATGTCTTGCAGCCGTCTTCGCCTTGGTCTACTTCTGGAGTTAGGAAAGGGAAAAACAACCACCTCTGATGCTGACCACATCACCCTGTCATGTGCTGGCCACATCACCCTCTCATGTGCTGACCACATCACCCTGTCGTGTGATGACCACATCACAATGTCATGTGCTGACCACATCACCCTGTCATGTGCTGGCCACATCACCCTCTAGTGTGCTGGCCACATCACCCTGTCATGTGCTGGCCACATCACCCTCTAGTGTGCTGACCACATCACCCTCTAGTATGCTGACCACATCACCCTCTAGTGTGCTGACCACATCACCCTCTAGTGTGCTGACCACATCACCCTTTAGTGTGCTGACCACATCAGCCTCTAGTGTGCTGACCACATCACCCTTTAGTGTGCTGACCACATCACCCTCTGGTGTGCTGACCACATCACCCTTTAGTGTGCTGTCCACATCGCCCTCTTGTATGCTGGCCACATCACCCTCTAGTGTGCTGGCCACATCACCCTCTAGTGTGCTGACCACATCACCCTCTAGTATGCTGGCCACATCACCCTTTAGTGTGCAGGCCACATCACCCTCTAATGTGCGGGCCACATCACCCTCTAGTGTGCTGGCCACATCACCCTTTAGTGTGCAGGCCACATCACCCTCTATTGTGCTGGCCACATCACCCTCTAGTGTGCTGGCCACATCACCCTCTAGTATGCTGGCCACATCACCCTCTAGTATGCTGGCCACATCACCCTCTATTGTGCTGGCCACATCACCCTCTAGTGTGCTGGCCACATCACCCTCTTGTTAATTATATTTGTTATATGAGCAGCATATTTGTAGAATGTCTGGAACAGAGTGAAAATTGTATGATAAATGGCAGAATGTCAGACAGGCATGCGTGTCCAATTCTTAACCCTTTTGAAATAAAGATCAATCAACCAGTCAAACCCTCTAGTGTGCTGACAGGTCAAGGAAAATATGGTAACTAACACTATATCTCCTATGCGTCTCTATGACAAGACAGGACTACTTTTAAGTATTTACTTTTTTTTTTCCCTTCAGGCAAATGGCAAGCTGACAAGGCAAGCAACTGTAGGAGGTCCTGCGCCTTCTCGAATGAAAGCAAGAAAAGTGGATAAGATCTCTCGCATCCTTTTCCCGACATCATTTATCTTATTCAACCTGGCATACTGGGTATTCTACACAAAACTATAACTTCCTTGTCTATACAACTTCTTGGTTCTACAAAACAATAGTGCCATTGCTTTCTAGGTCACTCACGCTGAAAATCTATATAGTCTGAAGATCTATACAGACTGAAGATTTATATAGACTTGAGATCAAATGTTAAAAATATATGTACATATATAGCACAGGTAGGGTGACAATTATATGGATAGCACACCAATATTTTTTGCTAGTCAGAAGAATAGTGTCTTTTTCTAAAAAGACACTATATCACTAGGCCCACTCAAGCAAGAGAAGGGATGGACTTGTATCCCTGTCTTAACACCCTTTTTTTAATTAGAGACAAATTTCAACGGCCTGACTGTAACTGACCCCCCCCCCCCCCCAGGGCCCGATTTGGCTCTTCACAGCCCCTGAACAAAACCAATGTTGCAATATTTTCACCAAAATGTTCAGTATCACTGCGCCGTCTTTCATTCTCCTTGATTTGATATGTTTTCATGTTTATCATACTTTCATGCTTGTGACATTCTCATATTCACTACATTTCCATTTTTTCGTATGTTCACGTTTGCTTTTGTATAAATATTGTACGTTTTCAGCTTTTTCTTTGTGATAATTTGTTTTTTTTATTTTTCATGCAAATTTCTTGTATAAATGTTAAGATTTTACTTGTTAACTTTATCAAAACATGCCAGATTGGCATGGCCAAATGTTGAAGACACAATACCGAAAATGTACGGCTAAACAAGTTATTTTTATTCTTCTCACAAGAAGAAGAAGAAGAAGAAGAAGAATAAGAAGATTGGCTGAGTGGTTAAGCTCTCGGTCACTAATCTGGTGGTACTGGGTTCAAGTCCCAGCATTGGTGATTTTTATTTTGGCCAGCCTGGTTGGCCGAGTAATTAGACGCTTGGTCCACTAATCGGATAGTACCAGGCTCAAGTCCCAGCAGTGGGGATTTTTTTCTGATACCACCACGCCCAAAAAATGCCTTGGGATCCACTCAGCCTCTAAAAGTTGGTACCAGAGAAATCTGGGAAGGTAAATGCGGCCAAGGCGTAACACTGACCCACATCACACTTTCATGTGCCGAAGGCCTTAGGAATACGGGCCTAACACCATATCCCCTGTATGCCTTAAATGGCATGGAAATGAGGATATTTTATTTTTACCCTTTTTTTTCACCTAGAAAAAGTGTGAAAATGGAGAGAACTCCCGTTATGGCGTTCCCAGCCTCGCACACCGGACTCGACTACAGTTTCCTACATTAAAAAGGAAACATCAAGTAACCGACTGTATTCTCATATATTGTTTCCAGGCAGAACAGGCTGTTTGCTATGCGGATTGCTGTTTGAGTGGATTATCACTGTTTTAATCATGTTTACCGAGCTTGCCAGTTCAGCCGAAGACTTCGTGTTTGAGAACATTCCATGTAGAATGCGGAATATGATCTTAACTGTAGCACGCTGGTGAAGCTTGATAAAAAAAAAACTACTTCCCCACTCAAGAAGTTAAACAACATAAAGAAACTCCCCACTTGACTCTCAGCGTGTTACTTTGCTCGTGTAAGAAGATCTTCTCCAAGGCATCGGTCGCTAAGACGTTGGAGACTGTAGCTTCAGACACAACTCAACACAAGAAACAAAAGTCTCAGTAAATGTGCTGGAAGATTCTGGTCTTTCTTGTGATTTTTGTTGAGCTTATTGCTTTGTTTGGCTTATTATTTATCCTGCTTACTATTTCGTGGTCTTATTATTTCCTTGGCTTATTATTTGGTGGTCTTATTATTTGCTTGGCTTACTATTTCGTGGTCTTATTATTTGCTTGGCTTATTATTTGGTGGGCTTACTATTTCGTGGTCTTATTATTTCCTTGGCTTATTATTTGGTGGTCTTATTATTTGCTTGGCTTATTATTTGGTGGTCTTATTATTTGCTTGGCTTACTATTTCGTGGTCTTATTATTTCCTTGGCTTATTATTTGGTGGGCTTATTATTTGATGAGCTTATTATTTGGTGGGCTTATTATTTGTTTGGCTTATTATTTGATGAGCTTATTATTTGTTTGGCTTATTATTTGATGAGCTTATTATTTGATGAGCTTATTATTTGGTGGGCTTATTATTTGCTTGGCTTACTATTTGGCGGGCAGAGCTTGCTGAGAAGCCCATTTCTAGAATCTGCTCCAAGATTTTCAAAAAAAAAAGGCTGCAGAAGCTCCCCTTACGCCCCTTACTCCATGTGGTTTTGTTGTTGTTGTTGTTGTTTTTTTTTTTTTTTTGGTCATATAGTCACCATGGCTTCATCTCCAACAATAACAACAAGGAAGCCATTAGTGGAAACTTTTGTCTCGTTCTTTTTTTTGTTTATAAATGGCTCCAACTAGTTAGTTTTTTGTTTTAAAATGACCAGTAGCTGTTTGGTTTGATGTTAAACTGACCACTAGGCGATGATTAGTTTTAGTTTTAAACTGAATAGAAGATGATAAATTTTGATGTGGAGCTGAGCAGTCGCTGATAAGTTTTTGATTTCAAACTGATCAGTGACTAATACTTTTTATTTAAAATTGATCAGTGGCTGATAAGTTCTGATTTCAAATTTACCATCAGTTGATTTGTCTGTATTGCTGACAGAATATTAGAGATGATGATTGCTTTTACTGTAATAAATCAAGAGTACATGAGTTTTTAATTGTTTTTAAAGAGGTTTGTATGCCTTACAACAATGCAACTTTTGTCAAGTTTGCTCTTTTCTGTATTTACTTGGTCAAGTATGCATTTACACGTAAAGTCTCCAAGTGCATTTCTTCCCTTACACATGTAGAGATTAGAAAAAATCACATCTGCCATATTTTATTCATAAATACCTGCACAGGTTTTGTTGATCATCATTCTGCACTTATATCAATCGTGAATTCAAATGAAAAATGTAAATTACCAGATTTTAACAATTTTCTTCACTATCATTATGAATTGATGTTATCTTGATAGATTTTGACCATAATGCTCCTCTTCAGACCTTGATCTTATATTATCATCAGTATCATTAACGTCATTTTGATAAATTTTGACCATTATGCTTCTACATAGACCTTGATCTTAGATGCTTTCCATGATCTTCATCACTGGCTGTCCATCACGTCAACCTGTTCATTATCTTCTCTCTCAGCCTTCCTCTGGCTGCTCTCTTCCTATTTATCATGCGCTTTCAAAACCTTACCTTCTCATTGTGCGTACATCTTTTCTCTACTCTATGTACAGTTCTATATACTAAAAAAAAAACTGATAATCATGCCATAATCTACATATACCATTCTTGTTATGAGAGCAACATGAGAAAGTGTACTGTGGTGTGCTTTGTCCTGCACATAGACCTTCTACCTTTTTTTAGAAGCAGTTTTCCCTACTACAATGGACCAGGTACTCAGTTCTATGCCTTGGCATGGCAGTGGGAGGGGGCCGATCCCACTGTCTTCAAATGAGATGTAGGTTGACTGTCACCTGGGCCACTTCTACACACACACTTGTCCAGTTAATGCTATGAATAGGGGCCTGAGGGCTCCAATTAAGGATGGGGGAGGGCCCCCCCCCCAGAAATAGTTTTGCTCTACCTTATAAAATTCCTGTCGGGTGCCTTGTCTGTCTCTACCCGTCCTCTACTCGCCGACATCACTTTGTCATTTGCCAGTTTGGATGTTGAGTTCATGTTTAAAATTTCCACATAAATTATGAAAGGATCATTGAAGCCATACATTTTTTGTCACATGAAAAAGAAAGAAAGAATCTTTGTTGAAGTTGATTATTTATTTAATTAATTATGTTTCATGAATGCAGCAGACGCCTGAAAAATCTTGAGATCGTGATTTTTAATATGATTGAAGAAGTTTGATTTTTTTTTATTAAGTTTTACTAGTGTGGCCCCCATGTTTTTATTATTATATTCCGTAACTGATCAGACAAAAGAGGACACATTTTTTCTTCAACTTTTAACAACCGCTCGTCAAATGTAAGTTTCTCCATTCATACATAAACTTTCATTTTTCATACTTTGGGTAAGAAAGAAAAAAAAAGCCAGTTTTAACGTTCAGAAAATGAAGAGTGAGTGATTACAATTTTAAAAATCAGTGTCATATTTTCAGTTATGGACATCAGAATGGAGAAGATAGAAATGTAAAGGGAAGATGACAAAGGGTACCATAAGGTAAATAAACATGGCATTATGCCCTGGATTGTCTGAACTGAACCATACACCTCCATCATTACCTGCAACAGCAGCAAAATCAAGGGAGTTAAATTTGTAAGAGATCAACAAAAGCAAGGGAGTTAAATCTGTAAAACAGCAGCAAAAGCAAGGGAATTAAATCTGTGAAACAGAAGTTCTCAACATTTGTACTAACCTAAAATATGTCCTTCTAAAACTGTAAGTAGACTATTGAAATCATTATTATCATCATCAGTTCTTATAAGTACTAGCATAACATCAAAAGATGACTGGAGAGCCTTTATTCGTGACCCATGCTCTCAAGGTAGTCAAAAGCTATGATGATGATAATGATATGCTCATTATTTGACTCTCATACCATCATTATTTGACTCCCAAACCATCATTATTTGACTCCCATACCCCCGTTATTTGGCTGCTATACTTCCATTATTTGGCTACCGTACCATCATTATTTGGCTCCCATATCCCCATTATTTGGCTGCCATACCTCCACTGTTTGGCTCCCATATCCCCATTATTTGGCTGCCATACCTCCACTATTTGGCTCCCATATCCCCATTATTTGGCTGCCATACCCCCATTATTTGGCTGCCATACCCCCATTATTTGGCTGCCATACCCCCATTATTTGGCTGCCATACCCCCATTATTTGGCTGCCATACCCTCATTATTTGACTCCCGTACCTTCATTATTTGACTCCCATACCATCAATATTTGGCTCCAGTACCTTCATTATTTGTCTGTCATGCCCTAATTATTAATTTTAGAAAAGATGTAGACGAAGAATATTACGACACCATAACAACTGGAGGTTATGAAATATCAGAGATTAGATATGCTGATGACACAGTATTACTGTCCACAGCACAAAAAGTAATGGAAAAACTAATTAAGTCAGTCCGTAAGAACAGCGAAGAGCAGAACCTCTATCTTAATGCAAAGAAAACTAAATTGATGACAACTAATAAAACAAACAAGGCAGCTGAAATATGTATCAATGAGGAAAAGCTGGAAGAAGTGAAGAGTTTTGAATATCTTGGATCATTACTATTATTAATAATGGAGATCTATCGCTCTTCAAAAAGTAAAACAACTAAAAAGTCTGTGGAGAGGAGCAGACAGAACTACAAAAATAAGATTTTTAAGGGCGTGCATCTTTCCCATTGCAACATATGCCTGAGAGACCTGGACACTTAACAAAACAGCTGAGAAACACATAAATGCCTTTGAATGTAAATGCTACAGAAGAGTTCTTCAAATATCGTGGACACAAAAAAGAACAAATATATCCATACTACAAGAACTTAATATTGAAGAAGGCTGGCTAGTAAAGAGGATTAAACAGAGAAAACTTAAACATTTTTTACATATTAAACGTCATGAGAATTTAGAAAAAATCATCTTGGAAAGGTACATAATGGAGTAAAAGAAAAAGAAGACCAAGGCGAAGATGGCTGAAAGACATCGTTAATTATCTGCTAATGAACGCATCAGCAGCAGGACATCTTGCTGACAACCGAGAGGCCTACAGGAGAGCTGTTAAGGAGGCAAAGTTCCGGAAGGAACATGAAAATGACTGACTGACCCCGATTATTTGACTCCCATACGCCCCATTATTTGGCTGCCGGTGTGGCATACCCACAGGATATGGCTACCCCCTGTTAAGAGCCCATGCTCTAAAACTATACGCCCAATTATTTGGCTGCCACACCCACAAAGGATATGGTTACCCCCTGTTAAGAGCCCATGCTCTAAAACTATACGCCCCATTATTTGGCTGCCACACCCACAAAAGGATATGACTACCCCCTGTTAAGAGCCCATGCTCTAAAACTATAAAGCTCGTGTCAGCCTGGACGACTACAGAGAAACTCACGAAAAGATCGTAGCCTTGGACTGAAAATAAGGTCATATAGCCGCCATTTTAAAACATATATAATTGTTTATCTTACTTTATCTGACAGGAGAAAAAAAAATGCAATATTTTAAACTAATAACCAGCCCTTTTTAACACATATCATCATGGCCATGTTCGTATAGAATTTTTTTTTCTTCATCACCAATGATTTGAATGAATGTTTTCAGACTTTACTTTACAAAATGTATGCACTTGTGAACATTAAAGTAGTTACCTCGTACACTGAAACCATAAAACATTGTTTTCTTTTTATATTCACTAAAATATTGTTTTCTTTTTACATTCACTTAAAATATGTTTTCTAACACTCGGTTTCTTTATATGATGAGGAAAAAAGGAAAGAGTGGATCAGAGTGAGAAGGGAGATCATCATGGACGTCTGTAAACCCGAAGGGCCTCCCACGAAAAATCTATTCTTGAAGAGGAATTGAATTTAGTCCTTTCATATTTAAAGTAATGAGTTTTCTAAATGTCCTCAGTCTTCACTGCCACTTAAACAGAAGAAAATATTTTTCTTCTAATTACACACATTCATGAACTACTGATTGAGGTGGTTTTTAAACATTAAATTGTAGGACAATATCAGGAACAAGGACGTCTAGGAAATGTCCAGACAAGAACCTATGAACCTACAAATCATGTCTAGGAAGTGGAGGTGGAATGGCCACACTCTGAGGAAACCCGACACCAGCATAGCAAGACAGGCACTGACATGGAATCCTCAAGGAAATAGAAAACGAGGAAGACCTAGACTTACTTGGAGAAGAGAAATTATGACAGTGCTCAGAGACAAGGGATACACATGGAAGGAAGCAGAGAATAATTCCAAGAACAGGGATGACTGGAGAGCCTTTATCTGTGGCCTATGCTCTCAAGGGAATGAAAGACAATGGTGATGATGATGATGATGATGATGATGATGATGATGATGATGATGGTGATGATGATGATGATGATGGTGATGATGATGATGATGATGATGATGATGATGATGGTGATGGTGGTGATGGTGATGGTGGTGGTGGTGGTGGTGGTGGTGATGGTGGTGGTGGTGGTGGTGGTGGTGGTGGTGGTGGTGGTGGTGATGGTGGTGATGGTGGTGGTGGTGGTGGTGGTGGTGATGGTGGTGGTGGTGGTGGTGGTGGTGGTCGATGGTGGTGGTGGTGGTGGTGATGGTGGTGGTGGTGGTGGTGATGGTGGTGTGGTGGTGGTGGTGGTGTGGTGGTGGTGGTGGTGGTGGTGGTGGTGGTGGTGGTGATGGTGGTGAATTACAAATTATTCACAATTATTTAAAGTGTTTATATGTTTTTGGGACACACTGTACAAGTATACAGAACTATTTTCCTCCATTCTTTTCTGTCTGCCCTGAAAAGGACGTTCGCTGTGTTGTGTCACGTCTTACAGTCATGGCTGCGAGGTATGCGCCTTTCATTCCCTCGCATCCAGCTTCGGCCTGGCTTACTTTTAGGACCAAGTTTTTCTTCCTTTTCAAATCTCTAATCAACTGCCCAGACTACAGTCTGTCGTCAGGGACGCCACGTGGAGGTGGGATAATAGTCTTGATCGGCTATGATAGGCTAACCCTGACACATGCATGTGGCTATTGGTTGATGAAAGATAAACATTTCAAACGCCGATTTTCCGGCTTTGTAACTTCCTGAACTTTGTCAGGTTAATGTTTTCGCTCTTCTTTAAAAGAAGTCACATAGCTGTAATATAGGTAATGGAAAGTTTAAAAGAAAATAATTACCAGTATAAAATATCCACAAATAAGTATTACATTTTGTGAGAGTAAAGGATTGATATATGTATCAATGAGGAAAAACTGAAAGAAGTGGAGAGTTTTGAATGTCTTGGATCACTGCTAACTAATAATAGAGATACAATGAGGGAAATTAAAAGGAGGACATCTATCGCTATTCAGAAAGTAAAACAACTAAAGAATCTGTGGAGAGGAACAGACAGAACTACAAAAATAAGATTTTTAAGGGCGTGCATTTTTCCCATCGCAACATATGCCTGTGAGACTTGGACACTTAACAAAACAGCTGAGAAACACATAAATGCATTTCAATGTAAATGCTACAGAAGAGTTTTTCAAATATGATGGACACAAAAAATAACACATATATCCATACTAAAAGAACTTAATATTGAAGAAGGCTGGCTAGTAAAGAGCATTAAAGAGAGAAAACTTAAATATTTTGGACACACTAAACGTCATGATAATCTAGAGAAGACTGTCTTGGAAGGGTATATAATGGGAAAAAGAAAGAGAGGAAGACCAAGGCGAAGATGGCTGGAAGACATCGTTGATGATCTGTAAATGGATGCATCAGCAGCAGGCCATCTTGCTCACAACAGAGAGGCCTACAGGAATGCTGTTAGGGAGACAAAGTTCCACAAGTGGCATGCAAATGAATGAATGAATGAAAATAATTGTCACCTACAAATGCAGAGTAAATAATAAAAATGCTGACCATTTGCCAAAAGTTAACCTCACATCACTTAACGACAGGTATACTACATAATCTCACATCACTTAACATTTGCGGAAAGTTAATCTCACATCACTTAACATTTACCAAAAGTTAACCTCACATCACTTAACGACATACATACTACATAATCTCACATCACTTAACATTTACCAAAAGTTAACCTCACATCACTTAACGACATACATACTACATAATCTCACATCACTTAACATTTACCAAAAGTTAACCTCACATCACTTAACATTTACCAAAAGTTAATCTCACATCACTTAACATTTACCAAAAGTTAATCTCACATCACTTAACATTTACCAAAAGTTAATCTCACATCACTTAACGACAGGCGCACTACATAACAGCGCCACCTGGTGACCATTCAGTAACGAATATGACGAAATTTGTTTCTGTAGGTTGAAAAGCTGAACTTTTAATTTTCCTGAAAATCAGTGGTCACTTTGTAATATGTGACTACCATAATACGGTTGTTAAACAGAGTCTGTCTCTCATCACTTAGAGATACAAGTATAGCATCAGAAATCAGGTTCCCACATTGTATTCCAAACCAAACGTTGTTGTTGTTGTTGTTGTTGTTGTTGTTGTTGTTGTTTGTGAAACCCATTAAACAAGATGGCAGAAACAAGCTGTAACATTATTTTCCGTGTGTTATCGTTAATTTGGTTTCTGAAATAAGTTCCGTCACATTTTTTTCATCCATTTACTTCATATTTTCATGTACTTACTTCATAATTTCATCTACTTACTTCATTTTTTCATCTACGTACTTCATATTTTCATGTACTTACTTCATATTTTCATCTACTTACTTCATATTTTCAACTACTTACTTCATATTTTCACCTACTTACTTCATATTTTCAATTACTTACTTCATATTTTCAACAACTTATTTCATACTTTCATCCCATACATGACCACAGTAAAGATACTCGAAAGTTACGGTGACATTGTTGTACTAGGCTTCTCTTATGTTGTCTTCTCCGTTTCAGTCTCAGGAAGACTGATGCAGGCCTCTCGAGTAAATTTAACTCCCAATCTATGAATAACTTTAACTCCCAACCTAAGTATCTCAAGTCACTCCTCCAAATCTATGAGTCACTTTAGCTCCCAACCTAAGTCTCTCAAGTCATTCTAACTCCCAATCTAGGTCTCTCAAGTCACTTTAACTCCCAATCTAGGTATCTCAAGTCACTTTAACTCCCAACCTAGGTCTCTCAAGTCACTTTAATTCCAAACCTAGGTCTCTCAAGTCGCTTTAATTCCAAACCTAGGTCTCTCAAGTCACTTTAATTCCAAACCTAGGTCTCTCAAGTCACTTTAATTCCAAACCTAGGTCTCTCAAGTCACTTTAATTCCAAACCTAGGTCTCTCAAGTCACTTTAATTCCAAACCTAGGTCTCTCAAGTCACTTTAATTCCAAACCTAGGTCTCTCAAGTCACTTTAATTCCAAACCTAGGTCTCCTCAAGCCACTTTAACTCCAAGTCTAGATCTCTCAAGTCAATTTAACTCTCAATCTATGAGTCACTTTAACTCCCAACCTAAGTCTATCAAGTCACTTTAACTCCCAGTTCAGGTCTCTCAAGTCATTTTAACTCCCAAACTAGGTCTCTCAAGTCACTCCCAATCTCCCCCTGTTAACAGAGCCATTTTGTAAATTTCGGCCCTGATATCCCAACAAAATGTTAACTCTCTTGTACTGCTAACAAAAATGAACGAAAAGATATGGCAGGTTGCATGTAAAACTGATCAGTACATAAAACTAATTCTTGATACATTTCGCGCTGGACTGTCTTACAAGGGGGAGGCCAGACGGCTACGTCTAGTATATTTCTCATACATTTTTTCGTGTTTTTATCTGTTGTGTTGTTTTTGTATGTGATCCTTGAAAAAGGCTTTTGCTTGAAATGGTTTCCTGACTTCTTCTGGAGTTGCTGGAAGGAAAGGCGGCCAGGCGTGATGCTGACCACACCTACCTTTAGTTTCCGGCAGCTCAAGGGCACTAACACCATTATCTCTACGTGCCTTTAAGGTATGACGGGATTATCTACCTTCTTTAACCTTTCTTCCTCTTCGTCCTCTTCCTCTTCTCTTTTCCACTTCTTCTTCTTCTTCTTCTGTTTGTCTGTTCTTTCCACATGGCCCAACCAGCGCAATCAAAACTTTTATAATTTGTTGGGATTTAAATAACTGTTCAATGTTCTTTTAGCTGTCCATTCTGCACTGTTGGTATCCTTTATAGGCCCAAAGATTCTTCTTAGGATCTTGTTCTCAAAGATCTCCAATTGTTGTTCATCTTTCTTTATCGTACTCCACGTTTCTGATCCATACATGACGGCTGGTCCTATTATAGTTTTGTAGACTGTTATTTTAGTGTTTTTGGACATGGTTTTGGATTTTAACGGGTGTTGCAAGGCGAAGTATATTTTATTCCCTATCTGTACTTTGCTTTTAATGTCCTCACTTACTGTGTTGCTTCTGTTGAAGATTGTGCCTAGATATTTGTATGTTTCTGCTTTCTTAATGATCATCTCTCCAACATTTATCTGGATCATTCTGCCTGTGGTCTCTTGATATCTTCATATACTCTGTCTTATCTTGGTTAATGGTCGAGCCCACTTTTGGTGCCACATCTCTCAGGTGTATGCAGGTATTGATGACTTCTGGCATAGTTTCTCTCATTAGATCGATGTCATCAGCATATCCCAGTATTTTCGCTTGTTCTTATTATAGATTCAAGAACCGATAATCGATACACAGTCAAATCAAAACAACTGATACGAGATAATGGTAAACCTAAGAGGGGTTAATATGGTGCGTTTGTAATCAATTTGCAGAACGTTAACCGAAGCAATGGCAATTCCTTCAACAATCGGAAGAAATTGGTAAAAAAAAAAAAAAAGAAGAAGAAGAAGATTAATAATATGCAGATACTTTAACACGAAACACCGGCTATGGGATATAATAATAACACTGCGCTAGAACATGTCCTAAACCACCTTCTGGAAACATACCAAGAAACCCAAGCAGCAATCATGGAAAGTCAATTAGGAAAAAGATCTGGTGGTGACGCCTCCAGGCCAGATAGATCTAATTTTAACACTGGGGAAGAGTGTGAGGCAGAGGTCGGTACTAGTAATTGTGATGACGGACAGCTGGCTAGTGAAGAGGATTAAAGAGAGAAAACTGAAATATTTTGGACACATTAAACGTCATGATAATTTAGAGAAGACCGTATTGGAAGGATACATAATGGGGAAAAGAAAAAGAGGAAGACCAAGACGAAGATGGCTGCAAGACATCGTTGACGATCTGGAAATGGATGCAACAGCAGCAGGCCATCTTGATCACAACCGAGAGGCCTACAGGAGTGCTGTTTGGGAGGCAAAGTTCCGCAAGGGACATGCAAATGAATGAATGAATGAATGAATGAGAACATGTCCTAAGACAAGTCATCATGAACATTAATCTCACAACAGTCAGCAAGGTTGCAACACTCGTCTGGCACAAAGGGGAAGGGAGAATGCCTCGAACATAGATATAAGCAACGGCAGACCATCAGAACTTTGCAGAAAAGATCGAGCTATGTACAGTCAATCTGCCAGTGGCACCATCAGCCAACACGCACTACGATCAACACTGAGTTAAAAGGCCAAGCACATATGGGCGTGTCCTAAGAGCAAAGAGGCCTATCTATAGGCCAGCAGTAGAGCATGGCCATTCCTCAACAAGTGCTTCAACAGGGATATAGTGGGGAAACTCCGGCATATAACTGCAGCGACCATCCCCCTTGTGTTATCACCAGTCATTTCTATGTCCTTTGCGGAACTTTGCCTCCCTAACAGCTCTCCTCTAAGCCTCTCGGTTGTAAGGAAGATGCCCTGCTGCTGATGCATCCATTTCCAGATTATCAACGATGTCTTGCAGCCATCTTCGCCTTGGTCTCCCTCTCTTTCTTTTCTCCATTATGTACCCTTCCAAGACTGTCTTCTATAAATTCTCATGACGTTTAATGTGTCCAAAATATATCAGTCTTCTCTGTTTAATCCTCTTTCCTAGCCAGCCTTCAACATTAAGTTCTCGTAGTTCTCTCGACTAGCCCCGCTGTGGAATGAACAAATCGAAGAAGCTTAGAAGAAAAAAAAGAATCACAGTTAACATTCGGCAACGGATTGATAAATCCAGCGTGTTAACACAAGAAGCTAAAAAAAAAAAGAACACGACGACACGATGAAACAAGCCAGGAATAAATTGAAATCTCTAGCAAATGAGGAGAAGGAAAAAAGCTGGACTGAATTTTCAAGACAATTATCTTCTGACAAAGCATTACAGAAATTCTGGAAGTTCTATAGAAGCATGAAAAACCAAAGCAGAAATTGCGCCACAAAATCTATGCACGATGAAACAGGTAGGCACCTAGACACAAATAAAAAGAAAGGTCAAGCATTATTAATAATATATCTGCAACAAACCGGCCAAAGAAATAACTAAGACCAGATAAGAACTAGAAGTTACATAAGTAAAGCACTGTATAATACATCGGAAGAAAATACCATCTCAGAAGAAGAGGTACAGAAGATTATCAGGCACTCTCGTGGTCCTTATGGCCTATGATACTCCCACATCAGAAGGGCTGCCAAAGAGGACATACGAGCATTCACCAAGGAGGATATACGACCAATCGCCAAAGAGGACATACGACCAATCACCAAAGAGGACACACGACCAATCACCAAAGAGGACATACGACCAGTAACCAAAGAGGACATACGATCAGTTGCCAAAAACTTCAACCACAGTTCCGTTACCAGCAAAATTCCAGATAAATGGCCACACAGCTACGTACCTCAAACCAGCGCCCTAACAACGGGAAAGAATGAAAGCCTGATAGAATCTTACAGCATCATCATCAAGCAAAACGCACAAGGCAAAACCATTGGGAAAAATAATAGCAAAAAAAAAGCCTTGCATGGGAATTGACAAAAAAAAAACCTGCTTCCTCCTTGAAAAAAAAAAATGGAAAAGTATCGCCCCAACCAAGATGCATCAGCTGATGTTGGAACAGCAGCCTTCTAAGCTTATGAGACTTTTCTAACAAAGGGGGATACACTGATGGTGGCACCAGAGCTTCAGGGCGCATCGTGTGAAGTGCACAATGCTGCAAATATTGATGCTAGACATGGGAACAGAAATGGGGACCATCAAGTGGAGAGCCAGTGAAATTTCTCCACAGAAAGACCCATTTTTACTCGGTTGTTAGGGACGCTTCCGATGGAACTATGTCAGGTTACGGGGCTTGCGCAAATAAAACGTGTACAATTAAAAAATGACACCGTCTTTGAACATCAAAAAGACAGAGACTGTGGTTATATCTAAGAAACAGAATCCACCAACATGCAGTATTAAATTAAACGGAACTATTCTAAAGCAGGTGCAGAAATTCAAATACCTTGGAGCAGTAATACCTTCAGATGGGAAATGCAGAACAGAAATTAGGAACAGAATAGGCCAAGCAAAGACTACATTTCAGAGAATGAGAAACATATTAGCTAACACATCTTTATCAATGAATGTTAGAAAACGAGTCCTAAAATGCTATATTGAACCTATCTTGTTATATGGAAGTGAATCATGGACAATAGGCAAGTCTGCACAAAGCAGAAATGTGGTTTATTAGAAGAATGTTGCGAATCCCCTGGACAGCAAAAATAACTAATGAAGAATGTATGAGAAGAGCTGGAGAGACAAAAAAAAAACCTTGTCAAAAAGATAAGAGAGAGACAATGTACTTTCATAGGACATGCAATGAGAAGAGGGGGCATTGAAAATATTATAACAACAGGAAAAATAAAACGAAGAAGATCAAGAGGAAGACCAAGAGAAATGATACTGGACAGTCTGATAGGATGGTGTGAGAGGAGACCACCAACTGAACTGATGGCCTACATGAAGGATCGCGTACTCTGGAGAAGCATAATAGCCAACGCCAGTCGTCACGGCACCTGATGATGATGACCGTCCTTTTAGACACGAAACAAGTGGTAAAATTTTACCAAACGGCACGGAAAGAGTTAAGAAGGTTCTGGAGATTATGACTAAATAATTGTATAGACAACTGAATGAAGAACATACAGTGCATCTGAGCAGAGACTTTGAAAGGATTAGCCCGGGAATGGTCACAAAGGAGCTGTTTATCTAAAACCTGGCGTGATAAAGACGTGTGTCGTGTCAAAGTTTTGTTGTAGTTGTTGATGTAATATTATATCCATCGCGTTAGGATGAAATAAAATATTTACCTTAAAATTTTACCTTTCACTTTGTATGAAGTACTTTCCAAAATACCGGGGCAGGGGTGGTGGTGTGCTTTTGTTTGTTTTTGTTTGTTTGTTTGTTTGTTTGTTTGTTCGTTTGTTTGTTTCCCAGTACAACATTCGGTACTTTATAATTTTGTTTTCTAATGTAAAATTAAACACATTTACAAACACCAGAGGAAAGCAAATGTTCGTGTTAATTTTTTTTTCTTACTTTATCTGCTGCGAGATTTAATCTTTACAAAATTCTTACATGCTCAACTAAAGTCCGACCTAGTCGATTCTCCTCCATACAAACTGAGCATCAGTCAACTGGCCTGATTATCCTCCGACTAGTTACTTGCTTTTTGATGGTATAATTCGGCTACGTTAAACGACGAAATCCGAACTTTCCGGTTTTTATCGGTACTTTGCTTGTAACTGCCGGTTATCACGACCATTGACCAAGGCAAAGGTCACCAGAAGCAAGAGAGGCATAGTTTCTTAGATGAATGTTGAAAATTTTGTGAACAGCTTTTGGTTCCAAAAAAGGGATTTTTAACACGAGTCATATATTCATTCATTCATTTGCATGTCCCTTGCGGAACTTTGCCTCCCAAACAGCACTCCTGTAGGCCTCTCGGTTGTGAGCAAGATGCCCTGCTGCTGCTGCATCCATTTGCAGATCGTCAACGATGTCTTGCAGCCATCTTCGTTTTGATCTTCCTCTTTTTCTTTTTCCTATTATGTATCCTTCCAATACTGTCTTCTCTAAAATATCATGACCATTAACGTGTCCAAAATATTTAAGTTTTCTCTCTTTAATCCTCTTTACTAGCCAGCCTTCTTCAATATTAAGCTCTTGTAGTATAGATATATTTGTTCTTTTTTGTGTCCACGGTATTTGAAGAACTCTTCTGTAGCATTTACATTCAAAGGCATTTATGTGTTTCTCAGCTGTTTTGTTAAGTGTCCAGGTCTCACAGGCATATGTTGCGATGGGAAAGATGCATGCCCTTAAAAATCTTATTTTTGTAGTTCTGTCTGCTCCTCTCCACAGATTCTTTATTTGTTTTACTTTCTGAAGAGCGATAGATGTCCTCCTTTTAATTTCCCTCATTGTATCTCTATTATTAGTTAGCAGTGATCCAAGATATTCAAAACTCTCCACTTCTTCCAGTTTTCCCTCATTGATATATATTTCAGCCACCTTGTTTGTTTTGTCAGTTTTGGTCAATTTAGTTTTCTTCGCATTAAGATAGAGGTTCTGCTTTTCGCTGTTCTCACGGACTGACATAATTAGTTTTTCCAATCCTTTTTGTGTTGTGCACAGTAATAGTGTGTCATCAGCATATCTAATCTCTGGTATTTCATAACATATATATATATATATATATATATATATATATATATATATAATTAATTAAACTTATAAGTAAACGACTGTCATCATTCACTGGATATATAATGAGAAGGCTTGCAGCCATCGTAACATCAGGGAAGATAAACGGGAAGAGAGGCAGAGGGTGGCCATAGAGTAAAAATCACGGAGAGTCTGACAGGGTGTTTTCCAGAGTGGGTGGAAGATCCAACAAGGTTGGGGGGTGTGAAAAGGGAGCGGTGGGGAGCATCAGAACCGAGCGAAAAAAAGTTTTAGAGGATACTAGGGATGTGTGCTAGCAAGGTCTGTGCTAGGAGATTTGGGTGTGCTGGCCAGGTCTGTGCTAGGAGATTTGATTGTGCTAGCCAGGTCTGTGCTAGGAGATTTGAGTGTGCTGGGCAGGTCTGTGCTAGGATATTTGAGTGTGGTGGCCAGGTCTTTGCTAGGATATTTGAGTGCGGTGGCCAGGTCTTTGCTAGGATATTTGAGTGCGGTGGCCAGGTCTTTGCTAGGATATTTGAGTGCGGTGGCCAGGTCTTTGCTAGGATATTTGAGTGCGGTGGCCAGGTCTTTGCTAGGATATTTGAGTGCGGTGGCCAGGTCTTTGCTAGGATATTTGAGTGCGGTGGCCAGGTCTTTGCTAGGATATTTGAGTGAGGCCATGCCATCTTAGGATTTTCCACAGTGCATCTCTGTTGACACTGTCAAAGGCTTTCTCAAAATCTATGAATAATGCATATGTTGTGCTATGCCATTCATTTGCCTGTTCTAATATTTGTCTAAGTACAAATATATGGTCTATGCATGATCTTCCTTTCCTAAATCCTGCCTGCTCTTTCCGAAGTTTTTCCTCAAGTGTTGGTACAATTCTGTTGATGATTATTCTGCAAAATACTTTACTAGTGAGTGGCAGTAGGGTAATGCCTCTCCAGTTCCCGCAATCTCTGAGGTCACCCTTCTTTGGTAGTTTTACTATAAGACCAGTTTTCCACTCCTCTGGGGCTTTTTCTAAATCCCAAATTTGTTGTAATATCCGGCAAAGTTGTTTTGGTGTTTGTGTTTCTTCTGCTTTCAACATCTCAGCAGTCACTTCATCTTCACCTGGTGCCCTGTCTGATTTTAGCATCTTTATCGCCTCTTTTACTTCATTTATTGTTATTGGTCCTGTATTGATGTTTAGTTCCGCTTTTGCTTCAGGTATATCTATTGCTTGTGCTGCTTGTGTTCTGTTTAGTAGGGTGTTAAAGTGTTCCCTCCATCTTTCAATTTTTTCTCTTTCTCCACTGACCAGTTGTCCATTTTGTGTTCTTACTGCACTTTCACATCTTGTATTGAAGTTACCTGTCATCTGCTTTGTGATTTTATATATGGTTTTCATGTCATTTGTATATGCTGCTTTCTCTGCTGTCTCTGCTAAGTTGTCATAATACTGACGTTTATCTTGACGGCATGATTCCTTCACTTCTTTGTCTTTTTGTGCATAATTACTTAAAACTCGTTCTTTAAGCCGTTGTGATTTGGTGTTCAGTAATTTTTTCTTGATTTCTTTTCTTTGCTCTATCTTTTCCCATGTGGTCTCACTTATCCATTCCTCTTTTCTCCTTTTCCGATATCCCAGCACCTCTTTTGCTTTTTCCTGTAGTGTTTTATTGAACTCTAATATGGACATTTCTGCTTCGTCTTGTAGGACACTGAAGCGGTTCTTAAGTATTATTGAGAATTCATTTCTTGTCTGTTGGTCTATCAGTTTTCTTGTATCAAAATGTATCTTTCTGTGTTCTCCGATTCTGGCTTTCCTTAATTTTAGTTTTATTTTTGCTACCAGAAGGTTGTGATCACTTCCTATATCTGCTCCTTTCCTTGCTCGCACATCTTGTAGTGACCGTTTCCACTTGTTGTTTATTAGTATGTGATCGATTTGGTTTTCTGTGGTTTTATCTGGTGACCTCCAAGTCACCTTATGGATGTTTTTGTGTTGGAAAATTGTCCCTCCGATGGTCATCATGTTTTCTTCACAGAAACTGCACAGTCTTTCTCCATTTTCATTTATTTCTCCGATTCCTTCTCTTCCCATGATTCTTCTTCTATCTTCATTTCCTTCACCTACTTTTGCATTGAAGTCGCTCAAGATGAGTAGCATATCATGCTTGGGTATTGTTTCTACTGTGGCTTGGAGGCTGTTGTAAAAATCTTCTTTTAATTCCTCTTCAGCTGCTTCTGTTGGTGCATAACAAACTATAATAGACAGCTTCGTGAATCTTGAGTTGAACCGTGCATATAATAATCTCTCATTTATTGGGGTCCATTTCAGCAATGCTCTTGATGCTTCTTTTGTTATAATCAATGCTACTCCTCCTTCATGAAGATCTTCTTTACCTGACCATATTATTGTATCTTCTGTGTGCTGTGTTGTTAATTTCCTTCTGCCTTGTCCTGTCCATCTTGCTTCTTGTATTCCTAGTATGTCTAGTTTGTATCTGTGCATTTCCTTGATGGTTTGTGCTAGTTTTCCAGTCTGGTTTAGTGTTCTTACATTCCAGCTGCCTATATGCATCTTTTGTTTAGGTTCCAGGAGGTCTGCAGTGGGGCTGGGGACTTCCAGTGGCTGGCTTTCATCCACAACCTTCATGGGCTCAGTTTCCTGATACGCATTTCTCCTTACACCTGCATTTGTTTTTTCCCTTGCTTCTGTTTCTGTAGCAGTCTGATAGTTTTTTACCAGATAGGGTTGCTGGCCCTATGCTGAACCCTCCTTAGTCGCCTTTTACGATCATGCATGGTAGGGTACAGTGGTCCTATTCTTTGCAGATCCCGGGTACCACACGGGTAAGAGCGATAGATGTCCTCCTTTTAATTTCCCTCATTGCATCTCTATTATTAGTTAGCAGTGATCCAAGATATTCAAAACTCTTCACTTCTTCCAGTTTTTCCTCATTGATACACATTTCAGCTGCCTTGTTTGTTTTGTCAGTTTTGGTCAATTTAGTTTTCTTTGCATTAAGATAGAGGTTCTGCTCTTCGCTGTTCTTATAGACTGACATAATTAGTTGTTCCAATCCTTTTTGTGTTGTGGAGAGTAATACTGTGTCATCAGCATATCTAATCTCTGGTATTTCATAACATATATATAATTATATATATATATATATATATATATATATATATATATATATATATATATAAACTGAAATATGTATCAATGAGGAAAAACTGGAAGAAGTGGAGAGTTTTGAATATCTTGGATCACTACTAACTAATAATGGAGATACAATGAGGGAAATTAAACGGAGGACATCTATTGCTCTTCAGAAAGTAAAACAAATAAAGAATCTGTGGAGAGGAGCAGACAGAACCACAAAAATAAGATTTTTAAGGGCATGCATCTTTCCTATCGCAACATATGCCTGTGAGACCTGGACACTTAACAAAACAGCTGAGAAGCACATAAATGCCTTTGAATGTAAATGCTATAGAAGAGTTCTCCAGATATCGTGGACAGAAAAAAGAACAAATATATCTATACTACAAGAGCTTAATATTGAAGAAGGCTGGCTAGTAAAGAGGATTAAAGAGAGAAAACTTAAATATTTTGGCCACATTAAACGTCATGATAATTTAGAGAAGACCGTATTGGAAGGATACATAATGGGAAAAAGAAAAAGAGGAAGACCGAAACGAAGATGGCTGCAAGACATCGTTGATGATCTGGAAATGGATGCAGCAGCAGCAGGCCATCTTGCTCACAACCGAGAGGCCTACAGGAGTGCTGTTTGGGAGGCAAAGTTCCGCAAGGGACATGCAAAGGAATGAATATATATATATATATATATATATAATTAAACTTATAAGTAAACGACTGTCATCATTCACTGGATATATAATGAGAAGGCTTGCAGCCATCGTAACATCAGGGAAGATAAACGGGAAGAGAGGCAGAGGGTGGCCATAGAGTAAAAATCACGGTGAGTCTGACAGGGTGTTTTCCAGAGTGGATGGAAGATCCAACAAGGTTGGGGGGGGGAGTGAAAAGGGAACGGTGGGGAGCATCAGAACCGAGCGAAAAAAAGTTTTAGAGGATACTATGGATGTGTGCTAGCTAGGTCTGTGCTAGGAGATTTGGGTGTGCTGGCCAGGTCTGTGCTAGGAGATTTGGGTGTGCTGGTCAGGTCTGTGCTAGGAGATTTGAGTGTGCTAGCCAGGTCTGTGCTAGGAGATTTGAGTGTGCTAGCCAGGTCTGTGCTAGGGAATTTGAGTGTGCTAGCCAGGTCTGTGCTAGAAGATTTAAGTGTGCTGGCCAAGTCTGTGCTAGGAGATTTTAGTGTCCTAGCCAAGTCTGTGCTAGGAGATCTGAGTGTGCTAGCCAGGTCTGTGCTAGGAGATTTGAGTGTGCTGGGCAGGGCTGTGTTAGGAGATTTGAATGTGCTAGCCAGGTCTGTGCTAGGAGATTTTAGTGTCCTAGCCGGGTCTGTGCTAGGAGATTTGAGTGTGCTAGCCAGGTCTGTGCTAGGAGATTTTAGTGTGCTGGCCAGGTCTGTGCTAGGAGATTTGAGTGTGCTGGGCAGGTCTGTGCTAGGAGATTTGAGTGTGCTAGCCAGGTCTGTGCTAGGAGATTTGAGTGTGCTGGGCAGGGCTGTGCTAGGAGATTTGAATGTGCTAGCCAGGTCTGTGATAGGAGATTTTAGTGTCCTAGCCGGGTCTGTGCTAGGAGATTTGAGTGTGCTAGCCAGGTCTGTGCTAGGAGATTTGAGTGTGCTGGACAGGTCTGTGCTAGGATATTTGAGTGCGCTGGCCAGGTCTGTGCTAGATTTTAGTGTGCTGGCCAGGTCTGTGTTAGGAGATTTGAGTGTGCTAGCCAGGTCTGTGCTAGATTTGAGTGTGCTAGCCAGATATATGCTAGAGAATGTGAGTGTGCTAGACAGGTCTGTGTTAGATTTTAGTGTGCTAGTCAGGTCTGTGCTAGATTTGAGTGTGCTAGCCAGGTCTGTGCTAGATTTGAGTGTGCTGGGCAGGTCTATACTAGATTTGAATGTGCTTCAGGATGTGCTCTGGCGTCTTGACATTCACTTGTGTGTGAAATTAGTTCTTTCAAATCATCCATTCTTCGTTGCTTCTATCACCAAAACCACATTTCTATTCATCTCCAACAATAGAGCTTTTACTCAAAGTCTGCCTTTCACAAATCACAAATAAGCTCTCGTCCAACAGTCATATGTAAAGTACAATATGCTGATATACAATAAACATACAACATACAGTTATATATATATGTTTTTTCAGTAGCTGGATATACATATTCACTAATATATATGATATCTAGTTTTAAAAAACACCCCACAAACTTAGACACTCAACGCTCATTTTACTCATGTAGATTTCCTTTCTGAAATGTGTCGGCCCCACCCACCCCAATCTTCAGCTTAATAGCACTCCAATCTTCAGCTTAATAGCACTCCAATCTTCAGATTAATTGGAAGTACTCTTGCCCTTCCCCAATCTTCAGTTTAACAGGAAGTATGCTTGTCCTGCCCCAATCTTCAGCTTAATATTAAGTATGCTTGCCGTGCCCCAATCTTCAGTTTAATATTAAGTATGCTTGTCCTGCCCCAATCTTCAGCTTAATATTAAGTATGCTTGCCGTGCCCCAATCTTCAGTTTAATATTAAATATGCTTGCCGTGCCCCAATCTTCAGTTTAATATTAAGTATGCTTGCCCTGCCCCAATCTTCAGCTTAATATTAAGTATGCTTGTCCTGCCCCAATCTTCAGTTTAATATTAAGTATGCTTGCCGTGCCCCAATCTTCAGTTTAATATTAAGTATGCTTGTCCTGTCCCAATCTTCAGTTTAATATTAAGTATGCTTGTCCTGCCCCAATCTTCAGTTTAATATTAAGTATGCTTGCCGTGCCCCAATCTTCAGTTTAATATTAAGTATGCTTGCCCTGTCCCAATCTTCAGCTTAATATTAAGTATGCTTGCCCTGTCCCAATCTTCAGCTTAATATTAAGTATGCTTGTCCTGCCCCAATCTTCAGTTTAATATTAAGTATGTTTGCCGTGCCCCAATCTTCAGTTTAATATTAAGTATGCTTGCCCTGTCCCAATCTTCAGCTTAATATTAAGTATGCTTGTCCTGCCCCAATCTTCAGTTTAATATTAAGTATGCTTGCCCCACCCCAATCTTCAGTTTAATATTAAGTATGTTTGCCGTGCCCCAATCTTCAGTTTAATATTAAGTACTCTTGCCCTTCCCCAATCTTCAGCTTAATATTAAGTATGCTTGCCGTGCCCCAATCTTCAGCTTAATATTAAGTACTCTTGCCCTTCCCCAATCTTCAGCTTAATATTAAGTATGCTTGCCGTGCCCCAATCTTCAGCTTAATATTAAGTACTCTTGCCCTTCCCCAATCTTCAGCTTAATATTAACTATGCTTGTCCTGCCCCAATCTTCAGCTTAATATTAAGTACTCTTGCCCTTCCCCAATCTTCAGCTTAATATTAAGTATGCTTGCCCTGCCACAATCTTCAGCTTAATATTAAGTATGCTTGTCCTGCCCCAATCTTCAGCTTAATATTAAGTATGCTTGTCCTGCCCCAATCTTCAGCTTAATATTAAGTATGCTTGTCCTGCCCCAATCTTCAGCTTAATATTAAGTATGCTTGTCCTGCCCCAATCTTCAGCTTAATATTAAGTATGCTTGTCCTGCCCCAATCTTCAGCTTAATATTAAGTATGCTTGCCCTGCCTCAATCTTCAGCTTAATATTAAGTATGCTTGTCCTGCCCCAATCTTCAGCTTAATATTAAGTATGCTTGTCCTGCCCCAATCTTCAGCTTAATATTAAGTATGCTTGTCCTGCCCCAATCTTCAGCTTAATATTAAGTATGCTTGTCCTGCCCCAATCTTCAGCTTAATATTAAGTATGCTTGCCCTGCCCCAATCTTCAGTTTAACGTAAACCAGCAATTTTCATCAGGGAGGGGGATGTTTGAGGTGAAAATCCCCTTCCTGATGATGATTTTATCTTTAGGGAAGGACCTGGGGACAGTTTGGGTTGAAAAAGGAGGACTGGAATCTGTGATGTTGAGAACAATTGATGTTTTACACTTTCAATGAATGAATCTTTCAGCAACAAACTTTACAATCAATTGACAACAAACTCTACAATCATTAACAACAAACTCTACAATCATTCAGCCACAAACTCTGCAATCAATCACCAACAAACTCTACAAACAATCACCAACAAACTCTACAATCAATCACCAACAAACTATTAAACAAACAAACAAAAAAACAACCCAAGATCTGAAGCATCACAGGTTTTTATTAAATGTACTTATTTTTAGTAACACTCAATATGGTAATAGCTAAACCCCTGTAGTCACAACACCTCCCCCCCCCCCTACATCCTATTCTAGAACACAAAGATAACCAATCCAAGTTTCCCCAATACTGTGTATTCCAGTGTCTTATTCTTGCAGTTCCAAGATATGACAAGCAATTTAACAGGCCATCCTGGATTTCTTTTTTCCGTGTACCAAGACTTAACTCTTTGAATACTAAACAACACCCATGACACTCAAACACTAAATGTTATCACTCATCACAGCAGACATGCTTTACTTTCAGTGTTTATAGCAGTTTAAAATTATAAACTTTCAAATATGGAACAAAACCATACAGTTATTTTAATTTTTTTTTAAGAAAAAAAAAGCTGTTTATGCAGCTCTGGATAATCTAAGAGTTACATAAGACAGTGGGCTGATGTCTATCTGGAAAGATGAACTTCTGAGTTAGCTCCAACAGAAATGAACCATTTATGCTTTAATGAGCATCATTTTAAAAAGTGCAATCTCTTCCTCTAGCAAAAAGTCTATGCTTAAAGTGATATACATTTTACTCACTTCTTTTCAGGAATTATTCTTCTCTCTAGGTATTTTTGGATTGTTTGTCCCAATACGTCCTCTACTATTGCCCTATGCCCATATTTTGTTGCTTGTCCCACGAAAGGTCCTTTTCTATGCTTTATGGTCATAATGGGCTGTTGTCTCATAAGGTCCTCTACTATGCTCTAGGACCATATTTTGTTGTTTGCCCCACAAAGGTCTAACTATGCCCTAGGACCAGCTTCAGTTGCCTGTCCTACAAGCAATCCCCTAATCCCCTGTGCCTCGTGACCCTCTTTAGCTGCTTGTCCTACAACCAATCCCCTAATTCCCTCTTTAGCTGCTTATCATACAAACAATCCCCTAATCCTTTGTGGCCTATGACCTTCTTTAGGTGGTCCTACAAGCAATCCCCTAATCCCCTGTGCCTTATGACCCTCTTTAGCTGCTTGTCCTACAAGCAATCCCCTAATCCCCTCTTTAGCTGTTTGTCCTACAAGCAATCCCCTAATCCCCTGTGCCCTATGACCCTCTTTAGCTGCTTGCCCTACAAGTAATCCCCTAATCCCCTGTGCCCTATGACCCTCTTTAGCTGCTTGCCCTATAAGCAATCTCCTAATCCCCTGTGCCCTATGACCCTCTTTAGCTGCTTGCCCTACAAGCAATCCCCTAATCCCCTGTGCCCTATGACCCTCTTTAGCTGCTTGCCCTACAAGCAATCCCCTAATCCCCTGTGCCCTATGACCCTCTTTAGCTGTTTGCCCTACAAGCAATCCCCTAATCCCCTGTGCCCTATGACCCTCTTTAGCTGCTTGCCCTACAAGCAATCCCCTAATCCCCTGTGCCCTATGACCCTCTTTAGCTGCTTGCCCTACAAGTAATCCCCTAATCCCCTGTGCCCTATGACCCTCTTTAGCTGCTTGTCCTAAAAATAATGCTTCTCTATGTTACAAGACCATCTCTGAGCACTCCTTTTTGCCACTGATGATAGTTTTCATGTGGTTACTTGATCTGAATGATTACCTGCTTTGCTCTGACTCACAAAATGATGATATGATGTTGTGATGGTACATGTTAATCATTCTCTGCACTTCTAACCAAACAAACTACCTTTCCTATGTCATTCAGTCAGTCCACTGAGATATTTGTATCTGAAGACATTTCTCATCAGTTTTTTTTTTTCTGCCTTTTTTGGAGTACAAACAAGGCCTTCTTTCTTCACCACCACAGATTATGCCAGATCTGCAAACAATGTTACGCAGACTACAATCTTCTCTAAGTTCAGACAACAAGAAACATAAATATCTCTACAGATCTACATCAAATACTGCGCCTGGCAATGCAGGTCACTGTGAGAAGAGGTTTGTAGATTATGGTGTTCAGATTCCTGCTCCACCGTGACATCCATCAGTATGCGCTACTTCTGGGATGAAACAGGCACTTCCACATCACACGTTGACTCATTACTCGCTTGAAGACTGTCATCTGCTGCAGCTTCTATAGCTAGTTCACTGGTCATGCCACTTCATCCACTGTTACCTGTTTCCTCAGCTTCGTCTTTGTCTGGCTCCAGATTCTGATTTTTTTGTGACTCTTCAAACAACTTTTTAAATGCTTTTTTTATTCGCCTGTCAAAGCCTTGACAGTCAGCCATCTCTCTCATCAAGTTTATGAAATTCTTTCCTTTTTTTCACACACCCCCACCCCTCTTTTTTTTTAAAGCACTCTCTTGTGCTGAAGACATGCTTAGCTTTTCATACGAACATAACTAAGTTCTCACTCTTCCTATCACTCACTGATAAAAAAAAGGTCGCAAATTTACTGCACAACTTTGTTTTTCAGGGACATGTTTATAAACCATGCATTTTCTGGTAGTCCAGGACATTTTTTCGGCGTAAGGTCAAGGTACTTAAATAAGCAGGTTGACTAGACCGACTTTTAGCAAATCAAATCTCATAAATAAAATTCCAAACATTTGCAAGAAAAATACAAAATCTACAAGTAAAAACTGTCAAAACAAAGTCACTCTTAAACTAAGGCAGGTTACAAAACATACATGTCATAATTAACATATGATACCTCTATAAATCTGAGTTGATAATTGCGTATAATCAGACCAATGTAAGTTTACAAACAGCGTTTATGTTAATGTTAACATATTCATATGGTGCACATCACATATGTGATACTCTGAAACAATTTTTTTTTAAAAACCCCACATACATTCTGTGATAATGATATCAGCTCTGTGCATAAAATGTGATGAGGTGACGGTGAAGGATGAGGTGATGGTGAAGGATGAGGTGACGGTGAAGAATGAGGCACAGTTGCCAGGGCCATCAAAACACTGCCAGCCAAGACCCTGACCCACCTCTAAGTTGGTGCTCCTTATAAGAGTCTCAGCCTGCCCAACAGTGAAGGGGTCGCTGTGTGCCCCTACTCCCATCCACCCACTCTGGCAGAGAAGCTAAAAAAGAAGACTGCAACTTTATTCAACTTAAAGAAGTCTCATCACCCCAAACTCCCAAACAAGCCACTGTAAATCAAACCCTCATTCTAAACCATGTTATCAAGAAGACTGCAACTTTACTTAAGTCTCATCACCCCAAACTCCCAAACAAGCCACTGTAACTCAAACCCTCAAACCCCCAAACAAGCCACTGTAACTCAAACCCTCAAACAAGCCACTGTAACTCAAACCCTCAAACCCCAAAACAAGCTACTCTAACTCAAACCCTCAAACCCCAAAACAAGCTACTCTAACTCAAACCCTCAAACCCCCAAACAAGCCACTGTAACTCAAACCCTCAAACAAGCATCTTCACTGCATCAGCTGCACCAACAAAAATACCTTGCTTACAGCTCTAGTGAGAAGAACAAGTATCAAACGTGATATGAGCAAATGACATGAAGAGCACACACACACACACGCACACAGGAAACGTATCATCTGCTGTACTAAAGATACACCAACTCCCCAGTTCTAATCACTGCAGACCTACTTCCATAATAAATTACTTCCAACAGTCATTCAGTGCCTAGTTTCTACTGAAATTTCACCTACCCTTGTCACATACCCATAATCCAGGTCTTTTATTTCCATCATCCTCCAAAGAAGAAAAAAATGTTAATTAACCACAATCTTGCATTTCTTTTTTTTTTGTTGTTGCTGTTTTTCAGGCAAAATCTTCACCCTTTTTGATTCTTAATTCAATAATCATTTATCTATCAAATTAGCTCATTTATCACTGTCAAATAATTCTTAACTCAATACATCATTTATCTATCAAATTAGCTCATTTATCACTGTCAAATAATTCTTAACTCAATACATCATTTATCTATCAAATTAGCTCATTTATCACTGTCAAATAATTCTTAACTCAATACATCATTTATCTATCAAATTAGCTCGTTTATCATTGTCAAATAATTCACCATTATTTACAACTCTCAAACATCTGTTCACTCCGAGTAACTGAAAACTCTTTGCTCTCGCTACTTTTCTGTCACCAAATCTCGGCACCCAGGGAGCCACGTTGTGAACATGGATTACCGGCCACCAGCAAACAAACCCACAACACTGCCACAGAAATGACAGGAAGCCAAAGCTGCCATCTCACCTTCCTCCAGTGTTCAAGAAAACAGGTCGATGGGTTACTTCGCTCTGGCTAACAAGGTTCTCACCCCCACAACAGTGGAGAAATGTTTATTACCACTCCAAGAAATAAAGCTGCTGCCACACCCTACTTCCTATATGACTCACTGTTTGTTTTTTCTAAATCTTCATCACTTTGCCATCAGCTGTCACAAAAACTCAAATATACCAATCATCAAAAATGAACTGAAATTGGTTCTCTCAGGCCAACCTGGTACAAAGCAACGCAAAACCATAAAGAGGAGATGTGGAGAAAACAACAGCAGAAGTAGCTACAACACTGAAGTTATATAGCTCTAGAAACCAATGAAACAAGATGCTACAAACTGCTGATAATATTAATTGGCAGTCATTTCAAGACCTGATACAGAAGAATAACTGAGGAACATAATTCTTTTTAAGAGTAAAAGTAAGCCACGGAAAGATGTCCTGCCTCTTTAGCTCTCCAAAACAAAGAGATGAGAGAAGAAAGAAAGAAAGAAAAAAAAAAGTGGAAAACAATTTCATAACATGAAAGTAATGAACTTACATGGCTGGCCCAAGACAAGTCTAAATGGAGAAAAATGTGTCTGTGTCTTAAATCTTATGCTCACATGATGAAAAACTGAAAGAATGCACTTCAGAATGTGGTTTTCCCTTAACCCAATTCTGTATCAGATGAAAAGATGAAATCTAAAAAACAAAAACTATAAAAATATCATTCCCAGTAAACACTACAACATACGCTACAATCACACTTACCTGATTTGAAATTACAAACAAAATGTTTAATGTGACAACCTTCAGCAAACATGAATTCTCTCATTCAATCAAATTGAATCTTTCCACATACACAGGAGTACAGCCAAAAACATCAAAACTAACTAGTGTGATCACAGCATTCCAAAACCTTTGGAGTAGTTGATAGCCTTGAGAAGTCTGTCTCTCAGTTTTTCGACTGTTGGGTACTCGGGAAGTAACAGAACATTGAAACACGTATGCGATGTTGGCAGTCTGAAAAAAGACGATGAACAAGAAAAGGAAAAATGGTTGTCAGCCTGAGAATATTCATGGAAATGGCAATAACCAATGTTGTTTCATGGGCTGTCAGCTAGAAAAAAAAATCAGTTTGCTGGAACCTGGAATATTCATAAATAAGTGCAGAAACTATCAATTTTAATAACCTTTTAAGATGATGCTTCATGGGCTGTCGGCTAGAAAAAATCAGTCAGTTTGCTGGAACCTGGAATATTCATAAATAAGCGCGGAAACTATCAATTTAACAACTCTGTAACTCTTTCAATGCCTCAGGAAGAAACGCAGCCGTTCAGTTGGGTGCCGGATTAAAAGCACGGGTCTTGATATGTATAGAGGATATAGCTGTAAAATTGAATGAATTACACTATTTCCATATACTTCCGTGTACTTATTATGTTTCTTCTTCTTCTTCGTTTGCTTCTACCACCAAGACAGCCCCGTGATCCTCCTGAATTTACTCCTGTGGTCCTCGATAGGTCCCGTAGTTCCCCTGTGGTTCCCGAAAAAGGACCACACGAGATCCACGAGAGGACCACAAGAGGTTCAGAGTATCACACGGCTTGAGCCTGTATTCTTGGTGGGTCTCAGAAGTGGGAATGCATGACACCGTGGTTTTCATTGCACCAGTTTAATCTAGAGTTGGACTTTCTCACCGGAAACCTTGACATGTTTTGGATATCAGTGTATCCCCGCTGGGTGAGAGGTGGTTGCCCAACCAGCCTAGAATTAGACTTTCTCACCAGAAAAACTCAACGTGTTTTGGGATACCCGTGTATCCCCGCCAGGTGAGAGGTGGTTGCCTATCTAGACTGCACTGGTCCAGCGTCTCCAACTTCAGCATTTTGTGGTTGTGGCCACTAACATTCCTAATTGTGACCAGGACGGAGCTTTTGTCCAGGAGGATGAATCCTCGCCACTAGTAAGTTTCACCCCTGGGTTGAGCCGGTTTAGGCATATTATCCCAGTATAGGCATGTTTAGGATGTGACCGACCTCTAGAGCGGAGGTACTGTGACGTGCATAGCCATCAAGTTTCACCCCTGGTTTAAGCCGGTTTAGGCATATTTCACCAGTATGGGTGTATATCGGACATGGCCGGCATCTAGAGCAGAGGTGCTGTGGTATGAGCAGCTCTCGCCGCGAGACCACTGGACATACCGACTAAGTTTCACTTTATCCTTTCCATCACCTTTTCACATCAGTGTCGCACGGCAACCCTATTTTTGCATCTTCTTCATTGGCCGGGAGGAGTTTCACTCCACACACGGCATCCGAAGAATCTCGCCAGCAGTGTTTATTATGTTTCAAAATATAACTAAATGTATGAAGATTTCATAAATGCAGAGTTTTTTTAGGAAAAAAGTAATGTCATATTTTACAATGATTGTGTCCAACTTGCTATCGGAAAGGTCTAGAGGTACAATATGTACCATCTGAGATGCATAGATCTACCTGTTGACGTTGTATTGTGATTCAGTGTTGCATTATCACTAAAATAATGTCTGAAATAACCTTCTAACTACTTCTCCAGTCGTCTAATGTCTAAATCTACATGGGATGCATTCAAGAACAGTGGTCTGATCACATGGCATGTCTATACCCCTATCTACATCACCAAAAGCTGAAATTTCTCGCACAGAACTTCAATTTTCTCCCTCATAACTAAACACTCTTCAACCATTTTGAAAAAGGTCACGGGGCATGCGCACTAAATGTTTACAATCTAAACGTTACATCTGGTTTTTAATGAAACAAAACAAACGTCGCTAGGATGATTAAAGGCACCACGTGAGAAACTGTAACCGTCGTCCAAGCGACAAAAGGCATGGGAAGAGTTAAAATGATGCTTCATGGGCTGTCAGAAAAAAATCTGTCAGATTACCATAACCTGGAATATTCATAAATAAATGCAGAAACTATCAATTTTAATGACCTTTGTGCTGTTTGAGTTCATCAAATAAAGAAAAACCCTTCATCGTCATCATCATCATACCATTATCATCGCCACCACCTTCATCATCATCATCATCTGCCCATGTCAAGAAATTATAATCGTCACTACCATGAGCATAATCATTATCAATTATGACCACCTTTACTCTCACCATCATTATACCACAACCATCATCATCAATGCCATCACTTTCATCATCATCAGATGACTATGTCAAGAACAATAAATATTTACTTTATCTTTACAACTGTTGTGTGTTCTACTGGTTTTTATGGGGTTTTTTAAATGGGGGGGGAAGGTTCGTGAAAATAATTTGTCGTTGTAAAGCAATGCGATTTTTTAACATTATTTTTTTTAAGTAACCCTAAAAGGGTTATCAACGCAGAAATACAACAAGAAGTTCCATTACCTGTCTGAATCTGGGCCGTTCCTTGCAATTATCATTTTCAGTTTCGATAACCCCCCAATGGGCACTCTGTCCGTCCCCGTGGTGAACTGCAACAACTTTTTCTTGTCATCATCCGGCAGAGCATGAACTACACTCCAGAAGTTTCTGAACAAGTTAGAAAAAAAACATATCCACACGTTTCTGAACAAGTTAGAAAATAAACATATCCACAAGTTTCTGAACAAGTTAGAAAAAAAACATATCCACAAGTTTCTGAACAAGTTAGAAAAAAAACATATCCACAAGTTTCTGAACAAGTTAGAAAATAAACATATCCACAAGTTTCTGAACAAGTTAGAAAATAAACATATCCACAAGTTTCTGAACAAGTTAGAAAATAAACATATCCACAAGTTTCTGAACAAGTTAGAAAAAAAACATATCCACAAGTTTCTGAACAAGTTAGAAAATAAACATATCCACAAGTTTCTGAACAAGTTAGAAAATAAACATATCCACAAGTTTCTGAACAAGTTAGAAAAAAAACATATCCACAAGTTTCTGAACAAGTTAGAAAATAAACATATCCACAAGTTTCTGAGCAATTTAGAAAAACATTTTCACAAGTTTTTAAGCTATTTAGAAAAACATTGTCACAAGTGTTTAAGCTATTCAGAAACACATTTTCACAAGTTTTTAAGCTATTTAGGAAAACACTTCAAAGACTTTCTGAACAATATAGAGAAAACAATCCTATTGTCACTATTTCTGAACAAATAAGAAATACATTTCCAAGTTTCTAAATGGTATAGAAACCAAAAAAAAAACAAACACAAAGACACCTCAATTTTCACACTCTATACTCTTCACAGGTTTACAATTTAAACAATAAGAACAGCCCAGAAGCAGTGCAAGTCAAAATAAACTGCCTTCTCATGTGAGATCAGTGGGTTGTAGACCTGGCATCATCACACTCTGGTCTGACTAATTACTAAAAAAAAAAACAGAAACGTGAAATTTGTGTTGTAAGCACCCGCTTATGATATCATCAACTGCCTGCCTATGACTACATTTTAATACACAGTACACCCGCTTGTTAGTATATTAATAGATGAACACATTTTCACATTAAAATTTAGACCTATAGATAGAGGACTATACTTAGATGATAAAAAAATAGGGGGCACTAAGAACTCCGTTACAGACATGTAATCATTCCTCTCCAGAATTTTCAGACAACTTGAACCACTGACCTCCATACTGACAAGTGGAAGGATACTCTTGAGGCAGAATACACTGACCTTCATACTGACAAGTGGAAGGATACTCTTGAGGCAGAATACACTGACCTCCATGTAGACAAGTGGAAGGATACTCTTGAGGCAGAATACACTGACCTCCATGTAGACAAGTGGAAGGATGCTCTTGAGGCAGAATACACTGACCTCCATGTAGACAAGTGGAAGGATACTCTTGAGGCAGAATACACTGACCTCCATGTAGACAAGTGGAAGGATACTCTTGAGGCAGAATACACTGACCTCCATAATGACAAGTGGAAGGATACCCTTGAGGCAGAATACACTGACCTCCATGTAGAAAAGTGAAAGGATACTCTTGAGGCAGAATACACTGACCTCCATACTGACAAGTGGAAGGATACTCTTGAGGCAGAATACACTGACCTCCATAGTGACAACTGAAAGGATACTCTTGAGGCAGAATATACTGATCTCCATATTGACAAGTGGAAGGATACTCTTGAGGCAGAATACACTGACTTCCATGTAGAAAAGTGAAAGGATACTCTTGAGGCAGAATACACTGACTTCTATGTAGAAAACTGAAAGGATACTCTTGAGGCAGAATACACTGACTTCTATGTAGAAAAGTGAAAGGATACTCTTGAGGCAGAATACACTGATCTCCATATTGACAAGTGGAATGATACTCTTGAGGCAGAATACACTGATCTCCATACTGACAAGTGGAAGGATACTCTTCAGGCAGAATACACTGACCTTCATATTGACAACTGAAAGGATACTCTTGAGGCAGAATACACTGATCTCCATATTGACAAGTGGAAGGATACTCTTGAGGCAGAATACACTGATCTCCATATTCACAAGTGGAAGGATACTCTTGAGGCAGAATACACTGACTTCCATGTAGAAAAGTGAAAGGATACTCTTGAGGCAGAATACACTGACCTCCATGTAGAAAAAGGTCACGGGGCATGCGCACTAAATGTTTACAATCTAAACGTTACATCTGGTTTTTAATGAACAAAACAAACGTCGCTAGGATGATTAAAGGCACCACGTGAGAAACTGTAACCGTCGTCCAAGCGACAAAAGGCATGGGAAGAGTTAAAATGATGCTTCATGGGCTGTCAGAAAAAAATCTGTCAGATTACCATAACCTGGAATATTCATAAATAAATGCAGAAACTATCAATTTTAATGACCTTTGTGCTGTTTGAGTTCATCAAATAAAGAAAACCCTTCATCGTCATCATCATCATACCATTATCATCGCCACCACCTTCATCATCATCATCATCTGCCCATGTCAAGAAATTATAATCGTCACTACCATGAGCATAATCATTATCAATTATGACCACCTTTACTCTCACCATCATTATACCACAACCATCATCATCAATGCCATCACTTTCATCATCATCAGATGACTATGTCAAGAACAATAAATATTTACTTTATCTTTACAACTGTTGTGTGTTCTACTGGTTTTTATGGGGTTTTTTAAATGGGGGGGGAAGGTTCGTGAAAATAATTTGTCGTTGTAAAGCAATGCGATTTTTTAACATTATTTTTTTTAAGTAACCCTAAAAGGGTTATCAACGCAGAAATACAACAAGAAGTTCCATTACCTGTCTGAATCTGGGCCGTTCCTTGCAATTATCATTTTCAGTTTCGATAACCCCCCAATGGGCACTCTGTCCGTCCCCGTGGTGAACTGCAACAACTTTTTCTTGTCATCATCCGGCAGAGCATGAACTACACTCCAGAAGTTTCTGAACAAGTTAGAAAAAAAACATATCCACAAGTTTCTGAACAAGTTAGAAAATAAACATATCCACAAGTTTCTGAACAAGTTAGAAAATAAACATATCCACAAGTTTCTGAACAAGTTAGAAAAAAAACATATCCACAAGTTTCTGAACAAGTTAGAAAAAAAACATATCCACAAGTTTCTGAACAAGTTAGAAAATAAACATATCCACAAGTTTCTGAGCAATTTAGAAAAACATTTTCACAAGTTTTTAAGCTATTCAGAAAAACATTTTCACAAGTTTTTAAGCTATTCAGAAACACATTTTCACAAGTTTTTAAGCTATTTAGGAAAACACTTCAAAGACTTTCTGAACAATATAGAAAAAACAATCCTATTTGTCACTATTTCTGAACAAATAAGAAATACATTTCCAAGTTTCTAAATGGCATAGAAATCCAAAAAAAAAAAACAAACAAACACAAGACACCTCAATTTTCACACTCTATACTCTTCACAGGTTTACAATTTAAACAATAAGAACAGCCCAGAAGCAGTGCAAGTCAAAATAAACTGCCTACTCATGTGAGATCAGTGGGTTGTAGACCTCTTATCATCACACTCTGGTCTGACCAATCACAACAAAAAACAGAAACGTGAAATTTGTGTCATAAGCACCCGCTTATGATATCATCAACTGCCTGCCTATGACTATATTTTAATACACAGTACACCCGCTTGTTAGTATATTAATAGATGAACACATTTTCACATTAAAATTTAGACCTATAGATAGAGGACTATACTTAGATGATAAAAAAATAGGGGGCACTAAGAACTCCGTTACAGACATGTAATCATTCCTCTCCAGAATTTTCAGACAACTTGAACCACTGACCTCCATACTGACAAGTGGAAGGATACTCTTGAGGCAGAATACACTGACCTTCATACTGACAAGTGGAAGGATACTCTTGAGGCAGAATACACTGACCTCCATGTAGACAAGTGGAAGGATACTCTTGAGGCAGAATACACTGACCTCCATGTAGACAAGTGGAAGGATGCATTCAAGAACAGTGGTCTGATCACATGGCATGTCTATACCCTATCTACATCACCAAAAGCTGAAATTTCTTGCACAGAACTTCAATTTTCTCCCTCATAACTAAACACTCTTCAACCATTTTGAAAAAGGTCACGGGGCATGCGCACTAAATGTTTACAATCTAAACGTTACATCTGGTTTTTAATGAACAAAACAAACGTCGCTAGGATGATTAAAGGCACCACGTGAGAAACTGTAACCGTCGTCCAAGCGACAAAAGGCATGGGAAGAGTTAAAATGATGCTTCATGGGCTGTCAGAAAAAATCTGTCAGATTACCATAACCTGGAATATTCATAAATAAATGCAGAAACTATCAATTTTAATGACCTTTGTGCTGTTTGAGTTCATCAAATAAAGAAAACCCTTCATCGTCATCATCATCATCATCATCATCATCATCATCATCATCATCATCATCATCATCTGCCCATGTCAAGAAATTATAATCGTCACTACCATGAGCATAATCATTATCAATTATGACCACCTTTACTCTCACCATCATTATACCACAACCATCATCATCAATGCCATCACTTTCATCATCATCAGATGACTATGTCAAGAACAATAAATATTTACTTTATCTTTACAACTGTTGTGTGTTCTACTGGTTTTTATGGGGTTTTTTAAATGGGGGGGGAAGGTTCGTGAAAATAATTTGTCGTTGTAAAGCAATGCGATTTTTTAACATTATTTTTTTAAGTAACCCTAAAAGGGTTATCAACGCAGAAATACAACAAGAAGTTCCATTACCTGTCTGAATCTGGGCCGTTCCTTGCAATTATCATTTTCAGTTTCGATAACCCCCCAATGGGCACTCTGTCCGTCCCCGTGGTGAACTGCAACAACTTTTTCTGTCATCATCCGGCAGAGCATGAACTACACTCCAGAAGTTTCTGAACAAGTTAGAAAAAAAACATATCCACAAGTTTCTGAACAAGTTAGAAAATAAACATATCCACAAGTTTCTGAACAAGTTAGAAAATAAACATATCCACAAGTTTCTGAACAAGTTAGAAAAAAAACATATCCACAAGTTTCTGAACAAGTTAGAAAAAAAACATATCCACAAGTTTCTGAACAAGTTAGAAAATAAACATATCCACAAGTTTCTGAGCAATTTAGAAAAACATTTTCACAAGTTTTTAAGCTATTCAGAAAAACATTTTCACAAGTGTTTAAGCTATTCAGAAACACATTTTCACAAGTTTTTAAGCTATTTAGGAAAACACTTCAAAGACTTTCTGAACAATATAGAAAAAACAATCCTATTTGTCACTATTTCTGAACAAATAAGAAATACATTTCCAAGTTTCTAAATGGCATAGAAATCCAAAAAAAAAAAACAAACAAACAAACACAAAGACACCTCAATTTTCACACTCTATACTCTTCACAGGTTTACAATTTAAACAATAAGAACAGCCCAGAAGCAGTGCAAGTCAAAATAAACTGCCTACTCATGTGAGATCAGTGGGTTGTAGACCTCTTATCATCACACTCTGGTCTGACCAATCACAACAAAAAACAGAAACGTGAAATTTGTGTCATAAGCACCCGCTTATGATATCATCAACTGCCTGCCTATGACTATATTTTAATACACAGTACACCCGCTTGTTAGTATATTAATAGATGAACACATTTTCACATTAAAATTTAGACCTATAGATAGAGGACTATACTTAGATGATAAAAAAATAGGGGGCACTAAGAACTCCGTTACAGACATGTAATCATTCCTCTCCAGAATTTTCAGACAACTTGAACCACTGACCTCCATACTGACAAGTGGAAGGATACTCTTGAGGCAGAATACACTGACCTTCATACTGACAAGTGGAAGGATACTCTTGAGGCAGAATACACTGACCTCCATGTAGACAAGTGGAATCTTCTGAAAACCCTCCATCATATTCTGTTGCCTCTTCTAAAGCATGGAAATCAAATATCTGACAGAGCAGATTAAAAACACACACTTATAAATGTAGAAAAACCATGAAACAAACATAATTTCACTATAAATACAGTGATACCTCAGAATCCAAATGCCCCAGAACTTGAACAACTTGGAATCCAAACAAAAATTTCAAGCAAATTTTGCCTTGGAATCTGAACGGCCAGCACATTTTTCACGTGTGTTTATGCGTACATTTCCCCAGCATTCGGGGCCACCCATAAGCTTTGTCGTTCAGTCATTTATCGGAAGCTGCAGTGAAAGCATCTCGTGTGATTTCCACTGCTAATTTTATGCTTTTGTGCCCGTTTTGTGTTGTTATTTTTTTATATAATAATAACTTAGTGTAATCACCACGGGTGCTAAAAAGTGCAGTGAGGAAAACAAGAGTAAGAGGAAAGCTGTTAGAGCTACAACTGAAGTTAAGAAAGATCTTATAGCTAAGCATGAAAGCTGTACACGTGTGGCTGATCTCGCTACTATGTTCAGGATGGTTAAATCAACTGTTTGTACAATTTTGAAAAATAAAGAAGCTATCAAAACAGCTGATGTGGTGAAAGCTGGTACGACACTGACCTCAAGGAGATCAGAAAGTATGGAAGAGATGGAAAAAAACTCCTCTTAGTTTGGATTAACAAAAAACAGGTGGCTGGTGATGTGATTTCTGGGGCGATAATTTGTGAGGAAGCCAAGGTCCTGCACGATGATTTAGTGAAAGGCATGGCTGATATTGGTGCTCAAAAGGAGGCATTTAAAGCCAGCAGGGGGTGGTTCGAGAACTTTAAGAAAAGGACTGGGATCCACAGTGTTGTTATGCACAGAAAGGCTCCCAGTCCTAATCTGGAAGCAGCAGAAAAGTTTGTAAAGGAGTTTAACTCTTCCCGTCTCACAGAAAAAAAACGCAGATGTTCCCGTCCATGCCACACAAAAAGCACGGGTCTTGATCTGTACAGGGGGTATAGTTGTAAAAGTGAATGTACAAAGTATTTCCACTTTAAAAGTATACATATACATGAAAATAGTTGCAAATGTAAGAAGATTTCATAAATGAAGAGTTTTTTAGGAAAAAAAGAAGTAGTGTGATGATTTTAGCTGATAATTGTGTAGTGCTTACCATCGGCGATGCCTAGATGTACAATGTTTACCATTGGCGATTTCCAGATCTACTTAAATTTTCGTCTGATCTCGTTGTGTGGTGGCATTCTCACTAAAATAATGTCTGAAATAACCTTCTAACTACTTCTCCAGTCCATTTAATAGGTCTAGATGTACTTGGGGTACATTCAGGAACAAGTGTTCTGGTCACAGGACATGTCCTTATGCCTCCAAAATCACAATAAATATTGAAATTACTCGGTTATTAGTCACACTTTGGATTGAACTATGAAAGGTCACCAGACATGTGCAGATAAATCATGTACAATAAAAAGTTACAAGTTTTATGCTGCAACGAAACAAACATCACTATAACGTGGATGGCAGGCACTAGACTAACAGGAAGACCTTACTATAGTGTCGATAGCAGGGAAAGAGTTAAGGAGTTTGTGAACAGTGAGGGGTATGTTTCTTATTTTGTTGTGATGAAACAGGTCTCTGTTAGAAAAAGACGCCCAGGCGAACATACATCTCAAAGGAAGAAAAGTCAAAGGATACTCTTGAGGCAGAATACACTGACTTCTATGTAGAAATGTGAAAGGATACTCTTGAGGCAGAATACACTGACTTCTATGTAGAAAAGTGAAAGGATACTCTTGAGGCAGAATACACTGACTTCTATGTAGAAATGTGAAAGGATACTCTTGAGGCAGAATACACTGACTTCTATGTAGAAAAGTGAAAGGATACTCTTGAGGCAGAATACACTGACTTCCATGTAGAAAAGTGAAAGGATACTCTTGAGGGAGAATACACTGACCTCCATACTGACAAGTGGAAGGATACTCTTGAGGCAGAATACACTGACTTCCATGTAGAAAAGTGAAAGGATACTCTTGAGGCAGAATACACTGACCACCATAGTGACAAGTGGAAGGATACTCTTGAGGCAGAATACACTGACTTCCATGTAGAAAAGTGAAAGGATACTCTTGAGGCAGAATACACTGACCTCCATAATGACAAGTGGAAGGATACTCCTGAGGCAGAATACACTGACCTCCATATTGACAAGTGGAAGGATACTCTTGAGGCAGAATTCACTGACTTCCATACTGACAAGTGGAAGGATACTCTTGAGGCAGAATACACTGACCTCCATATTGACAAGTGGAAGGATACTCTTGAGGCAGAATACACTGACCTCTATATTGACAAGTGGAAGGATACTCTTGAGGCAGAATACACTGACTTCCATGTAGAAAAGTGAAAGGATACTCTTGAGGCAGAATACACTGACCTCCATAATGACAAGTGGAAGGATACCCTTGAGGCAGAATACACTGATCTCCGTGTAGACAAGTGGAAGGATACTCTTGAGGCAGAATACACTGATCTCCGTGTAGACAAGTGGAAGGATACTCTTGAGGCAGAACTGTTTGGAGACCATGAAAACCAGCGAGTGTTCCATAAAATAAAAACCAAATCATTGTCACACCACACTCTGGACAATATACTCTTTCCACCAGATGGCGCCACCTACAATTTTCCGCAAAGAGCCACCACAGTCAAAAACACACTAGCTACAATAACTTAAAACAATCCACCACGGTCAAGAACACACTAGCTACAATAACTTAAAACAATCCACCACGGTCAAGAACACACTAGCTACAATAACTTAAAACAATCTAGTTTTCCACTGACTGCTCTGCACTAAAGGTGGATGATGGTAGTCATGGTGATGATGATGATACTAATGAAGATGATGATGATTACCTTATAGTTGTGGAATCTTCTGAAAACCCTCCATCATATTCTGTTGCCTCTTCTAAAGCATGGAAATCAAATATCTGACAGAGCAGATTAAAAACACACACTTATAAATGTAGAAAAACCATGAAACAAACATAATTTCACTATAAATACAGTGATACCTCAGAATCCAAATGCCCCAGAACTTGAACAACTTGGAATCCAAACAAAAATTTCAAGCAAATTTTGCCTTGGAATCTGAACGGCCAGCACATTTTTCACGTGTGTTTATGCGTACATTTCCCCAGCATTCGGGGCCACCCATAAGCTTTGTCGTTCAGTCATTTATCGGAAGTGCAGTGAAAGCATCTCGTGTGATTTCCACTGCTAATTTTATGCTTTTGTGCCCGTTTTGTGTTGTTATTTTTTTATATAATAATAACTTAGTGTAATCACCACGGGTGCTAAAAAGTGCAGTGAGGAAAACAAGAGTAAGAGGAAAGCTGTTAGAGCTACAACTGAAGTTAAGAAAGATCTTATCGCTAAGCATGAAAGCTGTACACGTGTGGCTGATCTCGCTACTATGTTCAGGATGGTTAAATCAACCGTTTGCACAATTTTGAAAAATAAAGAAGCTATCAAAACAGCTGATGTGGTGAAAGGTGGTACGACACTGACCTCAAGGAGATCAGAAAGTATGGAAGAGATGGAAAAAAACTCCTCTTAGTTTGGATTAACAAAAAACAGGTGGCTGGTGATGTGATTTCTGGGGCGATAATTTGTGAGGAAGCCAAGGTCCTGCACGATGATTTAGTGAAAGGCATGGCTGATATTGGTGCTCAAAAGGAGGCATTTAAAGCCAGCAGGGGGTGGTTCGAGAACTTTAAGAAAAGGACTGGGATCCACAGTGTTGTTATGCACAGAAAGGCTCCCAGTCCTAATCTGGAAGCAGCAGAAAAGTTTGTAAAGGAGTTTAACTCTTCCCGTCTCACAGAAAAAAAACGCGGACGTTCCCGTCCATGCCACACAAAAAGCACGGGTCTTGATCTGTACAGGGGGTATAGTTGTAAAAGTGAATGTACAAAGTATTTCCACTTTAAAAGTATACATATACATGAAAATAGTTGCAAATGTAAGAAGATTTCATAAATGAAGAGTTTTTTAGGAAAAAAAGAAGTAGTGTGATGATTTTAGCTGATAATTGTGTAGTGCTTACCATCGGCGATGCCTAGATGTACAATGTTTACCATCGGCGATTTCCAGATCTACTTAAATTTTCGTCCGATCTCGTTGTGTGGTGGCATTCTCACTAAAATAATGTCTGAAATAACCTTCTAACTACTTCTCCAGTCCATTTAATAGGTCTAGATGTACTTGGGGTACATTCAGGAACAAGTGTTCTGGTCACAGGACATGTCCTTATGCCTCCAAAATCACAATAAATATTGAAATTACTCGGTTATTAGCCACACTTTGGATTGAACTATGAAAGGTCACCAGACATGTGCAGATAAATCATGTACAATAAAAAGTTACAAGTTTTATGCTGCAACGAAACAAACATCACTATAACGTGGATGGCAGGCACTAGACTAACAGGAAGACCTTACTATAGTGTCGATAGCAGGGAAAGAGTTAAGGAGTTTGTGAACAGTGAGGGGTATGTTTCTTATTTTGTTGTGATGAAACAGGTCTCTGTTAGAAAAAGACGCCCAGGCAAACATACATCTCAAAGGAAGAAAAGTCTGTACCAGGCCATAAGCCAATGAAAGACCACCTTACTCTCTTGTTGTGTGATAATGCTAGTGGGGACTGCAAGATCAAACCTCTTCTCGTGTACCATTCAGAGAATCCAAGAGCCTTTAAGAACAACATTATTAAGAGCAAACTTAATGTTATGTGGAGATCGAAGTTACCAGGCAGTTCTTCACTGAATGGATACACCAGGAGTTTGCTCCTTTCGTAAAGGCTTATCTGCAGGAGAAAAATCTCCTGATGAAGGCTCTTCTTGTCCTGGACAATGCTCCTGCCCATCCTCCAGGCTTAGAAGATGATCTGGTGGGCGAATATAGCTTCATCAAGATAAAATATGTGCCCCCCCAATACCACTCCTCTTATCCCGCCCATGGACCAGCAGGTGATCTCGAACTTCAGAAAATTGTGCACCATGGCTATGTTCCAGAGATGTTTTGAAGTTACAAATGAAACAGAACCGACCCTCTGAGAGTTCTAGAAGGATCACTACAATAGCTTCCACTGCCTAAGAATCATCGAGAAAGCATGGAGGGAAGTGTCTTTGACAATGAACTCTGGCTGGAAAAATCTCTGGCCTGAATGTGTTGCTGCAACAGGCTTCGAAGGCTTTGAGGAACCACCTATTTTTCCTGACATCGTATCTCTGGGCAAGTCCATGGGTTTGGAAGTCAGCGAAGAGGATATCAACGAGTTAGTGGAGGATCACAGGACTGAGCTGACAATGGAAGAGCTTCATCACCTCAACCAGCAGCAGCAGAACAAGTTGCAGAAGAAATTTCTTCAGGGGAGTAAGAGAGAGACGCTGGAACCATTCCTAATGCTGAAATCAAGGATCTTCTCAGCATGTGGTTTAAAAACCCAGGCAGACGTTGAGAAGTGGCACCCTAATAAACCCCCTGTTAACATGTGTGTTAACTTGTTCAGTGATAACATCACTGAACATTTTAGAAAAGTTCAAAAAGGTCGCCAACATCAGACCACTTTGGAGCGTTGGTTCTCAAAAGACACCATGACCAGTGACCCCAGACCCTCTACAAGTGGCACCTTAGCAAAGGGCATGAAACGGCAAAGAATGCAAACACCAAACCACCAGAAACGCAGTTACCTGATGTTATCATGGAAGGTGACTTGCCTTCCAAGCAGTAATCTCTCTCCTCCTCCAACTTCCACATGTGCCATCATCATTCCTTTTAAAGGTAAATACAGGTTTTTATATTTTAAATTTTATTAGATTAAACTTTTATTCAAATATTATTATTATTTGTTAATATTTTACCTTAAAATCCATTGTATTTACTGTTAATATCATTTTGAAAATTTGAGTTTGTGGGACCCAGGAACGGATTAATCCAGTTTCTATTATTTTAAAGGGGAAAAACTGTCTTGGAATTCAAATGAGGTTCTGGAGCGGATTAAATTCAGATTCCGAGGTATCACTGTAGTTCTGGAGGATTTATAATAACAGTCTGGAAGAAATTAGCATGTTCTCATTGACTACATAATAAACACACATTAAAATCTTATGTAATCTCTATAATGTAAAGACAACAGATAACATGCCTTACTTCCACAAACCAACATCTCACGTATAACTGTACCAGATAACATACCTTACTTCCACAAAACAACATCTCACGTATAACTGTACCAGATAACATACCTTACTTCCACAAGCTAACGTCTCATGTATAACTGTACCATATAACATACCTTACTTCCACAAACTAACATCTCACGTATAATTGTACCAGATAACATATCTTACTTCCACAAACTAATGTCTCACGTATAACTGTACCAGATGACATACCTTACTTCCACAAAACAACGTCTCACGTATAACTGTACCAGATAACATACCTTACTTCCACAAAACAACATCTCACGTATAACTGTACCAGATAACATACCTTACTTCCACAAACTAACATCTCACGTATAATTGTACCAGATAACATATCTTACTTCCACAAACTAATGTCTCACGTATAACTGTACCAGATGACATACCTTACTTCCACAAAACAACGTCTCACGTATAACTGTACCAGATGACATACCTTGCCTTCACAAACCAACGTCTCACTTATAACTGTATCAGATAACATACCTTGCTTCCACAAAACAACATCTCACGTATAACTGTACCTGATAACATACCTTACTTCCACAAACCAACATCTCACGTATAACTGTACCAGATAACATACCTTACTTCCACAAACCAACATCTCACGTATAACTGTACCAGATGACATACCTTGCTTCCACAAACCAACATCTCACGTATAACTGTACCAGATGACATACCTTACTTCCACAAACCAACATCTCACGTATAACTGTACCAGATGACATACCTTGGTTCCACAAACCAACATCTCACGTATAACTGTACCAGATGACATACCTTACTTCCACAAACCAACATCTCACGTATAACTGTACCAGATGACATACCTTACTTCCACAAACCAACATCTCACGTATAACTGTACCAGATAACATACCTTACTTCCACAAACCAACATCTCAATTTCCTCAGGACGGAACAACTGCCTGAGCGGAGACTCTGAGGTCACCATAAGGAACCCCCTCTTGAAGGCTCGAAACTGTTGCTCTATAGATTTGTTCAAAAGGTAGTCTGCATACAGGTCCACAAACTCCTACCAGCCATTAAACAACATATGACATTACTATCACATTAACAAATGTAGTCATCAGTTAAAAAAAAAAATATGTGACATTATCTGACAGCTATTAATAAAAATTTATCACCACATTAGCTAAAACATTAGCAGAAATTGGCCAAACTTTCCGACGTAACAATCACTCTGGGAGCCAAAAATTTTTTGACCATGTGTCAATTTGCATTCCCTTCCAACTCCAACTCCAAAACAATGACTCTCAACTCCATATTCCTGATCATAATGCACCATTCTTTTAAATAAACAAAACACCAGCATCTACAAAATCATGTACCTGTTTATTAGTCTGGGAAACTGGTACCGAGGCACCATCTTCCTTCAGATCGTATGTGTGGGACTGACCAAAGACATCACTGTAACCAATGCAGAAAGTCTGTTCAAATGCCTCCTCAAAGTCATCGTTCTGGTAGTCTAACATCTGCTGCAGACTGCCCATTAAGGTCTGAGATACAAGATGTTTACAACAGACTAAGTGTAACATACACACATCGAAAAACAGAATTCAAGAAATATGCTGGATATGACGAAAGTCTTTTATATTGGTCAAAATGAGATATATCAATTCATGAATTTTTAGTTTTTCATATTTTTTTGGTCCACTTAACTAATGTGTTCTGACCATTTTCCTCTTGTGTTAGATCACTTCTTCTACTTCTTCTTTTTCTTCTGGTTTTAGTTTCATATGCTCTGTCATTCAGACAAGAGGATGGGCTGCCGCCCCTAATCTCATCATCAGTAGGAGCTCATGTCGTCCCAGTTTTCTCAATTTCCTGGGCCAGTTTAGGGCCCTTAGATTTCTGTAGAGAGTGCATGTTTCCAGGATGTATTCTGGGGTCACCCCCATGAATCCTGCTATCAGCAGGAGATCTTGGTAGGAACCCTAGAGTTTCTCTTCCGAGCTTCTCTCTCGGGGCCATATCTGGGCTCTGAGGTCTCTGTACGTAGTGCAGGTCTGTAGTATGTGCTCAGGAGACTGGGGGCCCTTTTGGCACATGCATTGGGCTGTTGTGGAGATGAGACTGGATTGGTTTGGATTTTATGCCAAGTGATAAGCTCACAACCGAGAGCCCTACAGGAGAGCTGTCAGGGAGGCAAAGTTCCGCAAGGGGCATGCAAATGACTGACTGACTGGACTGACTGACCGACTGACCAACCAACTGGCCGACCGAATGACTGACTCGTAAGCTCTCTGCCCAATCCCCAACTTCAGTAGACCTGCGTCTCTGAACTGCACCACCCTAGGCCTTGTGAGACGGCTTTGGCACTGACATGGCAGAACCTGCTGAAGAAAAAAGTGCTTGCAATAGCCCAAACATTACTGCAGAAGCTGAGCATCTCCAAAGACTCCACCCCATACAGAACTTGCTCCACATTTGTGGGGCTATATCCTAGTTGACAGTAAGTAAACAACTGCAAAAAATAAATCACATTAAAAAAAAAAAAAACACTGGAAGCCAGTTGCTAGAATCAGCTTTAACAGATATAATGAAACCAGAATATATGTACTTTACATATCAAAAGACAACAACAATAATCAGCTATTCACACCCTAGGATAACAGAAGGAAGGGTGGACCAAAGGAGACATGGAGAAGAACAACAGAAAGGATGTTGAGCAATAGAGAGCTCACCTGGGCAAGAGTGGAAAAAAATGCAAAGAACAGGCATTTGTGGAAAACCCTTACAGAAGTCCCATATGCCTTGGGCACTTAAGGTTTGGAGAGGGTGGGGGGGGAAAGAGATCTACACCCTCCACTAATCCACCAGTGAAAATAGGCACATGACACAAAGAAGTGAAGCAGACAAGCTCTGAAAATAGAATATCCACCTACAGGGGACGGTATACTGGATTACAATTCACATGCAACTTTCAGTGAATGAAGCGAAAATGGGGATACCCACACGCAGATCAATCACACACACACAATAAAGTGGATTTCATCTGAATCCCCAGAAGGTGGAGAAAGATAATATTGTTATCTGTTTATAACTTACAGGATCAACATCATACAAGTCTCTAAATGTGCCCTTCTTTCCCATCAGCTTCCGGTACACAACCATGGGGAAGTGGATGTCCAGAATGCAGCTGTTGTAGATGGCAAGTCCAAGCAAGATTCCAATCAATGTGAACTGAGCGTCATTTTCAAAGGACAGAGAGTTGAACCAGAAGTGATGGGATTCCTCGTTATAGGTGAACATGCCTGTAAGTAATGAACTTCATTCAACAAAATAACGACAAAGGGGGTGATTAAGGGAGTATTCCATATATGTTAGGAGACACAAGCGAGGGAACTGGATATTTTCAACACAAACATTGCAGAGTATTACTGTAACTAATTACGCATATCCACGACAGCATACACCTGCCTGCTTAAAAACTGTTATTTTAGAAAGAAAAAAAAAAAACTGCCTACATAATATAAAACATGAACAGTTTTCAGGTACACGTACATAAAAATAAAAATATAAATATACACAAAACCAGTAACGAAACGTAAGAGTAACGCTAAGAGGACTAGAGAACCAAAACTGGTCGTAACGAAGTCCTGCCTTTTGCGGGGGGTATTCCGAGCTTGCTCACAACCGAGAGGCCTACAGGAGTGCTGTTTGGGAGGCAAAGTTCCGCAAGGGACATGCAAAGGAATGAATGAATTCCGAGCTAGTTCCTCTGAGCCCACCCATAAGGAGATTGTCATATTCTCCACTGCAGTGCAAGCTGCTGATAAACCTGCTTCCTAGAATCTGACAAATGAAGGAGAGCTGAAGAAAATCGCCTCCGGTCTAAAAATTACTCCTCTGCTATATGATCCAGCTTCAGGTGCAAAGCTCTCAAGTTTGCCGTTACACTGAGACCATCAACCAATAAAAAAAAAACAAACAACCATACGATTATTTTACGCGGTCTGCAACAGAGGTTCAGTATCATTCATAAGCCGGGGCTACCACACAGTTCATGCACCAGGTCTTTAACCCACAACCTTTGCATAAAAGACGGTATCCTAGTGGTTATGCTGCTTCAGGCCAGACTGTAGAATTTACTGCACAGCCGTGTTTCTTATATCAGCTACGGGAAAATTAGAACGGTCACCAAAACATCTCTCCCAATCGAAGCACATGTCTGCTTTCGAAATCATCACAAGGCTTCCGTTGCCAACAACTCTGACAGATTCTACAACAAACACTTCCATACCGATGTCAGGATTGAAAAGCTCCTCCACAATTAGCTGGAAGAACTCTTTAGAAACTCCGCCTTCATCCAGACCTTGCTCACCCTCAAACTCCACAAATAACTGCTTCCGCAGATCACTCGGGTTCTCCATGGCAATCATTTCCAGCTGCAACAAGTTAACGAAAAAGTTACACAATGTTAGTATAAAGTTATGCAAAGTCATACTGAGTTTTTGTAGATTTATATAATAAAGTTATGAAAACTTAAATATTTTGGACACATTAAACATCTTGATAATCTAGAGAAGACCATCTTGGAATGGTATATAATGGGAAAAAGAAAGAGAGAAAAACCACGGTGAAGATGGGTGCAAGACATCATTGATAATCTGCAAATGGATGCATAAGCTGCAGGGCATCTTGCTTACAACCGAGGGGCCTACAGGAGTGCTGTTATGGAGGCAAAGTTCCGCAAGGGACATGTAAATGACTGACTGACTGATACAGTCTTAAAATAATTAGATGAATCTTAAATAAAGTTACCCAAAATTAATATAATTTTTTTGTACTGACAATAGGTACAAATTCTGGCAGTCCTTAAATTATGAAAAAATTCTGCTTCTAAATCTGTCTTTAAGTTGAGCAATTTGGTACATTTTGTATCTAATGTCAGTTAGTTAAATATCTGACTTTATACAGTGTCCCTCTGTATGCATACAAAATATTAAGGAAATAAATGAACCACTGTAGACATGCAGTGCTGTGACACACGTCACAAAGCAGCACCCGTCTGATACTACGAATCACTGCATGTAACTTGAATTATATGACCAGTTGTAAGGAAGCTGGTTTGTAACGACAGGTTGTACGTAAGTCATTTTTCATAACTCAGAAACTACCCGTATACTAAAAGTACAGTATACTGTACAGCCACACAAACAGCACTGAGAGAGACTTCCTCATTATTTGAAACAAAACACATGCAACAAAAACTTAAAAATCTTCAATAATGAAATTATTTATACCACACTGTAACAGCACCATTCTCTCTAACACGAAACTATGTTTTTTAAAGAAAACAAAAAAAAAAAAAACAAGGTTTCATCCTCAAAGATAAAAAAAAAACTACAATCTGTAAGTTTGTATGTTATCACAGCATCCACAAAGAATATATCATCATCATCATCACCCTTCAGCAAGTTCAATCTCAAACAAAACATGCCCAGAGTCTCCGCTTCCATTTCCCACTCAAGCCTTCTTTTAATTTTTTAAAGCCCTATCCGTCATGGCGGAGCTGCAGCCTGCAGAGAGAGATGACCTGGGACTTGAATCATATACCCTGGTAGGATAAGCAAGCATCTAGCCACAAAAGAACAGTGCATTAATCAACTTAGCCAAGTGTTTGGAAGCTAAGCCATCAAGGCCTGTCTGAACAAAATGAATATCACGACACCCGGAAAGGAAACAAGGTCATGATACAGAAATTCCATCATCCAGTCTCTCGCAGGTACCAAATTTGAGACACAGACATACACACATGGTCTCCTGCAAATGTCTAGTGTACAATGGACAATAATAACAACAAATAAACAAATACTTCTTACATGGAGGTAGTTTCAGCATATGGTTTGGGATACAAATTTACAAACAGGAAATAACAATGCTTCCGCACAGTAGAGTAACAAAGCACAGTATTGTTTGGTTAGTCCTTGAAAATAAATCGTAAACAAAGCACTTTTAGACATGAGAGAAAGAAATATGACACTTCCTCGAACACTGAAGAAGAAGAACTGTGCAAAATAAAGACTTTCAATGACACATTTTTAAAGAAAATTAATTTTTTTTTTTTAATTTATAGTTTTGCACCATGTAAATACTGTCAGTGTAAGGCTGGGTACAAGACACCTAATCTTACAACAGACAAAGAGTTCAACATCAAACAGATGTTTATCAGCAGCTGGAACAAGCCCACTTACATTGACAAGAGCATCGTCGATGATGTGATCTCTCCTCACTCTAACCCTGAGAAATGGATTTGGTGGACCTCCGTGAACTAGGGTCTGCACGAATGCCGTCCTTCGCTCGTGCAGCATTCGGATCCTGTTGTCGTAGTACATACTTGTGTGCTTGGAAGCCGTTGTCAGGATAAAGCTGTAGGGCACAAACGAGAACTTGTTCTCTGACTCCAGTCTATAATTAGTATAATCAACTCCTATGTCCAGATTATCATTTAGAGCCTCGTTTACAAAATCTTCGTACGGTATAAGGGGCTCTCTACAGCTGATTACTTGGATACCAAGTTCTTTAGCAAGTGGGTCTTCTTTTGGAGGTGATGTGTCCTTGGGTTCAAACCCAAGTGCCCCCTGCATGAGCTCCTGCAGCGACTCCCACTCGTTCATTCTCTTCTCCTCAGCCACTAACTCCGGGCTGTCTAGCTTGCCTCCTAGGATGTTGGCGTGGTAAAGAATCTTCAGCACTCTGGTTGCGCTAGTAATGGCCTGGTCATCACATGGCCTGAACGTTGCTGACCACTTACCTTCATTGTTGATGACCTGAAAGATGACATAAAGAATCAATTACTGTAACAAAGTCCATGTTCTACTAAAGCCAATGCTTGACCGACTTTAAACTACGCAAGAAAATGAATAAACAATCATGACGAGCAATGATGTAACTCCACTACATAACGATACCCAAAGACATATGGAAACAAACTTTCAGACAGAATTATATGTTCATTAAATGCAGGTGAAATTACTCATGCTAATTAGCCGTTTCTTTTTTTCTTTTCAGTTACATTTTATAAATTTTGCCAGCAACATGACAACATTTTAAAAATAAAACAGATAAATCAAGTCAAAGAAAACTGAATCTTAAAATAAGTCATCACTTTCCCCTGAGAATAACTGTGTTTAAGAACACACTTTAATCTTTGTGGGTGTCTGAGTGGCGAAGTGGTTAGTGCACTGGTCTCTCATGGCGAAGGTCGGGGGTTCGAATCTGGCCAGCGGCACCCCAGTCACCCAGCTGTAGAAATGGGTACCCGACTTCTTCTGGAGTTGGGGACGGAAAAAGCAGCCAGGCGTGATACTGACCATACCACCCTCTAGTGTGCTGACAGGTCAAGGAAAATATGGGCACTAACACCATATCCCTATGTGCCACTAAGGCATGACAGGGTTACCTTTAATCTTTGTGAGACAGGGAACATAGATCTGTTTGCTTAAAAACTTTGACCTACTTCTGTAGTCCAGAAACCTGTAGCAATCAACACTAATTGTAATTGTTATTTTTGAAAAATGTAATGTCAGGTTGGTGGACGGATGGGGACATGGAGATTGCCAGCAGGGATGAGGAAAAATCTGGTGTGAAACCAATGAATCCAGGACGTGGTCTTTACCACAGTGGCTATCAGAACAATGTAAACAAAACAGCCAGCAGACTATAGGTGGCGGGGAATGGATATCATTGAGGCACTCATCAGATTCCTCATCCCAAAGTTGGAATGTCTCTGTGGAACTGCCTCAGAGCTGTCTGGCCAGCCAGCATTGCATGCTGGATCTTATGTGGAGAAGGGGCTTAAGTACAGCTACCACAAAGTTTAGGCCAGGCCAGCCTACACCACTGTCTTCATGGCAGTCTGAGCAAGACCACAGTCTGCCCTAGCAAGGAAAAGTGCTGAAGTCGGAGGTACCCAGCCAAAGGAGCTAAAATCAGGGTACCACACATCATCTCCAATGTGAGTACAAAGAAGAAGTCATCACTTTTTAAACAATTATGAAAGATGAAAAACATGTCACATTTTTAAAAATAATAAAGAAAGTGGAAAACAAGTTGCCAGATTTTTTTGACATTGTGCATAAAAAAAAATCTTGTGCAAATCCAAGGTAATGACGTAAAAAAGATGTCAGATGACAGAATGTAGATCAAATAAGGTATATTCCTTTGACAGATAATAAAACAAATAAGGTACGTTCCCTGACAGATAATAAAACAAAAAAGGTATATTCCCTGATAGATAATAAAATGAAAATGGTCTATTCTTTGTCAGATAATAAAACAAAAAAACAGTATATTCCCTGATGGATAATAAAACAAAAATGGTAAATTCTTTGTCAGATAATAAAACAAGACATTTCTTGGACATAAAAAAACAAAAAAACAAAAAAACAAAGGCATATGCCTTGGACAAATAATAAAATAAAAAAGGCATATTCCTTACACAGATAATAAAACACAAAGCACACATTCATTGGACAGATAATAAAAAAAAAAAAAAAGGCATATTCCCTGAATATAAAACTAAACACTGACAAAATCAACGTAACTTGTAAAGAGAGGTTAAAAAAAACTTAAAAACCAGACAACTATAATATCCAGCAATACCATGTAACATAACACTATAATGAAAATCATACATAAGGGAAAACTTGAAGGAAAAAAACAAAGCAAGGTGAAGACAAAGCTATAAATGAGGGAACAACATCAAGAGATGTACAGGAGTCAGCTTGGCCAGGTACATAATGAGAGTAAAAGTCAAAGCAAGATATATAGATTTTTTTTTCTGTATACAAGGGCATGCATCTTTCCCATAGCAACATATGCCTGTGAGACCTGGACACTTAACAAAACAGCTGAGAAACACATAAATGCTTTTGAATGTAAATGCTACAGAAAAGTTCTCCAAATATCGTGGACACAAAAAAGAACAAATATATCTATACTACAAGAGCTTAATATTGAAGAAGGCTGGCTAGTGAAGAGGATTAAAGAGAGAAAACTGAAATATTTTGGACACATTAAACGTCATGATAATTTAGAGAAGACCGTATTGGAAGGATACATAATGGGAAAAAGAAAAAGAGGAAGACCAAGACGAAGATGGCTGCAAGACATCGTTGACGATCTGGAAATGGATGCAACAGCAGCAGGCCATCTTGCTCACAACCGAGAGGCCTACAGGAGTGCTGTTTGGGAGGCAAAGTTCCGCAAGGGACATGCAAATGAATGAATGAATGACAATGTGGCACAAGATGATTGTGGACTGGTTAAGAATAAAAAAAAAATAAATAACTCTATTGTAGACAGATCTGAGAGACAAGATGGAGGGTTTCAACCTGAATTGAGAAGAATTCTGCATCTCATAAGGTTGCAGGTAAAACTCAACAAGACAGACACAATCAGATCCACATAATGTGGATGTACCTTAGCTATGGTGCAGTGCAGAAAGTGACAAGTTAAGCAGGTGCGTCTCAGCATTTTGTACAAGTTTCTACAGAATGTAGGTGCCTGAAGACTTGCCAGACTTACAAGTGAGGTCAACACACATTACCTTGATCGTGATCAACTGCTGAAGTGACAACACCATATCCTTAAGGCGATTATGGCCATATGTGGCCCAGATTCTGGCCAACTGTGCCTGGCCAGGTACTCCCAGCATGCCTATGGCTTTACACACAGCAGGAAATGCACTGTCCAGGTACTCAGGCGACAACAACATGGGTATCTCCATGACGACCACAAATATGTTGATGTAATGTGGCTCCCTCTCTAGGACATTCTTGTACTTGACCTCCATCTCCACAGTCTGGGACAGGCTAATTAAAGCATTTATAAGAGGACCCTGGATGCACTGCTCTGGAACACTCATCAGATGCTGGTATGCACAACGTAAAGATGACAAATCCACTGTGAGATTAAGGTCTCTATTACCAACAGGAGCTAAAGAATCTGCTTGGGATTCCTGGACTGGATACTTCACTGTCACATCAGCACTGTCTGTAGCAACTTCTGCACTCGACACGCTGGCCCTGTCTAGAGGGGATGACGCCGTGCTGTAAGTCAGGTCTTTCCGAAAACTTTTAATGAGCGACTCTGGATTGTTGAAGACTGAACCAATCAGATGAATGAGTTTTGACCATGACCCTCTGACTTGACATTCTTCGATTACTGCCTCTAGTATTTTTTCCGTTAAGTACTGAGGTTCTTTTTCTACAAAAATTTAAAAAAGAAAAAAATTTACAATTAAACATTTGCAAAACGTCTCCTTTCAATTTCAGAGATTTACAATCTTTCAACATCCATATTTATATTTTAAATTTTTTTTTTCAATCAAATCTCTGGGTTTTTAACTAATCCTAAATAAGTGACCAATTTTAACATGAAAACAGATTTATTCATTAATGGACTGATGCCCATGAGTGCAATGTACTCTAGTGTGCTATACCTTGCAGATATTCTATTATTTCAGAGATAAATTTCCTTAACACAAGTGTCCCAGGTACCAATTTTTACAGCTTATTTGACTGAAGACCAAAGGGTTGCAAGCCTCCAAGCCACCTTCACAAGATAATTCAGTCCACTATGAATACGTACTCCAACAAATCCTATATGATACAATAAACCGTAAAATATATTTATAAAATCTGGCATTCACTGCATGATAAAATAACATATTTATAAAATCTGGCATTCACTGCACGATAAAATAATATATTTATAAAATCTGGCATTCACTGCATGATAAAATAATATATTTATAAAATCTGGCATTCACTGCACGATAAAATAATATATTTATAAAATCTGGCATTCACTGCACGATAAAATAACATATTTATAAAATCTGGCGTTCACTGCATGATAAAATAATATATTTATAAAATCTGGCATTCACTGCATGATAAAATAACATATTTATAAAATCTGGCATTCACTGCATGATAAAATAACATATTTATAAAATCTAGCATTCAGTGCATGATAAAATAACATTTATAAAACTCAAAACTCACTGTAAAATAAAATATGTTTAGAAAATCCACAATTCACAGCATGACAAAATAATGTTTCATACAATCTCAATTTCTCTCTATCATAAAGTAATATATTTATAAACTAATTAGTTTCTCCAACAAATGAAAGGATTTTTTACATCTTTCTAGAAGAGCAGATTTTCAATCTTTTATGTGCTGGTGAACTAATAAAGCTGTTCCTACTTTTGTTCTAAACCGTTTCAACATTTTGTTATCACAGCTTTACAGTAGTGGCTTTGTGCATATTTATATATTTAGTCTTATACATACTTATACTCCAGCTGTAGAAATGGGTACCTGACTTCTTCTGGAGTTGGGGAAGGAAAGGCAGCCAGGCGTGATACTGACTATATCACCCTCTAGTGTGCTGACAGGTCAAGGAAAATATGGGGCACTAACACCATATTCCTATATGCCTCTAAGGCATGACAGGATTACCTTTACCTTTTTTTTACCTATACTTATACTAAAAGCAGACGTATGTTTCATTCTTTTAATGCACTTACACCTTAAACCAAGAACAAAAAAGTTTAAAATATAACACGAAAGCAGGAACCACTTCAGAAATAATGAATGAAAAGAGTTCTTCTGTATGGTCAGAAGCAGGGAAAGCCAATGACTGAAAACCTTTTCCAGCAGTATTGTGGGGGTGGGGCGCAAAGTATGGGAAAGAGACTTGACTTCTGATTCTCCACTCCCCATTGTCTTTGTCTTGTCTACAGTGGCATGGAGAAAGGCAGTATTATGACCCATCCTCTGACAATCTGTGTCAGTTTAAGTAACAGTGTTCAGAAAAACAAGCTCTGGGCAAGTAATATGAACATCCAAAAACATGGATATTCAAGAAGATTATGGATACTCAAGAAACATGGACATCCAAAAATATAGGTGTTCAAGGACATGGATACCCAAGAAGATAAAGGGCATTCAAAAAACATGGACATCTAAGAAGATAAAGGACATTCAAAAGACATGGACACCTAAGAATAAGATGGACATCTAAAAATACTGACATCCAAGATGAGACATTTAAAAACAGGTGTCCAAAAACATGGACATCCAAAAAGATATACATCCAAAAACAAGAACATCCAAGAGATATCTGTCCAAAAACATGGACATCTTAGAAGATAACAGACATCCAAAAACATAGACATCTGAGAACACCCTGACGAACATTACATAAACCTGAAGAATATTCAAAGAATATGGAGACAGATATGCAATGAAAGAAAATTAACACAGACCTAAAACAAACAGCTCATAGAAGCAAACATTTCAAACACAAAATAAAGGAGGAAGAAATGCCCAAGATCGAGCCAGATGGAGAGTTTTTGGTTCCGACTTACATGCCCCTGTATGTGCATAGGAATGATGATGCTAAAAAGAAACATAAACATAACCTGTGTAAAATATACGTTCTTTTGTGTTTCTCTTTTAACTTCTGCCAAATGATCAGCAACTGACTTTGATCTGATTAAAGAACACTCTACTGTCTCAGATTAATGAGATGACTGATCTTTGTCTCTAAATTGGAATCTAATTACAGAATACTCTGCAATTAGGATGTAAGTTTTACATATGTTCAAACAACATTCTTTCATCCAGTTCCACAAGTTACATACCCAATAATACTTGACTACCGCTAGGCGACTGTAAATCAATCCCAACCACTGATGAAAAGGATGATAACGTTGGAGAAGGAACTTTGCTTTTTGCACCCAAACCTACTGGCATACCAACCAATTCAGATTTTGTGAATCCCGAAGGTCCATCTTCCTCCTCTGTAGGTAGACGAGAAATTTTGCTAGGTCGGCGTTCACAAAGCTGAGCTTTATTTTTTGACAAAGCCACCGCCTGCACAGCCAAACTGTTTCTATCAATGTCCTTAAAGCGAAACTGGCTACTGGAAGCACAGTTCTCATTTGAGCACGATTCGTTACCACAGCCCTCGGTCAGCTGAGAGTAGTACTGAACAATGAGCTCTCTTGCGGCCACACGTTTTCTGTAAAATAAAATTAATGAGACGTACAATTATCAACATTTAGGCCAGTTCTTTGGTCATGATTATTCATTTATGCTCATTCAAACTGTAAAAAAAAAATTGTATTTTCTGGCATATAAGATGCACCAACATATAAGACAAACATATAATTTGGCAGGAAATGTTTGTTTTTTTTTTTTTTGGAAATAAACTAAAAACCTCATATTGTCCACCAACTTCACAGCCCTCCCCCTCAGTAAGGTTATGGTCTAAGACTGCACACCACCGGATATTCTCCTAATGAACTTCTTAAGCAAAATCTGAAACTAACTCTATGAAACTGGTATATCCGCACTCACAGCCAACCTGCGTGGGCTAACTTGCTTGAGTTTTAGCCACTAGCTCCGCATACAAATAACAAGAATCTACTAGCTTGTGAACTACAGTACAGTCAAAGCAGTGCAGGCCTATACGTCTATCACTCAAAGAAATTCATAACCTGAGCATGATTTATACTGATAATTCAATTTATCTGGTTACACTGCTCTTTTGATGTCGTGACATGTGACTTTAGCAGTTTAAAAGTTAAGGCATAGGCCTACTTGTATCAGTGGCATCTCTAAATGCACCATAAAGTTCAGCAATAACATCCTGCAATGCAATAACAGCAGCAACATTTACCGAATTCTGGTATGTTCTGTCTCTTACAATTATTAACTGATTATTAAAATAAATATAGTAAACAACAAAAGTGTTCGACGCTTACAACATGACTGTAAGTAACAAACAATTTGGCAATGTAAATCCATTAAAAAACTGGCAATGTCCACAAAATATAAATATAAATATAAAATAAAAATAATAACTCGACATCAAGTGGAATGAATTCAAGAGCACTGCAGAGATAAGACAGATGACTGAACAACAACCAGTCTCACGGGTGATCAGGAAAAGGAGATGGACGTATGTTGGCCACTTGATGAGAAGAAATGAGCAGAGAATCCCAAAACAAGCTATCAAGTGGACCACAACAGGCCGAAGAAAAAGGGGCAGACCGCGTGAAACTCTGAAGAGAACATTATTAAGAGAGGCCAAGTTAACAGGCATAAAATCCTTTGTTGAGGTTGAAAGACTCGCCGAAGACAGGCACAATTGGCGAACTACTTTGCGAGCCCTATGTGACGTCTAACGGCACGGGAAGGATATAAGATAAGATAAGATAAGAATGTCCACAAATGATGACGATACCACTCTCCAATTCTACAGCTTTCGAACAATGTGCTGCTGACCAATGGCTTTTTATATTTTAATATTATTTTGGTTTGTAATCATAATTTAATCATTTATAATCATATTTATTGCATCCTGGGTTCATCAGGAGACTAATGTTAAACGTGGGTGTTAAGGTGTAAGTCTAGTACTGGTAACTTCTACCATGGCTAAGGACGCAGCATGAGTTTTGGAGTTTTCTGAGGAAAAAAAAAGTGCACGGGAAATATGATAATTTACCTCTTAACCTAGCAAACAGTGTCCATAGCACACAAACATTTTTTGTAATCAAAAAATCATTACTGTGATGTTTTACTGGGAAATGATGAAATGCCTACTTCTAGCAATTACAGTAGTTTAATTATAAACTGACTACAGAACAGAACAAAGTCATACAACTGTTTGGCATTTTATTTCAATTTTTTTTAAAAGCCATTTAAACAGCTCATGGTAGATTACGAGAAAATCTTTACAGCAACGAAGTAATCATAAGAGAAAGGAATGGAAAGGAAACAAAATGACAGCAACTAACCAATAATTTTCTATAACCTGATCATCCAACACACCTTTGTCTTGTCTTGTCTCCTTCCTCATATACCTCTCAGTGTTGAGGGGACAAACGGACATCTCGATAGGGCTCAGCAGTGTGCTATGTATAATGAGATGTTTAAGGTTTCTGTAATTTCCTCATCTCCTGCATGGGTGACCTCTTCCCATGTTACCTACACTTCTTCATGTGAATGTTTCTTGTGGTATACTGTATGATGGTAGTCGTTTAATTTTGCCTGATCATTTAAAGGGGATGGCAACAGCAGTAAAACTGGTTTAAATAATAAACTTAGATAGAGGTGTATGGTGTAGTTTTACAAGGTGGCAGAGGGAGTGAGTAAAGTGAGAAAAAATGAATAGAAAGTATGAGAATATATAAATGAAAAACATACAACATCTGATATTTCGATGTGAGCCTTTTTTCAAGGATTACATACACAAATGGGACAAAAAACATATAACTAACCAAAGAACTTATCTTAATATGGCCTCCTCCAGAAGTAGGAAACAGAGAAATGCGTGTCCACTAGAAGAGGCATAGAGACTACACGTGGCCACACAAAGGATAAGCCAATAGAGCCAATCATAAAGAAGAGGTGGAGAGAGAGGAGGAAAACAGGCAGTTGAAGGGGGGGAAAGGGCAATAGAAACATGATAGCCGCTAGAGGAGAAGGTGTCAGAGGAGGGGGAGCAGAGAGATAATGAATGACGAACATAAATACCTGCAGGGAGAAAATGTGAAACTGGTGAATAAGACAAGACCCTATAAACACCAATATGTCGCCAGAGAAGAAGAGAAGGTGGCAACTGGGGGGGGGGGGGGGGGGCCCTAGGAGAAAGAAAGTAGAGTTAAAAAAAAAAGGGAGGGGTGGAAAACTAGTTACAAAAAGCTGAAGACACTGTTAATTCCAGCTGGGTGGAGACAGCCATCCTGGAAAATAAGGCGCTGTTCTAGGACCTTCCGAGATCATACATCAGCAGAACAAGAGCAGATCGCACTAACAGAAATGTCCTGTTTTCCCCTGTGGTTGCTAAGGCAAAAATGTTTAGTCACAGGTGTCCATGCCCCTTCAGAAATATCATTAAGATGTTGGCGAAAATGATCTCCTAAGCGTAAACCAGTCTCCCCTATGTACTTCACAACATTTGCACATAATAGCATAAATAACATTGCGTGAAGTGCAGGTGAAACACTCCTGAACTGATAATGTGGACTTAGGGAAGGAGATCTGGCTAGCTTCGACAACAAATGGACAAGTGTTGCATCTACAGCATCCACAACGTCTGGTACCATAAAAAATGTCATCTGTCTTAACTCTTCCCATGCCATAGTCGCTATAGTGAGGATTTCCGATTACTGAGTTGCGTGCCATAATCGTTATAGTGACAATTCACTTGTTTCAATAAAACCAACCAGTGTAACATTTAGATTGTACATAATTCGTTAGCGTTTCTGGCGACACTTTTCAAAATGGTGGAAGAGTCCTTAGTTACGAGCGATGCCGAAATTTTTCAATTTTTGACGATGTAGATAGGGGTATGGACATGGCCAGTGACCACCCCACTGCTCTTGAATGTATCCTAAGTAGATTTAGACATATTAGACGACTGGAGAAATAGTTAGTAGGTTATTTCAGACATTAATTTAGCGAGAATGCAACATAGAATCACAATACAAGATCGACAAGTAGATCTAGACATCTCAGATGGTAAGTAGTGCATATCTAGACCTAGCCGATGGTGAGCTGGGCACAATCATTGTCTAAAAACACCACATTACTTCTTTTTTCCTACAAAACTCTGCATTTATGAAATTTTCATCTCTCTCTCTCTCTGAACCTTAAGTGCCCAGGGCACATGGGGCTTCCACAAGGGTTTTCCACAAATGCCTGTCCTTCGCCTTTTTTTCTGCTCTTGCCCAGGTGAGCCCTCTATTGCTCAACATCCTTTCTGTTGTTCTTCTCCATGTCTCTTTTGCTCTACCCTTACTTCTGTTCCCCTGTAGTGTCCACCTTAGTGCTATTTTTGGTAGTGAGTTGTCAGTCATTTGAAGCACGTCCCAACCATCGCCAGTGTCTTTCCTCAATAACTGTTGTCAGTGGTTTCACCTGCATTTCTGCTAATAAGATGTTATTTCTTATGGTGTTTGGCCAAAATATTTTTCTAATTCTTCGTAAACATTTAGTCTGGAAAGAATTCAACTTGTTTTCTATGGTTTTGGTGATTTTCCAGCATTCACTTCCATAGAGTAGTACACTTAGAACATTACTCTTAAATATCCTGATTTTCATATTTATGCTTAGTTTTTTTTTATTTCCATACAGTCTGCAGCATTGCAAAAGCCTGGTTTGCTCTAGTAAGTCTGCTGTTGATGTCCTCTGTGCTGTCTCCATTTTCTACTACTCTGCTGCCAAGGTATACAAATTCGTTGACCTCCTCCACTAACTTGTTATCTACTCTGAGTACATTTCTGTTGTTCACATTTTGCTTCAATAACTTTGTCTTTCCTACGTTGATCTTTAGTCCTATGTTGTTTGCATTCTGAGTTAGCTTGTTTATTTTATCTTGCATATCTTTGTGACTGCTTGATAATAGACAAATGTCGTCCGCAAAGTCAAGGTCCTCCAGCACTGTGTCAAGGGTCCATTGTAATCCTCTGCGTTTATCTGATGTTGCCTCCTTCATTAACCAGTCTACCGTCAAGATAAATAATTCGTTAGCGTTTCCGGCGACACTTTTCAAAATGGTGGAAGAGTCCTTAGTTACGAGCGATGCTGAGCGAGAAAATGGAAGAGAAACATCGAAATTTTTCAATTTTTGACGATGTAGATAGGGGTATGGACATGGCCTGTGACCACCCTACTGCTCTTGAATGTATCCTAAGTAGATCTAGACATATTTAGACGACAGGAGAAATAGTTAGTAGGTTATTTCAGACATTAATTTAGCGAGAATGCAACATAGAATCACAATACAAGATCGACAAGTAGATCTAGACGTCTCAGATGGTAAGTAGTGCATATCTAGACCTAGCCGATGGTGAGCTGGGCACAATCGTTGTCTAAAAACACCACATTACTTCTTTTTTCTTACAAAACTCTGCATTTATGAAATTTTCATACATTTAGTTATACTTTGAAACATAATAAGTACACGGAAGTACATGTAAATACTGTTTTCCATTCCATTTTACAACTATGCCCACTATACAGATCAGGACCCGCGCTTTTTGTGTGACACGGATGGGAACATCCGCGTTTTTTTTCTTGGGCACGGGAAGAGTTACGTCGACTACAAACTAAAAGGTCCCTGAGGTTCTTGTCCCGTCTGTAGGCCACCAATGGGGGTTCCCCAAAAAGTTCACGTGTATCAGGCTTGATCTGGAGGAGACGGAGATGGCAAAACAGTATGTTTTTAACTATGAGGATGGTGCATGAGTACCAGTTTAACTCTGTCCGAGCTACAGTGCAGTTTAGGAGTGAGGGCTTGTTGCCATGATATATGGCTGATACGGTTCCAAGATGACGAGAGAACATGTTCTGGATAGCCACGTTGATGGAAGAAATCTAACATTTTATGGCCTTGATCCTGGAAATCCAAATCCTCAGTACACAAACGTCGCAACCTAAGAAGCTGGGAAAAAGGAACAGAGTCCTTACATGATCTGGGATGGGAGCAAGAGTACAAGAGATAGCTGTAAGAGTCTGTAGGTTTATAGTAGACAGAAGTAGTAAGCCTGGTAGGTCCGATAGTAACAGCAATGTCGAAAAAGTTAGCGGATATAGCAGAGACATGGGAGGTGAAAGAAATGACAGGATTGTACTCCTTAACAAAACTGATAAAGTTGTCAAGATCTTCCTCTGGCATTAATGTGACCTCAATGCTGTCATCTATGTAGCATCCATAGAATGCAGGTAAGGGGCCTCTAAAGGCTCTCAGACTTTGTGTTCGAAGTGGCCCATGAACAGACACGCGTAGCTGGGGCCCATTTTGGTACCCATGGCCACACCACTAATCTGGTTGAAGTAAAGGCCATTAATTCAAAAGAAATGAGTTGGAGGACAAGTCATGTAACGTGCAGAATAGTAGACGTGCATTTCTCTGTTTCCTACTTCTGAAGGAGGCCATATTAAGATAAGTTCTTCATTTAGTTATACGTTTTTGTCCCGTTTGTGTATGTAATCCTCAAAAAAGGCTCATGCTGAAATATCGGATGCTGTATGTTTTTCATTTAAAAATTTTCATACTTTCTATTCATTTTTTCTCACTTTACTCACTCCCTCTGCCACTTTGTAAAACTACACCATACACCTCTATCTGCCTAACCATTTGACTTGTATCTGAACACAGTGTGATACTGGTGTTATTTCAACCTTCGCCCTGATGGTGTCATTCCTTACTTGGTCCCTTTTTCTCACATTCAGTATTCTCCTTAAACATCTCACTTCCACTGTGGTGATTTTCCTTGTTTTTTGGCTGTTAGTGTCCATGTCTGACACTGACAGCATAGAGGCTCAACATTTCTTTTAATCTGGATTAAATTACTCTTCTTCCTCTTACATCCTTCCTGTGCTGTTAAACGTCACACGGTAGTCCACCATTAAATTACAACACATAATTTAATGGCACGTCACTAGGTCGCGCAATTTGTGAGCATGTCATGAACAAGAGCAGCTCTGAAATATGTGTGTCGCTTATTATTACACACATCATATTTGTTGGTGGTAGTTTCAATGTTTTATTCTCATTTGTGCTAATTGTGCTATTTGAAGTTACAGTCTAGATGTGAAAATCAATGTGAGAGTGACTAATATATTGTACACCGCCTGATCTGGGCTGTTTAGTCAGCATGCCAAACTTTCCCAAATCCTCATATTTTTCTACTGTCTGACTGCAACTCCAATTCCTTCATAAATGGTACACTTCTACCAACTTTCTGACTCCTCCATAAATGGTACACTTCTACCAACTCTCTGACTCCTTCATAAATGGTACACCTCTACCAACTCTCTGACTCCTTCATAATTGGTACACTTCTATCAACTCTCTGACTCCTCCATAAATGGGACACTTCTACCAACTCTCTGACTCCTCCATAAATGGGACACTTCTACCAACTCTCTAACTCCTCCATAAACGGGACACTTCTACCAACTCTCTAACTCCTCCATAAATGGGACACTTCTACCAACTCTCTGATTCCTTCATAAATGGTATACTTCTACCAGTTCTGACTGCTCTATAAATAATACATTTCTATCAAATCTGAATCCGCAGATCTCAACAATGAACTCTGAATTATGCAATTTAAAAAGTTCATACTCACGACATGTTTTGAGAAGTTCTTGATGTGCTCTCCTCGATACTGCTAATTTTGTTGTTCACTTTCAGGTCACTGTCAAAAAAAAAAGAAGGAAAAAAATATACACAATGTTACACACAAAAAAAAAACACGTCACACAGATTGATAAAAATAAATTATTCACACATTGTGACCTAAAAAACTCAAAATGGCAAAAAAGAACATTCTTCACAAAAGGTGACAAAAAAAATCTTCACACAAGGTGACCAAAAAAACATTCTTCATACAAGGTGACAAAAAAAAACATTCTTCACACAAGGTGATCAAAAAAACTTTCTTCACACAAGGTGACCAAAAAAACATTCTTCACACAAGGTGACCAAAAAAAAAAAAAAAAGGAAATTCTTCACACAATATGACATTTTAAAATTGTTCATAATGTTCCTCCTAGTGGGTCCTGGAAACTTCCAACAAATGTTATAATGTCTTTAAATAGGATCCACCTTCCCCACAACGCTTGCCACAGACGAGCACTTGCACAGACCACGTAAGCTTTCTTCGAACCCTTCATAAGCAATTCATCCTGGCAGCAAGTTCTCTCTCAGTGACATTGCTAGGTCTTCCTGAAACCAGCACAACCGTACCTGTCTTTTACCTTGCATGAAGTACTTTCCGAATACCAGTTCTGTCAATACAACATTCGGTATTTTTAACTTTTTATTTATTTAAAACTGACACCACTTTACAAATATCCTCCATCCATGTCCCTGGTCAGCAATCAGCTAAGCAATCACTGTCCTGTACGCCCTGTGGCATCTTGTCCGCAGCCAGCCTTTTTATTGTGCCCCGGTTGTGCCGCATGCTACTCATTTCCACTTCTGTAATTCTCCGCCAGGTGGCCTTGGATTGGCCTCTCTCATTTTTTCCCCCCCTCGGCTGCCCATCACACGGCTGTTTTACCGATATTGCTGGGGTGTCTTCGGAGCGCATGACCAATCTATTTCCAGGATTTGTTTGCTATCATTTCCAAAAACTGCACACAAAAAAATAAGAAAATCAGTTTACAAATAACAGCAGGAATTAAATGTGCATGTGAATTCTTTTTTTTTTCCTTACCTTACTTACAGTGAGATCTAATACAAAATGTTCACATGCTGAATCAAAGTCAAAATTGGCTGATTCTCTTCCACACAAATTGAGCATCATCAGCCTACTGGTCTGCTTATCCTCCAACTGATTCCGCTGACTGCTTTTTACTAGGTTTTTTTATCATTTAAACCAGTTATGGTAACCAATGACCTCCAAAAATTTCAGTTTTTCTCTTTTTTTTTTTCCTATCAGTAATTTACTGGTAACTGCTGGTTAAGTTAACGTGCTCACTGCTCTACCGTCATTTTACCAATATCACAAGGATAACAGTGGGAGCTCCAGTTCTAAGCTTGTTTATCAAGGTGACTTCATAATCTGTTACACAAGTTCTTTACACATTATGTTACTAAAAAAATAAATGCTCCCACAATATGATATTCTCTCCCTTGTCCCTTCAGCGCCCAAGACACATGGAGCCGTTGGTAGTAAGAGATTTCCACCTCCACAATACAATATTAAAGATTCTTTATACAGCGTTTCATGTTTTATCCATAGTTTCCATATTTGAGTGTCAGCTGCTGAAGCACTAGCTTCTCAAAAGTGATGAACTGGGTTCCAAATCAAATTCTAATCTGTCCTAGTCAACCCAAATGAATGAAGGACCTGACACCGATGTTAGGGATCTAAGGCAGCAAGTCACAGAGCAGGCATCCCACCTAAAAAAATAAATAAATGAATAAATCTCCCAGACTTCACCTACAGTCCTGCAATATTTAGTTTCTTTTTTTTTTTTTTAATTCTCCTCAGACTGAAAGCAGGATGTTTTGCACAGATGATGCTGTGAAGACGCACTGGAACACAGGCATTGTGTCAGCACCGACAACAAAACTTCTGTACACTTAACCAGATATTACACTTACACAAAACCACTGCAGTAAACATTCACATATCTCAGCAGCATTATGGACAGAGAGGGCGGTACAGAAGCATATCTTGTCTTGTGCTATCTCCCTGTAACTGCGAGCTGGTGTTCTTCGCAGCCGATGCTGTGGAGGTGCTGGCTACAGCATTGTATCTGCATGGGAGCAGGTTATGTTGGCTATTTCTTCAGTCCTGGAGCCCAGCTAAAAAGTAGGGGTGTGCAATGCTTCTTTAGCAGGCTCCACCACCATGGGGACTATGGTGATCCCTGCCTCATTAGCCAGGCCAGGCTAAGCCCATTACAAGGCGTACCAACCAAGAGGTGGGACAGTGTCTTGGTCAGCTATGGTTCGCTAACTCTGACACTAGCATATCAGCTATGGGTCGCTGACTGCCTAACCGGAGAAGTGAAATCCACAGAAGCAGATATTTACAGCAAAATGTGAAGGCTAAAGCAGCATTTCTACAGCTGAGAAACATCTGCAAAGACAAGGTAATAACCTTAACAACAAGACTTTGGCTGTTCAACACAAATGGCACGTCAGACCTGTTGTATGGATGAGAAACATGGACAGCATCAGCCACAAGTACCAAGAGACTGCAGACCTTTGTTAACACCTGCCTAAGGAAGATCCTTCAGATCAGACTGGGCAGATAACATCAGCAATGAAGAGCTACGGCAGAAAAACAAACCAACCCACAATGAAAAAAACGATAATCAAAAGATGGTGACAGACAGGACATACACTTCAAACGTCTACCACTAACATAACCAGAGAGCCTCACACATAGAATCCCAGGGTAAGAGGAAACATAGAAGACCTGGAAACACTTGGTGAAGGTGTCTTGAAGCAGAGATCAAAAAGACCGACTACACCTGGAGACAGACAGAAGAAATACCCCAGGATAGAAATGAATGAAGAGCCCAGCTTCCAATTCCAAGCAGACAGAACATGAGAAATAAGGTGTAAGAAAAAATAAGCATAAGACATTACCAGCGTCCGTCTATGTCTAAGCTGTTGCAAGTGCCAGTTAACCAGTTTAGATGGAATACAAAGAAGCCTCCCTTTGCAGCCATCTGGTAGGTAGACAGCTCAAAGGCCCTACAGGTCCCAAATCACAAGAAAAGCCATGACAAACCATCACTGCAGCTTCATCTAATCGTACAGAAAATAGAAGCTTTAGCTCTGTCTTTGTGGTCTACAGATCCAGGTGCAGATAAGGGAGGCTCAAATAAGAGTTAACTGCTCAACCCACCTCATTCACAAGAACAAGAACTCATGGGTAATAGGTTGAAATGATGTGACAGATGAGTCAACAGATAGGGACCAATGTGTTACACAGGGCATCACACCCACATGGGCAGCCTGTAGTCTTACAAGGTGATGCAAATAAAAACCTTAAAACTGCAACAGAAATTCTAAGTACTGTCCCACCATCATGTCAGTTGGCGGCATCATTACTAATGATGTAATGAACATTCTCCAGAATGATCAAAAATTAGCAATATAATATCAATAGCAGTGTAAAGATGGCCACTCTTCTAGAGACAAGCATGAAAGTGGAATAGCACTTTATCATCCATTTTCTGAACAGTGAAACTGTGAAACCTAGCAAAATTCATCAGCCAGTGAAGTCTCAGTATCATGATGCATGCCTGTCATTGCAGCAAATTTATGAGCGGAGTGTGAAGTTATGTATGATGATGCATTATGTCATTGCAGCAAATTTATGGGTTGAGTAAGAAGTTCTATATGATTATGCATGCCTGTCATTTGCAGCGAATTTATGAGTGGAGTAAGAAGTTCTGAAATGGCCCAAGCTCTGTGTCTGACTTCTCTTGTCCAAGTCAAGCACACAAAGAGGAATGAGACCGGAATCGACTGCAGGGCTGATTGCACTGTGTGTGTGTGTGTGTGTGTGGGGGGGGGGGGAGAACTGCTGAGTGACAGTGAATGAGACAGCTGAAGTTCCAAATATAAATCATCCTTCAGCACACATCATCCGCAATGTGGTCAAGCTCATTATGGTGTCAGCAGGACAAGACAATGCACTGCTTTCTACTAGCAACTTTAACTCTGCTTTGAAGCAGAGCATGATGGCTCACTGGCAAGAACTGCTGCTAGAGCTGACCCTCTGGACCATTAACCATCTTGTGACCACTGAAACAGGTGATGGATGGAAAGACTATCAGGACAGAAGAAAGGGTGCTTTTTTTAAAGATAAATGTCTGTTTATCTTTAAAAAAAAAAATCTTTTTATAAATCTTTATATATTTTTATAAATCTTTTTATAAATGTCTGTTGTTCTTCAAATATCATGGACACAAAAAAGAACAAAGAACTTAATTTTGAAGAAGGCTGGCTAGTAAAGAAGATTAAAGAGAGAAAACTTAAATATTTTGGACACATTAAACGTCATGATAATCAAGAGAAGACCGTCTCGGGAGGGTACATAATGGTAAAAAGAAAGAGAGGAAGACCAAAGCGAAGATGGCTGCAAGACATCATTGATGATCTGCAAATGGATGCACCAGCAGCAGGCTATCTTGCTCACAACTGAGAGGCCTACAGGAGTGCTGTTATGGAGGCAAGGTTCTGCAAGGGACATGCAAATGAATGAATGAATGAATGTTACTGCATAAATACAGGAAGTCATGTACCCTGTAAGCGCTGCAGGACGTACACGGAATGTAATGAAGACAATGTTAAAAAAAAATGAAGTATTGTGACATTTTTGTGTCAATAAATTATAGGTTTAAAAAAAAGAAAGATAAAATCCCCATTTCCATGCCATTAAGGAATATTGGTGATACGGTGTTAAGCCCATATTTCCAAGACCCGGCACATGAAAGTGTGATATGGTCAGTATCATGTTTGGCTGCATTTACCTTCCCAGATTTCTCAGGTACTCATTTTTTGGAGATTGGGTGGACCCCAGGGCCTTTTCAGTGTTGTTGCACCAGAAAAAAATACCCAATGCTGCCTAGCACCACTGGATTAGTAGACAGAGAGCCTAACTATTCAGTCAACCAGGCCATCATCAATTATGAGGGGGGGGGGGTTAGTTTTCATCTGGATCATCCTCATATACAAAATCTTCATCTATACTAGAATTTGAATGTGCTATGCCAGTTAACAACAAATGAAATTTTACCCTGTTTTTAATGCTCATGATAAATATTTACAATAATTTTTCTCAATTATAACATTTCAAAAATATCACTTTGTGAACCAGGTCAACAACTTGAAGGAGGTATGAGAGAAGAATGCTGTCAAACAGGCCCAACTCTCAATATGTGCACCATGACCTCAATGTCCTGCCCTGTCTACAAACTTTGAACTTAACGGGACAAGAACTGTCACATCACGGTCGCGAGAACAGATATACGGTATACAAAAGGCTATAGGATAGCATGTAGCAGATTATAAGCTCCACGCCCGTTGGAAGTTTTACAAGTCGATGGAAGTATTCGTTGGCTACAATGAGGAAAAAAAGGACGCATTCCCCCAAAAAAAGAATTCTACGGCGTAAATGCAACCCCCAAGACTTATCAGAAGTCGACATCTTAGAAAAAAAAAACTTTGGGGATAAAAATGGTAACTCATACCTTGCGGACTCTTGTCCGTCTAGTGAGCCTTTATTATCGGAAGAACTCATACGAAACAACAAACTCTTTATACTAAAATTTCTTGGCTGAGGCAGCTCAAACAACGTCACGCAGAAGTCATAATAAACAAAAATCACCAATTCCGTCAACTCGCCATTATTGTCCTGGATCTCGTATCATCTCGAGTAAAGTCGCCTCGGCAACGAGAGTAGCCAGGAGAAGGCAAAAGTGGGGATTCCTCTAATGATTTAGTGCATTGGTACCCTATCTCAGGACACAACCCAAATGACTGTAGCAGAGAGTGTGAGATTGCGTCGGGAAAAGGATTTTGAAAATATGAGAAAAAAAGTTCCTCCATATGTTTTCAAGCGTAAATATTAAAATATTAACCACACTCGCTATTATTCAATGAAATAATTGTTACTGAATTTCAGTGTATGGGTCGTGGGTCGCATACCAATGGTGGTAAAGGGTCGCACTTAGACAATTTCAGAACCTCTGATTTAGTGTGTGGTTAATTCTTTCACAATAAAATAGATATATATTTGCCTACATGTTCTCATAATTTGTGAATATGAAGCTATGGCCGAAATAACATAAATTTGAGGAATTTTATGACATCATTTATAAAAGAGGATTATAAACTGGAAACAAATCATATTAATAATGTCGAAGTACCGGTTACTATATTTTTTTCAAAAATGCATTTAGTACTTCTGCATCATGCCCTGTAAATCTGAAGTAATTAAAGTCAATTTTACCATGCCAAAGAGGCACTTAGGAGACAACGGTATTGGTGTATATATTTGCCTGGGTCATTGGAACACTATAGCGGCTAATGTCAACCTCTTTTCACTTCGCACCACACTCAAGAAAATTCTTTTAAATTGCCACAATAAACGACTGGTTACGGCCTGACGTTTCATGCCTGCTATTCTCTGGTCATCAACTATCGAGCTGAGGTCACTACTCACCTAGAGGCTGTCAACTTGTTCACAGCTCAGACTTGCAATCAATCGACTTCACCACTGACAGCAACTCTGTCACCCGAAGTCTGCTGTCGCCTAGAAAGAAACACAATGCAAATGCTGTGCACGCTTTCTCAGAAAAAAAGATGGTTGTGGTCAAGTAGATTCCATCACAATGGGGTCTGCTGAGAAGCAAAGCTGACAAATTTGCCAAATATATTAGTATACAAGCACTGCATCAATGCTTTGTCTCATACAACGAAGCAAAAACTGCAAGCAAGCAAGCATCACTGCAAGAAACTATAGACTAACGAGCACAATCATCTTGCGACCTGATACAGCAACTCTCACGTCAAAAGCAAACAACCATCTTCAGACACCAACACACGGGGCTGCGAGCACTCCTGTATCGCCTCGGCTTGTCATACACACCAGATTCCACATGAGAAACGGGCATTCAAACTCCATAGAACATCCTGCAGCTCTGCCCCCTCTATCAAGAAGCCCGACACACAGCTCTGGCCAAGGGTAGTTACACTGGAAAGCAAACTGGGGCGCAAAACATGACCTCCAAAAGACTGGACAATTTATCCGGACAATAAATGTCGCTGTTTGAGACTAGAACCATAAAAGTCACCCAAAAACTATCAGTTTGTAAGCGGCATGTTTCATAATTTATACTTCAGCAAAACGATTTCTGTACGCTCCCCCCCCCCAAAAAAAAAAAATTTTAAAAAAGGTTAATGGTCACTACAGTACATAATTATGTGATCAGTATCACGCCTGGCTCCCTTTTTCTTTTGCCTAACTAGGGCGCCACTGTCTGGATTAGGCCCACCGATCAGTTACACTAACCAGTTCGTTACCCATCCGTCCTTCCAGAATATAAACACACAGTACAATCTGCAGACCCAGCAATGGTAAATTGTGATATAAGCAATTATTAATTTTATATTCTGCAACTCTATCGTTGATGGAGTTTGTTGGCAACCCAGATAGTGATGGAATTTGTTAGCAGTCCTGAGACTGGAGTTTATTAGCAGTCTTGATATTGATGGAGTTTGTTGGCAATCCTGATGGGGTTTATGGAGTTTGTTAGCAGCCCTGATACTAATTGGGTTTATGGAGATCGTTGGCAGCCCTGATACTGGAGTTTGTTAGCAACCCTGACACTGGTGGAGTGTGTCTGCAACCCTGAAACTGATGGGGTTGTTGGCAACCCTAATACTGATGGAGTTTATTGCCAGCCCTGATACTGGAGTTTGTTGGCAACTCTGATTATTGATGGAGTTTTTTTTTTTTTGCAGTCTTAATACCAATAGAGTCTGTTGACAAACCTGAGTTTGATGGAGTTACTTGACAAACATGGCACTGTTTGAGCGTTTGTTTGCTTTTTAAAAAATACAAACATGGCGTTTTGATATAGTTTGTTTGCAACCCTGATGCTGATGAAGTTTGTTGATTGTTATATTGATGGAGTTTGTTGATTGTGACTGATATTGATGAAGTTTGTTGATTGTGATATTGATGAAGTTTGTTGATTGTGACATTGATGGAGTTTGTTGATTGTGATATTGATGAAGTTTGTTGATTGTGACATTGATGGAGTTTGTTGATTGTGATATTGATGAAATTCTTTCCAGACTAAATGTTTATGAAGAATTAAACAATATTTTGGCCAAACACCATAAGAAATAACATTTTATTAGCAGAAATGCAGATGAAACCACTGACAACAATTATTGAGGAAAGACGCTGGCGATGGTTGGGACATGTGCTCCGAATGACTGACAACTCACTACCAAAAATAGCACTAAGATGGACACCACAGGGGAGCAGAAGTAAGGGTAGACCAAAAGAGACATGGAGAAGAACAACAGAAAGGATGCTGAGCAATAGAGGGCTCACCTGGGCAAGAGCAGAAAAAAAGGCGAAGGACAGGCATTTGTGGAAAACCCTTGTGGAAGCCCCATGTGCCATGGGCACTTAAGGTTCAGAGAGAGAGAGAGAGAGATATTGATGAAGTTTGTTGATTGTGATATTGATGAAGTTTGTTGATTGTGACATTGATGGAGTTTGTTGATTGTGACGTTGACGAAGTTTGTTGATTGTGATATTGATGAAGTTTGTTGATTGTGACATTGATGGAGTTTGTTGATTGTGATATTGATGAAGTTTGTCGACAAACCTGGCATTGCTGGGGTATAAATGACAAATCTCACATTGGCGGAGTCCAATGACAAACCTGGCATTGGAGGAGTCAGATGACAAACTTGGCGGTGGAGTCAGACAAACCTGGCACTGGTGGAGCCTAATAACAAACTTGGCATTGGAGGAGTCCTAATCCCCTTCACCTATTGTATATTGCAACAGTAAAACAGAGCGATATTTTCTCACGAGGCGGCCTTTTTTCTTTTTTTTCGCCTTGTTCAGTGGTTCCCAATTGGGGGTCCCTTTTTAATATTTCCACTATGAAATGTTTAACAACCGATGTTTTGGTGATTCCAGTGGGAAGGGAAAAAAACTTTCTTTTTTTTTCACGTTTTTTTCTGAAGCGCGGTTTTGCAACCTCGGTGACAAACTAATATGGCAGGCGCCCTACAGTCGGGCAGCTGCATTCTTCAGTCAGTCATTTGCATGTCCCCTGCAGAACTTTGCCTCCCTAACAGCTCTCCTGTAGGCCTCTCAGTTTTAAGCAAGACGCCCTGCTGCTGGTGCATCCATTTCCTTGCTGCAATCTTATGTCTTATATCCTTCCCGTGCCGTTAAACGTCACATAGGGCTCGCAAAGTAGTTCGCCAATTTTTCCTGTCTTCGGCGAGTCTTTCAACCTCATCAAGGGATTTTATGCCTGTTAATTTGGCCTCTCTTAACAATGTCCTCTTCAGAGTTTCACACGGTCTGCCTCTTTTTCTTTGGCCGGTTGTGTTCCACTTGATAGCTTGTTTTGGGATTCTCTGATCATTTCTTCTGCATACTTACGAGTGGAGAGGAGCAGACAGAACCACAAAAATAAGATTTTTAAGGGCATGCATCTTTCCCATCGCAACATATGCCTGTGAGACCTGGACACTTAACAAAACAGCTGAGAAGCACATAAATGCCTTTGAATGTAAATGCTATAGAAGAGTTCTCCAAATATCGTGGACACAAAAAAGAACAAATATATCTATACTACAAGAGCTTAATATTGAAGAAGGCTGGCTAGTAAAGAGGATTAAAGAGAGAAAACTTAAATATTTTGGCCACATTAAACGTCATGATAATTTAGAGAAGACCGTATTGGAAGGATACATAATGGGAAAAAGAAAAAGAGGAAGACCGAAACGAAGATGGCTGCAAGACATCGTTGATGATCTGGAAATGGATGCAGCAGCAGCAGGCCATCTTGCTCACAACCGAGAGGCCTACAGGAGTGCTGTTTGGGAGGCAAAGTTCCGCAAGGGACATGCAAAGGAATGAATGAATGAACTTACGAGTATCATATTCTATCTATTTACCAGAACAAGAATGACTGTTAATCGCCGTCTATTTTTTCTTATGTACATTACTGTCATTTTGAAAGTTCGCCAACTTTATACTGTCTTTCTTTTAGTGTAAAGTAGCGTTTACTCATCAAGTTACCCGCCATTAAAAAATAAAAAAAATTATTCTGCATTTAAATCACACAGCTACCATACAGATATGAAACTTTCAAAGTATTGGGAGGGGGTGTCCGTGGCGTGGATTTTAAAACAGCAGGGGGTCCGTGAACTTTTGTCAGTTGGGAACCACTGACCTAGTTCCTAGAGGGCGCTCTTGTACAATGATAGACGAGCGCACAAAACCACTCCGGCCCAGGTGTATCAATGTACTGTACTATCATTTTATATATCATTTTGATCCGGTTATTTATCATCAGCTGGCGCCGCGACAAGGAGCATAGATAACCTTTTTCATCTTGTGCAGACCCAGCGCAAAAAGTCCCATCCGTTGCTTTTTGAATATTGTTCCACTTGGGCAGCTCGTCTCACCATGTTCTTACCCTTGATATTTCTCAGCAATTGTCGAGTTCTCTATCTAAAGCAGTGTTCTGGGCCGCGGAGACCCCCTTCACGAGTACCGCTGTGGCCCCATCATTAAATAGAACCCGCATGATTGGTAAGAATTTTGTATTTTATCCAGCTAGTGCTTTTGCTGGTCCATGGCACGCCCCCTCCCCCCCCCCCCCCACAAAATCCTTCTGTGGACTCCCTGGGGGGGGGGTGTCCATGGACGCCGGGATAAGTATTACTGGTTTAAAGCCTTCTTGTGAGAGGCCTTCAGTGTCTGTGTGTGTGTGTGCGCGCGCGCCGGTCCCTCACCTTGTATAGTAACAACCGCCGTCTGCCGAACAAGAAATACTTTAAGAAAGGATACAACTGTCGTAAACAGCTATTGTTTGTATGTCACCAAGTACTATATCATCCAGGGATCCAATATCTACCCACAGACTACTGTAAAACAAATTATCTACCCACAGACTACTGTAAAACAAAGTATCTACCTACGGACTACTGTAAAACAAATTATCTACCCACAGACTACTGTAAAACAAATTATCTACCCACAGACTACTGTAAAACAAACTATCTACCTACGGACTACTGTAAAACAAATTATCTACCCACAGACTATTGTAAAACAAATTATCTACCCACAGACTACTGTAAAACAAAGTATCTACCTACAGACTACTGTAAACAAAGTATCTTATCTTCACAGACTACTGTAAACAAATTATCTAACCACAGACTACTGTAAAACAAAGTATCTACCTACAGACTACTGTAAACAAAGTATCTTATCTTCACAGACTACTGTAAACAAATTATCTAACCACAGACTACTGTAAAACAAAGTATCTACCTACAGACTACTGTAAAACAAAGTATCTACCCACAAACTACTATAAAACAAAGTATCTTATCTTCAGAGACTACTGTAAAATAAATTATCTACCCACAGACTACTGCACAAAAAAAGTATCTACCCACAGACTACTGTAAAACAAAGTATCTACCTAGACTATTGTAAAACAAAGTATCTTATCTTCACAGACTACTCTATGCAAAGTAACAGCAGAATTCAACCAAATTCTGATCAAGTAGTCCAACTTTTTTTTATTACACTTTGTACAAATAAAACTCAATGAAGGATTTATTTTTAAAGCCATCGATGACTGCATTTCCTCTTCATATCTATAACATAAACGGGTGGGTAGGTAACATTTAAAAATCCCTCACAGATTTCCCATTTTGTAATTCCCATTCTTTTCATTGCAGCCTCTTCTACATTCAAAATTCATAACCAAAAACATTAAACCCTCCTTTTATTTAAAAAAAAACAAAAAAACAGGGTGTCCCAAAATAAACATAATAATTTTGAATTACTTCAACTCACTTAAATAGGTTTACTTCTGTACTCATCTTGGTGCCAGTACATTTATTTAAACATTAAAAGCCCAAGCACAAATCTTTCTGCCAACTAATAATAATAATGTTATTTTTTTTTTCCACAAACACCTCACTCCTAGGTCAGCGTATCAGATGACATCCAGTCTATGTCTACACCAGTGCTTCCCAACCTTTCTGAGCATGACCCTAAACCATCAACAGTAGGTGACCTGCACCCCTAAATCAACAATGCTAAGTCATCCATAAAAAATATACTCAAAAATTCATAAAAAATTAACTTGTCTAGTTCTTTTAACATGACATAAACTTGCTACTTAGACACTAAAACTTGTATATAAATGTCACTTCATAATAATCCGACATTTACATCTTCTCATGACCCGTTGTCAGGGCCCTCACACCCTAAGGTTGGAAGCCAACTGTCGACACAATTCAGACAATCTTTACTTCACTGTTCTAACCACAGTTCTTACAATTTTAATTATTTTTATATGTTCTAAAACTTCTATTTGAACTTTTCATTTGTTTTTAACGACAGTCCTGGAATTTCTGTCACTCCTTCATCCAAAACATCTCTGCTGTTTCTAATATATATATATATCAGGGGTGCATATTGTCGCCTTACTTATTTAACTTGTATACTGAAAATATAATGAGGAATGTTAGAGAAGATGTAGACAAAGAATATTACGATGCCATAACAATTGGAGGTTATGAAATACCAGAGATTAGATATGCTGATGACACAGTATTACTGTCCACACACACAAAAACGAATGGAAAAACAAATTAAGTCAGTCCATAAGAATAGTGAAGAACAAAACCTCTATCTTAATGCGAAGAAAACTAAATTGATGACAACTGACAAAATAAACAAGGCAGCTGATATATGTATCAATAAGGAAAAACTGGAAGAAGTGCAGAGTTTTGAATATCTTGGATCACTGCTAACTAATAATGGAGATACAATGAGGAAAATTAAATGGAGGACATCTATCGCTCTTCAGAAAGTAAAACAACTAAAGAATCTGTGGAGAGGAACAGATAGAACTAAAAATAAGATTTTTAAGGGCATGCATCTTTCCCATCGCAACATATGCCTGTAAGACCTGAACACTTAACAAAACAGCTGAGAAACACATAAATGCCTTTGAATGTAAATGCTACAGAAGAGTTCTTCAAATACCGTGGACACAAAAAAGAACAAATATATCTATACTACAAGAGCTTAATACTGAAGAAGGCTGGCTAGTAAAGATTAAACAGAGAAAACTTAACTATTTTGGACACATTAAACGTCATGATAATCTAGAGAAAACCGTCTTGGAAGGGTACATAATGGTAAAAAGAAAGAGAAGAAGACCAAGGCAAAGATGGCTGCAAGACACCGTTGATGATCTGCAAATGGATGCATCAGCAGCAGGCCATCTTGTTCACAACCAAGAGGCCTATAGGAGTGCTGTTAGAGAGGCAAAGTTCCGCAAAGGACATGTAAATGAATGAATGAATGATATATATATTTTGGGGCACCCTGTGTTTTTTTTTTTAAAAACTCTGCTTCATACATACTCATAAGCACATACGCTAATCATTTTGCTAAAATAATTATTTACTCTTTGATATATTTGGACATGATCCCCTCTACTGTAAACAAGCACAATCTAGGTGATCCAACGAACAGAAACCTAATAAATACATAATTTCAATGTCAAAAGAAAACTACTTATCACTTTAGATATTTATATCACTCTTTCACTTCTCATGAGAAATCACGATTCTTGCAGATGCTAGCTGTAACACTTTTAACTATGCAGCAGCTTTGAATGAAAATGCTAAATTCATCATTCTGAATAACGAAGACATTACACACGAAGATTAATATCTGTGACCTGTGTTTGAGAACTTTCTGGACAAAAAAAAAAATCTGCAAGATGAGGCACCCGGTGTATCTGTAAGCTTTGTTGTCGGTGTAGGGTGTATTAAAATCAAATTCACTTCCATATGTTTGGAGACTTAAAAAACAAGATGGGCAAAGAACAAAGGGAAGATAATTTTCTTCTTTAACCTACTTATGATTCTTGTGTGCGGCACAACAAAGCTAAAAGCAACAAACAGAAGCTGTTGTCCGGCCCCGCAAGTCTCTGCCAGCCCAAGACCCTATTCTGTCTCCTATTTGGTTCTCCCAAAAAAAAGTGACTGCTGCATTCATTTAGTCTCAGCAGGAAGATGGTGGAGATCAACATTTCCCATGTGTCAGAAGTTTGTTTCTTAAACTGGTTCATCAAATGACAGAAAAGCCACCATAACTTTTCTTAGACTGGTTCATCAAATGACAAAAAAGCCACCATAACTTTTCTTAGACTGGTTCATCAAATGACAGAAAAGCCACCGTAACTTTTCTTAGACTGGTTCATCAAATGACAGAAAAGCCACCGTAACTTTTCTTAGACTGATTCATCAAATGACAGAGAAGCCACCGTAGCTTTTCTTAGACTGGTTCATCAAATGACAGAAAAGCCACCGTAACTTTTCTTAGACTGATTCATCAAATGACAAAAAAGCCACCGTAGCTTTTCTTAAACTGGTTCATCAAATGACAGAAAAGCCACTGTAACCGACGTCGACTGCAAATATGGGAAAATTACAAACAAACCAGCCATCTATTTATGAACAGGTTACAAATGTAGTCTGCTGTTTGGTATAAGAAAAAAACAAAAAAAAACTCCCAAAATCAAGATCGCCTAACTTTAACCAACATAGCTGAATTAAACACATTATAACCATGTAACCTTAAGATACAGGAAAGCAAAACCAGATACACCAATTTCACAATCTAAGCTCTACTTACACTCACAGGTGAGACCAAAAAAAAAAAAAAAAGTCAGAAAATCTACATGTCCTACAGCATATTTTCTTCTTGTCATAACTTGCCTGTAATGGCTACACCAAATTTATGGGGCGTTATTGCAAGGAAGCAATATCTGTAGGTTTCAGAAGTCTGAGTGATGAAAGTCACCCTGCCAGAAGGTTGGTTGTATTCTGTAAGCAACTTTACAGCAGTGCTCTTGATAAATCTCTCTGACTTTAGCATTCCAGAAATTTAACCCTTGTTTGCTGCACATATGTCTCTTTTTTTTTTTTTGAGGAAAAAATAAGGAGTGTAAGGTCTAGAGGCTTTCTGCTACAATCTTTGTCCAATCACATCTTTCTAGTTCTCTCTCTCTCTCTTCCCCTCTCTCTCTGCATTACAAGCCTTTAACTTTTTCACTTCAAAAAAACACTGGCAGGATTGGTAATCTTGCATGTCTATGTGAATCAATGCTCAGATATTTAGGCAAAGTGTAAATAAGATGAAAGATAGCACATTTCTAAGCCAACCCATATTCTTTAATTATACTGTAAGTTCCTTCCAGTTTCTTTCTAAAATTTCTCACCAACCTTTCCTCAGGAAGAGTGAAGGGGTTAAGTTTCATTTGCTACAGTAATCTGCCTCTATTTCTCTTTCTTCCTGTCTGTTTATTTAAAGTTCTCATATATCTTCTTTCATATTGTCTCTCTGTCTTTACCTTGGTCCGCTCCTATTTCTCGGTAAAATAACTTGTAATCTTAAATCTGACTAAAGGAATAACACTGACATGTTTTGTCCTGTGGTCAAAGACTATGACTAAGTCTGCTGTGTAGGATGTACTCTTTGGGAACTTTTTTTTTTTTTTTTTAAAATGCTAGCAAAGCAAACTTCACATCGGACCTCTTCTGTCAAGACCTTCCCCATTCCGTACAATGTAGGCTCATTCTGACTTCGCTGTGACAAGACTTTCAGCTTCTTTGAGATGACAACCCCAGCACCCCCCCCCCTCCAACCGTTTTCATTTCTCTCATGAGATTGAGTACAGACGTTCCTCAACTTATGATGGAGTTTCATTATGATGAACCTCATCACAAGTTTAAAATATCAGAAGTTGAAAATAAATATGATGTGAAAATAAATAACTGCTGTGACTGAAGAAGAACATATAAACATATAACTGCTGTGACTGAAGGAGAATATATAAACATATAACTGCTGTGACTGAAGAAGAATATAAAACATATAACTGCTTAGACTGAATAAGAATATAAAACATATAACTGCTGTGACTGAAGAAGAATATAAAACATATAACTGCTGTGACTGAAGAAGAATATAAAACATATAACTGCTGTGACTGAAGAAGAATATATAAACGTATAACTGCTGTGACTGAAGAAGAACATATAAACATATAACTGCTGTGTCTGAAGAAGAATTTATAAACACATAACTGCTGTGTCTGAAGAAGAATATATGAACATATAAATGCTTAGACTGAAGAAGAATATATAAACATATAAATGCTTAGACTGAAGAAGAATATATAAGCATATAAATGCTTAGACTGAAGAATAATATATAAACATATAAATGCTTAGACTGAAGAATAATATATAAACATATAACTGCTTAGACTGAAGAATATATAAGCATATAAATGCTTAGACTGAAGAATAATATATAAACATATAACTGCTTAGACTGAAGAATATATAAGCATATAAATGCTTAGACTGAAGAAGAATATATAAACATATAACTGTTTAGACTGAAGAAGAATATATAAACATATAACTGCTTAGACTGAAGAAGAATAGAAAACATAACTGCTTAGACTGAAGAAGAATATAAAACATATAAATGCTGTGACTGAAGAAGAATATATAAACATATAACTGCTGCGACTAACACCACCAAATAAAAAAGTGAACAAGTGAATGCAAGTTTGTCCTTTCAATAAACATACAGGACTGAATGTGTATTGCTATCGGCACCATTGTAAAGTCGAAATATTATAAGTCAAACTATCACAATCTTATCAATAAATGTACAGTACTGAATGCTATTTGCTACCACACCACTGTAAAGACAAAATATTACAAGTTCAACTATTATAAGCTGAGGAGCACCTGTACTCCATTTTTCTGTTGGACAAAGGGGAACTAACAGGTTATGAGAGAACCTGATTACCTCCCCATAACAACCAGAATCTTAACTTTCTTGCTACTCCAGCCATTACTGTATTATATTACACCTGCTCTAAAAATATGGCAAATCCAAAGCTTGTAGGTTTGAACTGCAACAAATGCTGAGATTTTCTTCCCCCCCCCCCCCCCAGATCAATACCACTGTAGTTTGTGAAACAAAGATGCCGGTCCCTGCAAATGGAGGATATCTACCATCTTTTATCATTCCTTACCAAATACCAATGCTGGCTTTGGATATTAATGTTGCTGTTGTTTTCCCGAGATACAATGTCCCATATAACTTCTCTTTCACTTTGATCATGGTGATGACTGTGGCAATTTCCTCTAATCTTCCCAACAACCCACAGTCTTACATGATTTGTCTAGATCAGGTTTAACTATTTCCTATTTGTAATTTATTATACAAATGACGAATGATGAAGAGTACCTACGTAAACAGGAACTCACTGCAGAGTGGACTGTATACACACCTGTCAGTGTATTAAAGGAAAAAATGCTAATCATGTGTTTAAAAATTTTAAAACACAATCCCATGGACTAAAGACAAGTTCATCGAAGACAATTAAAAAAAAAAAAATTACAGTTAAGTTTTGATGGACAATTTGTACGGCAGGGGCCAGAAGAGAGACAACTACATGAAAGAGACACCAAGGGACAACTTGTACAGCTGGGGCCAGAAGAGAGACATCTACATGAAAGAGACACCAAGGGACAACTTGTACAGCTGGGGCCAGAAGACAGGCATCTACATGAAAGAGACACCAAGGGACAACTTGTACAGCTGGGGCCAGAAGAGAGACATCTACATGAAAGAGACACCAAGGAACAACTTGTACAGCTGTGGCCAGAAGACAGGCATCTACATGAAAGAGACACCAAGGGACAATTTGTACGGCTGGGGCCAGATGAGAGACATCTACATGAAAGAGACACCAAGGGACAACTTGTATGGCTGGGGCCAGAAGACGGGCATCTACACGAAAGAGACACCAAGGGACAATTTGTACGGCTGGGGCCAGATGAGAGACATCTACATGAAAGAGACACCAAGGGACAACTTGTATGGCTGGGGCCAGAAGACGGGCATCTGCATGAAAGAAACAGAAAGGGACAATTTAGAAGAAAATAAATACACCCCTGGTGAAGTACAATTTGGTTAACTTCAAGTCAGCTGACACTTTCTGGATATATTCTGCTCAGTAAACTTTTTAACTCTTATACTACCAGGCCAAAAATCCCAAGACCACATAAATAACTTTATAATAAATGCATCCACTATATATATTTTTTAGCAGAAAATTATGCATTTCCTATACTCATTGGTTTAAAAAAAAAAAAATCACCATTTCCATGCCATTAAAGCATACTGGGGATTCGGTGTTAGGCCTGTATTTTCAGGAGCTTTGGCACATGGAAGTGCGATGAATATTTTTGCTTATTATGTTTAAAGTTTTAATCTGCAAAAACTAGAACAGTCAAAAGGATATTTTATTTAAAACTTTTCTACTTGAGTCGCAGTAGGGACAGAGTTAAAACTATAACAATGACTGCTGAAGTCAGAGAACTTCAAACTGCAGACATCTTATACAGGTACAGGCATAATTATACATATTTTACTGGCAAAGTACAAGAGCAATGTTGCTAATGGTAAACTGGTACCACAAGCAAAGTTACTGAGTTGTAAAACCACTTCCACCACACACCATTCAAAACTTCTGTAAAAAGTGGTACCTGATCATTCTGCTAGGGAAAATGCCACTGAAAATGAAAACTATTTATCAGCATATGGAAACACCAAGTGCACACCTAGAGTTAATGATATTAAAACAGGATTTTCACATAAAACTCGGTTCCATTTTGGTGGGCTAACAGAGAACAAATGTGCGGAAACTTCAAAGTGTAAGCTACAACCACATTCACTGGAAAGATTATGAACAGAGAAAATTCCATGAACAATATGACATTAACCAGGTCAAAAATCCTTATGAATGGATAAAAAACTGAAATCTTAAGGAATTGAACTACTAAGAGATTTAAATCTATCCACTTTCCTTCATACGCTAACTTCTGCAAATCCAAACCAAGAGTGTGTTCTAGAGATGTGCCCCGATGTGGCACTGGCAAAATCCAAATCAAGGGTGTGTTCTAGAGATGTGCCCTGATATGGCACTGGCAAAATGACAAGTCCAACACTGACATCTGAAAATGTTTACAGAAGAAGAGTGAGATGATGATGAAGAAGAAAGATCTCCAAGATAATTCCTAGAATATCGTATGTGAAAAATAACAAAAATATGGCATTTAAACAACTGTGCCGCTAACAAAAGACAGGTACTTTAATTTGACATGAAAGAAAAAATACTGCAACTGACTTTTCCCGATCCTCGAGTTTACGAGTGAAAACCGGGAACGTTCGGTCTTTTTCACCCGTTCTGAATGTTTGTGCAATATACTGGTGATGAAAGGGTTCTGTGGCAGCAGGTGTTCCTCAAAGCTTTTTGGTATAGCTAGTGTTGGACAGTTTCTTCTTCTTGTCTGTTGTAGCACATGCCCAGTATGATGTATGGTCCGTGGCCATTCTGTGTAAGTATTTATTGAGATTGGCGTATTCTCATGTACTAACTGGAGATTCAGTGCTGGTCTCTACCATTTAAGCTGGTGACACTGTCCCTGGGACTGGGCTTTGGCAAATGTTCGTATAGCGATCTTCCAGTTGTATCATTGATAAAGTGGCATGTCCACTGCAATCCATCCATCCATCTTCTTGGTCAGTGATCTGCTAAGCAATCACCACCCAGTACGCCCTGTGGTGTTTTGCAGGGCAGCAACAAATTCTCTCCACCTCTGATGGCCTCCGCCCAACCCTTGTATTATGGCCCAACTGTGTTGCATGCTTCTTTTTTTCTGCTTCCACAGTTCTCTGCCACAAGTCTTTGGACACCCTCTTTCTCTCTGTTTCCCGCAGGTAACCATCTCATGGCTGTTTTAGTGAGGCACAAGACCAATTCACTTCTCATGGGTTTTTCTTTTTTTTTTTTAGCTATTATGACATGTATACCTTCTAGTTCACACTGGGCAAGTAGGTCTCTGCTATTCACTGTTTGATCTACTGCAATATTAAGAGAATAAATATGTTACTCATGGCCAAGTGCTAAGTGTGGAGTCCTTTCATGACCAAGCAGTTGCTCAACTTACTGGAGTTTGGGTTTCTGCTTATGGCTATTCTCTACTTTACTTTTTCCCGACATACAAACGTTACTGTTCTATAAACTTTCGAAGCTAATTCCCCCAGTCAGCTTCCTCACTTGGCTCTAAAAACAGAGATTATCTCTTAAACTTGTCTCTAAAAATGGGACACGATCTACCTTCAAGGCGAAGCACACCACATGTAAGTGTATTAAGGAACAAATAATCATTCACAAAAAAAAAAACATCAAACCTGTTAATGTGGTTCTAACCATATGTGAGAAACAGCAAACAGAAGAAAGAAGTGAAAATACTGCAAGACAACATACACAATTATCTCTCACCACAAAAATCAGTGGTACAAACTTGCTCCACATCTGAGACAGAACAACCAAGCAGCAAAGACCAACTACAGAATATATGAGAAAAACATAGCAAGACATGCTGGATAACACTAATAAATGGACAGTAAACACCACTAAAGAATCACTCGGGTTGACACGAAAGATATAAATAGTAAATGACAGCACAGCATTCATAAGTGCACACTAGATAATCGAAAACACGTCTTGATGTATTTGCTTTTATCAGATATCCAAATTATACATTCATACGTATACATATTTATGCCCTCACATATATATGTACATTTGCGTGTATGAAGTAATACTCAAATACACTTCTGTCCTACTGACTTGCAAAGACACAAGAGGCCCTAGAGAATCTTTGTGGAGTCAGATTTGATTAAAAAAAAAAAAAATCATGTCTTTGTACACAAAATCGTCCACTCATTTCCAAGTGTGAATACTATTGCAGCTCACATTATCATACCTTCACTGGCAGAAACATCACAAAATTTACAATAAACTTTACATTTCCTGCTGGATTTTCACAATAAGTTAATTATCCTTTTTTTTTTTTAATCTTTACTTTCGATGTTTCATATTTTCTGCTGTCTCTGAACAAGCCGCTCTGCCTAAATAATGTTGCATTTATTGTCTTTGATAAACTTTTGTTGTCTTTCTCTTTGTTGTCCTTCTCTTCCTCTCTTACTGCAGCATACTACCACCATACATAAAGCAGAATCATACGCTTTAATCCATCAATGTAACAAATTCAACGTAAACAACCCCATCTGAGGTCAAAGAAAAAAAAAAAAAAACACTGTACAGATTTCTATTTACTTCTAAAACCAAAACAGAGAAATACTAAAAAAAAAACTGAGGCTTAAAAAATGAGTAAGAAAAACACATTATGTCTTAGCTTCTTGGTTCATTACGAATATCACACAACAAGCTTTAACAAGCGTGTATACATATTTAAGGGAAAAAAAAAAAAACCTGGCATACAAATGCAGTATCGTTTCATACAAATCTACCCCTCTTAATTCAGCTATAACGTCATAAAATAATATGAAAAAAAAAATTCTGTTTCAGTTTTTTTAAACATTTTTTTTTAAAATCCACAACTGAAATTTTTTAAAATTTTCACAACACTGAAAATTTTAAAATGAATTTTATACAGAACAGTAAGCGAAACAAAATGAATGCAATGCAGTAACAATTACGTATCCAACAAAGTAACCGTAATTCAACGAAAGGAAAGACCTGACACTTTTTTTTTTTTAATTTTTTTCCTTTACTGTGAGTTTTATATGGAAACAATATTTCATCTTAACGGTGAAGAAGTGGATATATAGGGTGAAGTTCTCTTGATCTGCTTGCAACTGCATCAACAGCTTACATACACCCAAAGAAGAGAAAAAAAATTGTTACGGCTTTGAGAAAGACAACTGTAAAATTCAGACAAACAATGATGGGAGGAAAAAAAAAAAAATCCTGATCTACTGACATTTTTTTTCTCTCGAGTGGCGGCCACATCGAATTTTTTTTATCACAGAACGCTAAGACTCTAATTTGCTCTCTCCTTCCCCCTCATCATCTTCTCCTTCCTCCTCGCCATCACCGTCATTCCAGCTTTCTTGTACTATGGCAGCCACTTTCTTCTCATACTCCCGCCGATTCTCTCTGTACAGCTGAGCAGCCTCGTTGTTGGCCGGGCTGTTTGGGTTCGGGTCATGGAGCAGAGACTAGGGATGACAATAAACAAAACCGTTTAGACACAACAAAGGCGGTACTGACTAAAAAAACAGCTTCAGATACAACAAAGGTTACTGGTTACAAAAACAGGCATATTTTTACATCATATTAGAGGCAGAAGTTAAACAGATCATGAAAAAGTTTACATAAAGAGGTAGAAGTTAAATAGATCATGAAATGGTTTGCATAAAGAGGCAGAAGTTAAACAGATCATGAAATGGTATATATAAAGAAGCAGAAGTTAAATATATCATGAAATGGTATACATAAAGAGGCAGAAGTTAAATATATCATGAAATGGTATATATAAAGAGGCAGAAGTTAAATATATCATGAAATGGTATATATAAAGAGGCAGAAGTTAAATATATCATGAAATGGTATATATAAAGAGGCAGAAGTTAAATATATCATGAAATGGTATATATAAAGAGGCAGAAGTTAAACAGATCATGAAACAGTATATATAAAGAGGCAGAAGTTAAACAGATCATGAAATGGTATATATAAAGAGGCAGATGTTAAGCAGATCATGAAATGGTATATATAAAATCAATGTTATTTGATTAGGAATGAGTATATTTTAAAATCTTACTTTAAACAAATATTTCAGTGGAAATATAATAACATAAATGTGGAGTCACTGCACAAAACCTTTAACTCTGTTTTTCTAGCGTCTAACTCCTGATTCAAACTCCATCTTAAATGACACATTTCTCAGCTGACTTTATCCTTCTTTTTCAGCATACGCCCTCAAAAGGGTACTGGCTGCATTATGTACTTGTACCTCAACAACGTCCTACTTCCAAAAAACATACTACATCTTCTGCCTGGAGGTTGTGAGAGAAGGCTAACTTATACTACATATCCTGGAGGTTGCGAGAGCAGGCTAACTTATACTACATATCCTGGAGGTTGTGAGAGCAGGCTAACTTATACTACATATCCTGGAGGTTGTGAGAGTAGGCTAACTTATACTATATATCCTGGAGGTTGTGACAACAGGCTAGCACATATTACATCTCCTGGAAGTTGTGAGAACAGGACAACACACACTATATTTTCTGAAGGTTGTGAGAACAGGATAACACACACTACATTTTCTAGAGGCTGTGAGAAGAGGCTAGCACATACTACATCTCCTGGAAGTTGTGAGAGCAGGCAAGCATATGCTACATCTGCTGCATGGAGGCTGCGAGAATAGGCTAGCACATACTACATCTCATGGAGGTTGTGAGAGCAGACAAATAAATACTACATCCACTGGATATTGTGACAGCTAAAACATACATCTCCAAGAGGCTGTCAGAGCTAACACATAATACATCATCTAGAGATATATCTCGTGATCCCTCCCAAACTCCTCTAGGTTCACTTATGTCACCCACAGTGCTGCAATGTTAACAATATGTAAACATATAAAAGATAAGCAGTTCATTAACTGGACACATTAAAATGGATGAATAAGGAGAAATTATGATGCTACTTACTTTTAACAAATGTTAAAATACATGAATAAACAAAAAATTAGGAAGCTCCTTATTTGAACAGATGTTAAAATACAAGAACAAACATTAAAATACACGAATAAAAAAAACTATGAAGCTACTTACTTGGATAGATGTTAAAATGGCTGAAACATCATACGTGGGACTCCATCTGTTTTGTAAAATATCTAAACATATACTGCCATCTGCATATACTGGGGACATAGTACAAATAACATACAACAGATTAGGAATATAAAGAATGGAAATCCAATTAACAATCAACTCAGTATCCGATATATAAATCTACAGACTGTGTACTGCTTGTTTATGCTCTTTTTATACTATCGTACTTCAGCAGATGTTTATGAAGGTTGAAAAGTTTGGTCTGGCTGAATATTAGGACTGAGTTTTCTTTCCTATTTTAATTTCTATTTACTCTGCTAGACTATGGTCAGTTATCATTGGGAAGTAGAAAAGGGTCTTGGTCAACTATGATTCACTAACCCTGACACAAGCTGCCAGCTGTGGTTTGCTAATCCCGACACAAGCAGACAGTCACCTGTGGTTTGCTAATCCTGACACAATAAGACAGTCAGTTGTGGTTTGCTAAAACTGACACAAGCAGACAGTCAGCTGTGGTTTACAAACCCTGACACAACCAGACAGACAGCTATGGTTTACTAACCCTGACAGAAGCAGACAGTCAGCTATGGTTTACTAGTCCTGACACAAACAGACAGTCAAATGTGGTTTGCTAACCCTGACACAAGCACACAGACTGCTAACCCTGACACAATGAGACAGTCAACTGTGGTTTGCTAACCCTGACACAAGAAGACAGTCAGCTGTGGTTTGCTAATCCTGACACAAGCAGACAGTCAGCTGTGGTTTGCTAACCCTGACACAAGAAGACAGTCAGCTGTGGTTTGCTAACCCTGACACAAGCAGTCAGTTGTGGTTTGCTAACCCTGACACAAGCAGTCAGTTGTGGTTTGCTAATCCTGACACAAGCAGACAGTCAGCTATGGTTTGCTAACCCTGACACAAGCAGACAGTCAGCTATGGTTTGCTAACCCTGACACAAGCAGACAATCAGCTGTGGTTTGCTAAACCTGACACAAGCAGACAGTCAGCTGTGGTTTGCTAACCCTGACACAGGCAGACAGTCAGCTATGGTTTGCTAACCCTGACACAAGCAGACAGTCAGCTGTGGTTTGCTAACCCTGACACAAGAAGACAGTCAGCTGTGGTTTGCTAACCCTGACACAAGCAGTCAGTTGTGGTTTGCTAACCCTGACACAAGCAGTCAGTTGTGGTTTGCTAATCCTGACACAAGCAGACAGTCAGCTATGGTTTGCTAACCCTGACACAAGCAGACAGTCAGCTATGGTTTGCTAACCCTGACACAAGCAGACAATCAGCTGTGGTTTGCTAAACCTGACACAAGCAGACAGTCAGCTGTGGTTTGCTAACCCTGACACAGGCAGACAGTCAGCTATGGTTTGCTAACCCTGACACAAGCAGACAGTCAGCTGTGGTTTGCTAACCCTGACACAAGAAGACACAGTCAGCTGTGGTTTGCTAACCCTGACACAAGAAGACAGTCAGCTGTGGTTTGCTAACCCTGACACAAGCAGACAGTCAGCTATGTTTTGCTAACCCTGACACATGCAGACAGTCAGCTGTGGTTTGCTAACCCTGACACAAGAAGACACAGTCAGCTGTGGTTTGCTAACCCTGACACAAGAAGACACAGTCAGCTGTGGTTTGCTAACCCTGACACAAGCAGACAGTCAGCTGTGGTTTGCTAACCCTGACACAAGAAGACACAGTCAGCTGTGGTTTGCTAACCCTGACACAAGCAGACAGCTATGGTTTGCTAACCCTGACACAAGAAGACACAGTCAGCTGTGGTTTGCTAACCCTGACACAAGAAGACAGTCAGCTATGGTTTGCTAACCCTGACACAAGCAGACAGTCAGCTGTGGTTTGCTAACCCTGACACAAGAAGACACAGTCAGCTGTGGTTTGCTAACTCTGACACAAGAAGACACAGTCAGCTGTGGTTTGCTAACCCTGACACAAGCAGACAGTCAGCTGTGGTTTGCTAACCCTGACACAAGCAGACAGTCAACTATGAACCACAGACCGCTATCTTATCCAGCCCAAGCACTGTACCTTCATCCCAACTTCCAGTAAGAAATCCGAAGACGTGGAGCTGGATCTTGGCCAGTTCTGGCAACAAGATTCAGGACTATCCCTCCCCTCCCCCGATTTTGGCACTAGGTGGCGCATCAAAAAAAACAACATGACATTTATAACAATTTATACCACAAGCAGGTTTTGTTCGTATCACATTTAAAACAGGGTGGCCTGAGTGGTTAGGAACTCAGTTTACTATTCTTGTGGTACTGGGTTCAAGTCCCCCAACAGTGGGATTTTTTTCTGGCACACACCAAACAGACCCTAGGGTCCACCCAGCCTCTAAAAATGGGCACCTGATAAATCTGGGAAGGTAAACACTGCCAGGTGTGAAACTGACCACATCACACTTTCATGCGCCAAAGGTCACGGAAATGTGGGACTAACACCATATTCCCAATATGCCTTAATGGCTTGGAAACGGGAATATACCTTTTATATTTAAAACAGACACAAGATTTTTTTTATATCACATTTAAACAGAAACAATCTTTGTTTATACCACATTTAAAACACAAATTTTGTGTATATCACACTTAAAACAAGTATTTAACCTACAATTTGACCAATTTTCAGGCACTAAAAAAAAAAAAAAAGAACAATGTAGACTACAAGGTCATCTACATAAACTGAAAGCCACCCAAATTCCCCCATTCTGCATTTGCCAAAATGGTCTCTGACAACTTGTAAACCTGCACTCTCTTCCCAGACCCAAACCTGGTAACCAGAAAAGAGCACTGATGGAAAACTGTGAGACACACATGAAGTCCTCCTGCTGATGACAGGATTCATGGAGATTACCCATCTTCTCGTCTAGATAGCTGAGCAAATGAAACTCAATGCAGAATAAAATGAAGACAGACAGACAACTCATTTTTCATTATCTAGGCAAAAAAAAAAAAAAAAACAGATCCAAACTCTTACCATTAGGATGAAACATTTTTGAGATAAACCGGACTGTTGGTGGCTTGTTGGGGTACTCTTCTGTAAACTCGATTGTTAACCTGAACGTGCCATCTTCAAACGGTGTGTCATGAGGCCTAGGTAAAAATTGTAATGTGAAGATTGCAAAATGGTGTGTTGTGGGGCTTAGACAAAACTGTAAAGTAAAGACTGTAAAATAGTGTATTCTGACACCTAGTAAACACTGTACAGTAAAGATTGTAAAATGGTGTGTGTCATGAAGCATAAATGAACAATGTAAATAAATACTGTAAAAACAGTGTGCCATGAAGCCTGATAAATGTAAAGAAAGACTGTAAAATGATGTGCAATAAAAAGTAAACACTGTAAAGAAAGGTGGTAAAACAGTGTGCCACTGTAAAGAAGGACTGTATTTTTCTAAAGAAAATATGGGCACTAACACCATATTTGTTCCTGTGCCTCTGAGACAGGACAGTGTTACCTCTACCTTATGAACAAATGAATGAACTATATTTTCAGAATTGGACAATGGCCAGACAACCTAGAAGATGATATTCATGCTCTTGGAATTGGGCAATGGACAGACAACCTAGAAGATGATATGCATGCTCTTGGAATTGGACAACAGCCAGATAACCTATAAGATGATATGCATGCTCTTGGAATTGGACAACAGCCAGATAACCTATAAGATGATATGCATGCTCTTGGAATTGGACAACAGCCAGATAACCTATAAGATGATATGCATGCTCTTGGAATTGGACAACAGCCAGATAACCTATAAGGTGATATGCATGCTCTTGGAATTGGACAACAGCCAGATAACCTATAAGATGATATGCATGCTCTTGGAATTGGACAACAGCCAGATAACCTATAAGATGATATGCATGCTCTTGGAATTGGACAACAGCCAGATAACCTATAAGGTGATATGCATGCTCTTGGAATTGGACAACAGCCAGATAACCTATAAGGTGATATGCATGCTCTTGGAATTGGACAATGACCAGACAACCTAGAAGATGATATGTATGCTCTTGGAATTGGACAATGGCCAGACAACCTAGAGGATGATATGCATGCTCTTGGAATTGGACAACTGGCAAGAAAGGATCAACAAAAGAAAAGAATCAGGACATATCTTGTCTGCCTCAATGGCTCAGAAAGCTGCTGAATTCAGCGAAGAAGAACTGGACATTCTGCCCTTCCAACACTCATCTTTCACTCTTACCACACATTTGATTTCGTACAAATATATACATTTCATAGAGAACATATCTGAGAATGCAAAATACAACTATTACATTCACACATATAAGATGATTAGCTACACTAGAGGTAACGAAAATTAACATATTTCATTTTTTTATGCTATACTTGTAACATGACATTCTTTCATATTCACATAACAAAAGCATGGGGCTGGCCACATTTACTATCTTCTTATCTTATATCCTTCCCGTGCCGTTAAACGTCACATAGGGCTCACACAGTAGTTTGCCAATTTTTCCTGTTTTCGGCGAGTCTTTCAACCTCATCAAAGGATTTTATGCCTGTTAACTTGGCCTCTCTTAACAACATCTCAACATTTACTATGAGCTTATATATTCCTGGTGGATGCTTATCAAATCACTAGAAAAAAGAACAACAGTATTTCAAACAAAATGTTATAGAAGGGCATTTAGAACATCATAGATAGAAAGAAAATTAAATAACGAGAAACTGACGGGATCATGTGTTGTAGAGAACTGTCTTGTAAACACCATCAAAGTTAGAAAGCTGAGATAGTCCAGCAACAACAAGAGACTATGAATGAACTGGAGAGGTTGACAGCACAAGGCATAGTGCCCAGCAAAAGAGAAAATGGGTGGACTCAGGACATGGCAGAAAGTCTAAACACGTCACTGCGAGATGTTGGTCAACTTGCTCGAGACAGCATCGCATACAAGAAAATGGGTGGACTCAGACTTCACAGAAAGTCTGAACATGTCACTGCGAGATGTTGGTCAACTTGCTCGAGACAGCATCGCATACAAGAAAGCAGTGAGAGGGACAACATTCTGGAAAGGACATGTCACATGACACACGGGGCTGGCATCATAAATTATTACAGACTTATGGTGTCCACAACCTGAAAAAGGTTCGGAACCACTGTACTGGCTTGCCTGCTCTTTCCTTTTCAAGTCTGGTGGATTAAATTTGGTTCACCGTTCATGACCAGTGTTTCTTTACATGTGTTCTCCACCAATAACTGACTACATATTTATTTGCCTTTTTGTAGATAACAGTGTGAAGTTCTATCTCACTCTCGCTCTCTTTCTGAACCTTTAGGTGTAAAGGTCTTCCGCAAGGGTTTTCCACAAACGCCTTTTCTTCGTCACTTTTTTCTCACTCTTGGCACTCTTGTTTATTGTTCAACATCCTCTCTGCTGTTCTTCTCCATGTCTCCTTTGGTCTACCCCTACTATGAGGTTATCTAGTCTTAATTTTTTTCTGAATTTTAATTTTGTTTTTTTTTTTTTATTTAAATTTTATTAAAACTTTTATACACTGACTATTTGCCCCACTGTAAAGAACAGAAATTATTTAAAATAAAACTTCACACATATTTTAATCTGTTTCTTTTCCCACCCTTTTTTTTAACCTAACTCTACTAACCACATACCCAAATATAACTGCATTCCAGAGCATAATATTGTTGTCAGAAGGGGCACCGCTGACTCCTGCCGGTGGGTCTACCTGTAATCTAAAGACAGATGGAAATGGTTAACCAGTGGGTCTACATGTAATCTAAAGACAGATGGAAATGGTTAAGTATAATGTGGCAGAATGGCTCTGGGTTTTTTCCCTCATGGTATTCTGGAACGTGCTTCAACTGGCCGATTTTTTTCTCACTTTTGTGGAGTCAGTGCCACAGAAAAATGGTTCATTTTTAAAATGAAACATGACAAAGAAATATCCTTAGACTTCACACCCCCCCCCACCCCCCTCCAGGTGTGTACACAAAATGTGATGACATCTCTCTCTCTCTCTCTCTCCCCCTCTCCTCTCTCTCTCTGAACCTTACAAGGAACATGGGGCTTCTGCAAGGGTTTTTGACAAACGCTTGTTCTTTGCTTCTCCTCCCCCCCCTCCTCTTGCCCAGGTGAGCCCTCTATTGCTCAACATCCTCTCTGCTGCTCTTCTCCATGCCTCCTTTGGTCTAACCCTTACTTCTGTTCCCTTGTGGTGTCCATCTTAGTGCTGTTTTTTGGCAGTGATGACATATGACATCAGAAATTATTTAGCGCTTCACTGGCTAATCTGTATTATCTACAGCACCGTCTACTGTACATATTATCCACAATACTACCTACCTTGGACACAGTATCTGAGCAATCTTCCTTGTCTCTTGATACACCGTTATCAATTAAGCAGAAAATAAAAGCAACCCTGCATCATGGCACTGGGGCAGAGAAGGGATACAGTGGTAGTGCCCTTATTTCCCTGGACCTACTACTACATTAGGGAGGAAACCTGTGCTGCTGGCTTGTCAAAACCTTCAATCCATTTACATTTTTTTTTTTACTGTTCAATTCCAACTCAGATTGGTACATTTTAGGCTTATGGGCAAAACTGAACTGTAACGTATGTGATGCGATTGTGACTTAATAAACAAATATCAATGACTGTCTTGATATGTTCCTTTCTTCGGCTACAGAAGACTCTGACATATTTTTTTCTCCCAAGTTCAATTCTTAACTGGTATATTTCTACAGAACCTGACTCTTCTACTTTTTTACTGACTCCAACACTTACATTTCTACAGACCCTGACTCCTCTACTTTTCTACTGACTCTGCCCACAATTACTTTTAACTGTGACTCTGACACCAGCCTCAGTTGAGAGCAACTTAATCAGCACTGTGCCAAGCTGTGTTCCCTTCTTGACTTCTTGAAGGAGTCAGATACCAAATTTTATAACAAGGCTGACTGTATTGTCTCCAGACAGAATCATATGAAGACCACTGCCATGAAAGACAATAACACTACCCATTTTGCTACATGACTGAATATTTGACAATGAACATTCCTTGGGCATCCATCAAATTAATTATAAACTGAGCTGCTACAGAAACATTTTCTGGGTGGCTGCTACAGATCCAATTTCTGGGTGGCTGCTAACTGATCCATCTGCTGGGTGGCTGCTAACTGATCCATCTGCTGGGTGGGTGTTACAGATCTCAATCCTGCAAGGATGCTACAAATTAATTTTCTTGGTGATGTTACAGATCCATCTGCTGGATGGATGTTACAAATTAATTTCCTGGGTGATGTTACAGACCCAACTGCTGGATGGATGTTACAAATTAATTTCCTGGGTGATGTTACAGATCCAACTGCTGGATGGATGTTACAAATGAAGCACTTGGCTGATATTACTGATCCATCTGCTGGGAGGATGTTACAGATCCAGTTGTCTGCATGTTCTTACTCACTGGCTCTTAATGCTACATAGTGACATATGCAAAAGCTTTCTTTGTTGTTTTGTTGCTCTGCAAAACAAGAAGAAGAGCAAGCATCTGACGCTGGTAAGAGCTGGACAAGAAGTGGCTTCCCTGTCCTGGTTTCACTCTGTGGACACATCTGAAGGTATTCGTCCTCCTGGACAAAAGCTCCATCCTGGTCACAACTAGGAAGGGTAGCGGCCACAACCGCAAAATGCTGAAGTCGGAGACACTGGACCAGGGAAGTCTAGATAGGCAACCACCTCTCACCCGGCGGGGATGTTTGCGTATCCTAATCACGCTGAGGTTTTCCGGTGAGAAAGTCCAACCCTAGTCTGGATGGGCAACCACCTCTCACCCGGCGGTGATACACGGGTATCTCAAAACACGTCGAGGTTTTCCGGTGAGAAAGTCCAACCCTAGACTAAACTGGTGCAATGAAAACCACGGTGTCACGCAATCCCGCTTCCGAGACCCACCAAGAATACAGGCTAAAGCACTGTGACACTCTGAATCTCTTGTGGTCCTTTCGTGGATCTCGTGTGGTCTATTTTGGACCACACAGGGGACCACGGGACCTAACGAGGACCACAGGCATGAGTTCAGTAGGTTCACAGTGCGGTTTTTGGTGGTAGAAGTGAACGAAGAAGAAGAAGACATCTGAAGGTGTCTCTGCTGGAGTGACTAGAGGTAGTCTTCCTGCTGAAATGTGTGCTATTCAGATCTTTCACACTGTTCTCTGGGCTGGAAAGTAGCAAATATCTGAAAACCGTCGTCTTGTCTTTTCATCTGCCTCTCCTTTTTTTTCGGCCATTTATGTCCGTTGTTTTGTTCGAATGGTCTGTTTGACTGTGTTCATTGTCATATATGTTTGTACTTATTTATATCCGTTCTTATGAAGTATATCGTTTCCTGGTGTGTCGTAGAATCCACTTCCCTGCTAGCCTAATGCCACTGTAGTTTATAAGCGGATATAAATCCTCGTTTAAAAAAAAAAATTACCTATCGCCATTCTTCGTTTGATAAAGAAGACGATATTGTGATAACTGAAATGATACGTCATTGAGCAATCGGAACAAAAATCTATATTTCTGTCCATTTTTTAGAAACTTTCTCACTATTTCCTCATACATTAAACTCTTAAACACGGTCATTAACGCCTGGTTCCATAATCAAAAACTTTAAAACCATAAAGAGTACTAATACCTTGTATGACAATTACGTTTTTTTGGGAGCAGCCATTTTAAGTTCATTATCGCCGAAATGAAAGTCAAGCTCCGGTTATACCGTAACAGCTCAAGAACAAACACTTATTTCAGCAAACACGAACCAACCTTTTGAAATCTCTCATCAGTCGCCGTCTGGCTGGAGTAGTCATGGTCAAACGAGAGCGGTAAACTGTTCTTGGGGTACGATAAAGCGAACGATATTAGCAAAGTCTTTTATTTTTGATCCCATAAAATGTACAGCAGCATCCGGGTTACCAATGACATCATGACTGGTCTATACAAAATAGTAACGGGATTTGCCAGTGGATTAATCTTACACCTTACGTCCTGTGCCGACCACATAGGATACGCATGGTACTTGTCCAACTTTTCCTGTTTTCAGCGAGTTTTTCACCCTCATCAGGGGATTTTATGTCTGCTAATTTGGCCTCTTATTCCAATGTCTTCTTTAGAATTTCACGTGGTCGACATTCATTCATTCATTTGCATGTACCTTGCGGAACTTTGCCTCCCTAACAGAACTCCTGTAGGCCTCTCGGTTGTGAGCAAGATGCCCTGCTGCTGATGCATCCATTTGCGGATCATCAACGATGTCTTGCAGCCATCTTCGCCTTGGTCTTCCTCCCTTTCTTTTTCCCATTATGTACCCATCCAAGACGGTTTTCTCTAGATTATCATGACGTTTAATGTGTCCAAAATATTTAAGTTTTCTCTCTTTGCTAGCCAGCCTTCTTCAACACTAAATTCTTGTAGTAGGATATAATACATGGTCGACGTTTCATTTTATACCGAGTATTTCCCTTAGGCATTTGTTTTCACAAGAGTCTAATTTATTATTTCTTTGGTTGTTTTCCAGATTTCGCATGCATAGATGAAGGTGGATTCATAGTAAACAGTTAATCAAAAAAATATGGGACAAACCGTTTACAAACAGTACAGTTTAACTATATACACTTCAAAGGGTTTTTTTTGTTTCTATTTATCATTTGGGCTATAACTTCCACTATATCCCGGACTTTCGTGTATAAGAATAGCGCCGAGAAGTTCTAGCAAAGCGTGTCACGATATTTATTTACATGACGCAGTTTTTTTTTTTCCTTTGCTCTAAATCGAGTTGCTGATATGTTGCTTTCTGCCTTTCCTGTTTCTGCCCACTTTACTCCCCTTTTTGTGTAAAACTGAACCGTGAACCTCCATCTATTTTCATTATCAGAACCAGTTTTACCGCAGTCGTCACTTCTATCATGTCTCACATATACGCTATCGCTTTATGTGGCAGTTATTTATAGCGGTTGCTGCTGCAATGTAACGAAAAAAAAGGGGGAAACATTTTTTTTTATTAAATAAGATGAATAGAGCACTTAGCTGTAACTTGTAAGAAGCTGTGGCTTGTCCGACGCTGTGTTCAGAAATGCGCATGGAATGTAGAGAATATTTATATGGAGACTTGTGATGTGTGATAGATGGGTCGTAACTGAGGGTGGTGGGTGGTAAAACTGTGGAGGGGAGAGAAAGAGTGATACAATGGTAACCTAACCTGGAGAAGGTGAAATAGGTGATCTTCTTCTTCTTCTTCGTTCGCTTCTGCCACCAAAAACCGCACTGTGATCCTATTGAATTCACGCCTGTGGTCCTCGTTAGGTCCCGTGGTCCCCTGTGTGGTCCCCGAAAACACCACACGAGATCCACGAGAGGACCACAAGGGGTTCAGAGTATCACAGGGCTTTAGCCTGTATTCTTGGTGGGTCTCGGAAGCGGGATTGCGTGAAATAGGTGATTATAGTTGGGGCAGAGAGGTTGTAATGTGATGCTGTGAAGAGGTTCTGAACTATGTGTAACAAGTGAGAAGGGAGTGGAACTTAGTGGGGAGGGATTATGATTGTGGAAGAAGAGAGTGTTAGATGTAGCTGAATAACCATGTGGTTCCAGCGTCCCATATTCCTGAATGTAGCGGTTCTCAAGCGCTAGGCGATTTCTGTCATCTGCGTGAGATTGTTTGATGACTGTTTGCCAGAAAAGCAGATTTGCCTCTGTGGTTGGGGCCATTGAAATGGTTCGGGACTGGTTTCGAAGCATGCCGAGCGATATCGTAAAGATGTTTCTGCATGTGGTCCTCTTATTTGAGGCCAGTTTCAGCAATATAAGTTATCCTGCATCTTTTGCACACAATGACATAAATCATATAGATGGACTCGCATGTGAATCCCTCATGAAGAGTGAGGATAGTTTTGAAAAAGGTGATCGTTTTCGTTTCCCAGACTACAGGACAGGCAACACAGTGAGGGCGGTTATATTTTCTAGTGCCAACTTCTTCTTCTTCGTTCGCTTCTACCACCAAGACCGCCCTGTGATCCTACTGAATTTACTCCTGTGGTCCTCGTTAAGTCCCGTGGTCCTCGAAAGGACCACACGAGATCCCTGAGAGGACCACAAGAGGTTCAGAGTATCTCAGGGCTTGAGCCTGTATTCTTGGTGGGTCTCGGAAGCGGGATTGCATGACACCATTGTTTTCGTTGCGCCATTTTAGTCTAGAGTTGGACTTTCTCACCAGAAGACCTCGACGAGTTTTGAGATACCCATGTATCACCTCCGGCTGAGAGGTGGTTGCCCATCCAGCCCAATGTTGGACTTTCTCACCGAAAAACCTCAGCGTGATTAGGATACACAAACATCCCCGCCGGGTGAGAGGTGGTTGCCTATCTAGACTGCCCTGGTCCAGTGTCTCCGACTTCAGCATTTTGCGGTCGTGGCCGCTACCTTTCCTGGTTGTGACCAGGGTGGAGCTTTTGTCCAGGAGGACGAGTCCTCGCCACTAGTGACTTCCACCCCTGGGTTGAGTCGGTTTAGGCATTTCCCAGTATGGGCATGTTTGGGACGTGACCGACCTCTAGAGCAGAGGTACCTTGACATGCTTAGCCTTCAAGTTTCACCCCTGACGTGAGCCGGTTTATGCATATTTCACCAGTATGGGTATATATCGGAGTGATTGACCTCTAGAGCGGAGGTGGCATGACATGCCTGGCCATCAAGTTTCACCCCTGGTGTGTGCCGGTTTAGGCATATTTCACCAGTGTAGGTGTATTTCGGACGTGGCCGACCTCTAGAACAGAGGTGCCGTGGTATGTGTAGCTCTCGTAGCGATACTACTGGACATACTGATTAAACTTCACTTTATCCTTTCCGTCACCTTTTCACATCGGCACCGCACAGCAACCCTTATTTCTTTTTCCGCATTTTCTTCCTTAACCGGGAGGAGCTTCCCTCCACGCGCGGCATTCGAAGAGTCTTGCCAGCAGCGTCTTAACCTCTTGGTTAAGCCGGTTCATGCATTTCACCCGATATGACTGCACTCAGGACGTGGCCGACCTCCAGACCAGAGGTGCCGCGATTAGACTGTTTGCTTTGCTTTATCCTTTCTACCACCTTTTCCGCAGTGATGCTGCGCGGCAACCTCATTTGCACCTTTCTTCATTGGCCGGGAGGAGCACCGCTCCACGCACGGCAGTTGAAGAATCTCGCCTTCAGCGGTCTAGTGCCAACAAATGCAAGGTTCTGCTTCAGGTGGCTATGGACGAGGATGTCCTTAAGATCTGGTTCGCATTTGTATGCTAGTATGGATGGATCTGAGAAAATGTCGCAAGTGTCGGGGTCGAGTTGGATTAGTCAGAATTTTCTTAACCATCTGACCATGCGGGTGAAAAGGAAGTATTAATTTATCTCTGTTAGATGGGGTAACAAGTTTGTTTTTTTTTCTGAATGCTTCTTTGCGGCTCACTTGCTGGATATGGTTGAATGCTTTCTGAAGGACATTTTTTTAGTAGTAGCCATGACGGAAACATTATAATAATTTGTTGGACTTACACATGAACTCGTTATACATCTACCACTCTCCTCTTCCTCAATCATAATCCATCCCCACTAAGTTCCACTCCCTTCTCACTTGTTACACATAGTTCAGAATCTCCTCGCAGCATCACATTACAACCCCTCTACCCCAACTATAATCACCTATTTTATCTTCTCCAGGTTAGGTTACCATTGTATCACTCTTTCTCTCCCCTCCACAGTTTCCCCACCCACCACCCTCAGTTACGACCCATCTATCACACAAGTTTCCATATAAATATTCTCTACACTCCATCATGCCCATTTCTGAACACAGCGTCGGACAAGCCACAGCTTCTTACAAGTTACAGCTAAGTGCTCTATTCATCTTATTTCACTTTTTTTTGGTTTTTTTTTTAAAATTACGTTACATAGCATTCATGTGGATTTATACTTTATCTCCTCTCTCGTTCTATTTCTTCGTCCTGTGCATTTTTGTATGATTACAACTCTTCCCGTGCGGGAGGAATAAACACGGACGTGTCGTTGCGTGCGGGAGTAAAACGCGGGTCTTGACAGTAAGGGGGTCTAGTTGTAAAATGGAATGGAAAACAGTGTTTCCATGTACTTCCGTATACGTAATATGTGTCAAAGTGTAGCTAAATGAATGAAAATTTCATAAATGCAGAGTTTTTTTTAGGAAAAAAGAAGTAATGTGATGTTTTTAGACACTGAATGTGGCCAGCTCACCATCGGCTAGGTCTAGATTCGCGCTTCTTACCCATACTTACCATCTAAGATGTGTAGATCTACTTATCGATCTCGTATTGTGACTCCGTATGGCATTTTCGCGTACTGAATGTCTGAAATAACCTCCTAACTACTCCGAACTACTTCTCCGGTCGTCTAAATATGTCTAAATCTACTTAGAAAACATTCAAGAGCAGCGGGGTGGCCATAGGCTATGTCCATACCCCTATCTACATCGTCAAAATTTGAAAAATTTCCATGCTTAGCGTGCTTGTTCTCGCTCGGCATCGCTCGTAACTAGGCACGCATTCTCCATTTTGAAAGTGTCACCGGAATCGCGGACGAAATCCGGACAATATAAATGTTACACCGCCTGCTTTAATGGAACAATGATTGTCGAATTTTCGACCATACGTTAGCTTGGGACCACCGGAAGTGTCGAAAATTCGACCATACGCACGGAAAGAAAGGCTCACTCTCAAAGTTCACAAATCTGTACTCGTTAAGTAATAAAGCTGTTCTTACTTTTTTTCCCTAGTTTATACATTTTGATATCACAGATTTACTGCAGTGGCCTAGTGTATAGTTGTATACACTAATTATTGTGTATAATAAAGAGTCATAATAGCCGAGGTCATAGCTAGAGGGAAATCATGTCACATATCAGGAGAAAGTCGAGGGCTTTTATCAAGTCTAGAATCCTAGAATCTTGGGAGATTCTTCTTCTTCTTCTTCTTCAAACGGTTTCAGACGTCGACTTATATCCGCTGTTGGCGAGATTTTTCAGTTGCCGTGCGTGGAGCGGTGCTCCTCCCGGCCAATGAAGAAAGGTGCAAATGAGGTTGCCGCGCAGCATCACTGCGGAAAAGGTGGTAGAAAGGATAAAGCGAAGCAAACAGTCAAATCACGGCACTTCTGGTCTGGAGGTCGGCCACGTCCTGAGTGTAGTCATATCGGGTGAAATGTATGAACCGGCTTAACCAAGAGGCTAAGACACTGCTGGCGAGACTCTTCAAATGCCGCGCGTGGAGCGAAGCTTCTCCCGGTCAAGGAAGATATGCGGAAAAGAAATAAAGGTTGCTGTGCGGTGCCGATGGGAAAGGTGGTGGAAAGGATAAAGTGAAGTTTAATCGGTATGTCCAGTAGTATCGCTACGAGAGCTACACATACCACAGCACCTCTGCTCTAGAGGCTGGCCACGTCCGAAATACACCTACACTGGTGAAATATGTCTAAACTGGCACACACCAGGGGTGGAACTTGATGGCTAGACATGTCATGCCACCTCCGCTCTAGAGGTTGGTCACGCCTGATATACACCCATACTAGTGAAATTTGCCTAAACCGGCTCACACCAGGGGTGAATCTTGAAGGCTATGCATGTCACAGTACCTCTGCTCTAGAGGTCGGTCTCGTCCCAAACACGCCCATACTGGGATAATATGCCTAAACCGGCTCAACCCAGGGGTGGAAGTCACTAGTGGCGAGGATTCGTCCTCCTGGACAAAAGCTCCATCCTGGTCACAACTAGGAAGGGTAGCGGCCACGACCGCAAAATGCTGAAGTCGGAGACACTGGACCAGGGCAGTCTAGATAGGCAACCACCTCTCACCCGGCAGTGATACACGGGTATCTCAAAACACGTCGAGGTTTTCCGGTGAGAAGGTCCAACTCTGGCCTGGGTGGGCTACCGCCTCTCACCCAGCGGGGATGCACTGATATCCTAAACAGGTCGAGGTCTTCCGGTGAGAAAGTCCAACCCTAGACTAAACTGGTGCAATGAAAACCACGGTGTCACACAATCCCGCTTCTGAGACCCACCAAGAATACAGGCTAAAGCCCTGTGATACTCTGAACCCCTTGTGGTCTTCTCGTGGATCTCGTGTGGTCCTTTCGGGGACCACATAGGAGACCACGGGACCTAACGAGGACCACAGACGTAAATTCAGTAGGATCACAGGGCGGTTTTGGTGGTAGAAGCGAACGAAGAAGAAGATATGAGGTAGTTGGTGGTCTAAGAAATAACATCTTATTGGCAGAAATGCAGATGAAGCCACTGACAACAATTATTGAGGAAAGACGCTGGCGATGGTTGGGACATGTGCTCCGAATGACTGACAACTCTCTACCAAAAATAGCACTAAGATGGACACCACAGGGGAAAGAAGTAAGGGTAGAGCAAAAGAGACATGGAGAAGAACAACAGAAAGGATGTTGAGCAACAGAGGGCTCACCTGGGCAGGAGCAGAAAAAAAAGGCGAAGGACAGGCATTTGTGGAAAACCCTTGCGGAAGCCCCATGTGACCTGGGCACTTAAGGTTCAGAGAGAGAGAGTTAGTGGTCATCTGGAGGGCATGGACGTTCCCATACAGCTTGTTTTGGACTTGATATAGTAGTTGGCCATACTTGCCTTCTCTGTTGCTCACATACTGGGCACTACTGCAGTATGTGGTCTGCTGCCATCTTATTTGTGCCGGATGTACATTCGTCAGTTGATCACATCTTAAATTTTTTTGTACAGGTGGTGCCTGTTGTGCGTACGTAGCCTCAGAATGATGATGACTTTGTTCTACTCTGTTTAGCTTGTGTGTTCTGGTTACTCTTTCTCCTGTTTGTTTCTTGCAGCTGAGCCCTATCAGCGTTTTGGTCTTCTCAAGTGATATGCTTGCTGGTGTGGCCTTGGCGATGGCTGATCTGCCACCGCTCAAGGCGCTATGTGAGCTGGTGATTATATCGTGTGTAACTCGCCATCCCATAGAGGACACAGTGAGCTGAAGATATACGGATGTTACTACATCCATCATCATCATCATCATCATCATCATCATCATCATCATCATCACCTTTCACTCCCTTGAGAGCAGAAGCCACGGATAAAGGCTCCTCAGTCATCCTTGTTCTTGGAATTATTCTCTGCTTCCTTCCATGTGTATCCCTTGTCTCTGAGCACTGTCATCATTTCTCTTCTCCAAGTAAGTCTAGGTCTTCCTCGTTTTCTGTTTCCTTGAGGATTCCATGTCTGCCTGTCTTTGTTCTAACATTCCAACATGCAATGGTAAAAGGTGTCCTGATACTCAGGTAGGATGTCGGTTCTGCAGCTTCCTTTCGGCTTTGACTGCACAACGTCATGCGCCTTCCTTTTCCAAGACAAAGTTTCCTGGTTTTCCTTTCCGTATTTCTGTAACACTCCAGTTTTTTTTTTTTTTACAGGGAACAGGTCGTTAGCCTATCCCCCAACCTCCTTAGTCGCCTCTTACGGCATACGTGGAAGGTGGCAGTGGTCCTATTCTTTTCTCCTCAGACTTAGATCTGGGTCCCGGTAACCACACGGTTAAAACATTTAAAGCATACACTATTATCCCTGTATTATAGACAGCATATATTATTATCCGTGTATTATATACAACATATACTATTATCCATGTATTGAATACAACATACACTATTATCCATGTATTATATACAGCATACACTATTATCCTTGTATTATTTACAACATACACTATTTCTCTGCCCCTGCCATTCACAAGTAAACAGATAAGTTCCAAATCTTGTTTTTTTCCTTCTAATTTTTTCACGCTCGTTTACAGTATATCCCTATGTGCCTCTAAGGCATGACAAGATTACCTTTACCTTTACCTTTTACCTTTTACAGTATAACTGTCCTCTTCTATAAAATATAGTCTCTTTCTTCATATGAACCTACAAATCTTGTCTAGGAAATGGAGGTGGATTGGCTACACACTGAGGAAACCCAACACCAGCATAGCAAGACGGTCGCTGACATGGAATCCTCAAGGAAACAGAAAAACGAGGAAGGCCTAGATTTAGTTTTTATATCTTTCCCTTGCCGTTGAACGTCACATAGGGGTCGGAAGGTAGTTCGCCAATTTTTCCTGTTTTCTTTAGACTTAGTTGGAGAAGAGAAGTTATGACAGTGCTCAGAGACAAGGGATACACATGTAATGAAGTAGAGAATGATTCCAAGAGGGATGAGTGCAGAGCCTTTGGCCTACGCTCTCAAGGGAGTGAAAGGCGATGATGATGATGATGATATGTCAATGTATGAGAAGTCCAAATGCGTCTTCGTGAACAAATAAAGCCGATCCTAAATTTTACGAATTCTTAGCAGGTTAATAATGACTTCAATAGTCATTTCTTCGGACACACAGAAGCACTGATAAAAAGCAGTATAGGAAATGATATATATATTTTAGTGATAATAACCATGTATGAGAATTATCGGTACTTCCTGAATTATTTGTAGTTTGAAGTATTTATCTCGTTAAAATATATAATCAGTATCGCATTGTGTCAGATTGGAAAATCCGAATTTTTAAAAATAAAATAAGGGGAACACCACTAAACCACGTGATCAGACAGATCGCAGTCATTGGTCAAATGCAGATTAATCACCTTTTCCCATAATGCATTTCTTGTAGATGACGGCAGACGTAATGGAAGTGATCGGCAAGTTCTTTATTGTGAATTATCGCCACAGACAGTTTGTTTAAATATTACACGACTGTGTCAAGTTTCTATTGTTTCTACAAACCAGAATGTCAGACGACGTAGAGAGCTTTCGGTCATCGCTGGACGACTTAAAAATGAACAGCAAACCACAAATCAGTATGTTGACCATGTTGGCCGAGGACCACGAACAGTACGCAAGCGAAATCGTCCGGGTCATTGAAGAGCAAATCAAGAAGGTTCAGATATATGTTCGTTGTATTGTTCATGTGGTTATTATTTAGATATACTGTATGCGTAGGCGAGATTAATACAGCGTGTCGATGTGTAGGATTATAAATTTTGATAAAATAAAGGTCATATGACAATTTTTTTGCCACATCCGGGGCCTCTACGCCATGACGATGCCTGGGGGGAATGTTGTTTATAGCGTTTTTAGAATTAAACTGTATCATTCAAACGTTCAGAACAGTGGATATAGTGATACTTCAACTCCTGAAAAACCAGAATAGTATTATAGTTCAAAACGGAATAATTTGACTAAGCAGTTAGAAGAAAGCTGGCATGACGCTGTCAAAGTGTTTCTCATAAAGGCTAGGGAACTAAGCCCCACATTTCATATCTAGTTTATACGCAAATTTCCACAGTTAAATTAGCCGGACTGTTCTGACGCCACGAAACTTCGATTTGCGGCAGGAAATTCCTTAAATTTTGATACGAGAATTCGTAAATGTAATTTATATTTGCTGAACGTTTAAAATTTTACATGGCTATACAGTAGAAAAAAAAATTCCACTGAACCCTAAGCATTTATATGATGGTAAATAGATTGTGTGATAGAGGAACAGTTTGAGATATAAAGTAATTGAAGGGTACAGAATAATATGTTTATGAGAATCATGTCATTTCATTGGGAGAAGATCATGAAAAAAATCAGCAGCATTGCATTAAGATATTGTTCTTGAGATAAGAGTTTCATTTAAAAAAACAAAACAGAAACAACCAAATCTGTTTGTGCCGCCAGAAATGCTACTTCTATGCTTGACCATAAAAGGATGAATGCAGACTACCTGTGAAATTTCCACATTTTGGGATGCTGCATCCAACTTTTTTTTTTTTTGTGTCTTCAAAAGACTGTATAGTCTTTCCATGTCAGTCTGAGTTCCCTTGCCTAGTGTGTGGTGTATCAGGGAGCATCACTTGAAGCATCAGCTGTGACTTCAACAATGGCACAAACTGTCAGTTATGAATCTCAGACCCGTGCAGCTAGAGTACAGCCGGCTGTGGCCTGTGGAGGCATACCCACCCCCTTAAAAAAAGTGCTTACATAGTAAGTTAAAGGGGCGGGGGTATTAAATGCTATTCTGTTGATTGGACAAATGTATTACATTTCTGTAGTGATGAGCTTTTGGCAAAGATCATGCAGTCTTAGGGTTCAGTGAGTTTTGTGTTTGTTGATCTGTTGCGAAGATTTCTGTTGCAAAAATGGCTGAGTTGGTTTTAAGCTTGACATGCATTCTTACTGAACCAATTTTATTTCAGCTGATTGTCAACACTGCTGTAATTGCAACAATAAATATTTTAGACTAATGTGCTTTCCTCGATCATTCACGTCATTTTTTTTTTTTGGTATATTGTTGTTGATGTAATTTATGTGTTTAGAATTGTTGATTTTACAGATTTGTGATTGTTCTTATGTTGCAATTCATTGTTTCTGTTAACGCTGAACATAAAAAAAGAATTGTTGCAGAGACATACCATTGCACATTAGAACACAGACGACAGTGGCAAAGGAATTGGGACCAACAGACAAAAAAAAAAAAGCCAGTGCTGTTTTATCTATCTATTTCTCTCTCTGAACCTTTAGGTGCCCAAGGCACTTGGGGCTTCTGCAAGGGTTTCCCACAAACACGGTCCTTTGCCTTTTTTTTTTTTTGCTCTTGCCTAGGTGAGCCTTTTATTGTGAACATCATCTCTGTTATTCTTCTCCATGTCTCATTTTGTCTATTCTTACTCCTGTTCCCCTGATGTGTCCATCTCTGTACTATTTTTGGTAATGAGTCGTCATTCATCCAGAGCACATGTCCCAACCATCGCAAGTGTCTTTCCTGAATAATCGCTGTCAGCAGCATCATCTGCATTTTTGTCAAGGTATTTCTTATGATGTTTGGCTAAAATATTCTTCTAACCCTTCTTAAACATTTAGTCTTTATCTGCCCATAGTGGTGTAATAAATATGCTCTTCCAATACTTTAACTTGGTTGATTGGTTGGTGGATCCCTGCATAGTATCTGTGATTCCATGTAAGAAAGAAGGCAAGTGATTGTAGCCCACTCCCTGTACTACATACCTGTGTTTCAAATACTTTGATATCTTCATTGCTGACTGCAGAGAGCACACATTAAAACCAGTTTACAAGGAGACCAGATCTCAGTCAAACATTAAAATACACAAACTCATTACATCTCTTGCAAAGTGGTTGAGAAATTCTGCCATAATGTAAGAAGAAAATGAAAGTGCTTTAAGCAGTGAAAGAAGTGCAGTAAAATTTGAGAAATGGGATATCAGCTTCTGTTGTACACCAGAGACCACCTTACAAGATGATGCAGAGATTATGACTGAAGATGGTTTCCACAACTTGCTAGTATGCCAGTGGAAGGAGCCCAAGCATGCACTGAGAGTCCATTTCTCACTTATTACTGCTCCAATCTGGCAACACACGTGTCTTTGTCAAAACAAGCACTTATAAATCACACAAAGCTAAAAAAAACCCAAACAAAAAACATTTCTTGGAGGAAGAAAACTACTAAAACTTGAAAACAGTTTTTAAAACAATTTTTACTTGCTATGTGGCAAACTACATTCAGGTACATTTTTAGCAATTTGAAAACATTGAGACTGCTCACAGTAGAGTGTTAGAACACAAGAGTTGGTGGTTGACCCATAGAGCCTAATTATCTGTGCTCTAACACTTTAAATTGCAATTCACAGTGGCAGCTGTGATAATGATGATGGGTGGTGATTGTGTGTGATACTCCTGTGCTGTTTACCAATACTGTGTTGTATTTCTGCATATTTTTTGTTTTTTTGTTTTGCTTTCAGTGTATTTTCTTTGTATAGTGGTTTTATTGTGGTAGTGGTTGGCATAATTGTGAATTTAATGTGACCATGAATTTTCCATGATCAGATGGACATGTGTTGGTCACTTGATGAGAAGAAATGATCAGAGAATCCCAAAACAAGCTATCAAGTGGAACACAACAGGCCAAAGAAAAATAGGCAGACGCGTGAAACTCTGAAGAGGACATTATTAAGAGAGGCCAAATTAACAGGCATAAAATCCTTTGATGAGGTTGAAAGACTCGCCGAAGACAGGAAAAATTGGTGAACTACTTTGCGAGCCCTATGTGACGTTTAACGGCACGGGAAGGATATAAGATGAATTTTCCTATCCCAATTATAACTCAGGAAAACGCCGAGCGATACAAAAAAATTAGTTTCAATTATAAAAGTAAAACCTAGTTTAACTGAGAAAAAAAAACAAGAAGATTATAAAAATATCATGAACTATGATGTATAGATGCTTGCCAAAGTGATTGTGACACTGTTCTATGGGAGGGTTCCTAACCTACTCATTCAAAACCCCTTTTTGAATATGTCCTGTTGGAAAAGTATTTGCTCTGTTTGAAATTGTTGTACCCATTCATGGAATTTACATGTTGTAAGAGTGGTTGCTTGAGCTTTTATTGAACTGTAGTATTGATCTTGCAGAATGAGACTTCACCCTTTGGAAATATCAGAGAGCCCATCATGGATTGATTAACCATGGCAAACATCTTTTCTTTGGTATTTTTCTAAAACTAAAGTCTGTTCATACCTAGATACCATTGACTGCCACCAATGGTCCATTTTGATTGTTCCTCAAGACTTCTGACTTTGATAGTTGCTTTTCTCATCCTTTGCCACATATGTGAACCATTTAGAAACTTTCTCTTGTCTCCCTGAATTTTAGCATTTTTCTTTCAGTTTCCCAGTGACGGTCATGCTCTCCAAGTTTCCTGTTCACGATGCAGCCAAGATTTTTTGTGTGTCTTTTTTATCTTATGGCTTTTCGATGTTAATAAACTTTCTTTGGACTTATTTTTGCTGATTAACCACCCTGTGAAAGAAACTCAGTGAAAAATTGAGAAGCTTTGAGACTAAAATAGTCTCACGTGACAAGGCAAACATCGCCCCCATTGCGGATGCCCAAGGTTTATATGAGATGTTCAGCACTAAAATTCTTTTCATTCTGACACTGCCAGTGAATCTAAATGTTATTTAAAAACCTGAATCACTACTGATTACATCAGTTAAGGGATGCGACACGTTTCTTCTTCTTAGGCCTGTATTTTCCATGATCTTCGGCACATGAACGTGTAATGTGGTATCATGCCTGTCCACTTCACCTTCCCAAATTTCCCTGGTACCAATTTTTAGAGGCTGGGTGAACCCCAGGGCCTTTTTTAATTGCACTTTATTGCACAGCTTTAACTCGTTTATAAGCCAGTTGCTGTAATCACATTGAAAGAGATTATGGGTAGCCCAGTCTGTAGTGATCTGTCTTCTCAACTTGAAGGTCTGGGGAGGGGAGTGTCAAGACAACTGGCCCTCCAGTCAATCCTGGTTTGGAAATGAGTTTAGTTAGGGGAAAAAACAGCCTCCAAAGGTTGGAAAGATCTGCTGAAGGGTGAGACATGTCACATTGTACTTCTGTGAATGAAGGAAAAACACATGTAACTTAATTCATTTGCTGTTTATCAGATTCCAGATCTGGTGAATGGGTGAAAACAGAAATACGAGTATGAAAATATAAAAATTAATCCGATCTCATAAGAAAGTGTTGTGAGTTTTGCCAGATGTAATTGTGATAATTGTAACCCAGCAGAATTGTTAAATCATGTTTCCAGATGTGAAAAATTTGAACATTATTTTAAAGAGCTGCTTTTGATTGGTTGTTGTTAATGAGATTAAAACATGAAAATCTGATACAAATCAAATTGAAATTGAGATTGCAGTGAAGTTGGCTGTTTGTTTTGGAATCTCTCATCACCAGTTAGATGATTTAGAATGGAAAAAAAAAAATCAAATAGCAGTCTTCATACAGATTTGAAATATTTATAACAGAGCTAAATTTAGTATACAATTTTTTTTTTCTAAAGCAGTTAATGTTTATGAATAATTGTCATCTGTAAGTTAATAAGGTTATGATAGTTCTTTATATTTTAAATCTTCATTGATTATTCTGGTAAGCAAATGTCTACAGATATCACATGCCATTTAGACAAACAGGCTAGAGAACTTTCATAAATCTACGTAACGCAAGATGAAGTTTATAGTAGTTTGTAGCTACTAACTTGTGACCAAATTAACATCTTCGATCTCTGAGATCTAATTGTAGATTCCATTAAAGCAAATACAACTATTCATTATGCATCGTCTCATCAATGTTATATTTTCTGATTGCAGATTTCATCTTTTCCAACAGTTTCCATGCCTTGAGATCTCATCTTTTTCCAGTAGTTTCCTTACTTCAAGAGATGAATCCGCTGGCTGGCGGCATCCGCTTTTGGAAAGGAGGCATGGAATGAGATTCATGAGCAATTACCTTAATCTGAAAAAAATGTTTTAATGTTATTCAATATTTGTTATAATTTTTAACAGGTACCAGTAACGAGGAAGCTACCTATAATGTATTTGATTGACTCCATAATAAAGAATCTTTCTGCGACGTTGTACCCCCAGCTGTTTGCTCAGTGCATTGTGCCAATATTTTGTGGAGTGTTCGAAGAGGTAGTTATTTCTTTGTAGTTGTTTTTATTGAAATATACAAGAAATATCTGCGTTATTTTTATGAATGTTGTTGAGGTTCTTGTCCTTCCAGTTCAAATCTGTGAAGAGGTTTAATGTTTTCCAACATTTTCTGTCTGGTTGATGTTTGTTTCATTCATGTTTGTGTCTTAAAAACGTGCGATAATTTAGGAACTGATGTTATCTCTGTGTATGATATGGAAAAAAAAAAATAGTACCGTTTTCTGAAGTATGCCTTTAGTGCACCATTGTAAATACAATTTTGAAAAGATTGGCAAGGAATTTGCAGGTAAATAATGCATGTCGTTTGAAATAAACTAGTTGCTGCCTTTAATATATGGTGGATGTTATGGTGGATAAGCAGTCTACTGATTCATGCATCTTTTACAAAGACATTGGCAGACCGTCCCTTTTCAGTTAGTTTTGCTGCAGACTACTGAATTGCCTCTGAAGATTTAAGATAAACGTGCAAATGCAGTGCTTGTTTGAGAACTTGTTCTCGGCAAATGTTCGGACCTTGGCTCAGAGTCTGAATCTGAGACGCAAGTTGTAGAGCTGTGAGATAAAACGGAACTTCATATCACGATCGGAGGATCTGGCATGACCATTCACAAGAAGGCAGCTCTTTCTGCAGACATACTTGACAAATTGTGCACAACTTTCATTGAGACTGGTTAAAGATTGAGACTAATTTGAAGAAGTGCACCTTTCTCTGCAGTCAACATTCTTTGCTATGAGCTTAGTAAAGAGACAGAGAGCAAGATGGTCACACAGATTAAAGCTATCACCCAGACTGTTGTGATTGGTGCCAGTGTAAGATGGGGTGGGGGAGGGGGAAAGGTAGCCCATTTATGTGGTGGAGACCCCCAGGGAGATACGGTGCCCATAATATCCCTGACTAGCAGGCTCCACAGGATGATAATGTAGTTAGTGTCACATCAGTTCAGACAGGGGGGACCCATTTGTACATTTGGATAAGTGCTCTTCTGGCAGAGCTTCCACCACTGACCTGTAAATAACACATTCAGTTACCACTGTGTCACTTTGGCATTTCCAATGTGGCATCAAACGAACATCACAGGAAGCAAGAAAACAATCCAGAAAGACATAACATAGTAATGCATTTGATCCTGACCCAGACAGGCTGTTTAAACCAGGGGCTTCTCAGCATCTCAGGTCTCAGTTATCCCTTTTCAACCCAAGCTACTCCCTAATCCTCCCATAGATATTAAGATGGACATATGCCGGTCATGTGATGAGAAGAAACAATCAGAGAATCCCCAAACAAGCTATCAGGTGGAACATGACAGGTCGAAGAAAAAGCAGGCGACCATGTGAAAGAGGACACTGTTAAGAGAGGCCAGTTCAGTGGGCATGACATCCCTTGATGAGATTGAAAAATCCGCTGAAGATAGGAAATCTTGGGGAACTACCATGTGACGTTTAGTGGCATGGGAAGGATATAAGGTGTGAGAAGATATTAAATCACGATCCAAAAATGATTTTCAACATTATACATTTTCCTACTATGGAAAAAAAAAAATCCTCCTCAAGTAGCTATCTCCGTGGAAACATTTAAAGAAGAAAGAACCATTGTTGTCATAGAAAATGTTGGTATCCTACGACGTGTGTCCTGGAAGACATACTCAAGATTTGCCCAGAAAGCAGTATAAATGATAAAGTTGTTTTTGTACTGGAAGACCTGATATACAACTGTCGTATGTGTTCATTATCATGAACTGTTAAACGACTTAAAATAACTTTTAATGTGAACAAATGAAATTGATGTGGCTTACTAACAGAAAATGCGAATACTGAATTGGAAACAAATTTCCAGTTAGGTCATATGTATAAATATATAAAGCTGTGATAAATCAGAGCTACATTTTATTTTCTTTTGGAAAAAAAATTCTGTCGGCAGAAGAGATTTGATGTGCATCAGCTACGTCTCTTTTCACTATTTCGTTCAAATTTCGACAATTTCTGAATTGCTCTTTTTGACACCGCCTTTTTATTGCTTTCAAGTACTGCAGCTTTCTAATGCAGTTTTAATGTGGAGAGAATGCTTTGTTAACTTAAAAATCTTATGTTGTCGGTGTATTTTGTGCATATCTTAAAGTTTTGCATATGAATATACTAAGCAGCCAGCTGTTTTAGACTTGTTTCCTTGGCATTTGTCCTGACAGAAAGGACATTCATTGTGTTCTTACGGTTTAGCTCAGAGCATTTTTCGGTCCAGGTTCATTTTCTTGTTTTAATCTTCATTCACTCGGCTGGACTATCATTTGCTTAAAGGTGCATCACACACACACACACCCCCCCCCATTCAGGACATAGAAGTTCTTTGTTGATTATGTCTCGCCAAGCTGGCTGCCATCTCATTCAGCTCAAGTACTGCGTCTTGTCCTTTTAGACATTACTGAACATAATTAACCTGACTGACGTCTTAAAAACTTTTGAAAATTTACAAAAGAATAGTCACAAAATCATCTTTGGAATGCAGCCTTTCGTAAACTAATGAGCAGCAGATAAACTTTTAAAGCCGCTTAATTTAAATTGCATTATGTAAGTTGATGAAAAGTTGTAGCTACTCCTCTTGGACATTTACCATTCCTGAGCCCAGAAAGCACTCCTGGCCATTTATGCCTATTTGAGAAAGCCATTTTTCCAAGCTTATGTTTTTTTTTTATATGACCATTTGATTGGAGCACTGTCTAATAAAACCAAACCACACAAAAGAGAAGCCTGTTTTGAATGAAATTGGTGTGATTGAAAATGATTTTGATCTGTGTGCAGAGCTGACAACCACAAACCAGCAAGGAATCTTTGCCGGTAATTAGTAAAAATAACAAAAGAGTTTTTGACAAACATTGGTTGAATTTTGAAAAAAAAAAATTCTCATTCTGGGTTTTTTTTTTTTTTAAGTGTGTACTTGGACAACTGGTTTTAAAATGTATTGCTGGAGTTGTTCTGGTTATTAAAATCATGCCTTGATGCAAGATGAGAACTGAAACTCTTTGCAAACTTAGATACTCGTAGCTAAAAAAAAAAAAACATTCTTGTAGTATGCTATAGTATCCAACATACTGGAACTTTGCCCTAGATAGAAATGTAACAATGAGAGACCGAAACAACACAGAAGAACAAATGAAGGAACATCAGAGATGCCAGGAGCAGGATCATGAGCATCACAGATGTCAGAAACACCAGCAAAGAAAAGTTCATTAGCTTTTTAACAGTCATCATTTTCATTGTTAATATGCCTTTATATTTCTGTATAAATAAAGATCTAGTCATGTTTGTTAGAGAGTGAGAGTTTGTATAAGGCTGCATATGAGTTTTTGTTACTGTAGTTCTTTTTTTTTTGTTGTTGTAATATTTACATTTATATATATATATACGCTGCCAGTTTTGGTCCACATCACTATTGGTACCCCAAAGATGACCAAGTTCCTGTTTCACATCACTATTTGTACCACAAAGATGACCAAGTTCCTGTTCCACATCACTATTTGTACCACAAATGTGACCAAGTTCCTGTTCCACATCACTATTTGTACCACAAAGGTGACCAAGTTCCTGTTCCACATCACTATTTGTACCACAAAGGTGACCAAGTTCCTGTTCCACATCACTATTGGTACCCCAAGTACCAACCACCCTACCTGGCTAACAGGGCAGGGATCACCATGTTCCTCATGGCAGTGGAGTATGCAAAAGAAGTATTGCACATGCCCTGCTTTTTAGCTGCCCCTGGGACTGAAAAAAAAAAATAGCTACCATCCGTGAACTGCTGCCGTTCCAACATGATATTATGCTTCAACATCTCACAACATCAACTGCAAAGAACACCAGTTCACAGTTCAGTGGAACAATATGAGATTATCTTTACATAGTATCATACATTTTAATACCTGAGAGTTTTTGCCAGTTGTAAACTATCACACGTCCCAGACTTTCAATTTGTAATGCTTCTTCCTATATTTTTTTATTTACTGGATCTAGAGAACTCTTTTAATGCCCAGCCAATGATTCTGTCCTGTCTAATGCGTACAAGTTAAGTTCAGGAGAAAAAAAAAGTCCCAAACGCAGATAGCCTTGAGTATGCTTGTACTTTTGTGTCTGTCATCCAGGCAGATATGCTTTTGTCTTCAAAGCGGGCCTGGGGCCCATCTGTACAACTAAAAGATGCCTGTTGTAGTTAGGAACTAATTCTTTTCACTGCAGGAGGTCTTTTTTGAGCTAATTCTGTACATCGGATCTCTTGAGTTTGAACTTATTTATGTTTTTTTTTTTTTTTGAACAGTCAAAATATATTTTGGGACTTGTCAGAAAATGAGTTTTTCACATTTCTAAATTTAGTGAATTTATAATTTAAATTGTAGGATATTATTGTGCTGTTCCTGATTATTTTTACTATGTCATAATGTGAACTAGTACAGTTTTATTTTAGTCTACAATATAGCAGCAAAGCTGCAGTAATCTGCTGTATATTCAGTGTCCTAGAATTTAGTGTCACAGGAAAAATAAGGCTGTTTTGCTTCTTATCTTGGCAGATAATTATTGATTAGATATTTCAAGACTTTTCAAGAAATACTGTTGCTATATATTTCACCATTACCACCATCAGAGTTGATGTGGTTTACCTTCTGCAGATCTGTTTTCCATTTACCTTGCAATAAATCTCCTGGAAAGTCTTGATGTTATTAAATTAATTTTTTGGACATGATAGCAAACAGTAACTAATTTTCTAGGAGTAAAATTTCTTAATTTTTTTTTGTTTCTTATCACCTTCTAATGTGCCGATGGATAAAGAAAATAGGTGCGCTGACATCACATCCATTAGTTGCCGTAATGGCATAATATCCCTTCCTTTTACCCCCCCCTCCTTTTTTTTCCCCCCACCTAAAAGACCTTACTTGGTGACATTATGATCTGTGAAATAAAAAAAATGCGTATCCAGTGTTGCTAGATTTCTGGGACAACTTGTGTCTAAGGTAGCTTACAGATTTCAGTATCAGTAAAGATAAGTTTAAATATAGGTTAGAACATCTTTTAATTGTAATGTTTTATGTGTAATCTTGAATATGCGTCTTTTCATTGTTTTGAGCATAAATTATGCTTGACGTGTTGCCTTTGGAGAGAAAGTTTGTGTTGATGAAAAAATATTCACTGAATTGTATCTGACTTGACACCACAAGAAATATAAGACAAAAATGTGGTTACTGTTTTTTTTTTTTTTTTGCTGTTGACCTGAGATGAGCTAAAAGCAAATTGTCAGACAAGTTTTTAGTGCAGTGGAGTGAAGTTTTTGTGCTGTATTCTGATAGATGTGATGTGATGGTAGTGTGTGTGTGTGCGCAACCACAAAGGAGCCACAAAACAAACCCCCCAAAAAATGACATGAGTAACTTTGAGGGTCAGTGTGCATGAATTCAATTAATCCTGTAGCAGTATATATTCTCGGGCATTATGATGCACATAATAGTTTTTACACAGACCAGGTCAGACATTGTCTTATGTGTGCGCGAGACTTGAACTGTTCTTGTACATCTTGTCGTAGTCCTCTTGATTTTGGCTTTCTCGTACTTATTCTTCTGGACGCCCCCCCCACTCTTACCATTGACGCATATAATATCTCAGTCCAGCATAAAAACTGGATCAGTTGTAAGACACTCTGTGTGTAGTTTTTTATTCTGCTGTGATTTTCATGTCTCGTATTCTGAATGCTGTTTATTTTTACCTGCAAGCCAGACAGGAAACAAATATACAACTCTGTATCTGTTTTTTGTTCTTTTTCTTTTTCACTAATTGCCTCATAAACTTAAGTTTAACTTCATGCATTTACACGCATAATATAACTAAAAAAAGAAGAAGCAAACATTTCCTACTTCAGTAACCATTATTGTGCACATGGGTGCAGCAGCAACTTGGAAAGTGGTTATCAAAATAGCACGTGTCAAAAATTTGTAATTTTTATATTTGTCCTGGCAACTCCTCAACCTGGGAAAGTTCCTTTTAATTAAAACCTGTTTTCTCCCTGTACATAACATGCTCAGACATTTAATGAGACAGACGAAATGAAAATGTCAAAGTGTAAATAGTGAGAAGTACTAACCAGTTTCATACTACAGTCTATTAAAAACCACAACACGTCAGATTTGATCTTTCTGCTGTTTTTGACACTGAAAGTTGCTTAACAAGCCCTGGCATCGCTGATGTTGCTAACTGTCTGCAAGGTGGAGGAGCTGAAAACGTGCACATATGCAGGCATGATAGAAAGTATGTACCATATTCAGCAGGTGGACGAGCAGTTGTCTTGCTATGGAAATACACAGGAGCACAACTCACTCTTCTTTCCTGCACCATTTCTCTCATGTATTGTAAAAGTTCCCTTACTTTCATTATTCAGCCTCTTAGGCCTCGGTTTTTCCAGCTGTTTTGTTAATGATAGTTAACTGCCTTGCTGGTTACATTTAAAATAATATTCTTAACCCAGAAGAGTTTTTTTATGCACTTATGTCCAAATGGCATACAGTGTACTGCAAAATGCTCTTACAGCTACGTATCTGACATCCTTCTACATTAAAATTACCTTTCCTGGACCCAGGTTGACGAAAAGACGAGGCAGTCAATGTACAAACTAAGACAAACATGGCCAGACATCATACCAAATAAACAACTGTACCTCCTTGATGTAAAAGTTCAGCGCATTGATCCAGCATGGCCAATCACAGCTAAAGCACCAGAGCATGGTGTTATCCATGTGAACCCAAAGTTCTTGAAGGTAAAACATTTTTCAGGCAAGATTGTGGAAGTAGTAGTTTCTGTTCACAAGAGAATAATTCAGTAAATAACACATTCCTCTGTCTGCAAAAAGCAGAATCTAAAATTTAGTTTACTTGAACCTGAAAAAATTTTAAAAGTATGAAACCTTGTGTTTTTCATTCATTGTGTTCTGTTTGTGATCATGTTCTTAATTTTGTTTTGCCCACAATATATGAGATCAGGTCGCCCTCTTTTACTGTGCTACTTGGTGGCCCCATTGTCACACTTCTCAACCCTTTTTCTTTATCACTTGAGGTTTTTCAGTGATAAAAATTATTCCTATTACGTGATCATGGGCTACATGTTTCATTTTGACTCGACCTGCTAAATAATGCAACATGTACATCTTTATGAACTTGAATCACGTGGACACATTTTGATTGCTTGCAGCCAAAGGAAAAAGATGAAAGGAGTCCTCAGTTCAGCCCAGTTCACTCCGATTCTTCCGTTGATGAAGCAATACGAGAAGAGTTGTATGCTAAAGAGAAAGAACTCCAGAAGCTCCGTTTGGAACTAGAGCTTGCTGAGACTAAAGCTAAATTAGAACAGCAGAAAAAACAGGTAGATTATAAAATTTGGGCCATTTTATGGTTTATTATTTTTTTTTTTTGGAAAAACGAGTGTGTACTTTTTTAGTATGGTGATCGTAAATTAGTACTTGGGAGGACATAGTGTGTACCACCAGAAAACCTCCCAAAAATAGTTTTGAACCATTGGTACTATGAAAAATGTACATGACAGTTTATCTTACCACAGATATTCTGGATTAAGATTGTAGACTTTATCACATATCTCTGGCTAAAATTAAGTTGATTAACTCACAGATCAGCACAGTAATAAGTATAGAAAATAGAACAAGCTTACGTGTTTTAGATTTCAGACCATAGGCATACAAAGACAAAACTGAAACCATTGAAAAATGGTAAGAGCACAGTTACTAATTGGAAAAAAACCGTTAAACACATTAGGTCATATCTAAACAAGCAGGTGTTGGGGGAAAAGTGGATTATAGTTAAAAGATTACATAAAAGCTTTCAGAAGCTGAATTTGAAATACAGTCATGAAAGATCAGATTACGTCTATATAAAATGAAGTCCACCCAAACTGTATCCAAGTGTGTCAGAGCAGATGATCATACTCTGTAATACATCCTGCAGTTGGTACAGATTCTCGGACCTGGCCCTAGGAAATGAACATGCATTCCATGAATGCCATCATCAACACATCTGCCAATTTCTTCTTCTAGATAGTGGAACTTTAAAATTGAACTGACAAGAATGGTGCTAAAATTAACTGGCAACAGTGTTTTTCTAGAAATACCTACTACCTACAGAGGTTGAGCTACTGGAGAAACTGGCTTGTTGCATCCTCTTGAAAGTGAAGGAAATAAAAAACATTGACTTTTAATGTGACTTTTTCACCTAAATCTTTTAAAGAACAGTTGCAGAACCCTTCACCACCACAGTGCAGTAGGAAAAATTGGAATTCTGTCAATTTTTTTAATATCTTTAGGTTACATTGATAATATGCTGTATAAGATGAAATTATGGACAAGTGCTGCTGTAATACACGGTGGAGGTGCTGTATATGGTAGAAGGATGCTCACACAGTCTGCTGTATATGGTGGAAGGATGCTCACACAACATGCTGCATATGGTGGAAGGATGCTCACACAATCTGCTGTATATGATAGAAGGATGCTCACACAACATGCTGCATATGGTGGAAAGATGCTCACACAACATGCTGCATATGGTAGAAGGATGCTCACACAACATGCTGCATATGCTGGAAAGATGCTCACACAACATGCTGCATATGGTGGAAGGATGCTCACACAACATGCTGCATATGGTAGAAGGATGCTCACACAATCTGCTGTATATGGTTGAAGGATGCTCACACAACATGCTGCATATGGTGGAAGGATGCTCACACAACTTGCTGTATATGGTGGAAGAATGCTTACACAACATGGTGTATATGGTTGAAGGATGCTCACACAACATGGTGTATATGGTGGAAGGATGCTCACACAACATGCTGTATATGGTGGAAGGATGCTTACACAACATGGTGTATATGGTGGAAGGATGCTCACACAACATGCTGTATATGGTGGAAGGATGCTCACACAACATGCTGTATATGGTGGAAGGATGCTCACACAACATGCTGTATATGGTGGAAGGATGCTCACACAACATGCTGTATATGGTGGAAGGATGCTCACACAACATGCTGTATATGGTGGAAGGATGCTCACACAACATGCTGTATATGGTGGAAGGATGCTCACACAACATGCTGTATATGGTGGAAGTGGTGGATGGATGTTCACACAACATGGTGTATATGGTGGAAGGATGCTCACACAACATGCTGTATATGGTGGAAGGATGCTCACACAACATGGTGTATATGGTGGAAGGATGCTCACACAACATGGTGGAAGTGGTGGATGGATGCTCACACAGACTATATATGCTGGAAGTGGTTGGATGCTCATACACACTGTATATGATGGAAGTGGTGGATGGATGCTCACACAGACTATATATGCTGGAAGTGGTTGGATGCTCATACACACTGTATATGATGGAAGTGGTGGATGGATGCTCACACAGACTTTATATGCTGGAAGTGGTGGCTGGATGCTCATACACACTGTATATGATGGAAGTGGTGGATGGATGCTCACACAGACTTTATATGCTGGAAGTGGTGGCTGGATGCTCATACACACTGTATATGGTGGAAGTGGTGGCTGGATGCTCATACACACTGTATGTGGTGGATGGATGCTCACATACACTGGAATTGCTGCATAAGACAAAAGTGCTGGATGAGTTCTTCTGGCAGGGAGACACGTTACACACCAGCGATAACATAAGAAAGAATATCACTGGGGAACTTTCTTAGCCTGTAAGATGTGGCCGTTTCCTAGTCAGCTCAGTTTTTGGCATGAACAAAAAAGCCTTATGAATGGTTTTGTCTTGATGAGCTTTTGTGATATGAGGAAATGAATGTATGAAAAGAGTGGCAAATAACATGAACAAACAAGATTGTAAATGCAGCTACCAGTTAGAGATTTAGATGACAGATTCATTTGTATGGGAAATACATGAACATCTGATAATAAAGTCATGTAAGCAGTGATTCAGAATTTTAAGTGTATTGCAGAAGCCTTTAAGGGTCAGAGATGGGTGATCAACCAGAACTCGGCAGTTTTTGTTTGTTTGTTTGTTTGTTTGTTTGTTACTGCCTGTGAGAGGTTGCTGTTTTCTGGATGTCCATTCTCTTTTCCTTAGTGATTATTAGTAAAGCAGAAGGGACTCTTGAAGTAATGGCAATTATTGGGCTGATGAACAATGGGTGGCCAAGACCATATCACATCATTATGGTGTTAGTAAGGATCTTAATGCCATTTCAGTGTTTCAAAAGTTGCTGTAGACTATAAGCATTTTCTAGTCTTCTGCCACACAATGGAAGATGCTAGATCATTATTGCTTTTGTCATATTTTCGGGACGACATAAGATGAACATGAGAAAATAGCCGCCTCAGCGAGAGCAGTACTAGATCTCTTAATAAGCTCCACTGCTGTGGTGACCATTTGATCCAAGAGACCTCCGCGTAGTCACTTGTCATAGAGCTGTTCCAGGGAAACGAGAAACAGGCTACACACGCCCGTCTGGTCCAGCCTCTCAGATTAGGCCAAATAAAAGGGTGCCTTGAACCAAGTGCAGCACTAAGTCCATTTGTACTCTTGAAGCACGGACCACTGTCAACTGTATAATTACCTGAAAAAAATTCAGTTAAATAATTAATTCAGTTAAATAATTATCATTTTCAATGTTAACCCTTTGTCTGTTTGTTAATCCTTTGCTAAATATTTGTCTCTTTGATTGTTTTCAGCTGGAGCAGCAGGCCATGTTAAAATCTAGCAAAAAAATCATTGATCGTGAACCACCAATAAAACTGCCCCCTGCCAGTGCTTCGCCAGTGACAAAAACACAGCAGGTAAACAGAGACCCAAGGCTTAACCGGGACCTGCCAGTAAGCAGAGACCCAAGGCTGCAGAAGCAGCAGGAACGGCAAGAAAAGGAGAGATTAGACATGGAGAGAGAGAAAATTGAAACCAATGCAACGCCCCCCACCATTTCAAAACCAATTGTCGATGCTAATAAAATGGGTGATCTCCCTTCAGGGGTTAGAACCATGCCATCGGATTCATTGTCATCAGCATCATCGTCATCTTCTACACGTATGGATTTAGCTACGTTACTTAATTCCTTCACTAATGCTGCTGCCAAAGTGGCAGCTGAACAAGCAAAGAAGAAGACACAGCCCTCTCAGCTGGCAGTGACAAATTCTCCTGAGGTTCACTCGCAAAAAAAATACGACAACCAATCAAAGTCAAATCAGCCACTTCTGGATCTTGATGAATCAAAAAATGCAGAAAGAAGTACAACCAGAAAGCCAAAAACAGACTCAAAACTTGAAAGGAAAAGCACCGAGGGTGACAGACTGAAAGATATTTCTCCGAAATTGCGTGAAAAGAAGCACGAAGAAAAGGATTTGAAAAGGGATGGTAAAAATAAAAGCCCACATGGAAAAGATAGAGAGAAGCAAAACAGTAAGGACAAAGAGAAAAGTGACAGTAAGGAGGCAGACGGAAGTGACGGCAAGGATAAGGAGAGAAGAGATAGCAAGGATAAAGACAGGCGTGATAGTAAAGATTCTGATCATTCAAGAGAAAGACGAGATAGTCGAGAGAGGAGGTCAGATGCCGACGTGAACCACCACAGCCCTAGACGAGGCTACAGAGGGCGCTCCTCCCCCCAAGAGTCGAGACGAGATAATTACATGCACGGCAGACAAAACAGAGCTAGGGGAAGAGACAGAGGGAGACATAATGAACCAGTAATTCATTCTAGGGATGGCAAAACGGACCAGTTTGGCCGAATGTTGATTCGGCCGAAATCTAGAAGCAGAGATAGGTCACCAGTCAGTAGAGATGTTGAACAGGTCTTGAGTTCATCTGAGAAAGAAAATTGTGGAGGGAGTATACAGGTCGAAAACCTCGCTGAAGATAACTCTACCACAATAGATGCAGTGGAAGAAAGGAGCTCTTTGTCTGATTTCGTTAAAGATGTAAATGAGAAATCAAGAGATTCCAAAAATAGTAGTCCATTTGATGAACAATCCAGTAAAAGTGACCATACATCTGAGGATGCTTTGAAGGTAGAAGATGATGGGATGAATAGAAGCGAAGATAAGTCTCATCTTTCACTTAAAAATGATAGCATTGAATCAAAAGACACCAGCGATGTGGAAATGGAGGAGGAATTAAAAAAGCAGCCATCGAGAAACATCAGCAATGAAGTCTCGGCTCAGTCAGACGAAGGCATGACAGAAAACGTTTCTGAGGATGTTGACATGCGTATCCAACAGCAGAGTGCCGAACCACAGAAAGGAAAGCAAGACAGTGACCTGGAAGTTGGGCATACAGAGAAAGATGATGCTGCTGCTGCTGCTGACCATAATGATTCCGGACCTGCAAAGATGAAACGACAGTATTCAGACTCTGATCCCAAGATGGATTTGCGTCCTTACAAAATACCAAAACTGGCGCCAAAGAAGATTGAAACAAAGACCGATGAGAATGAAGAAGATATCAGGTATACATTTTTTTTATTTGTTAAGTACTTATTGTTTGAATCCAGCCGGCGGCACCCCAGTCACCCAGCTGTAGAAATGGGTATCCGATTTCTTCTGGAGTAGGGGAAGGAAAGGCAACCGGGCGTGATATTGACCACATCACCCTCTAGTGTGCTGACAGGTCAAGGAAAATATAGGCACTAACACCATATCCCTATGTGTCTCTAAGGCATGACAGGGTCACCTTTACTTTTACTTTACTTATTGTTTACTTGTTATGTTCATAATTAAATAGGTCAGTTTTATTCATAGCTTTTATTTTGTTTACCAGAATCCAAAATTGTTTGTGCTTGATTTATCAGAGTACAAGATTGTATATTCTGAGTTCATCACAATACAGTATTGTATTTTCTTGGTTTATCAGAACACAAGAGTATATATTATAATATTTTTTAAAAGAGGTAACCTTGTTATGCCATGGAGGCACCTCAGGGATGAATTGTTAGTGTCCATATTTTATCTGACCTGTCAGCACACAAGAGAGTGATGTGGTTAGCTTCCCCAGCTCTAGAAGCCAGGTACCTATTTCTGCAGCTGGGTGGCTGCAGTGCCTCCTAGCTGGATTCAAACTCCTGACCTTTGCTGTGAGAGACTGCACTAACCACTCCGGCCACCTGTGTTCTTGTAAATACAGTTATATATCATACTCTCTGATTTGGTTTAGAAAAATTTGGTTATATGTTACAGTTTGATTTGCCTCACGATAATCGGTTATTATATTTGTGATTATGTCTTGGTGGCCGCGGCCAGCTCCTAACCCCCCACTGGTAGCACCATCACATGAGGTTAATATGAGAAGAAATATTTTACATATAGCACCATTCATTCTGTTGCAGCTGTTTGTGCTGCAGTGCTGTAACAACTCCTACAGTGATGTATGTTGACAACTTCTTGATAAGTATGTTGACCTCGGTTGTGAAACAGTTTCTACTTGATGTGATTGGCCCCCAGTTTACCATCTCATGCTTTGTCTGAAGCTGTTTTAAGCCTGTGCTAACAACATTGGTTGTACAGCTTAATGAGGATTGTTTATAACAGTGGTTCCCAAACCTTTGTAGGTCATGGACTCTAAAATCAATAATTTGTTGCCACTTTATTCTATGCTCATCTGTTCTATTTTATACTGTTTTTGGGTATTTCTGTAGTTTCCAATAATATATTGTAATTTCATTCATTCATTACATGTCACATAGCATTGACAAGCATGCTTCTCCATATTGTGTCAACCTCGTGTCTGTTCAGTTCGGATGCTCTTTTTTCGACACCACTTGATAGTCTGATGTGATATTTTTACTTTTTGCCTATCTCCCTTACATTTTCCTTTGAATTTTTCAATAATTACAAAGTTCTCTAACGTGCGTCTTCACAAGACTGTCATTTTCTTTTAGGAATTTTTATGAATATTTAATTCCATTTCCAGTAAACTGTTTGGAGAAGAAGATGTGGATTATCGGCATCAAATGTTGGCAACACCCATGCAAATTCCTGCGCCAGTGCCAAGTCAGAACCTGTTCCCACCTGCAGCATCGAACCTGAAGAGCCCAATGCAGCGTAGATGGAGCCAGTTCAAGGAGAGTCACCCAAATGATTTTGCCCAGGACATGGAGCGCAAACGCCTGCGTGATGCACATATGCAGTCTTTGACGACCTCCGATGCCCATGATGTTGATCTGAGGCCGCTGACGTCATCACGACAGAGATCTTTACCCCCGCCACCTTTAGATCCAAGTGTACCAATTCCCAAGGTTAGTAGCTATTTTGATTTATCTCTGTGTTCATATTAGATTTTTAAAAAAAGTTAAAGAGGTCTTGTTACTTTTAACCTATATATAGTTTACATTTAGTAGCTATTTTTTTTTTAAAACCTCCATATAGTTTTGATTAGTATCTGATATTTTAAACTCCATATAGTTCTGGTTTAGTAGCCTGTTTGTTTTTTTTTTTGGAACTTTCATATAGTTTAGGATAGTTACTATTTTTATTTTTTTTATCTCTGTATAATTCAAGTCATTATTTACATATCTTAGATTTGTAATTATTATTTTGTCTATATAATTCAAGTTGGTAACTGTTTTCTTTATTTTACCTTCGTATAGTTTAGATTAGTAGGTATTTTTTGTTGTTGTCTCCGGTATAGTCCATCACTTTGTGAAGTTGGATTGGAGAAGCTGTTAAGGGAAGATTTGGTAGTGTCATTTGATTGTGAGCAGGAAGGTAGATCAGATCTGTGCACAGTGATGCTACAGTTATATGTTGTACTTGTGACTGCATATGGCAGAATAAGTTCTCATTGTGCAGACATCATGGACAGAAAGTGGGTTCCCCTGGGAATAACTGTGTTAAGAACACGCTTATCTAACATAGTCTTTGTGAGACAGGGGACATAGATCTGATTGCTTAAAAACTCTGACCTACTTTTGTAGCCCTGAAATCTGTAGCAGTCAGCACTAATGTTTGGATGGTGGATGGATGGGAACACGGAAATCACCGGCAGGGATGAGGAAAATCTTATGTGAAACCAATGAATCCAGGGCATGACAAACCTACATGTCTCTACAACAGTGGCTGCCACAATGAGGTAAACAAAACAGAGCCAGCAGATTGTAGGTGGTGGAGAATGGATATCATTGAAGCACTCATCAGATTCCTCTTCCTAAAGTTGGACACATTACAACTGACATACTCAGTGCAATAAACCAACTCGCCTCCTATGACATCAAGAACACCCTACAGTGGGCAATAAACCAACTCGCCTCCTATGACATCAAGAACACCCTACAGTGGGCAATAAACCAGCTCGCCTCCTATGACATCAAGAACACCCTACAGTGGGCAATAAACCAACTCGCCTCCTATGACATCAAGAACACCCTACATTGGGCAATAAACCAGCTCGCCTCCTATGACATCAAGAACACCCTACAGTGGGTAATAAACCAGCTCGCCTCCTATGACATCAAGAACACCCTACAGTGGGCAATAAACCAACTCGCCTCCTATGACATCAAGAACACCCTACAGTGGGCAATAAACCAGCTCGCCTCCTATGACATCAAGAACACCCTACAGTGGGCAGTAAACCAGCTCGCCTCCTATGACATCAAGACACCCTACAGTGGGTAATAAACCAGCTCGCCTCCTATGACATCAAGACACCCTACAGTGGGTAATAAACCAGCTCGCCTCCTATGACATCAAGAACACCCTACAGTGGGTAATAAACCAGCTCGCCTCCTATGACATCAAGAACACCCTACAGTGGGTAATAAACCAGCTCGCCTCCTATGACATCAAGAACACCCTACAGTGGGTAATAAACCAGCTCGCCTCCTATGACATCAAGAACACCCTACAGTGGGCAATAAACCAGCTCGCCTCCTATGACATCAAGAACACCCTACAGTGGGCAATAAACCAGCTCGCCTCCTATGACATCAAGAACACCCTACAGTGGGCAATAAACCAGCTCGCCTCCTATGACATCAAGAACACCCTACAGTGGGCAATAAACCAGCTCGCCTCCTATGACATCAAGAACACCCTACAGTGGGCAATAAACCAGCTCGCCTCCTATGACATCAAGAACACCTACAGTGGGCAATAAACCAGCTCGCCTCCTATGACATCAAGAACACCCTACAGTGGGCAATAAACCAGCTCGCCTCCTATGACATCAAGAACACCCTACAGTGGGCAATAAACCAGCTCGCCTCCTATGACATCAAGAACACCCTACAGTGGGTACCAGGGCACGTAGATATCAGGGGAAGTGAACATGCTGACGGACCGGCAAAGAGTGTAGCTACCATGTCACAGCCTTACATCTCCACTAACATGAGAACAACTAAACACATTATACACAGCTGCAAGCAGCAGTGGATGGACAGCTGGGCCAGTAATCCAACTGGAAGATCCCTATATACACACTTGCCAAAGCCTAACCCCAGAGACCACATCAACAGCTTATGTCGTAGAGACCAATGCACAATTTTCAGGATGAGAACAGGACACGTCACCCTCAATAAGCACTTACACAGAGTGACGCTGACCATGCACCATACTGCATGCACTGCAACAGACAAGAAGAAGAAACTGTTAAACACCATCTGCTGGACTGCAGTGCATTGAAGGACCTTTGAAAGACCAAACTCCTCAATCACCAACATTCTGTATGGAGATATAGAACAGCTGAAGAGGACTTGTGCATTTCATTATCTGACAAACAAGGGAAAAAGAGTGAAAACTCGTAAACCCGGGGACTGGAAAAATCAAAGCCTAAAGTTGGAGTGTCTCTGTGGAATTGTCTCAGAGGTGTTGGGCCTGATGTGGAGAAGCCACCAGAGGCTAGAAAACAAACGGGCCAGCCTACACCTCTGTCTTCATGGCAGTCCGAGCAAGACCACAGTCTGACCTAGCAAGGAAAGGTTCTGAAGTTGGAGGTACGCGGCGAGAAGTCGCATCACAAAAATCAAGGTACCATGCATTAGCGCTAAATACGCAAGGAGAAGAAGAAAGTGAGTTATTGTGGCAAGAGTGAATTCCCTTGAGAAGATTCAGGTGGCAATCTTGCTGGCGGTATCTGTCTTACTGGAGACACCGAATCATGCACCTGGTGTTAGCGTGGGGAGGAGAAGAAAGGGGGAGGGATGCCAGTTTAAGTGAAGACTTCTGAGTTCAGCTTGAGATATGTAGATCACCAATCAACATGTACTGAAAGCATTGTTTTTAGTTCAGTCGTACCTTGCCATTTCCAAAAGAACCAGTATTGTTACGTATTTATTTTTTTTCCTTGTCTTACTATTGCCTGATAATATTATAGAAGATCATGCAAAAAAAGAACTTATAATGCTTAGATGCAGTTGGTTTTGATGGAGCTAGAATGGTGAGAGAAATGTATAGTAATGGTTTGAGAGTTTCCAATAAGCTCCACAATTTTTATTTTGCCTCATAGTTGATGCATTTTATATAACTGTGTGTGGTGAATTGCAGGAGCTGTCGGCAGAAAACCAGGAACAGATACTGCAGCGAGCAGAGCAGGAGCTGAAGGAAGGACGCATTAGCCACGGAGATCATCAAGAAATTATCCGTCAGCTGGGACAGGTGTATGATATACAGAAGAAACGGCAGGGTTTAGAAGAACGGACATCAAGAACTCTTGATCTGAGAGATCCACGCTTAAGAGGAATACGAGAGAGACCATTCCCTGAGGATATAGATCGAAGGGTCCACTACATAGATGAAAGTGGTAGTCATAGAAAGGGTGCACCCAGGCCTTTTCCACCAGTTTCTGGAGATATTTCAGATGAATCTTCTGGTAACTCTCCAAGGTACAGGGAGAGTAGAGATAACTATCTTGCTGGATTTGAAATGAGCCCGAAAGAAGATTTTGATGCTCGTCGCATGGTCCGACCAGGACCTAGAAATGACCGGCGCTTGGAGTATGAGAGGCCAAGAGGACCCCCTCATGATTTTGATGGCAGGTCACCTCGAGAGATGGATCAGCATTCAAGAGATTATGATGAAAGAGTTCCTCCAAAGTTTAGAGATTATGATATCCGACATCATCGTGATATTGATCGTTATGATGGCATTCCAAAACCAATCTGGTTAGATGGACAGCAGCATGAAATGCGACTTGATGCACCACCAAGAAATGTCATGGTTGACGGCGTTAGAAGAGGTTTCCAGATTGACGGGAGAGACATGATGATACTAGTCGACAGACTTGAGAAAGGTCCATACGGCGGGCCTCCGAGGAAAATTAGAATATCTGGTATTGACCACGACATCGCCTTTCAAGCCCCTCCCCGTCGTATTCTCATTGATAACAAATCCTGTGAGCTCAAACTCGACAGCAAGATTCCATACGTTGTTATCGATGGCAAGCCCCATGGAATTCGGTTTGATGGAGAGCCCAGAACTGTGTTTATTAATGACCAGCCATTCACGATTCCAGTGGACAGAGCAGAAAAAATCAAAATTGGAAACAGGCCTACTTACATAGCTTTTGGGGGACCTGCACATGAAATTATAATTGATGGAAAGTGGTTTGAAGTGAAATTTGATAACGTCCAAAAAGATATCCACCTTGGCAATCGTCATTTTTCAGTTCGAATCCCAGGTCCTTTACCACGGGTGAAAATTCTCGATGAGCTGCCGCCGAATTTTGATGTGTCGCAGCTTATGTCATCCAATCAAACGCTTGTCCCACAGCCTGGCCAGGCAGGGTCTGGTGTGACTGGTTCCGTACCACCGTTCATCCATGGTCCTGATAGTTTGCAAGGACCTGAAGCGATCCATCAACAGACAAAGCCAGGAATGGATCTGCTCCAGAAGGGTCACCCAGCTCCAGAGGCTCAGAATTCTGACCTTATTCAACCTTCAGTGCAGCCTAGCATTGAGAGTATAAGACCAAATGTCGTCCCTCCATCTGAAGGAATTTTGAGGCCATTTGGGCCCCTGAACTCAGAAGCTATAAGATTTGGTCAGACAATAGCTCAAATGATGACCCCACAAAATCAGCCCATGATTTCCCAAGCAACGCCGACGCCTATGCTTCTTCAGTCCAACGCCCTGCGGCATCCCCAGAACTCCCTGTTGGGTCTGCAGCGGCCAGGTCTCATGGGGTTTCCTGGCCTCAATCAGGCTTTGCAGAATCCCAGGGTGGTACAGCAGCCTCCGCCTGTTAATTTGATTGCCCAGGGGCTGCTTAATCGTAAGTACTTGAGATAGTAATAAATGAAGTTTTTGTTAAGTTACAAGATATAATTGTTTAATTAAGTATATATTTTTCTTTAGTTACAGAATGTAGCATCAGTAAGCTTATATTTTTGTTTAGTTATGTTTGAAACAGTAATTGTATAAAGAGAGCTAGTGGATTTGCTGCATGTGATCTTAATGGAGGACACACACAGTTGGAGTTGTCACTATACAACTTTGGAAACAGATTAGTATGATGGAACAGAGGAAGCTGGATTTAGTCATCCTTTTAGAGTGTAAAGTCACAAGATGATGATGATGATGTGAGGCTGTTTTATTTATTAGTTTGTTATTTTAAAATATTTATGATTTATATGTGCACATAAGTCAGCGCTCACACAGCTTCTGTTGGGGTATTCCACAGAGGTGGCAAACTCTATGGTGAGCTCAACTCTGCAAAACCTACCTGACTTTGCAGCTGGTCTCAGAGCTCTGTCACAACTGAGCTCAATTCAGCAACAATCTCAGCCTCAGCTCCAACCTCAGCCTCAGTTGCCTCTTTGCCCAGCAGTAGATGATGACCATGGGGCAGCGATGATGACTGGCATGCAAGGATCATCTTTTGTGGGTCAGCAGGTAATGTTATTTATAGCTTAGGTCTATTTTTTAAAAGTAGACTGGAATCATTTTTACTGGTACGTTAGTATGCTCTAATGTCTCTCGTTCTGTTCTTGGAATAAAATAATAATTTGGAGAATGCGGAGAAAAGTGGAGGATTATTTATTGTAACTTAGTTCTTAGAAGAAAAATATATTTCCTTTTCCCATTATTTTTGAGACACATCTTGATAGCAGAAATATTGTACTTTATTATTTGTGTGTGTGTATTTGATTACGTCTAATTTTTTTAATAATTTGGTTTATCGTTGAAAGTGTAATGTAAAATACAGTGACTTACATGTAAAACTGAATAAAGAAAGCCCTCAGTAAAATAAAGAAATGAAAGCAAGTTCCTAAAATAAGTGTGGATATATAAGCTCATTATTGACAACAGTTGTTTACTTTATGGAGGAATAGGTTAATAAATAAATCTGTTCAGACTTTTTCAAAATAGTCTATTATAATAGCTTTATGGCTTTTTTGTATTTATATTTTTAGTTTTATATATTTATACTAAAAAACTGTGAACTACAAGTTTGTGGATACTGAAGTTAAATGTCAGTCTGTGATACCAATAAGGCTTTGAAGTAGTTTAGTCAACTATCTTTTATTGCATGTTGTGAAAAAGAAATCTGCTGCCACTGCCCTACAATCAACATGGCTGTAAAAAAAAAGAAAGGGTCCCTGACATATTTGTGTTCAGAAAAATTGTCCTTACTGCAGAATTGGCACAGTCAGACTACGTATGATAACTGCATGCTTCACAAGCTGTCTTGGCATTCACGAGATGTACTTGTGAACCGTCTTATCAAAACTTCCATTTTATGATGTATGTTTAGGTCTGTCATTTCTTTTTCACGTTTTGCATGTCAGTCGTAAGTCATAATACAATGATTAACAAGAAAAGTTCATAAAAGACCAGTAACTATAAATGAAGCGGCTTTTACAGTGGGGATTAACTTTAAAATGTATGACGCTGATTGTGCTTGAAGGTTTTATTGTTAACCTCTTGCAGTATTTATGCTTTCAAGATGGTGTGTGATCATCGTTACTTATGCTGTAAATTCACAGAAGCCTGGTGTGATGCCACTGAAGGGAAATGTTCCCATCATCCCCTCAGTAACTCTTGCACAACCACTGCCAACACCGCTTTCAATACCAGGACTTCCAGGTATAAATACCTTGTTGTTTTGTTCATGTTTAATGTTGCTGTGTGTATAAGTGTGACGCTGTAGGTTAACGGAAACTTTGTTTGGTCTTCACACAAATAAAAGTTTTGGTTGCATTGTGCCACTGTTATACACCTTTCAGCCCAACACATCTGGCTTTGGCGTGGTGTATTTTTAGGACTGGGTTCAACTTCCCATTTAAGTCCCTCTTCGCATGGCTAGAAGGCACCACTGGGAGGTAGAATATGACAGAGTGGAACTTAGTGCAGAGGGATTATGATTGTGGAGGAAGGGAATGTTAGGTGTAGCTGAATAGCAAGTTCAAACCATGTGGTTCGAGTGTCCCATATTCCTGAATGTAGCGGTTCTCAAGCGTTAGGCAGCTTCTGTCGTCTGCATGACATTGTTTGATGGCTGTTACCAGAAAATCAGATTTGCCTTTGTGGTTGATTGATATGATTAGGGACTGGTTTTGAAGCATGATGGGTGATATCGTACAGATGTTTCTGCATGCGGCCCCCTAATCTGAGACCAGTTTTGCCAATACAAGTTATCCTGCATCTTTTGCATACAATGGCATATATCATATTACGGGACTTGCATGTGAATCCCTCATGGAGAGTGAGGATAGTTTTGGGAGAGGTGATTTGTACAGTTATACTTATATACTAATTATTTGTGTACTTTTAAATGCAAAGGAGTTTATTTTCATCCTTTCTGAATTGATGACTCGTGGTGATAATTTAGTTGATAACTCCGAATGTTAACTTGCTTTATTTTCTGTTATCAGAAAAATATCGTCAGTTTAAATCATATTACAAAAAAGAAAAATTATCAAAACAAAAAATAATCATAAAGCGTATTCTGCCTTTTATATTTTGTAACGTGTACTTATCAAGAATTTCTGGCAACAGGTTCGCAAGGAATTGTCCCTCCAGCTTCAGCTGCAACCGCCACCGCCGCAGCTCCAGTCACCACGTCGGCATCAGCACCATCAGCCACCTCATCAATAGACGTCAACAGTTTGCTCAATAAGCTGCTTAAGGCCGGACTTATTAAAGAACCTTCAAAAACTGATGCATCGCCAACAGAGAAAGTTCCGGATCAACCACTGCCAGAACCAACGGTGGTTAAGACAGCTGCGAAAACAGAGACGAAGGTCTTACTTTCAGAACAGGTGTGTTAATGCTTCTAGTTTTTCAAGTTTTGGGGGGGGGGGGAGGGAGGATTATGAAATTGGTAGCACTTTTCTGTTTATGATACACATTTGGAAATTTTCAATAATTAAATATTTTTGTTGCTGAATTTTTTTGTTTTGTTTTTGTAAAGGTTCAGACTCCTGATTTTACTGTTTATTGACTTTTTCATATCCACTTTCAGTATAGTTCAAGTATAGGCAGTAATTTTTTTTTTCTTATAGGTGTGGTGTTATTTTTTAGGTGATATTTATACAGTGAGGAGCATTAAGTTTGTTTTTTTTTTCATTGCAGAAAGAGGATGGTATTCCTGATTTGACAGATTTTGATTCTGAAAAGATGAGGCGGTGAGTGTTGTATGATTCATATCAGTGACGCTATGTATTGTGTAACTTGTTGAGTATTTTTATGATTCATATCAGTGATGCTATGTACTGTGTAACTTATTGAGTGTTGTATGATTCATATCAGTGACGCTGTGTACTGTGTAACTGATAACCTAGTTGTTCTGACTTGTATACAGACTCAACAGATTTAGGAATGGAACTAATTTGTAACTTGGCAACACCTGTATATGTCTGTGGCTTCTTTCTATGCTGTGATTGTGTTAAGACATCCAAATTGCATTCTCCAACGTGAAAACACATAAATATATCATGTAAAAGTGGTGCAAAGGATGTGTTGAGATGTTCATTTGTGTTCCAAAGTAAACGTGATGGCAGGTGTGTTTATTATGAAGTTATGTATGGCCATGGGAATTCTAGTCTGGTTATCTAGCAAGTTACCAAGAAATATTTTATTCTCAGCGTGTACAAGATAGTGATTGATCAGCTCCACGAAGGTGTCCAGTGCCACACATGCGCAGCACGGTTCACCATCAGCGACCACGAGAAGTATCGAGCTCACTTGGACTGGCACTTCAGGCAAAATAAAATGGAACAGGAGATGGTGAAAGTGGCTAAAAATAGAAAGTGGTTTTATTCCATTCCTGTAAGTAGAATTCTTTCATTTTTTTTGGTTGTATGTTGGCACACACTAGTATTTCATGGTCAGTTTAATGGAGTTAATCACAAGAGTTTAAAGCTTTCTTGCTTAGTTCACGGATATGGAAAAAGTGAGGAATTATTTTCTTGAGCTTTATATGTTAAAAAAGTAGTAGTAAAATGCATGACTTCCTTTTCTCTTCCCATCATCTTGCTAGGTTGGTCTTGAGCTGCTCAAGTAAAATTATTTTCTTTTCCCATTACTTTATTATTCAGTTACATCTGCTTTTTAAAATGAGTTTGTTTGCTGCTGAAAATGTAATGTAAAAAAATACAGTGACTTGTGTATAAACCTATGAATAATGAAAAACTGTTGTAACGTAAAGAAACTTATGAGCGTTATTTAGAACTTGGATATGTCCGTTTTATGGTAATGTATTTTTCCTTCGATGTACTGATAGCTATGTGTACGGTCTTTATTCTGTGTGCCTCGCCCTGCAGGCAGATGATTTGAATTTTCACATGCAGAAGATTGCTTTTAGGCATGGCACTGAAAAGGTTTAACCTCATGCTCATAAAAGAGAATTGTCAGTGGCCATCACCCTATGCCTGTTTTGCAGATCTCTTAACCCCTTTGTCATTCCAACTTCTGTCTCTCTTATTATTGTTCTTGTTGCTCTGGAACTGTGAGCATGATGTTCTTTGCAGCTGATGCAGGGAAAATGGTGAGGCATAGCACTGTGTCAGATTGGGAGTAGGTTGTGGTGACCTTTTCTTCTGCATCTGAGTGTAGCTAAAAAAAGCAGGGGGAATGCATTACTTCTTTAGCAGGCTTCACCACCCTGAAGACATGGGGTCTGTGGTGATCACTGTTACTGGGGTACCAACGTAGAGGTGGGACAGTCATTGCTGGCTGCCAGATTGGAGAGCATGATCGCTCCCTCTGTGTCTTATTATAACAGCCAACTGTTACGTATTACAATTGACATTTTAGCCATAAGACTAGCCGGACTTTCAAGTCTTATTAGTTAAAAGAGATGTGAGATAAGTACACTACAGTAATCTTGTTAAATAGTTGTACTGGTTTGTCACAGTTCTTGTTAGAAATATAGTATGGCAGTATTACTAGCACGGCTAGCATAGTGATTAGAGCACTTGTCTAGCAACTGAATGGTTGAGGGTTCAAATCCCCAGTTGAGTGGGATTTTTTTTTTTTTTCCCGACCTGTACGGCCCCGAAATCGACCCAGCCTCGTAAACTGGGAAGGAAAGGAACTGGCCACCCTACCTCATACACTGATGGCCCAGCATAACGAGGTCTCTAACGCTTCATCCTCTATGGCATTTGCTATGGGACTATCTTTATCTTTTATCTTTAGTAGTACTTTAACAGTGACTATTCAAACTTGCTCATTTTACAGGACTGGATACAGTATGAAGAGCTGGAAGACACGGCTGACAAATGTAAGTGAATGTGGTAGTCTGTTTGACTAGTTGAGTGTGATGGTATGAACAGTAGGAGACAGTTACACTTATGTTAATGTTGTAATGGTTTCTTTCAAGTGTTTTGTAACTGACACCTTCAAGCTATTTGTAGATAATGCTGTGTTGAAAATCTTGTGACACAGTACATATTCAGAGAGTAAAGGTGGAGATAACCATCTCATGTAGTAGAGTAGTGATTTGGGAAGGGGGGGGGGGAGGCACATTTGTGTACCATAGAGGTGCCTTCATATTTCTAGGTCTTTACAGCATTTGAGGCAGGGATGTTTCTAGGTCTTTACAGCATTTGAGGCAGGGATGTTTCTAGGTCTTTACAGCATTTGAGGCAGGGATGTTTCTAGGTCTTTACAGCATTTGAAGTAGGAATGATAGCACCTGTCCTTACTGTCTTTGTTTTCCTACTCGGGTTCTTCGGCCCCCCCCCCCCCTTTTAAGGCTTTGACCTTGGTACAGGTTCAAGTCTATGGGGAGGAATTTTCCCACCATAAAGGAATGTATAGCTGTGAAAATCCTTTCTGAATGATGACTTGTTATATAGGGGAGGATTCAGGGACAGTCTGGGATGATTGATAGTCACTGGAAGCCATAATTTTTTTTACCAGTCAGCACATTACAGGTGTATGACCATGTTCAGAGGATTTGATGGTCAAATAATGGCACATTCTCTCATTTCCAGCCTGGAGGCATTGGTATAACCTCTTACCTGTCAGCCTCAAGTCAGACGGATGAACTGTTGGGTCATTACCAGACCATTTAATAAACAGAAGAACACTGAAAAAAAAATAGTTCTTGGATCATTGTATTCTTGGCAAGATCAACAACCTTGAGAAACACCTACATTTCCATTGTGTTAGCATCTCCAAGGACTAGAACAGGGCCAAGCTATCTTGTGAGCCACATGACAGTAAGATCTCTCAAACACTCATTCACTACTCCAAGAACATGTTAAACTGTGAGATAACTGCTCTGATATGAAGCAGGAAATGACTTATGATTATCCTTGAAAGGTTAAATGTGATTGTGATAATATCGCTGTTTCTCCACAGCTCGCAGTGAGATTTTTGAACAGATGAAGACAGGTGATGAAGAAACCACTGGTACGGTGAAAACATTATCAGTTCGAGCGCTGGAGGGCAAGGATGTTATTAAAAACCCTGTAGCATCAGGTATCGAAGGAGAAGATGTAAGTCGGAGTTTATATCTTACCTCGTACCGATATTTGTCCAAATCAGTCCACATTTACGTGTTTCTCAGCTGTTTTGTTAAGTGTCCACGTCTCACAGGCTTACGCTGTGTTGGGAAAGATGCATGCCCTTAAAAATCTTATTTCTGTACTTCTGTCTGTTCCTCTCCACAGCTTCTTTAGTTGTTTTACTTTTTGGAGAGTGATAGATGTCCTTCTTTTAACTTCCCTCATTGTATCTCCATTATTAATTAGTAATGATTCAAGATATTCAAAGCTCTCCACCTCGTCCAATTTTTCATCATTAATACATATTTAAGCTGCCTTATTTGTTTCGTCAGTTGTCATCAGTTTAGTTTTCTTCACATTAAGATATAGGTTTTTCTCTTCACTATTTTTACGGACTGACATAATTAGTTTTTCTATTCCTTTTTGTGGTGTGGGCGGTAATACTGTGTCATCAGCATATCTAATCTCTGGTAGTCGAAATTAGTGTCCTGTGAAAATATTGCCTGTATTGCAGTATGAATGAGCTACATGGTTTTTGTTTCTGGTTTTGGATATTCAGATTTTAAACTCCCTGTGGTTTCATTTCTGTCAAGTTTGACAGTTGTAACATCGCATGCATTCTATTCTCATACTAAACGTTATAGAGGTTTCATCACATAAATGCATATTGTTCTGTGTGCTCAGCTTAGTGCTTTGGCACCACTGTGAGTTGTGATTTTTGCATAGACAACATTGACAGTTCATAGTTGTGTCCGTCCGGCCATTGGTGAATTGTGAGGGTCATTGTGTGTCCTGGTTCAGCTTGGCGCCTTAGCTACGGAGTTCGTGCTGAGAGTGATGCTGACTAGTTCCGCATTTGGACTGTTGTAATTCCTAAAATGGCATCCTCATTTAGTGACTCATTATCAAGGACTGACATGAAGGACCATCAGTGAACATTCCTCGTGATATTCGCTGTCACAGGTGGTGGAGCAATTATGGGAGTATCTTGTTCACGGTAACACAGAGACCCTAATGCTTAATGCTGAATTATTCAGATCTTCCAAGTTGTCTCAATTTTCTTATGTATAATTAAAAAAAAACAAAAACAAAGTGGGAGTAGGGAAAGAGCACATTGTTGCAGATGATGGGAGGATGAGAAGAAACAACTTGCTACCTGATCTGTTCATCATCCAGGATCATTCGCCTGCATTTGCTGAAAGGTTTTCTCATCATGTCATTCAGTTGTCTTCTCCTTTCTGTATCTGTGTCAGATGTTCATATACACCAGAGCTGATGTTACTGACCCTAGTCTCCTTGACCTGATGTGATGATCATTGTGTCTGACAACCATGAATGTGTAGACATGCACCATTAATGAAGGAACTGGGTGTTTACCATATTGTGTTGAGGACAGAATTTTTACTGAAGACAGAGACATATCTGCTTACATGGTGAGACACTCTGGATTACATGGCTTGTCAACCAATGAAATCATGCAAAAAAAACAACAACATATCAGTCAAAGGGAGACTGAGCTAGATAGGAATAATATCAAGAGTCCACAGTGCTAGAACAAATGGATGTGTTTTATTTAGTTATGTGTTTGTTTCATATCTGGGGGCTGTTTTGAAATTGCCTCATTTATTATATAAATTATATATATATATATATTATATCATATAATTATAATTGCCTCAACTGTTATAAAGAGCAAGGTAGTGAAGTATGTTTTCTTTCTTTCCAAGGTGTGTGCTACTTGTGGAGACCCATTTGACCAGGTGTGGAATGAGGAGACTGAGGAGTGGATCTTGAAAAATACCATCAAAGTTGATGGGAAGGTAGGAGTGTCTCAGTCCTCCGTCATCTTTGATGTTTTAAGCATAGGCGTGTTCACAGAAGTCTGACTTTTAAAATGTTTTATTAGAATACGTTATGTTAACAGTTCTTGCCGTTTTGTCACTTCTTTTACTATGAGAGCTTGTTGCGTCAGTAGTTCTTGCTATTTTGTCGATCCTTTCACTATGAGAGCTTGTTGTGTGTTTCTAGAACATGTTTCTTACTTTACTTGCTCTAAATGCTTATGCTTACATTACTAGAACCTAGTTATAATGCTGATTCTTACATTACTAGAACCTAGTTATAATGCTGATTCTTACATTATTAGAACCTAGTTATAATGCTGATTCTCACATTACTAGAACCTAGTTATAATGCTGATTCTTACATTATTAGAACCTAGTTATAATGCTGATTCTTACATTATTAGAACCTAGTTATAATGCTGATTCTTACATTATTAGAACATAGTTATAATGCTGATTCTTACATTATTAGAACATTGTTATAGTGCAGATTTGTACATTACTGAAACATTGTTTTAATTCTAGTTGTAATATTTTGTTTTGTCTGTCTGCAGACCTACCATCCTGTTTGTTACGAAGATGCCCAAGAGGTAAAGTAGAATGAGCAGTCATTTTTTATTCTTACTCTGTATGTAGTAGTTTGAAGTGTACATTTTCTTTCTTCTAAAAATAGTGTGACTAATTGTGATAGACAAATATTTCTGAGATAACTGAAAAGCTTATTTGTTTGTGGTGTTTGTCTTAGCGTTGCAGAGATGCTGTGAGTAGGGGCTAAATAAAGCATGTTTTGTGTTGTTATGTGTATATACCAGGTGACTAAATCTTGAATTTCTTCCTTGTAGACACCAACACCCGTGGCAGCTCCAGCGAAGAATCCGCTTGAAGCACAGCTAGAGGACATGGCTGCAGCTAATGTCGGTGGCAAGGATTCTGGTGATAACGGCCCCCAGCTAAAAACTGAGATCAAGTCTGAGCCAATGGAAATCACACCTGAACCAATCAAGCCTGTTGTTGAGGCAGCAGTTGACAATTCTTTCATAAAGAAGGAGGTTAAGACAGAGGAGAATAGTCAACAAGAAGTGGCACAGACTCCATTGTCTGCATCTCTGAATAAAGATTCGGAGGCAGAAAATGCTACAACACCAGCTGCATCAGGTTTATGCGATGACAAAGCGAGTTCCTCTCCTCCTCATGCAAGTTCTACGGAACCCGCTTCATGCCAAGCCCCGATTATGCTAAGCACCATAGCCACAACAGTTGTACGGGAGGTCATTCCCGTCAGTCAGGAGGAACCCCTGTCACCCTGGGAGATGGATTCAAACCCCACCCCTGAACTGTCACGCACGCCATCCCCTGAATCATTTACCCCAGCACTTTCAGCATCTTCGGAGTCTCTCAGTTCCTTAGCTCAGGGATCGAGTGTGCTGGCGTGTGAAGAGCCGCTGCCTCCGTCTTTACTCCCAGCAGTAAATTTATCAGGTGTCAGGTCAGAGTCCCCATCAGTTAGGCCCACTGATGGTCCCCTATCTAGTACACATTCAAAGAGGAACAGTGAATCTACTGAAAAGAGATGAAGCAGCACTGTAGTCAAAGTGATGTCAGGAATTGATTGGAAAAGTGACTTGAAGGTTATTTTTAGATAAGGTTATCAGTTAAAAATACTGACAGAAAACTGGGGGAAGGGAAAAGGAAATGACAGAAAGCAGTTTTTTTCTTTCCCCTCAAAGCCCAGTTGTGGCAGACTCCGGTACCTGTGGCTCCACATTTGTTTGCTTGAGGATGCAATGACAGGAGTCCTGGTGTTGAGCTTATAGTGATGACCTTTGTTCGTGCAGGTTGATCTGTTTATTTCACTACTGAATATTGCAGATATGAATTCTTTGTTCTTAAAATTGTGAAGGCAGTTCACAGTTGATCGCACTAGGGCCAGTGGTTCCCAGCTTTGTGGACCCCTGAAGTCAGTGCTGATTCAGTGCATGGCCTACACCACTACATGTTATGAAATTGAAAACCGTCACACATTTCTGGTATTCTACATTATCTAGTCTTAATGTGGATCTCCATGTGACCTTTCATGGGTCCTAGGCTGGTGATTGCAGCTCATGTTTCACTAAAAAATATGAAGAACTGGAAAGATTTTCCAAATTACGACATAATATTCTCTTGGAATTTGGTTATCTCTTTCCCACATCATCATCATCATCATTTTCATGAAACACATAAAGCCAGAACTTTGGTCTAATCTGTGATAAATTTGTACGAAATAAGCCGTAATCGTGTTGTATTATGGTTTTATTATTTTTTTTTATTTCGGGTATCTTTATACGTAATGATGCATATGTTTGTGTAATAAATAAACTTGTTGACTGTTGATTTTCCACGTGCCGTGTCAGTAAATAAATAAATTAAAGCAGATATGATGAATCGAACCTTGTGTTTAGTGCTTTGTGTTGCTCATTTTGTCCATCATACACGTATATGAATAATTTTCCATGCATTAATCTCTAAATAGCGTGATTTTTGGCAGGGGCTTGAGAAAACTGTTCAGTGTACATTCATTATGTTTTGCCGTTGCGTCTTCGATCTGCCTTAAGCTGAGTATAGTTAATTTTGCCACATAAAAATATAGAAGATAAATTAAGATAAATTCTGCAGGAGTTGTACAGAGACAGGTCATGTAAAAGGCTTCTTTCTTAATTCACTCTTATCTTTTACGAAGGATGTAGAGAGCTGATTTTCCCGATGCGATGTTTTCTTACATATCACCTTGGATAAGAGGAAAAAATAATGCTGTTAAGAAAGAAATTTGACTAAATGCTCATTTTAAAAATGAGAAATGTAAATGTCATGCGTCTACAAGAAAATGGGGAAGACAAAAATAACCCAACAAAATTGCCAATAAATTAATTGAGCAATTTTTTTTTTTTAACCATGGATTGGAAAGGGTTACATTTATTCTTTGTAAACACAGAGAACCTAATTGTAAATAACTAGAATAACCCTAAACATAAGTTTGTAGTGTAATCTAATATCATTTAACTATATTTTTTTCACAAACTGATAATGGATACAAAGATTTTGTTGAAGAAACTGGAGTACTTGTAGGTGCATTGTATCTTCACTAATTGTATAAAGACAAACTGGAGTATCATCTTAGGCACACTCCAGGAAAGCTTAACCGTAATGGATCTCGAATTTGCATTCACAGCACACATGTTCACATCCATCTTTCATTTTGTCTGTTTTTTTTTCATTAAGAGTGGCTTTCAATTTACTATATTGCCTCTAGTTATCTTCACTCTGTCTGGTTACTTTTACTTTTCTTGTTCATTTGTAATCCAGGCTCTATCTTTCTTGAATGTGATACATACAAAATCACAAATGTTTTGAATTGCGCAAGCTGTATACATTTCTTTTCTTGATTTTGAAATTTATTTGAACTTTAGACAAGCCAATTTGTCAGATCAGTAAAACAGAACAGACTGGAGCCAGAAGAGAGTGTCGGCTGTTGAGGATTGTCTGTAGGTCTGTGCCGATTTTAAAGATTAGAATAGGCAGCTTACCTTCCATGCTTTTCAACTCAACTCGGGGTCTGAAAGAATAGCCACCATAACCTACACTACATTTCTATGCCTCAACTTCTTCATCACATGGAATGCAAAGAACATCCTATTCATAGTTCCAGTGATACAGAACAAGAACATTTTGTTCTGCAGGTTTGTGTTGCTTTCAAGGATATCCTTGCCGGTCTGGTCTTTGAATACGTAAGAGGAGGCATACCATGAAAATTTGTTGCCTGCGCACTCTTATGACCTGAAAGTGTGTGACTTGTCGCTTTTCGTAAAGTTCTTCCCATGTTCTTGGGTGCAAGTCGAAACTTCTAGTAATCAGTGCAGAACTGCTATCGCTAATTCCAAGAGAGTATCTCCCATTTTATACATATATTATCACAAATTGATTATTTAATTGAAGGACTTTATAAAATTCACTTAATATATATTAATTTCATTTTGAATGTTGAATTTATGCAGGATATATTGACATGCTCTCAACGTTAAGTCTGGCGGTGCCCAAGTCATCTCCGAGTACTTCTGTGGCATGAAGGAGCTTCATTTCTCAACATATGCCATCAGTGCTTTCTTTACATTCAACAAGCGAAACAAGTTTTTCAAAATAATTCATAAAGTGAACGCAGACAACAGCTTTGTCTTATCTTGAACTTGTGATTACGTTGACAGCAATTCATCAACTGCATAAATTGTAAATACAGAATATTCATGGTGCAGTTAAAGAGAGATGTGCATTCCAATGAATTTGGGTAAGCGCAGCTTGAATACGTGGATGGTATTTGAAGTCATCTAGTGAGACCCTTCACAAGACTGTACCAAATTCCAACTCTTTGCACCATTTTGTTTGGATTGTTTTTTTTTTTTGTTTTTCATTTTTAATCAGTTTTTCTTTATTTCTTTAAAATGTAGCAATTTGGAGGGAAAAAAAGTCGTGTGACAAATTTGTACATGCAGGTGTTCTTTTGCCAAGTGTTTTGTGTTTAGTGATAAAAATAAACTTAAAAACAAACATATCCTGTTCATGTGTGTCATTTGAATGTCTGGACTGGACGTGTGTGCTGATCTTCACATAGACCTGCATTAGTCGCCCAGTCCCTTGCGGAACTTTGCCTCCTTAACAGTTTTCCTGTGGGCCTCCTTGTTGTAAGCAAGATACCCTGCTGCTGATGCAGATTATCAATGATGTCTTGCAGCCATCTTGGCCTTGGTCTTCATCTCTTTCTTTTTCCCATTACGTACACTTCCAAGACGGTCTTCTCTAAATTCTCATGACGTTTAATGTGTCTAAAATATTTTAAGTTTTCTCTGTTTAATCCTCTTTACTAGCCAGCCACCTTCAATATTAAGTTCTTGTAGTATGGGTATATTTGTTCTTTTTTTGTGCCCATGATATATGAAGAACTCCTCTGTAGCATTTACATTCAAAGAGAGTTAAGTGTTTCTCAGCTGTTTTGTTAAAAACCTGCACCATGCTGCTGAAACAGAGAGGATATAGTGTTGGTGGCCCTAATCTCCTTGACCTTTCAGGGCACTAGAGGGTGATATCTCAGTCATATCCTGGCCACTTTCACTTCACTAATCATGGAAAAGCTAGGGACTCATTTCTATAGATGAGTTGACAGGGGCAACTTTTCCAGGGATTAAATCACTTAGCATGAGAAGCAGGTGAACCATTCACTTCATTACTCAGGTGCCTTAATGAATGTAGTCTCCAGTACCGGGATTCTCAGTCAGGTTATCTATGCCCCCTTCAGAGTATGAGAAAAATGGTTTCGTACATCCAAGACAAGATTATTAAAGAGAACAACAAAAGAGGTTTAGAGCCAAGAAGCAACAAAACAATGATAATACCAAAAAGAGGAAATACATGAAAGTGCAAAATCCTTTCAAGTGGGAAAACAACTAATATGCGTAAATAATTGTATTAACTTGAAATGACATTAACAGCTGATAGAGGGTGCACAAATGAAATCACAAACAAGTAAGGCAAAAGCAGGTTTCTTATAACATGAAGAAGATATCCCTAAAACTGAAGAAAAGAGAGCTATATAGAACTAATATTGCTATGTGGTTGGACAAATAGCAAAAAGATGACAAAGAAAGTGGAAGCAACAGAAATGTGGCTTTGGAGAAAGCATCCTTCCAGTGCCGTTAAACGTCATATAGGGCTAGCATAGTTGTTTGCAGTTTTCCTGTTCTCTGTGAGTCTTTCAACTTCATCAAGGGATGTTATGCCCACTAAACTGGATTCTCTTAAAAATGTCCTCTTTAGAGTTTCACATGGTCGACCTCTTTTTCTTCGGTTACAACTGTTGCGAGATTCCATAATGGCAGGATGAGGTTGGCCTCACGCCCAGCTCCCATTTAATCAAAATCAAATACACCACCCAGACAGACAAAGAAAGAGGTACCCAACAAGTTAGAGAACTTGGACATGTCATGAAAAGACAGAAGCTGGAGAACTTGGACATGTCATGAGAAGACAGAAGTTAGAGAACTTGGACATGTCATGAAAAGACAGAAGCTGGAGAACTTGGACATGTCATGAGAAGACAGAAGTTAGGGAACTTGGACATGTCATGAGAAGACAGAAGTTAGAGAACTTGGACATGTCATGAGAAGACAAGTTAGAGAACTTGGACACGTCATGAGAAGACAGAAGTAAGAGAACTTGGACATGTCATGAGAAGATAGAAGTTGGGGAACTTGGACATGTCATGAGAAGACAGAAGTTAGAGAGCATAGAAATGACCGAATTTTCAAAAGAAAAAAAGGAACATCAAGAAAAAAATAATCTCAATGGACTGAAGAAGTGAGATGGAAGAAAGAAGGAACATTTGAAATGATGGAAATACTAAGGATCATACAAGATGGAGAAACACGACTGTCAATGCTAAATGGCACATTTCATAATAATAATATTTACTGGGCAATTCACAGTGCATGTTAAATTACAAAAAAAAGTTAAAATCCCTCCTCTAGAATATATGCTCCATGATATGCACCACTAATCACAGGGTCTGAATTTTAAGCAGAAACTACAGTTATAGCAGTATAGGCTAGGGGTTATAACCAGGACTGGTATTTAGGAAATAATTAATAGAGTGAGTACCCTTGTTTGAGAGGTAGGTTGGGTGAGACCATTGAGCGGGGGTCTTGGGAAAAGCGTGCAGCATGGAGAAAACTGAGTGGATAGGGATAGTATAAAAACCACTCACGATTTAGTAAAAGGGAGAACTTTACTTGTTTGTTGTAGCAGGAGCCTTACTTGTTTGTGTTGTAGGAAGAATATTAGTAGTTTTGATGTAGATGGAATCTCGTTTAGAAAGAGCCTCTAGCAGTGGCAATTTGTTGGTAGTTAGTTATAGGATTTAGTTATTCTTGTGATGGCTGAGGTTTTTGGTGGAACGTTGTGAGTATGATTTTGTGTGTATAAGGACATTGTAAGGTTTTCAGCCCATATGGCGTAGAGTTCTCTCACGCCGGGCATTTGTTATTGTGAATTCTGTTCACCCTGATGGCTACATTCCCATCATCATGATTTCACCCCTCATTGTGTCCATCAATAAATGTGTGTTATCTGAAGATATAACTACACCAGTTGGCTTTGTTGGAATTCTCATTGTTGACCAGTTTGTTTTGGGTGGAAGACTGTCAAGTTCAGTTAAGTTGTTGTATCTGTATTATTCTGTGGAGTTGGAAGCCTGGGTGTCTTGTTGTATTTTCTCAGCGTATAATATAGAAAAATTAGGTGGTTTTAGAACACTAACAACAAGAAGAAATGTATAAGTTGAAACTGTACTCCACAAGTAGATTTAATCAAACCAGTATTCATACCATTTCAGTGGTCCCCTTTGAACAGAGAAATAGTCATTCTGTTATACAGTGATGTGGCCAGAACCTAGAGAAAAATGTGGACTTTTATTCTAGTGATAGTATTTCAGATTTTATCACTACAAAACTGAAAAAGAACTCTTGACAAGAGAATGCATCTTATAAGAAACCATTCCCGATGGCTGAAATATGGAGGAAAGCGTGGAAGGCATGCAGGAAGGTAGAAAAGTAAGACTTACCTCAGGAATAAATTTAAGAAATGTACCTTAGCCTCTGTTGCTTGACTTCACAGTTTGCCAAAAGTGTTTGGGCTATTGTGCAGCATTTATTCGTTTAACCAAATCAATTTTTAGCAATTTTCAACAAGTTTTAAAAATCCTTAGCTGTTTCTCAGAAAATTATTAAACATACTATAATCAGAGATTCATTGTGGAGAATTTTAAGATTATATGGAATACCATCTAAAACTGTCAACATCATTAGAGACATCTTCAATGAATATGTTTGCGCAGTCAAGACAGAAGAAAGAATGAGCAAATGGTTTCAAATTGAAACAGGCGTGAAACAAGGATGTATATTATCTCCCTTGTTTTTAGGAATTTCCATAGACTTTATAATGAAAAGATGCTGTACAGGTAAAACCGGCATTGACTGGGTACGTGAGACTCAAATAGAATATCTTGATTTTGCTGATGACATAACTCTTATCAGTGACAATGTTAAATCGATGCAGGAAAAAAACAGATTCTCTGTCTTCCTTGGCTAGCAAAACAGGTCTTGAAATTAACAAAGACAAAACAAAAAAATATGAAATTTCTCATTAATCAAGAAGGAAAAATATATGTAGAAGGAACAGTTGATGAAGTAAACCAGTTTGCACACCTCGGCAGCTACTGAGACCAGGATGGTGACACCAGAATAGAAATTAGAATTCTAATTGCAAAAGCAGCATTGTCCTTCAAAAATCTTGAGAACATATGGAATTCAAAAGTTATAAGCACAAAAACAAAGTTAAGATTATTCAACTCAAATGTGATATTCATCATCATTTATGCATGCATAAACTGGAAATCAACTAAAGAAATAGAAAAGAAATTGGACTCTTTTGAAAACAAATGCCTCAGGAAAATACTTGGTATAAAGTGGAACAAATTTAAGAACAACACATAGATAAAATAGATGAGCAGAGCAACAACCTGTTTCATGGGTGATCAGAAAAAGAAGATGGACATATGTAGGCCATATGATGAGAAGACCCCCATGTGGTACCCGGGATCTGCAAAGAATAGGACCACTGTACCCTACCACGCATGATCGTAAAAGGCGACTAAGGAGGGTTCAGCATAGGGCCAGCAACCCTATCTGGTAAAAAAAAACAAAACTATCAGACTGCTACAGAAACGGAAGCAAGGGAAAAAACATATGCAGGTGGAAGGAGAAATGCGTATCAGGAAACTGAGCCCATGAAGGTTGTGGATGAAAGCCAGCCACTGGAAGTCCCCAGCCCGACTGCAGACCTCCTGGAACCTAAACACAAGATGCAAATAGGCAGCTGGAATGTAAGAACACTTAACCAGACTGGAAAACTAGCACAAACCATCAAGGAAATGCACAGATACAAACTAGACATACTAGGAATACAAGAAGCAAGATGGACAGAACAAGGCAGAAGGAAATTAACAACACAGCACACAGAAGATACAATAATATGGTCAGGTAAAGAAGATCTTCATGAAGGAGGAGTAGCATTAATTATAACAAACAAAAAAAAAAGCATCAAGAGCATTGCTGAAATGGACCCCAATAAATGAGAGATTATTATATGCACGGTTCAACTCAAGATTCACGAAGCTGTCTATTATAGTTTGTTATGCACCAACAGAAGCAGCTGAAGAGGAATTAAAAGAAGATTTTTACAACAGCCTCCAAGCCACAGTAGAAACAATACCCAAGCATGATATGCTACTCATCTTGGGCGACTTCAATGCAAAAGTAGGTGAAGGAAATGAAGATAGAAGAAGAATCATGGGAAGAGAAGGAATCGGAGAAATAAATGAAAATGGAGAAAGACTGTGCAGTTTCTGTGAAGAAAACATGATGACCATCGGAGGGACAATTTTCCAACACAAAAACATCCATAAGGTGACTTGGAGGTCACCAGATAAAACCACAGAAAACCAAATCGATCACATACTAATAAACAACAAGTGGAAACGGTCACTACAAGATGTGCGAGCAAGGAAAGGAGCAGATGTAGGAAGTGATCACAACCTTCTGGTAGCAAAAATAAAACTAAAATTAAGGAAAGCCAAAATCGGAGAACACAGAAAGATACATTTTGATACAAGAAAACTGAAAGACCAGCAAACAAGAGATGAATTCTCAATAGTACTTAAGAACCGCTTCAGTGTCCTACAAGACGAAGCAGAAATTTCCATACTAGAGTTCAATAAAACACTACAGGAAACGGCGAAAGAGGTGCTGGGATATCGGAAAAGGAGAAAAGAGGAATGGATAAGCAAGACCACATGGGAAAAGATAGAGCAAAGAAAAGAAATCAAGAAAAAATTACTGAACACCAAATCACAACGGCTTAAAGAACAAGTTTTAAGTAATTATGCACAAAAAGACAAAGAAGTGAAGGAATCATGCCGTCAAGATAAACGTCAATACTATGACAACTTAGCAGAAACAGCAGAGAAAGCAGCATATACAAATGACATGAAAACTATATATAAAATCACAAAGCAGATGACAGGTAACTTCAACACAAGATGTGAAAGTGCAGTAAGGACACAAAATGGACAACTGGTCAGTGGAGAAAGAGAAAAAATTGAAAGATGGAGGGAACACTTTAACAACCTACTAAACAGAATACAAGCAGCACAAACAGTAGACATACCTGAAGCAAAAACGGGACTAAACATTAATACAGGACCAATAACAATAAGTGAAGTAAAGGAGGTGATAAAGAAGCTAAAATCAGACAGGGCACCAGGTGAAGATGAAGTGACTGCTGAGATGTTGAAAGCAGAAGAAACAGAAACACCAAAACAACTTTGCCGGATATTACAACAAATTTGGGATTTAGAAAAAGCCCCAGAGGAGTGGAAAACTGGGCTTATAGTAAAACTACCACAGAAGGGTGACCTCAGAGATTGCGGGAACTGGAGAGGCATTACCCTACTGCCACTTACCAGTAAAGTATTTTGCAGAATAATCATCAACAGAATTGTACCAACACTTGAGGAAAAACTTCGGAAAGAGCAGGCAGGATTTAGGAAAGGAAGATCATGCATAGACCACATATTTGTACTTAGACAAATATTAGAACAGGCAAATGAGTGGCATAGCACAACATATGCATTATTCATAGATTTTGAGAAAGCCTTTGACAGTGTGAACAGAGATGCACTGTGGAAAATCCTAAGATGGCATGGCCTCCCCCATAAGATAGTTAATGTAATCAAAGCCCTATACGAGGGTTTTCAGTGCAAAGTTATCTGTGGAGAACATACCTCAAGCAGCTTTAGGGTAAAAACAGGAGTGAAGCAGGGATGTGTACTATCACCATTATTTATCTTGGCAGTAGACTGGTTAATGAAGGAGGCAACATCAGACAAACGCAGAGGATTACAATGGACCCTTGACACAGTGCTGGAGGACCTTGACTTTGCGGACGACATTTGTCTATTATCAAGCAGTCACAAAGATATGCAAGATAAAATAAACAAGCTAACTCAGAATGCAAACAACATAGGACTAAAGATCAACGTAGGAAAGACAAAGTTAATGAAGCAAAATGTGAACAACAGAAATGTACTCAGAGTAGATAGCAAGTTAGTGGAGGAGGTCAACGAATTTGTATACCTTAGCAGCAGAGTAGTAGAAAATGGAGACAGCACAGAGGACATCAACAGCAGACTTACTAGAGCAAACCAGGCTTTTGCAATGCTACAGACTATATGGAAATAAAAAAAAACTAAGCATAAATATGAAAATCAGGATATTTAAGAGTAATGTTTTAAGTGTACTACTCTATGGAAGTGAATGCTGGAAAATCACCAAAACCATAGAAAACAAGTTGAATTCTTTCCAGACTAAATGTTTACGAAGAATTAGACAAATATTTTGGCCAAACACCATAAGAAATAACATCTTATTGGCAGAAATGCAGATGAAGCCACTGACAACAATTATTGAGGAAAGACACTGGCGATGGTTGGGACATGTGCTCCGAATGACTGACAACTCACTACCAAAAATAGCACTAAGATGGACACCACAGGGGAACAGAAGTAAGGGTAGACCAAAAGAGACATGGAGAAGAACAACAGAAAGGATGTTGAGCAATAGAGGGCTCACCTGGGCAAGAGCAGAAAAAAAGGACAGGCATTTGTGGAAAACCCTTGCGGAAGCCCCATGTGCCCTGGGCATTTAAGGTTCAGAGAGAGAGAGAGAGAGAGAGAGAGAGAGAGAGAGAGAGAGAGAGAGAGAGAGATGATGATGATGATGATAAGAAACAGTCAGAGAATACCAAAACAAGCTATCAAGTGGAGCACAACAGGCCGAAGAAAAAGAAAAAGAAGTCAACCATGTGAAACTCTAAAGAGGACATTGTTAAGAGAAGCCAGTTTAGTGGGCATAGCATCCCTTGATGAAGCTGAAAGACTCGCCGAAAACAGGAAAACTTGGCAAACAACTATGCGACCCCTATGTGACGTTTAACGGCACGGGAAGGATGTAAGATGTCATCTTTGCTATTTCTAAACTTTAGGGTTTTTTTTCCAGCAAAATCTCAGGTTTCAAAACGCATTACATTGTTTGTACTGTGTTCGAATTATTTTTTAACATTATTTCAACAAAATATTGACTCGTACACATGATCTTCAGCACTAGCTTTCCCTTTCTTACATTGCATATTCTAAGACACTCTTCTTCTTGGAAAAATCAAATAAGAGATCGCTGAACATCCCTTCCCCCACTGGCTTTATAACCGTCTTATAGTTGCCCCCATTCTGGGAAGTTTAATAAGTAAATAAATAAAATGATTCACATATCTCAGGAAAAGATGAAATATTTGTAAACATATGTCTGAAGACTCACGTAACTTAAAAGTGATAAATCTTCTAAGCAGATTAAGGATCTTCTTCTTAAATCTCCCTGGACCAGTGACTGATGTTCTTTGCAGCCGATGTAGTGATGGTGTTCAGACACATAATCGTGTCGGAATAGGAGCGGGTTACGACAACATTTTTTTTTCAATCCCTGGGTGGAACAAACAGGCAAGGGATGTGCAATACTTCTTTAGCAGACCACCAATATGAGAACTTTGGCGATCCCTGCCCTGTTAGTCAGTCTAGGTCTGTCACTGGGGGTACCAACGAAGAGGTGGGACAAGGTCTTGGTCAGCCTATGGTTCGCTAACTCTGACCTCACCATGTCATCTATGGTTCGCTAACTCTGACATCAGCATGTCAGCTATGGTTCGCGAACTCTGACATCAGCATGTCAGCCATGGGTCGCTGAGCTGACTGCCAAATCGAACATGCAGATTTAGGGATGCATCAAAAGCAGCGTGACTATTCAGTGTACTCAGTACAACATACGAGGTCTGTGATTAGACGACTGAACAAGTCTCTCTCTCTCTCTCTCTCTCTCTCTCTCTCTCATACACACACTCTCCCCGCCCGACCAAGGTAGATGCCACTTATAAAACATGCTATCAATCTTTGATGTGATCAGCGTCAAGCCCAAAGACCTTTTCTTTCCTGGCCATCAAGAGAAATCAGGAACCAGTTTCTACAACTGGAATGACAGGGGGGAAGGGGTGGGGGAATCCTTCCCCGAGGTCGAACCACAGATCTAAAATCACGTTCACAAGTAAAAAAAAAAAAAATCCAGAACGAAAATGCCCGCCAGCCCAATTTCAGAAATAATTCCAATAAACTCACAACGCTCTTCAGAAATTAGAAAACATACCAAATATATGGACCATGCGGTGGCAATGGGCGAGGATATCCTTCATATCTGGGTCCTGTTTGTAGACTAATGTCTCGGGGTTTGGAGGATCAGAGAACACGTCGCGAGTGACAGGGTGGAGCTGTAGCAGCGGCAAATGCTGGTAGAGAATTGTCTGATCACGAAGATGGAAAGGAAGCACTAATTAACTTTGTAAGATGAAATAGCAGGGGTCACCCCCTCCCCCTCAATCACCTTTTGCGGCTCATTTTCTAAATACATCAACTGGAGCAGAAATCTGAAAGGGAAAGGGGGGGGATCTCAATCATTCAGCTTGTGAAAGATTACATAAAAGCAGAGTCAAGGACCACGCACAGACTGTTGCCCACAATTTAGAGAATCAGGTCCCAGTTATAATTTCTTGTGTCTTTCATGTGCCATACAGCGTTGCATTTGTTCGATCAGTGCGTACACTGTACTTCTTTGCTTTGGGCGAAAGAATTGAAATGAAGAAGAACTACATGCACTGTTAGACAAAATCGTCGAAAAAAAAGCGAGGAGAGAGAACTTTGTTTAAATAAAATGAAGACAGAAGTCATGGTCATATCCAAGAAATAAACACCAGCAAAATGTAACATAAATTAACAGGCATAAAATCCTTTAATGGTCATATCTAAGGAATAAACACCAGCAAAATGTAGCATAAATTAACAGGCATAAAATCCTTTGATGGTCATATCCAAGAAATAAACACCAGCAAAATGTAGCATAAATTAACAGGCATAAAATCCTTTGATGGTCATATCCAAAAAATAACACCAGCAAAATGTAGCATAAATTAACAGGCATAAAATCCTTTGATAAGGTTGAAAGACTCGCCGAAGCCAGTAAAAATTGGCGAACTACTTTGCGAGCCCTATGTGACGTTTAACGGCACGGGAAGGATATAAGATATAAGATAAGAAAATGTAACATCAAGGTGAAAGCACAGAATTAAAGCAAGTGGACAAGTATTTAGGAACAATAGTAGCACAAGACAGCAGTATAGCCCAGGCCAAATCAGTATTTATGAAAGTGAAAAACATACTATACAATAGAGCTCTGTTGATGAATACCAAAAAGAGAGTTATTCAGGGCTTTAATGAACCAGTAATGTTACAAGGCTGCAAAGCCAAGAGCAGCGGAGATGTGACTCTTAAAAATAAAGATGAGAATATCACGCATGTACGTGCGCACACACACACACACACACACAAATGAAAAGGTTCTAAGTGAGGCTGGGCAAACAAGAGAAAATGTGGCAAAGTTCAGAACACGAAAGTCCAAATTTGTAGGACATTTTTTTAAAGAAGAGACAAACTGGAACACCTAGATACCGGTGGAACAGTGGAAGATAAAGAAACAAGATACTTGATGAACAAAAAGAGTGGTACAGAGCGGGGTCCAGAACACACGAAAAGAACAAAGGACGGAATGTTGTGGGAATAAATGACGCCCGGTGACTCACTGGCATGGACCAGAGAGATAGAATAAACTGTCCATAAGATGGTCTTCGCCTGTTGCTTTTCTTTTTCGAAAGGCTTGTTGTGGTATCCTTTTTAGTAAATTTCTCAGCCACATGAGTCTTATGGGATGTTTGTAACATGCAAATAGTTTTTGGGTATATGACTAAATATACAAATATAAACTGCCTATAAAGCCACGGCAATAAAACTGTGAAAACAAAGTGTTAAAACTGTTTAAAACAAATGTAGGAACAGCTTTATTAATTAACGAGAACACAGCTGTAATGGTCTGGTTTACACTGTAATCATACAAAAACACGCAGGACAAAGAAATAGGGAAAGAAGATAAAATATAAATTCACTTGGATGATATGGTTTACTGTCTGGGTCGTCATCATCATTGCAATCCGGACATGCCCACAGGTGATCAGATCCTGCCACCCCCCCTCCCAACCACATCCATCAACGTCCTGTGGCTGTAGTGCCTGTCCTGTGTTTGGTGACCAGTTGTCTGTCCAGTATGCCCCCTCGTTTCTGGCCGTGCCTATCTGTATTCCCAGCTCTTTCTTTTGTGAGTAGCGATGTAGATTCAATCCCCCTCGAAGTCCTCCACTCTGCCTATCTAAGGCTAAGCATGTTAACAAGATCAGCCCGATCCAGTGGTTGTCCCGTCTGTGATGATGGCAGAGCCAGCCAGTCTATCAGCTCTCTCATTTCCCTGGATGCCCACGTGCCAAGGAACGTAGATGAAGGTGACTCTGCGAATTATTGATTCCTGCAATGACTCAAGCCATTGTCTGCGTACAGAACCTGCCTCGACCTTCTGGATCATACTCATTGAATCACTTAGTATGCAGACACTAGTGTAGTCCTGTGACTCTAACCAGACGAAGGCTTTCATTACTGCCATCAACTCCATCGTCATACTGCTTGTTGTCATAGCGACGGCACCGCTGGCTTCCTGGATTGCTCTGCAAAAGTGGTGTGAATGCCCATGCACTCATAGAAAGTCGTACAACGGACCCAACTGTGTAAATCATAGCATCTGCCACACTGGAGTTTTCACTGATGAGGGGATTGACCTCAGCATTCGTAAGTGGATCCTGCTCCCTGCTTCTCTTGTCAAGAGAGAGAGAGAGAGAGAGAGAGAGAGAGAGAGAGAGAGAGAGAGAGAGAGAGAAAGAGAGAGAGAGAGTTTGATTGATTGATCTTTATTTCAAAAGGGTTAAGAATTGGGCACGCAGGCCCGTCTGACATTCTGCCCTTTATCATACATCTTTCACTCTATTTCAGACATTCTACAAATATGCTGTTCATATAACAAACATAACTAACATTGAAGCTGAGAGACATAAAATAAAATATACCACTTACGTTTCGCTCTTAAACATTCACTCAGTACAGAAGTAACTACATACATTATAAATGACTATCTACTAAACAATATTTTCGGGACTATTCAGAAAACAATTAATTGTATTCGGTGTCTGTAAGAGCAGCTTAAGATAACTTTTAAGTTTTATAATTCATGGAGGCATGTAGTCGACATCAAATAGATATTGGGAAAGCTTGTAGTTGTAGGAAGGAGTATAATTTATATTTTTTATATAAGATGGGAGGGCATTCCAAAAATGAGCAGCAGAATAACTAAAGCTTTTCTTGTAAAGATCAAGTCTAGGTTTTGGAAGACATATGTTGTTCAAGCGTTGGCTGCATTTTGGGCTAAATTTAAACAGGTTCCATAGATAAGGCGGGGCATGCCATGAAAGAATTTAATGTACTAACTTGGTTTTGTTGAAGAGGAACCTGTTCTTAAGAGGTAGTATTTTGATACGTTTGTGATGGTTAGTTGTTAGTGCTTGATCTTTGTCACTAATAAGCTTTACTGCTCGCTTTTGGAGTGAGCAAAGCCTCTTTGTATTTGACACTGAGCAACCATCCCAAACTGTTGAGTAATAGTCTAAATGTGTTTGTATATGAGATATGTAGTATGTTTTCCTAGTGTCTTGATCGATGAAGTGCTTAATTTTAGCTAATTGGTATACTTTTTGTGCGATGAGTTTTGTTAGACATTGCACATGAGAGTTCCAGGTCAGATGTTGGTCAATAATAAGACCTAGTGTTTTGTGCTCGCTAACGTATTCTATCTGTGATGTTTCTGTACAGAGCCGAAGTGTTGTTTTTTGTTGCGTTTTGTAGTTTCTGTCTTGTTGTTATGAGCATTGATTTTGTTTTATCGGTGTTTATAATCATGCCATTATTTTTGCTCCATCTAATTAAATTGTATAACTAGACCTGAAGAATTGATTCTAGATTAACACAATCGTAGTCACTGGTGTAGACTGTGCAATCATCGGCAAAAAGGTCACAAGAAGAGTGTTTAAGATGAAGTGGAAGATCATTGATATAGATAGCAAAGAGCAACGGGCCTAGAATAGAACCTTGCGGAACATCAGTGTCAACTGTAGCAGAATTTGATAGAGAACTGTTGAAGAATACTACCTGTTGTCTGTCTGAAAGAAACGATGCAATTAATTTTATTAGTTTAGGGTGCAATTTATAAGTCTTTATTTTTCTTACAAGAATATCATGGTCAATCATATCAAGTGCCTTTTTTAAGTCGACAAAGATTGCACCACATAATCTGTCGTCATTTATGTTTACTAACAAGTTTTCTGTCATTTTGGTAAGAGCTGTGTGGCAGGAATGATTGGGTCTAAAGCCTGACTGACTGTCTATGAGTAAATTGTTCTCTTGCATGTGTCGTAGAGTTATTTTCTGTATTTGTTAGGACGACGTTTAATTTGTAGAAAGATCTTTACTTTTTTCATTTGTTATGAAGATATTCTTCTTATTCTTCTTCTTCGTTCGCTTCTACCACCAAGACCACACTGTGATCCTACTGAATTTACGCCTGTGGTCTTCGTTAAGTCCCGTGGTCCCCCGTGCGGTTCCCGAAAGGGCCACACGAGATCCCCAAGAGGATCACAAGAGGTTCAGAGTATCGCAGGGCTTGAGCCTGTATTCTTGGTGGGTCTCAGAAGCGGGATTGCGTGACACTGTAGTTTAGTCTATAGTTGGACTTTCTCATCGGAAAATCTCGATGTGCTTTTGATATCAATATATCCCCGCTGGGTGAGAGGTGGTAGCCCACCCAGGCCAGAGTTGGACTTTCTCACCGGAAAAACTCGACGTGTTTTGAGATACCCGTGTATCACCGCCGGGTGAGAGGTGGTTGCCCATCCAGTCCAGAGTTGGACTTTCCCACCGGAAAACCTCAGCGTGATTAGGATACGCAAACATCCCCGCCGGGTGAGAGGTGGTTGTCTATCTAGACTGCCCTGGTCCAGTGTCTCCGACTTCAGCATTTTGTGGTCGTGGCCGCTACCCTTCCTAGTTGTGACCAGGATGGAGCTTTTGTCCAGGAGGATGAATCCTCGCTACTAGTGACTTCCGCCCCTGGGTTGAGCCGGTTTAGGCATATTATCCCAATATGGGCGTGTTTGGGACGTGACCGACCTCTAGAGCAGAGGTACCGTGACATGAGTAGCCTTCAAGATTCACCCCTGGTGTGAGCCGGTTTAGGCATAATTCACCAGTGTAGGTGTATATCAGGCGTGACCGACCTCTAGAGCGGAGGTGGTGTGACATGTCTAGCCATCAAGTTCCACCCCTGGTGTGTGCCGGTTTAGGCATATTTCACCAGTATGGGTGTATATCGGGCGTGACCGACCTCTAGAGCGGAGGTGGCATGACATGCCTAGCCATCAAGTTCCACCCCTGGTGTATGTCGGTTTAGGCTTATTTCACCAGTGTGGGTGTATTTCGGACATGGCCGGCCTCTAGAGCAGAAGCGCCGTGGTATGTGTATCTCTAGCAGCGGTACTATTGGACATACCGATTAAACTTCACTTTATCCTTTCCTTCACCTTTTCACATCAGCTCCGCGCAGCAACACTTATTTCTTTTTCCGCAGTTTCTTCTTTGACCGCGAGGAGCTTCACTCCACGCGCGGCATCCGAAGAGTCTCGCCAGCAGTGTCTTAACCTCTGGGTTAAGCCGGTTCAGACATTTCACCCGATATGACTGCACTCAGGACGTGGCCGACCTCCAGACCAGAGGTGCCGTGATTTGACTGTTTGCTTCGCTTTATCCTTTCTATCACCTTTTCTGCAGTGATGCCGCGCGGCAACCCCATTTGCACCTTTCTTCACTGGCCGGGAGGAGCACCGCTCCACGCACGGCAGCTGAAGAGTCTCGCCAGCAGCGGATTAAGATATTCATTGTCCTGTATGTTATGAAGATCCTTCTTTTCTGTCTGTTGGAATGATCTTTATTTTCTGCATCTGTTGGAACAATCTTTATTTTTCTGCATCTGTTGGAATGTTTTTATTTTCCATATATGTTAAGAGGATCTTTACTGTCTTATTTGTTAGGAACATCTTTACTGTGTCTGTTATAAAGATCTCCATGTTTGGCAAAAACATCTTTACCTTTCTGTGTGATAGAATGTCCTTATTTTCTGCATCTGTTAGAATGATCTTTATTTTCCTCGTCTGTTTGAATGTTTTTATTTTCTGCATCTGTTAGAAAAATCCTTACTTTCTGTATTTGTTAGACCTTTATATTTCTGCATCAGTCAGGAAGATGTGTATCTTTCTGTATCTGTTATGAATGTCATTATTTTTCAGTGTTTATTAGAGCATTTCCATTTATTTCTTGCTTACACTGAGTCTGGGGTGGGGCACGGTCCATGTGCTCCATAGTGGTTCTCAATCCTTTCTTTGGCTGTACACCTCCCTTCTGACCTGAGAACAGCTATGTGTAGGTCCCATTAAAAATAAAGCAATAAACAGATCCCAGATAATGCTAAGATTAAAAATAATTTTTAAAAAAATCGAGCCATTTCATTTGCTGGTCCGCGGGCTCCAAAAATCACTGTGTAGACTGCCTATAGGTCTACTTCTAACAGTAATTTTTAGATGTGATAATGTTGAAACAACTGTATCACCGGCATTTAATTACTTTATAAATTTTCAGTGGTTATTTGGAAGATCCAGGGAAATGAGTAGTGAAGTAAAGGGAGTGCTGGGAGAAATCAGAATCGGGTGAAAAAAAAAGAAGCTTTTGGAGGTGTTTCTAGGTAGACAATGGAGCAGCCACCTGAAAAAAATGTTGGGAACCACTGATATAAGAGAGTAAGAGGTTGGGCATACAATTTTTGTCATTTAAAATAAATCTTACTCAAGTTTATATAGTATTAGTGGTTCTAAGGACTGCAAACGCGCCACAAACAGCCTCTGGCAGTCAAGTCCAGCTCCTGGCCTTCCCGTGGCAGAACTGTTTAAACTGACAGGAGAAGGGGCGAGGGCGAATATCTGGCGCCTGAAAACCAGTTACTTAGGGTAGATGAGTGTCACGTTTGGTAGCTCATCTGCCGCTGTTGGCGAAATCTTCAGCTGCCGTGCGTGGAGCGGTGCTCTTCCCGGCCAATGAAGAAATTTGCAAATGAGGTTGCCGCGCAGCATCACTGCGGAAAAGGTGGTTGAAAGAATAAAGCGAAGCAAACAGTCAAATCACGGCACCTCTGGTCTGGAGGTCGGCCACGTCCTGAGTGCAGTCATATCGTGTGAAATGCATGAACCGGTTTGTCCCAGAGGTTAAGTCACTGCTGGCTTGACTTTTCAATGCCGCGCGTGGAGTGAAGCTCCTCCCGGTTAAGGAAGTAAATGCGGAAATAAAGGTTGCTGTGCGGCGCCGATGGGAAAAGGTGGTGGAAAGTGAAGTTTAACCTGGTATGTCCAGTAGTATCGCTACGAGAGCTATACCACGGCACCTCTGCTCTAGAGGCCGCCTACGTCCGAAATACACCTACACTGGTGAAATATGCCTAAACCGGCACACACCAGGGGTGGAACTCGATGGCTAGACATGTCATGCCACCTCCGCTCTAGAGGTCGGTAACGCCTGATAAACACCCATACTGGTGAATTTTGCCTAAACCGGCTCATACCAGGGGTGAATCTTGAAGGCTATGAATGTCACAGTACCTCTGCCCTAGAGGTCGGTCCCGTCCCAAACATGCCCATACTGGGAAATGCCTAAACCGGCTCAACCCAGGGGTAGAAGTCACTAGTGGCGAGGATTCGTCCTCCTGGACAAAAGCTCCATCCTGGTCACAACTAGGAAGGGTAGCGGCCACGACCGCAAAATGCTGAAGTCGGAGACACTGGACCAGGGAAGTCTAGATAGGCAACCACCTCTCACCCGGCGGGGATGTCTGCGTATCCTAATCACGCTGAGGTTTTCCGGTGAGAAAGTCCAACCCTGGACTGGATGGGCAACCACCTCTCACCCGGCGGTGATACACGGGTATCTCATAACACGTCGAGGTTTTCCGGTGAGAAAGTCCAACTCTGTCCTGGGTGGGCTGACGCCTCTCACCCAGCGGGGATGCACTGATATTCCAAACACGTCGAGGTCTTCCGGTGAGAAAGTCCAACCCTAGACCAAACTGGTGCAATGAAAACCACGGTGTCACGCAATCCCGCTTCCGAGACCCACCAAGAATACAGGCTAAAGCACTGTGATACTCTGAACCCCTTGTGGTCCTTCGTGGAACTCATGTGGTCTATTTTGGACCACACAGGGGACCACCGGACCAAACGAGGACCACATGTGTGAATTCAGTAGGTTCACAGTGCGGTTTTTGGTGGTAGAAGTGAACGAAGAAGAAGAAGAAGATATAGTATTAGTAAAGGTAAAATCTCCATTTCCATGACATTAAGGCATGTTGGGGATATGATGTTAGGCCCGTATTTCCAAGACCTTCTGCACATGAAAGTCTGATGTGGTCAGTATCATGCTTGGCTGCATTTACCTTCCCAGATTTCCCTAGTATCCATTTTTTGAGGCTGGGTTGTCCCCAGGTGTGTACCAGAAAAAATCCTTACTGTTGGGAATTGAACCCCATACCACTGGGTCAGTGAGCTGAGTGATATTTATAGCGTACACATACTAAACTTAGAGTGTTTGATAGGATTCAAAATTGACTGATAAAAGACAGAATGTCAGACATATTTCTGTAGCCAATTCTCCAAACTTTGACAATAAAAGTTTTTTCATTAACAGCTTTGTGACCGTCCGTCCGTCCATCTATGTTCTTGGTCGACAATCAGCTAAGCAATCACTGCCCACTACACCTTGTGGCGTCTTACAGGGCAGCATCATCTTATGTATATTACGGACATAAAGAATGAAAACAGGTGGGTAGATCAAACGAAGAACAGGGGGAAACAGCAATACCACTCCGGCAATGCGGTCTTGCTAAATGTCTCATTCATTCATTTGCATATCCCTTGCGGAACTTTGCCTCCCTAACAGCACTCCCGTAGGCCTCTCGGTTGTGAGCAAGATGGCCTGCAGCTGCTGCATCCATTTACAGATCGTCAACGATGTCCTGCAGCCATCTTCGTTTTGGTCTTCCTCTCTTTCTTTTTCCCCATTATGCATCCTTCCAAGATGTTCTTCTCTAGATTATCATGTCGTTTAATGTGTCCAAAATAGTTAAGTTTTCTCTCTTTAATCCTCTTTACTAGCCAGCCTTCTTCAATATTAAGTTCTTGTAGTATGGATATATTTGTTCTTGTCTGTGTCCACGATATTTGGAGAACTCTTCTAAATGTCTGCTATTATAAAATACATGTCCGCTATTTCCAAACACGTGACCCATATTGTCCCATATATTCTTTTCCAACTCCACTGGAGATTGAATTTAAGATGGTAATGGACAAGTACGCATAGTCAAGATCAATAAATAAGAAAACATAAAGGTAGTTCCATCATGAATTAGAGCAATGTTTTTCAATCTTGTTTTTTTTTCTTCATACATTTTTGCCATTTATATGTGGTTCTATCTCTTGGACTGCTTTATTTTAATTCTTGACAGAAAAACTTGGATTAGCTTCATGGTTTCTATGGGCCAGGAGATACCACTGAGATTAGCTTCATGGTTTCTATGGGCCAGGAGGTACCACTGAGATTAGCTTCATGATTTCTATGGGCCAGGAGGTACCACTGAGATTAGCTTCATGGTTTCTATGGGCCAGGAGGTACCACTGAGATTAGCTTCATGGTTTCTATGGGCCAGGAGGTACCACTGAGATTAGCTTCATGGTTTCTATGGGCCAGAAAATACAGCTGAGATTAGCTTCAAGGTCTCATTATGTCAGGAAATACAGTTGAGATTAGCTTCATTGTTTCTATAGGTCACAAAATACAGTTGAGATTAGCTTCACTGTTTCTATAGGTTACAAAATACAGCTGAGATTAGCTTTATGGTTTCTATGGGCCAGGAAATACAGTTGAGATTAGCTTCAAGGTCTCATTATGTCAAGAAATACAGTTGAGATTAGCTTCAAGGTCTCATTATGTCAGGAAATACAGTTGAGATTAGCTTCAAGGTCTCATTATGCCAGGAAATACAGTTGAGATTAGCTTCAAGGTCTCATTATGTCAGGAAATACAGTTGAGATTAACTTCAAGGTCTCATTATGTCAGGAAATACAGTTGAGATTGGCTTCAAGGTCTCATGGACAGCAGATGTACTGATTTTAAACAGTTACACATTCCATTCTTAACAGTCAGTGAAGTTCACAGTTATCTCTTAACCTTAAAAAACAACAATACAGCTGGGCCTGATGATATTAGTAATAAGATCTTACGTTATGCTGCACCTGTCATTTCACATACACTAACATATATTTACAACCAGTGCATTGCAAAATGCTATTTCCCTGAGGCTTTTAAAACTGCTAAGGTGTATCCTCGCTTTAAATCTGGCTCATCCAACAATCTTACCAACTATAGACCAATATCCATATTATCGTCATTATCAAAACCACTCGAAAAACACATACACAAAATAACTCTACGACACATGCAAGAGAACAATTTACTCATAGACAGTCAGTCAGGCTTTAGACCCAATCATTCCTGCCACACAGCTCTTACCAAAATGACAGAAAACTGGTTAGTAAACATAAATGATGACAGACTATGTGGTGCCATCTTTGTCGACTTTAAAAAGGCATTTGATATGATTGACCACGATATTCTTGTAAGAAAAATAAAGACTTATAGACTGCACCCTGACCTAATAAAATTAATTGCATCGTTTCTTTCAGACAGACAACAGGTAGTATTCTTCAACAATTCTCTATCAAATTCTGCTAAAGTTGACACTGGTGTTCCGCAAGGTTCTATTCTAGGCCCGTTGCTCTTTGCTATCTATATCAATGATCTTCCACTTCATCTTAAACACTCTTCTTGTGACCTTTTTGCCGATGATTGCACAGTCTACACCAGTGACTACGATTGTGTTAATCTAGAATCAATTCTTCAGGTCGAGTTATACAATTTAATTAGATGGAGCAAAAATAATGGCATGATTATAAACACAGATAAAACAAAATCAATGCTCATAACAACAAGACAGAAACTACAAAACGCAACAAAAACAACACTTCGGCTCTGTACAGAAACATCACAGACAGAAAACGTTAGCGAGCACAAAACACTAGGTCTTATTATTGACCAACATCTGACCTGGAACTCTCATGTGCAATGTCTAATAAAACTCATCGCACAAAAAGTATACCAGTTAGCTAAAATTAAGCACTTCATCGATCAAGACACTAGGAAGACATACTACATATCACATGTACAAACACATTTAGACTATTGCACAACAGTTTGGGATGGTTGCTCAGTGTCAAATACAAAGAGGCTTTGCTCTCTCCAAAAGCGAGCAGTAAAGCTCATTAGTGACAAAGATCAAGCACAAACAACTAACCAGCACAAACGTATCAAAATACTACCCCTTAAGAACAGGTTACTCTTCAACAAAGCCAAGTTAGTACATCAGATTCTTTCACGGCATGCCCCGCCTTATCTATGGAACCTGTTTAAATTTAGCCCAAAGTGCAGCCAACGCTTGAACAACATATGTCTTCCAAAACCTAGACTTGATCTTTACAAGAAAAGCTTTAGTTATTCTGCTGCTCATCTTTGGAATACCCTCCCATCCTATATAAAAAATATAAATTATACTCCTTCCTACAACTATAAGCTTTCCCAGTATCTATCTGATGTCGACTACATGCCTCCATGAATTATAAAACTTAAAAGTTATCTTAAGCTGCTCTTACAGACACAGAATACAATTAATTGTTTTCTGTATAGTCCCGAAAAGTCCCCTGTATAGTAGATAGTCATTTATAATGTATGTAGTTACTTCTATACTGAGTGAATGTTTAAGAGCGAAACGTAAATGTTATATTTTATTTTATGTCTCTCAGCTTCAATGTTAGTTATGTTTGTTATATGAACAGCATATTTGTAGAATGTCTGGAATAGAGTGAAAGATGTATGATAAAGGGCAGAATGTCAGACGGGCCTGCGTGCCCAATTCTTAACCCTTTTGAAATAAAGATCAATCAATCAATCAATCAATCATTATGTCAGGAAATACAGTTGAGATTAGCTTCATTGTTTCTATAGGTTACGAAATACAGTTGAGATTAGCTTTATGGTTTCTATGGGCCAGGAAATACAGTTGAGATTAGCTTCAAGGTCTCATTATGTCAGGAAATACAGTTGAGATTAACTTCAAGGTCTCATTATGTCAGGAAATACAGTTGAGATTAACTTCAAGGTCTCATTATGTCAGGAAATACAGTTGAGATTAACTTCAAGGTCTCATTATGTCAGGAAATACAGTTGAGATTAACTTCAAGGTCTCATTATGTCAGGAAATACAGTTGAGATTAACTTCATGGTTTCTATGGGTCATGCACACACACACAAGAATTTTCAACTTAATTCTAGACTTAACTGTGACCTGTTCTGGGGCTGAAAATAACGATTTGTTCACATTTCTGTTTAGTATGTGACAGCCATCATGTGGCAGTGTCTGTGCTCTCTGGTTTCATGTGTTAAGTTTCTCCTATACTGCTCCCTGAGGTTCAGACTTCACAACCACTCAGTCGTAAGCCACACGAAACCAAACTTAACAACCACTCAGTCGTAAGCCACACAAAATAAAACTCCTCAAACACTCCACAAAAACCATATTTCTCTGATTTAATTGTTCACACCTGCACCATTAAAATACCACACATTCTTTGCATTATAAAAGCAGAGTTCAACTGAAAAAAAACAAACAGGCAAAACAAAAAAAATTACACAAATAAAATTTTCCCATAATATAACAAGGTTATCCATGCATCATCCCACTGTTTAACATAAAGAAAAAAAAAAAAGGGTTGTCCAGTAACAGACTAGTGACAATGTCAGTACTTTGTGTAGAAAGATCACACAGTAAATGTTCCTGGACTGGCATTTGTTCCGAACTGTATGGGATTCACTCAGAAGACTCTCAGCCTATGATTATGTTTGGTGACAGCCGTGTCAGGAAGTGAGATACTCTCTTGCCTTTCCCGTAATACACTTGAAGAAGGTGCACTGAATGAATTCAGCTTGGCCAAGAGGGTACAGATCAGCATGTTCTATGTGACGACGGTGGTAGTGAAGTCTATTAAGAAGACCTGTTCTTGAATGTCCTCAATCCCCACCTTCCTTGCCCTATCTGGGGCATAGGTCATCAACAAGGGCTCTCCAGTTATTTCTGTCCGGGGCTGTTTCTTCTATCTATCTCCAGGTTTACTCACTCTTTTTGATCCCTGCTTCGAGGCTTCCTCATCTTACACTGACGGCTGAGAATTCTGGCAGTGACTGCAGAGAACTGGGGCACTGACTGTAGAGAATTCTGGAATGACTACAGAGAATTCTAGAACTGACAGCAGAGAATTCTAGAACTGACTGAGAGAATTCTGGAACTGACTGCAGAGAATTCTGGATCTGACTGTAGAGAATTCTGGAACTGACTGTAGAGAATTCTAGAACTGACAGCAGAGAATTCTGGATCTGACTGTAGAGAATTCTAGAACTGACTGAGAGAATTCTGGAACTGACAGCAGAGAATTCTGGATCTGACTGTAGAGAATTCTGGAACTGACTGTAGAGAATTCTAGAACTGACAGCAGAGAATTCTGGAACTGGCTGCAGAGAATTCTAGAACTGGCTGCAGAGACTTCTAGAAATGACTGCAGAGAATTCTGGAACTGACTGCAGAGAATTCTGGAACTGACTGCAGAGAATTCTGAAACCGACTGCAGAGAATTCTGGAACTGGCTGCAGAGAATTCTGGAACTGACTGCAGAGAATCCAAGTCTGAAGTCACAAGGACATTATTAAGCAATCACACAGTACAAATAATCATTAAACTTTTAAAACCTGTTTTCTTAAAAACACAAATCTCTGTGGCCCGACTCTTACATAAAAATTCACACAAATCAACAATTCAAGCTCTCAAGAATGTTTACCAATATCAAGTGGAAGTTAAAAAAAAAAAACAAACTTCTAAACTCATAAAACGATGCTTCCTATAAAAGAGTCACTCTAAACCTGCAGACATCGCCAGGTAAACCATCAGCATTTGAAACTAATTTTTGTGTGTGTTATTTTGGATTTAACAAATATTAATTACCATCTCACAGTTTGTTGCAGCACACCTTGAGAAAAATATCTACAAAACATTTTCAGAGTTCTGAAAACGAAAAAAATTCACATATAAGAAACAAACTCATTAATTGTAACCTGCAGCTGACTGGCTACCTCCATAGGAATCATCGAACCAACATATTCTCGCCAAATCTGACACTTTGAAATGCTTGTACTTTTATTTACACAAAAACTAAATTAAAGAAAAAAAGCAACGAAAAAACAAAAAAAACAAAAAATCTTCAAATAAGACAGAACCTTACAATATTAATATGGCTTGAGCTATAGCTACTATTACTGATAGAACCAGCCATGAGGAAGTTGCTGATGTTGCTTGGGAAAAATTATCCTGGGCTACTTCCTCTTTCAAGGAAAATCTGTTTCTAAACAGTTTTCTGAGACAAACAAAGATGTATATTGTTGTGTGGGAATTTTTTTTCCTGAAAGAATGTGAGCTGTACACTGAAACTTCTTGATCTCAGCATGAATGAAATTTCAAACATAATCTGAGGATTTCAAACATATTGAAGAACTTACATATATTTTTTAAACTAGCTATTATGAGAGGCTAACTTCGCTAAAATCTAAAATTCTAAAACAGTTACAAACCTATGACTTCAAACTACAACAGTCACAAACCTAGGACCTGAAACTACAACAGTCACAAACCTATGACTTGAAACTATAGCAGTCACAAACCTACAACCTGAAACTACAACAGTCACAAACCTATGACCTGAAACTACAACAGCCACAAACCTAGGACCTGAAACTACAACAGTCACAAACCTAGGACCTGAAACTACAACAGTCACAAACCTATGACCTGAAACTACAACAGTCACAAACTTACGACCTGAAACAACAACAGTCACAAACCTAGGACCTGAAACTACAACAGTCACAAACCTATGACCTGAAACTACAACAGTCACAAACTTACGAACTGAAACTACAACAGTCACAAACCTATGACCTGAAACTACAACAGTCACAAACCTATGACCTGAAACAATAGCAGTCACAAACCTACAACCTGAAACTACAACAGTCACAAACCTAGAACCTGAAACTACAACATTCACAAACCTATGACCTAAAACTATAGCAGTCACCAACCCTGGACTTGAAAACTACAAGTCACCAACCTGCAGCCTGAAACTACAATAGCCATCTACCTGAAACTTTACTCACCAACACAGGACCTGAAACTTTACTCACCTACACAGGACCTGAAACTTTACTCACCAACACAGGACCTAAAACTTTACTCACCAACACAGGACCTGAAACTTTACTCACCAACACATGACCTAAAACTTTACTCACCAACACATGACCTAAAACTTTACTCACCAACACAGGACCTGAAACTTTACTCACCAACACAGGGCCTGAAACTTTACTCACCAACACATGACCTAAAACTTTACTCATCAACACAGGACCTGAAACTTTACTCACCAACACAGGACCTGAAACTTTACTCACCAACACAGGACCTAAAACTTTACTCACCAACACAGGATCTAAAACTTTACTCACCAACACAGGACCTAAAACTTTACTCACCAACACAGGACCTGAAACTCCAACAATCATCAAATCAGGATATGATGGACCAGCAAGCACAAACCTAGGATATGAAGCATGATCACTTGCCACATCCCACAAACCTAGGATATGAAGCATGATCACTTGCCACATCCCACAAACCTACAATTTTACAATATTTCAACAGTGGCCAAGGCTCAGACACTAAGTTTGCTGTGTCTTCTTCTTCTTCTTCAGCTTTCCAAACCATTAAGGCTCACTGCTGCAGGTAAAGCTCGCCTCCATTCCTCTCTATTCCTAATCTTCTCTCTCCAGTTGGTGACACCAATTTCTTTTATATCCTCTTCTATGTTGCCTTTCCATCTCTGTCTTGAAACTTCATCTTAGCATGAATGAAATTTCAAACATAATCTGAGGATTTCAAACATATTGAAGAACTTACATATATTTTTTAAACTAGCTATTATGAGAGGCTAACTTCGTTAAAATCTAAAATTCCAACATACACAACCTAAGACCTGAAACTATAACTATGACCCTGTCTTGTTTTCCTCATCTCTCATGCATACATCATTTTCGCTTGTCTGTTCTCTTCCATTCTTTCTACATGGCCCAGCCAGCGTAGTCTGTTCAGTTTCAAGACATATATAAATTCCTTGGGATTTATATAAGCTGTTCAGTCCAGTGTTCTTTCTAGCTCTCCATTCTCCACTGTTGGTATCCTTTATAGGCCCAAAGATTCTTCTTAGTATCTTGTTCTCAAAGATCTGCAGCTGTTGCTCATCTTTGTTGTACTCCACGTTTCTGATCCATACATGATGGCTGGTCTTATTATAGTTCTGTAGATTGTTATTTTGGTGCTTTGGGACAGGATTTTAACAGATGTTGCAAGGCTGTCTCTCTCTCTCTCTGAACCTTAAGTGCCCGGGGCACATGGGGCTTCCGCAAGGGTTTTTCACAAATGCCTGTCCCTTGCCTTTTTTTCTGCTCTATTTGCAAGGCTGTACTCTGTTTTAATTTCCACATTTACAGTGTTGCTTCTGTTGAAGGTTGTGGCTAGATATTTGTATGTTTCTGCTTTCTTACTGATCATCTCTCCAACATTTATATGATCTGGATCATTCTGTCTCTGGTCTCTTGATATCTTCATATACGCTGTCTTATCTTGGTTAATGGTCAAGCCCACTTTCAGTGCCACATCTCTCAGGTGTATGCAGGTATTGCTGACTTCTTGCATACTCCCCCCCCCCCCCCCAACTAGGTCGATGTCATCAGTGTATCCTAATATTTTAGCTTGTTCTTCTGTACTGCTTTCTTCTTTCATTTTTCTGAATACCTTTTCTAGTACTAGGTTGAATAGTAATGGAGATAATGTATCTACATCACAAAAACATACTTCTGAGGATGTGGAACTGTGTCTAACATCCGCATATTCAACGGTATTCCAGACGTGATTCTGGACTATGCCCGGCTGATCACAGTAATGGACTTTTGTGGCCAGGAGCACCACAGAATGGTGAAGCTAAATGAACCTTGCCAGATTGTGATAATTCTGCGGGGAAGAGTCTTGAGCTAAAACAGCACTCAGCAGCTTGCACACATGACAGCAGCCTTTGAACGTGGGAAACCACTTCTCAAGGCTTTACTGCATGTATTCTTAATCGTGAAAGTGTTCTTAAATATTGAATTGAAGTCCACGACTCCATACCAAAATTAAGTGAAGTACAAAAAAAATGAAAAAAAAAAAAATCAACTGCTTCCAAGATATCCCACAGTTCATAGTTGTTTAATACTTAAAAAAAAAAAACTATGAAAAACAGCCAAACTCTTCATGTGTCAAAAATTTATAGAAGGGAGGTTTCTAATTTAACATACTACTCCTGCAGCCAAAAACCACATTCAGCTCTGAAAAAAAGCTGACAACCATTAAGAAATCAAGAAATTCTCAGTGCAATATCGAAAGCAAGGTATATCTCTCTTACAATTCACATATTCAGAAATTTACAAATATCTCTTTTAACATGCATTCACATTACAAATTTCTTGCAAAATGCCCCATCACAATTTGAAAAACAACAACCAACAAATTATCGTCATTACCAACATTATCATCATTTGCTTCAATAAATCATCAACACGTGTTATCAACAGCACACTTCAAACAAAAAGAAGCTCACAACTACAAGACAATCAACAACGATTTAAAATCTCACAACAAGAAAACCAACTTTGAAACAAAGCACTCCCTTATTTCAAGAAAAATGTCAAATGGTTATTACAAACACCCAAAACTAATAAGCTAACTTTTGCCGTATAAATATCCCTACTGTGCTGATCAATCCCCATCCCATATTTAAAAAAACAGGGCGGGGGTGGTGGTGGCGGTGGTGCTGGGGTAACGGGTCATAGGGAAACAACTACTATGAAATATTCATTTGCGGTCAACTTCCTTCATACTTTTTTGTTTTTGTGTGCATAATCATCGCCCAAAGAAATTATTGGTCACATAAGAGTAATAAGCTGTGCTGAGAGTAAGGAAATCACTGTAATGGAAGAGTAATGAAGAGCAGCGGCACAGGATTCAGAAGCCTCTGAAGTCACTACATCAAGCACGTGAATGGAAACCGAGGCGGAGTCAGGGGGTAGTGGAATGACAGGTAGCCCATGATAGCACCACCGTGACAGATTCACGGCATATGCTTCGTAAGATTGAGAAGAAATTTGCTTAAAATACACAGGGCTCATCTGTGACGAGTCTAACGTGGACTTACTGACCAGATCATATGGGAGTACGTGGAAATGAAATGCCTGCTGAACAGGCTAAAATAAAAGGCAGGCTGAGAATGGACATGGGTGACATTGCCGAAACCGTATTGGACAGACTGTGAGAAAATGAAGAGTGGGAATAGATGGACAATGTTGTTATAAGGAGACTTGGAACTGGGACAAATTAAAGGCGCTGGCAGGAAATCCGAACTGTGGCAAAAATGTATCACAAACAATCAACATTTGACAGGAACGACTAGCAAACAAACTGTTTGGTGGATGCTGTAGCATGCAGCACAGCATATATGGGGCTGTCCTAAATGCAGTGGCACCAGAGTCTGAATTCTGAACCTTAAATCATCAGTCCTCTGTACTCCCACTGGAACATAAGGTATCTACAAAGGTTCTCCAGTCAATCCTGTCTTAAAGCAAGTCAGGATACATCAGACCATGTCTTTTTTGCTTCTTTTAGTTCTTTCAAGATGAAAAACTAAATTACTGGCAAGGACCTCAGTCTGCAAGTTGGACGAGATACTGCCCTATTCAGTTACTTCATCTTGGATGATAAGCAGGACCAACATAAACTTCTGTAAAATCTAAACCAACATACAGTCTTAATGTTATTGCTTTCTCACAGATTTCTAGCATGTTTTCGAAAATACAACCTGACTAAATGTTTTACATGACATCACATAAAGTTTATACACACAGATAGTTTTTGGGTATAAATACATTTAAGATTAATAAAGCTGTTCCTACTTCTGTAGGATAAATACACAATCACAGATGATTATTATAATAATAAAAATTAAAAAAGAATTAACAAATAAGATAACCAGGAATAACAACATGGATAAACAAGTAACAAACAAGACCAAGTTATAAACAAGGAATCTTTATATACATGACATTTCATGATAAGGACTCAGACATGCTGACTCTGGGCTCGGAAGGAAAACAGGCTGTATGTGGGCTTGGGAAGATTACTGTCTGTGGGTTTGGAAAGAAAACTGCCTGCTTGAGGGCTAGGAAAAAATACTGTCTGTGGGTTTGGACAGAAAACAGCCCGTCTGCTGGTTTGAAAAGAAAACTGAATGTAGGCTTGGAAAGAAAACTTTTTACTGCGTATAGGATAAAAAAAATGTATGAAATGTGAGCAGAATGTGTTTCAGGTGGTTTCAGAGATCGCCGAAGAACAGTGCGGCTTTGTCGAAGGAAAAGGTACAAGTAACGCCATATATGCAATGAGAACATTGATGGAGAGATCAACAGAAGTAAAGATGGACCTATACTTATGCTTCATAGACTACTGTAAAGCATTTGATAAAGTGAGACATACAGAAATTATAAGAATGCTGGAAGACATCAACATAGATGGGAAAGATCTGAAGCTCATCAAAAAACATATATTGGCAGCAACGAAGGATGAGAACCAAATAGGAGCATTCCAAGACATAAAATTGGGAGTGAGACAAGGATGTGTTCTATCTCCTGGCCTCTTCTCCTTGTACAGTGAAAACATAATGAGAAATATAGAGAACATGCCAGGAATATCAACTGGTGGGTACAACCTTAACAACTTAAGATATGCAGACGACACAGTTCTGATTGCTAAAAGTGAAGGGGAGCTACAGGCTCTTCTGGATATCGTGGTTCGTGAGAGTAAAAATAAAGGTCTCAGCTTGAACAAAAAGAAGACTGAAGTGATGGTCATCTCAAAGAAAAGAACACCATCAAAGTGTAGCATTACCATCGATGGCACAAATATGAAACAAGCTGATATACTCAAGTACTTAGGAACGATTATAACAACTGATGGGAAATGTCACCAACGAAATAAAAAGCAGATGTGCTCAGGCCAAGTCAGCATTCCAGACAATGAGACACATCTTGTGCAACAGATCCATATTGACGGAAACAAGATTCTGAGTATTTAAATGTTACATCAAGCCAATTTTGTTTTATGAGTGTGAAGCATGGTCTAAGAATAAGAGAGTACAGCGAGAAATGGAGGCCATGGAAATGTGGTTTACAACAAGGATGTTGAAGGTACCATGGACAGCCAAGAAAACCAATGAAGAAGTCTTAACAGAGGCTGGAGTTAAAAAGCAAATTATAGCAAAGATCAGAGGCAGACAAGTGAGACTTACTGGACATTTCCTGAGAAGAGGAAAATTGGAACACACTGTGGCAACTGGAAAAACTGAGGGAAGAAGAGACAGGAAGACAGATAGAGAAGTTGTTGGATGTGCTGTCAGTGTGGCTAGGAAGAAAGTCACCGGTGGATCTCATAATCAAGTCTAAGACATGGAATGTGGAAAGAAATGATCGCCTACGCCACGCAGCATGGCACTTAGAAGGTCTTTGGAATACTTCTTCAGAATGGGAAATATTCTTTGCTGTGGTCATAATATAATGCAAAAATAACCTTCACAATTACTGCTAGTAATGCATTTTCCCATGGCTGTGAAATAAAAGCTTCTGCCTGAGTAAAGAGAGAGTTTCGCTGTCTCTTCTAAATGAAAAGTTAGTTTTTTTGTTTTTTTTAGTGTAAGCTGCATTGAATTGTGGGAAGTCTTAGAAGCAGTGCACCAGTTAGTTATCAGCAGACAGAACACCTGAGTACTGAAGTGGTTAGTGTGCTTATTACATGATGAAAGCTCGAGGTTCGAATCTGGGTGGAATCACTCCGGTCACTCAGCTGAAAAAATGGATACCTGACTCCGTTTGAAGGTGGCCAGGTTGTGGCGGTGATCACATCACCCTTCCAGTGTGCCAAAAAGATGAAGGAAAATAAGGGCACATAACCCCCAGGTTTCTCTCTGTCATTTTGATGTCAAGGTAGATGACATCATGGACAAATACAATGACTCTATCTGAGTCTCCCGGTCATCTTGCCAGTCTGGCTGCACTTCCATTGTTGATGCACTTGGCCATCAACACTCTCAGCCCGACACAGATTGAAAGACTCGAAAAGATGCAAAATGAAGCCCCATGTATGACGATGAGAGTCCCCCTCGATTTTCCCACCACGAAGCATAGAATCAAGATTTGGAGGGCATGCACATACCTCGGGATAAGGGCAGATACACAGCACCCATTACACGGAGAGTTCACTGAAGAAATGGGATACAGGCCGAGGAGGGGGCAAAGCTTGGATGGGTCGGGTGGAAGGCATCGTCCAACAGGTCTGCAGACTGACCAGCATAAAAATCCTGGCGCAGAATGGACAGCAGCGCCTTCAGGTTTCAGAGACATCTTTTCACTGTCACTGTCACTGTCACGCTCAACACAGAGCAGAGTCAGGTCGTCATCAATGTGGACGCAAGCAAAAACTTAAATGACGCACGTGCTATGATCTACACAGATGGGTCTGCTGTGTGCCATGTGCGGAGCGCCCGGGCATTTATCACATGCTCTGTGGCAGAACAATCTAGGAAGCCAGCGGTGCCTGCACGATGATGGCCAGCAGCATGATGATGGAGATGATGAAGGGATTTACTGGCTGGGATTGCAGGATTACACTTGTGTCTGTGTGCCAAGTGGCTCAATGAGGACGATCTGAAAGCTTCAGACAGGACCAATGTGCAGGCAGTGGCTGGAGTCCTGGCGGAGGTCAAAGATTCAGTGCCACCTTTATTTTGATACCTGATCATGCTGGTGTCCCAGGCAGTGAGAGAACTGGCAGAGTGACTGGTTTGGTCACCATAACAGATGGCCAACTTATCGACTGTACCGATATTGTTAATGCCCTCAGAGAACTTTGAGAGTTGACTAGGCATCACCATCTCAGATGTACAAACGGGAGGTGAAGAATGACATCGCAAGGACTGACTGGTATTCCCTATATGTGAGAGGAATCATCAGTCCACATCGTAAATGTGCTGTATGCTTATAGTGAGGAGATTGGAGCACTTATGAATGTGTCCAAAGTGCAATGATTACAGAATAACACATCTTTTTGACACGATTATTTTTTTACCTACTGTCCTGTATATTTGGTACTTAACTCTTTCATAATCATTCTTTCTAAAGCAAAGACCTTCTGTGGAGCTCCGAGTTTATTTACAGCTCTATCTCTTAAGAGAATGTTATTTTTGTACCTTCAACCTGCTCCTTCTACCAGATGAAATGTTCACAAGATATTTTCATGCGCGAACAGGTAACCAACCAAGTGTGGGAATATGGGCACTAACGACATGATGATGCATCATGGGTAAACAAAGCAGAAACATTAGCAAACATAAATAGAAAGTTTTATAGCCATTTCTACAGCTATGTGACTGGGACACCAGCAGGTGGGTGATTGGGACACCTGCAGGTAGGTGAGTGGGACATCAGCAGCTGGGTGATTGGAAAGCCTGCGCTGGACTCGAAGCACTGACCTCCATGTGAGAGATGAGCGCACACAAACTAAAGAAAGCTATGCACTTCATGGACAGTAAACAATGACAACTAAACAAAGTTCTCTCACTGTAATGCCATAGAAAATGAGGAGGCTGATGCAGAGAGAGAGGTGAAGAGCTCCCCCAGGTCGACACAAGCCTATCATATGATGAAACAAAAACACTGATTAAAGCCAAGTACAAGAACAAATGGGGAAAAGAACATCCAAGACACCAGAAGAGTGATGCCTACTAGAAGCTCAGCAGAAAAGAACAAGTCAAGATCTTTAGACTCAGAACAGGCCACAGAAGATCGAGGCAGCACACACATAACAGCCTCAAGGTAGCCACAACCGACAAATCCGCCTGTGGTACTGACAAAATGGCTGCCCAGCATCTGTTACAGGACTGCCCTTCGTTTGAAGAGCCGAGAAGGTGTATCTGGCTGTCACCTGTACCAATCCATGACGAGCTGCATGGTGACTTCGACAACCTTAGATAAATGGCAGCATTCTTCTAAGACTTCCAAGCTGATGTCAGAAAGTGTTCGAAGAAGAAGAAACAAAGTTCTGGACTAGTAAAAACTGAAAATATAATGTAACAGACAGCATAATAAACATAATAAAAGTTGTACAGAAGATTTATACACCTGGACATAAAGCAAATGTACAGAAGAGCAGTATACCTGGACATAAAGTAAACATACAGAAGATTAGCATACCTGGACATAAAGCAAACACAGATGGCAACCATATCACCAAACAAAAAATCATATGGTGAACTTTTGGCGGGGGAAAAGGCCATTAGAGCTAGGAAGATGTGGCAAAAGACCGAGTCACGTGGAGAGTGATTGCATAATGGTGCAGCATCATTTGAGGAAGAAACAACAGCCACAAACTGCGGAGGAAACAGAAAAAAAAAATGACGCAAGCTTCAGGAACCTGAACCCTACAACTTCAGGAACCCAAACCCTACAACTTCAGGAACCTGAACCCTACAACTTCAGGAACCTGAAACCTACAACACAAATATTGTTTGCCATTATCACGGCTGATCACGCAAATCCAACATTTGTAGAATCAGCCATAAGAGAAGATGTCGGGCAAAACGGTGGTCGGTGACATCTGCCCGTTTCCAAATCACTTTACATGAGGCCCCTTTTTATAAGTGTTATTATAATCAAAGCTATATCCCAGGGAAAAATCCAAGGCAAAACTGCGGGCAGGAACAATGATATAAATGGTCAGGCAAACATTAAGACATGGACAGGAGCAAGTCCTGATGTACCAACATAGCAACAGACAATGAAACCTGGAGATCTGTCGAACTCCACAGATGAGACAGTGCTGAATGGCATTGTAATAGTCTATACATCTATAATTATGAATAATTATATATAACAGTTTCTCATTATAATTTCATCTCATAAACTAAACAATGAATGTACACAAACATTCTGAATGTTTTTTTTTTCTCTTCACAAAAATAAACAATAATAAATAATAATTTGTTGTATTTGAACCACATATATATTTACAATTTTACCATATACATATAAACGCATGAAATCTAATTAATAATAACTGCTCTCAACAGATATTAACACATTATGTGAGAGAATATTCCTGATGACATATTGACTTTATTATTCATTTTCTGAACACTCCATGATGGAATGCCTCCGATAAAAAGTAAAACATCGTCGACAACAAGTTGTAAGCCAGAAAAACATCGGATAAAACAACCATATATAATGTAAAATTTACATATGAAAGCTGGGCTGTTGAGTCGAAGTGTGAAATCTTTGATTTCGACTCCTTTAATTTTCTACCATCCAATTCTGACTCTTTCATAAATGATACATTTCTACTGAGTCCATAGCCCTGCATGAAAGCAATTACATTTATTAAGCAGTAAAACAGGTCATCCGTGCAACATGATCTAGCAGGAGCATTCTGATCTCTCCTCAGCAGGGCTAGAACCAATAGCCGACTGCAAACCTCGATGCTGGGGACTGTCTCGTAACTGAACGGCGTCCCTCGAACTGAAAGTTGCGGCTTGGACCGGCATCATAGGCTTGGCGTTCTTCAGTTTGTGAGCTACGGTCATGAAAATGGCATCCACGTGGTTGGCTTTGTCATCATCTTTAGCCGACGTTTCAAACAGGGGCATGCCATGGGTGTCCGCAAACTTCTGTGCCATGTTGGTGTTGACTGCCACTCGGTCAACCATGTCGCATTTATTTCCCACCAATATCCGAGGGATATGTTTGTTCAGGTTGTGTCGGTCACATTCCTCTATCCATTGGTTCATGTTCTCAAAGGAGCTCATCTGAAATGAAAGAAAAGAAAAAAACAATAGCAGCAGACAGCACATGGACTGACGAAACTGAGGCAGCAGTAGGAAAGGTTTCTTACAACACTAGGAAAATAACTGATTAGAAGAACGTAATTAATGACTGCAACAAGAGAATGACATTGATACAGATGAGTAGACAACATAAAGAGATGGACTAGACTCAGCCTGGCTGGGTGCACTCTTAAGATCTTTCTCTCTCTCTCTGTGAACCTTAAGTGGCTTCCACAAGGGTTTTCCACAAATGCCCTGTCCTTCACCTTTTTTATTCTCTTGCTCAGGTCAGCCTTCTATTACTCAACATTCTTTCTGATGTTCTTCTCCATGTCCACTTTGGTCTACCCTTACTTCTGTTCCCATGAAGCACCCATCTCACTGCCATTTCTGGTAGTGAGTTGTTTACCAGAGAAATCTGGAAAGGTAGATGTGGCCAGGTGTGATACAGACCATATCACACTTTCATGTGCTGAAGGTCTTGGAAATATGAGCCTAACATGGTAACCTAATTTGCCTTATGGCACAGAAACTGGATTTTACCTTACCTTACCTTCAGAAACTGACAATAAACAGGCGACACAGAAACCCAGGTGAAAAGCAAGTCTTGGTTTTCTTCGACTGACCAAAAAATACACAAATGAACTGCAGACCTCTCTTCTCTGAAGATAATACTAAGATGATCTTAAAAGTAAAGGCATATTACTGTGTCAGGTACCATTTTTACAGCTGGATTGAATGGAAGATAGCAGCAGAGAGTTAAGTTTTCTTGCACCACTGCATCAAAAAAGTCCTGGAGACCCACATTTGAATAAAAAAAACAAAAAAACTGCACTGTTGTCCATATTACTCTCAATGATAGAGCAAAGATGCAGTATGATTTAGCAATCGGTGACCACAGCTGACCATGACCCTTTCTCATCCTTCCGTTGGTCCATTTAGTAACAGGCTCAACATGGCCAGTGGGGCTTGGATCAACATAGTCTCTATGACAACGGAGTGTGCACAAGAAGCATTGCACATTTCCCTGCATTCTACTTCCACCTGAAAGTCTTACCTCTGCCTAGAGTCTAACCTCCACCTGAAGTCGTAGAAAACAGCCACAATACTCCATTTCCTGTCCGACATGATGCATATGCTTCGACACCTTGACCACTGGCTACAATGAACATCATGCTTGCAGTTGTGGGGAGTTAGAACAAAATTACTCCCTATTCCTACGCTACATTTATACATTACTCTGAATGTAATAAATTTAAAAAAAAAACAAACAGTGAGGGTAAAGTAATTCTCACCTTAGTGATATCATAGACAAAGATGACTGCATGCACATTGCGGTAGTAATGCTGGACCATAGATTTTCGGAATCTCTCTTGACCTGCAGTGTCCCATAACTGTAGCTGTTAATTGAAAAATTGTGTAAATATCAAAACACAAAATAAATTTAACAAAATAATAACCGATTCTAACATGTCTAACCAGGTTTGGTGACAAAGCTCTTCTGTTTTCCCAGGTACGTTAGTTTTTGTTTGAAATGCTACATTTCTTCTTCTTCTTCTTTGAATACTTTCAGATGTCAACTTGGAGAACTCTAAGAATGCTGTCATTTGTCTCAGACTGTTAAGGTCACCACACAGCTTGTCACAGATTGGTACAGTGATAGCTGAAAATGTTGTCTCAGTTTCTCAAAAGAAGGACAGCATCCTGTAACAGGTGCTGGGTTGTCATTCTGTCAGTACCACAGGTGCTGGGTTGTCATTCTGTCAGTACCACAGGTGCTGGGTTGTCATTTGTCAGTACCATAGGTGCTGGGTTGTCATTCTGTCAGTACCACAGGTGCTGGGTTATCATTCTGTCAGTACCATAGGTGCTGGGTTATCATTCTGTCAGTACCACAGGTGCTGGGTTATCATTCTGTCAGTACCATAGGTGCTGGGTTATCATTCTGTCAGTACCATAGGTGCTGGGTTATCATTCTGTCAGTACCATAGGTGCTGGGTTATCATTCTGTCAGTACCACAGGTGCTGGGTTATCATTCTGTCAGTACCATAGGTGCTGGGCTGTCATTTTGTTAGTACCACAAGTGCTGGGTTGTCATTCTGTTAGTACCACAGGTGCTGGGCTGTCATTTTGTTAGTACCACAGGTGCTGGGTTGTCATTCTGTCAGTACCACAGGTGCTGGGTTATCATTCTGCGAGTACCACAGGTGCTGGGTTGTCATTCTGCCAGTACCACAGGTGCTGGGTTGTCATTCTGCCAGTACCACAGGTGCTGGGTTGTCATTCTGTCAGTATCACAGGTGCTGGGTTATCATTCTGCCAGTACCACAGGTGCTGGGTTGTCATTCTGTTAGTACCACAGATGCATTCATCAGCTATGCCTATCTTAAGCCTGTTAAACCTGTGCTGCCTCAATCTTCTGTGGCCTGTTCTAAGTCTAAAGATCTTGACTTGTTCTTCTCTGCTGAGCTCTCTTCTGGTGACTTAGATGTTCTTTTCCCCATTTCTTCTTGTACTTGGCTTTTATCAGTGAAATGACATGAAATATACGTGAGCCATTATCAGTTTGTTTGTTCAGTTTTTTGAGATTTTTTTTAAAATTGCTGATTCTATAAATATTTCATTGAGTTCAAGAAGTTAGCTCTCATGTCCAGTCTCTTCTTCTCCTTCGTTTGCTTCTACCACTAAGATCGCTCCGTGATCCTGCTCAATTTACTCGATTGGCCCTGTGGTCCCTGAGAGGGCCACAAGAGATCCCCGAAAGGACCATAAGAGGTTCAGATTATCGTGGGGCTTGGGCCTGTATTCTCGGTGGGTCACAGAAGTGGGATTGTGCGACACTGTGGTTTTCGTTGCACCAGTCTGATCTAGAACTGGACATGTCCAGTCTCTGTTTTCTGTGTCTAGTAGCCAGAAGCTAACAGGACAGAGCAGCTGATGTAATGCCCACTGTAACAAGGCACAATAGTGGCTGATCAATAAGATATCTTCCTATGTCCTGGGGCTTACTGTGGCTTTTAGATAACACAGGGCCTACTGTGGCTTTTGGGTAATGCTTACAAGGGGTGACTGATAAGTTCGCTGCCTAAGGTACAACGGATTACTTGTGGACAACTTTTTTCTCAACATAGTCCCCTTGCAAGTTAATGCACTTAGTCCAGCGATCCTGGAGCATACGGATCCCTTCTTTGTAAAAGTCAGCGTCTTGTTCCAGTAGAAAGTGGTCTATAGCATGAATGACATTATCACAATCACTGAGCTCCTTTTTGAGTTTGGTAAACAAGTAATAGTTCGAAGGGGCCAAATCCGGGGAATAAGGAGGATATTCAAGAAGCTGGAAGCTGCATTCATGAATGGCAGCCATTACCACCACCGACTTGTGAACTGGAGCACTGTCTTGATGAAAGATGACTCTTCTCGTCAATTTCCCTTGACGCCTCTCCTTCAATTTGACCCATAGTTGCTTTACAAAATTAGCGTAACAGACCCCGGTGATCATTCCGCCCTTTTGAAGTCTACCAATAGCACACCTTCTGAATTCCAAAAGATGGAAGCCATCACTTTGCCTGAAGACAGAACAACCCTTGCTTTCTTTGGAGGTGGAGATCCAAGATGTTTCCATTGCTTTGACTGTTCTTGGATTTCTGGTTGAAAATGATGAACCCAAGTTTCATCCATAGTCACATATTGTTGAAGAAACTTTTCAGGATCTGCAGAAAAATGGCCAAGATTGTCTCTTGACATGTTGAGACACTGTCGTTTGTGATCAGCTCCAGGAAATTTCGAGACCCACTGAGCAGAAACTTTTGTCATTTCAAGATCATTGTGAATAATGGCATGAACACATTCCTGGGAGATGCCCAACTCAGTAGTAATGTACCACTCAGTTAGTCGTCAATCCCCATTATCATGTCATGGATTCTGCTGGTGGTTTCATCAGTGGTTATAGTTTTTGGTCTTCCTGGACGGGGATCACCTTCCAGACTCTGCCTTCCATGTTTGAATTGAGCTGCACATTTCTTTACTGTGCTGTAAGAAGGGGCACTCTCCCCTAGAGTCTCTACCATATCCTCATGGATCTCCTTCGATGATAAGCCCTTGATGCAGTGGTAGTGAATGACTGCTCGATGAGAAATTGTATCCATTTTCTCAATTTTTGCCACCCCTTACCACTTCAAAAGTCTACCACAGCAAAAATAACTAATGAAGAATGTATGAGAAGAGCTGGAGAGACAAAAAACCTTGTCAGAAAGATAAGAGAGAGACAATGTACTTTCATAGGACATGCAATGAGAAGAGGGGGCATTGAAAATATTATAACAACAGGAAAAATAGAAGGAAGAAGATCAAGAGGAAGACCAAGAGAAATGATACTGGACAGACTGACGGGATGGTGTGAGAGGAGATCACCAACTGAACTGATGGCCTGCATGAAGGATCGGGTACTCTGGAGAAGCATAATAGCCAACGCCAGTCGGCACGGCACCTGATGATGATGATGATTATCACTTCAGTAGCCTGTAAAAAAAAAGTTGGTTGCAGTTAATTTCTTGAAACTTGGTGTTTAATCTCACATTAACCTGATCTACAAATGCACCTAATATCAACTGTGTGTTTCAAGTATTTATACCTTAGGCCGCGAATTTATCAATCAACCCTCATGTCTGATAAACTGCAAAGTATGGATGTCTTACAAGGCCAGTTTTTGTATAGGCTCCACTATAAGCTTTGAAAAGTGAAAAAAAAAGGGGGGGGGGCATGGGAAATTATTTCAATGCAAATGGAGGTGGCAAGAAAAGGTTGAGAAATCCTGTTTAAGATGTTACAGAAATGTAAATTAAGATGTCATCATCATCATCATCTGGTGTCATACCAACATATATTTGGAATCAAAGATTTTTCACACTGTTTCATTACAAGTTCCATTCAATGTTTATGTTCCAACATCTTCACAACATCGACTGCTAATATCATTGTGACTAACAGTTTCAGGAGATATAAATAACAATATCAGATACAAGAAACAACTTCAACTACAAAAAGAAATTACAAGAAACAGCAAAAACTACGAGAAACAACAACAACAACAACAACAACAACAATGAAAATCAAAACCTTCAGGATCTCTCCATCAACATCCAGCTGCTTTTCTCGAAAGTCAACACCGATGGTTGCTTCAGTTTTATCTGGAAACTTCCCACTGCAGAAGCGATACGTTAAGCAGGTCTTTCCGACATTAGAATCTCCGATGACGATGATTTTAAAAATTCTCTTTTGTGCTTGCTTCTCAATGATTCTTACAGTCTCTAAACCAGACGGATCTGTACTGCCACCAGCCGAATTCATTTGGTTTCTCTGAGGATCCATTTCTAATGACTTACTTTACAAAAACTTCGAAAAAACTGACAATATTCTAAGAATTAAAAATATGTTTTGCTATTTAATTTGTATTTTGGCTACGCCTGAGGCAAGACAATGGCAGTATTTACTAATATAAACACTAGGGAAAAAAAATCTTCGTCAATCCACGATATAAACAAAACAAATGAAAAGTCGCCATATTTATCTCTTCCCTGCTGGATTCATCTCTCGAGATTTGACGCGATGGCAAAAATTAAGCATAGTTTATTATTTAAATTAAGACTTTTGTAAACAAATTGATGCTAGATAACAAACGGTCATAAAGATTTACATAATTTTAAATAAAGTGTTATTTTAGTTCAACATGCATAAAATCTCGTTATGTACGAGACTCCATATCCTGCTGTTCCGCCATATCGGAAATTGCACCTCGTGGGTGCATGGAAGTTATAATATCACAGCTTCCTGTAGCTTCTTATTGTACATAAAGTGATCATAAAAATGCCATCCAAGAATCCACTGCCTCCCAAAGAAAATGCTTTCTTTAAACGCATTCTGGTAAGCCGACGGATAGCGAAAACAAACTTCCAAAATATGACCTCCTTCATTCATATCTTCATTCTTTTACCGTCAAAATGCCCAGAAAGTTTAGTGTGATTTTTGTGTTATTAATATTCAGAATGTGGATCTAAGCAACTAGTAGTACAGAAAGGAAGGCAGCCTTCACAAAGAGTTAAGAATGACGTTGCAAAGTTTTTACTAGTGTTGGTTCATGACCGGTCTTTACAACTGTTCGTTTTGTGAGATAGATACAGAGCTGCAGGGTCATGCTTGGAGTTCGTTTGAATCGATCACAGCCCTGTACTTAATTGTTCTTAGTTACTTTCAGAAAGTCTTTCATGTGTGATGTAAATCTTTGTGTTAACGACTTCATCTAGCAGCTTAACGTTGCCTAGTAAAGATCACAATACATTATTATGCACTGCTAATTGTGTAGTTTTTGGTATAGTTAATTTGAAATGAAAAAAATATTTTGATGCAATTATGGAAGGTTTTTTTTTGACACATTATTATTATGAATAAATTAGCATTCCTTGAAAGCTGCCCTTCCAACTACAGGACATAAAATGTTTTGTAATGTGGAAACACTCGAGATGATTAGGAACGAAGGCAAGACTTGAAACCTTTGAATGAGCAGAGAGCCATTTGAACGGGCAGCTGGTGAATGAGTGGAAACCAAAACAATAAGTATCAGTATTACAGCATGGTAATGATATCAGAGAGTTACACTATGAATTACATCATCATACATGTCCATCAAAAATTAAACAAGTTGCACAAATGCCACCATGTGTATTACAGAATTACAGGCAGTATGAGTTACAGAAAATATACCACCCTATGTCTACCAGAAGGATCTTTAGAAGTACTGAAAGATCTCTGCTTATGCTTCATTGATTACACCAAGGCATTCGACAAGGTGAAACATAATGAAATTATTAAAATGCTTGAAGACATCAATATAGACTGCAAAGACCTGAGGATTGTAAAACATCTATACTGGCAGCAAGAAGCAGCAGTTCGAGTTGAAAATAGAACTGGAAAATATCAACCTATAAAACAAGGGGTGGGACAAGGATGTGTACTATCTCCAGATCTTTTTTCTATGTACAGCGAGAATATTCTAAGAATGATCATCACAGAACCAGGCATAAAAATTGGAGGATACAATATTAACAACCTTTGGTATGCTGATGACACAGTACTGGTAGTTGAGAACCAACAAGACCTGCAAAATCTCTTGGATAAAGTCCCTATAGAAAGTAAACAGAAAGGCCTTACTTTGAACATCAAAAAGACAGAGACTGTGGTATCTAAGAAACAGAATCAACCAACATGCAGTATAAAATTAAATGGAACTATTCTAAAGAGGTGCAGAATTCAAATAGCTTGGAGCAGTAATAACCTCAGATGGGAAATACAGAACAGAAATTAGGAACAGAATAGGCCAAGCAAAGACTGCATTTCAGAGAATGAGAAACATATTATGCAACACATCCTTATCAATGAATGTTAGAAAATGAGTCCTAAAATGCTATATTGAACCTATCTTGTTATATGGAAATGAATCATGGACAATAGGCAAGTCTGCACAAAACATCATTGGAAGCAGCAGAAATGTGGTTTATTAGAAGAATGTTGCGAATCCCCTAGACAGCAAAAATAACTAATGAAGAATGTATGAAAAGAGCTGGGAAAAAAAAAATCTTGTCAAAAAAACAACAGGAAAAATAGAGGAATGAAGATCAAGAGGAAGACCAAGAGAAATGATACTGGACAGTCTGATAGGATAGTGTGAGAGGAGATCACCAACTGAACTGATGGTCTGCATGAAGGATCGTGTACTCTGGAGAAGCATAATAGCCAACACCAGTCAGCACGGCACATGATGATGATGTCTACAATGTGTATATGTTACAGAATTACAAACAATATGATTTACAGGGTATGTGGCATCATATGTACCCATCAGAAGCTACATGCCACTGTGTATATGTCACAGAATCACAGACAGTTTGGATTACAGGAAATACACTACATAATCAACAGAAAGCAGACCTAAGGGTTACAAAGAATATAGCACCATGTACACACATATCAGCAGGTTACAATGAACATGGCACTGTGAACACATATGAAGCATTCAAAAATGCCAATGAACTTTATATAAAAAAAATTAACAGTCATCAGTTGATTCAGAGAGGTAATGATCCAGAGAGGTAATCAAGATATACTCTAGCTCAGCTTTTTTGCCCCTGCAGAATCCTTTGAATATTTTTTATTTAAATCCCCATATTTACTGCTGCTCTTTTTTTTGTTGTTGCTTCGAAATAAAATTAAGTATTAATATAACTGCAGCCATTTGGCTTTGTTCTGTATTTGAGAGTTAATAATTTTGAATTGTTAAACAGATGTCACTAAATAATCACATTTGCAGCAATAGGATATAGACGCATTACCCTGCATCTTGGCCTCTGTTACGACCGCCTGTATAAAAATGAAAGCCACCATCTTTTTTGACTATCAACCCCTTGACTTAACTACTCTTCATTCTAGCAAAATTAATGTATTAAGCAAAACAGATGAAGTACACTTACAGATATCAGCATATGAGATTAGGTCAGTAGGACGCCAGACAGTGTAACATAGGCTGTTCTGCTACCCGCTTTTAGCCCGTGCGCGGTGTCAAGAAAAGGACAGCTCAGCTTCCCAGGTAACAGCGTGACCACACATTTTGAGAATGGCCAGTACCAGATTTGGCCAAGTGAGCTGAAAAAAGGAGCGGGGCACTGGCAGGAACACATTGGAAAATAATCTACAGCTTGAGCAAGTTTTAGTAAAACCTCAAGCTTAGTTTTGATCACCATACAAGTCAAAGTACACATGTAACTTGATTTTACTGTGTTACTTAACTCTTTCCTATGCTCTGCCTTAATCAGTTTTCAAGAGAAATTCCGGAAGATAGGAACTGGAAGGAAGTTAATCTGTAATTTAAAAAAAAAAAAAAGGAAAAGAAACAGGGTGGGTTAGAAATATGATCATCTGAACTCCCAATGGAGCATAAGGCATCAACAAAGGTTCTCCAGCCAGTCCTGTCCTGAGCAAGGTGGGATACTTCAAACCATGTCTTTCCTGCTTCCTTTAGTTTCTTCCTGTGTTGTGCGTCTCCATGTCCCCATTGGGCTGCCCTTCTTGAGGTGTCCAAGTCAAGGCGGTATAGGGATGTCTTGTTATATTGTCTGCAAAGATGCAATCCTCTAGATGATTTGTGAGCCCCCAGGTTAATCCCTGTCTGTCTGTCTTTGGTTGCAGTCTTATCCAGTCTGTAATGATCAGGAAAATAAGTGGGGAGAGTATGCATAGAAATATGACGGTTTTCATCTTATTTAGACTGGCTTGGTGTCACTCTAAGCCATGGTTTGTGTAAGCATGCACGATCCACTAACTCCCAGTGTTGTTTTGGAACAGAAGAGTTCAGTCCTGGGAGACAAGCTGAATAACAAATGTTTTATAGATGGTTTTTATCAGGAATGTCTTATGCACTTGTTGTCTCTCAGGTGTTTGTGAGTCTTAACAACAAGTACAGAGTTACAAGGGATGATTGATAAATTCGTGGCCTAAAATACAAATACTTGAAACACAGTTGATATTAGGTGCATTTGTAGATAGGTTAATGTAAGGTTAAACACCAAGTTTCAAGAAATTAACTGAAACCAATTTTTTTTTAACAGGCTTCCGAAATGGTAAAGGGTGGCAGAAATTGAGAAAATGGATACAGTTTCTCATCAAGCAGTCATTCGCTACCTCTGCATCAAGGGCTTATCATCGGAGGAGATCCATGAGGATATGGTAGAGACTCTATGGGAGAGTGCCCCTTTTTACAGCACAGTGAAGAAATGTGCAGCTCAATTCAAACTTGGAAGGCAGAGTCTGGAAGGTGATCCCCGTCCAGGAAGACCAAGAACGGTAACCAATGATGAAACCACCGCCGGAATCCATGACATGATAATGGAGGATTGACGACTAACTGAGTGGTACATTGCTATTGAGTTATTCATCTCCCAGGAACGTTTTCATGCCACTATTCACAAATGACAAAGGTTTCTGCTCAGTGGGTCTCGAAACTTGTTAGAGCTGATCACAAACGACAGCGTCTCAGCATGTCAAGAGACAATCTTGGCCATTTTTCTGGAGATCCTGAAAAGTTTCTTCAGCAATATGTGACTATGGATGAAACTTGGGTTCATCATTTTCAACCTGAAACCAAAGAACGGTAAAAGCAATGGAAATATCTTGGATCTCCACCTCCAAAGAAAGCAAGGGTTGTTCTGTCTTCAGGCAAAGTGATGGCTTCCATCTTTTGGGATTCAGAAGGTATGCTATTGGTAGACTATCTTCAAAAAGGCAGAATGATCACCGGGGTTGTTACGCTAATCTTGTAAAGCAACTGCGGGTCACATTGAAGGAGAGGCGTCAAGGGAAATTGACGAGAAGAGTCATCTTTCATCAAGACAGTGCTCCAGTTCACAAGTCGGTGGTGGTAATGGCTGCCATTCATGAATACAGCTTCCAGCTTCTTGAACATCCTCCTTATTCCCCAGATTTGACCCCTTCGAACTATTACTTGTTTACCAAACTCAAAAAGGAGCTCAGTGGTTGCAAATTTGCTTCAGATGATGACGTCATTCATGCTGTAGACCACTTTCTACTGGCACCAGATACTGATTTTTACAAAGACAGGATCCGTATGCTCCAGGATCGCTGGACTAAGTGCATAGACTTGCAAGGGAACTATGTTGAGAACCCAAAAAAGTTGTCCACAAATAATCCGTTGTACCTTAGGCTGCGAACTTATCAATCAACCCTCATATACTTCTTCTTCAGTCACTCTTAGATGTTGACTTGTGTATTTTTGAAGTAAACATTTGAGAGAACATATTCTACAGGAGTTACCCCAACATAAGAGGTGCAGAGAAGACAGATGTGGCCAACTCCTATATCAGTTCAAGAGAAGCTATATGGGGATGTGCACCAACTCCAGCTGATTACTTTAGTATGTAAGTTGATGTCTGAATGATCAAAGAAGTAATTGGTGGTCAGCTGAAGTTGGTGTACATCCCCATATAGGTTCTCTTGAACTGATATAGGCATTTGAGTTTTACAAGAGCAGTCTAGTGACAAATAATACAGAAAAAGTTACAACATGTGGAACTGTAACATAAGAAAAGCTCCACAAGGGAAACTCGGCACACGATGATGAACTTTTCAGATATAAACCAGGATAGAAGGAAGGCTGAAGACTGGGTCAGATGGAGAACTGTTTTAGTCCCCCCGTTATGCCTCTGTGAGGTCTGATGATGTACTGAGTTTCTGTAACTGTAACAAATTATGTGTTATTGCTAACAAGTTGCAGAAGGAAGACTGTTAAAGTAAAATGCCTTTTTTCTTTTCAGAAATGCTACGAACAGAAACAGTACAAGAATGGTTTAAAATTTGCCAAGCAGATCTTGACAAACCCAAAATATGCAGAGCATGGAGGTAATAGTGACTGATCTGTAGTCCTAGAAAGTGGTGTGATAGTGAGGTTGAGAAGACTAGCTTGGAAATCTGTAGTCCTAGATAGTGAGGTTGAGAAAACTAGCTTGGAAATCTGTAATACTAGAAAGTGGAGTGATAGTGAGGTTGAGAAAACTAGCTTGGAAATCTGTAATACTAGAAAGTGGTATGATAGTGAGGTTGAGAAAACTAGCTTGGAAATCTGTAATACTAGAAAGTGGAGTGATAGTGAGGTTGAGAAAACTAGCTTGGAAATCTGTAATACTAGAAAGTGGAGTGATAGTGAGGTTGAGAAAACTAGCTTGGAAATCTGTAATACTAGAAAGTGGTGTGATAAGGAGGTTGAGAAGACTAGCTTGGAAATCTGTAGTCCTAGAATTTGGTATGAGAATGAGATAATGAAAATTAATAATTAATTTGTAATGCTAGAATGTGGTATGATAATGAGGTTTTGAGCACTGATTGCTGCTTTTTGAGAAAGCTGACCATCTGGCCAAAGAGGGCACTGAAATGGAGCAACCAGACATACCAATCACCTATAATCAGAAGAAAAGCATGATAAAAACCTACAGGAAGCCACAAACACCACCACATGATGACTATCACATGCTAAACAGAAAGGAACAAGTCACCATCTTCCGTCTCCGAACAGGACACACCCGACTCCGAAGTCATGTGTATACAAAGTTTAAGGTTGGTACTACTAATCTTTGTACATGTGCCCAGGTGCCCCAAACTGTGGAACATATCCTCCAGAACTGCATCAACTACGAGACACTGAGAAATAATTACTGGCCCAGTGAAACCACTAAAGAAGATAAGCTCTACGGTTCCATACATGAGTTACAAAAAACAGTGAAATTTATCCAAGAGACAGGACTGCAGATATAGACAGACAATGCGAACGAAGAAAAAGAAGAAGAAGCTGCTTTTTCATCCAAATGGCTTGTCATTCGAAAGGTGTGAGACTCGGTCCATTGTTGGCATGATCCTTAGACACCTCATATTTGTAATGGGGGGAAAAAATCTCTAAAAGTAGAGAAAATATGCCTGGAAAATGATGTTCACTGTAGTAACACACAACTGTTGATGTACTGACTGTCTAAAGAGGAATTACTTTATGAGAATCAATCCGTCCTGTAATAATCTATTTCATGGTTGTGAAAGAATACAAGGAAATTATTAATTGTATAGAAATTTAACCTTTTCCAAGCCCACATCAGGCAAATCAGTATTGGGTATTCCAAAGCACAGTCAAAAGTTTAGTTAGGCAGGTATTTATCATTATTATTATGTGGAGCATTTAGATACAGGTCTAAAATTGAAGCATTTAATTTGGGTTTTTGGAACACTGAGAGAGAATTCAGTTTTCACTTAATGTTGTGATGAGGTAGTTAGTGTGCTCTTCACTAGTGTAGATGGTTGTTGTTGGTTTATTCTCACCTGGTAGAGCCTCATGTCAGCTCAGTAGTAAAAATGGGTGGTTCGGTTGGCCCCACTCCTTATATGGCTAGAGAAGGAAAGGTGCCCAGGCATGTTATTGATGGCATCACATTCTTATGTGATGACAGGTCAGAGAAAATATACACACTGATATGTCCTTCATATGGCATGGGATAGAGCTTCTTATTTGTTTGACAGCTGAGATGTTTCTCCTCTCTATTCCTGGATTGTTTGCTTCAGAGACTGAATATTATTGTTTATGTAAGATCTCTGTTCTGTTATTTAGTTATATCTTAAGACATGTCAGGATCTTATTTTGTTTCCTTGTACTAGGTGTAATTTCAGATACTAATTAAATGTCAGAATTTCACCATCATCATCATCATCATACTTTACAGATGTTGAGAAATACAAAATGGTGGGGGGGGGGAATGGATAGTTTTATTTGTACTGTGAATTTACTAGCATTGACATTTGATTATCACTTCTTCATTACAGAGACATTGGCAATGAAGGGCTTGACTCTAAACTGTTTGGGACGAAAAGAGGAGGCCTATGATTTTGTTCGCCGTGGACTCCGTAACGATTTGACGAGTCATGTCTGTATCCTTTATGCTTAGGAAAAAAAAAACCAGTTTTCAAACTAGTCTTCCATTTTTGCAGTTATGGCGGTTGTAAGGGCTGTCTTGTCATCCAGTAAGAACTTGTTAAAATATGCTACAAATAAGCCACTTAATTCAGTCAGTCAGTCATTTGCATAAACTTTGCCTGCCTAACAGCTCTCCTGTAGGCCTCTCTGTTGTAAGCAAGATGCCCTGCTGCTGATGCGTCCATTTGCAGATTATGAATGATGTCTTGCAGCCATCTTGAGCTTTGTCTTCCTCTCTTTTTTTTTCCCATTAAGTATCTTTCCAAGACACTTAATTACATGTACATATTATGGAATGTGCTGTGCGTAGCTGACCAAGACTCCGTTTCATTGCTCCATTAGTACCCCTGTAATAGCCTAGCCTAGCCTAGCCTTGCTAACAGGGCATGGATTGCCATTGTCCCCATGGTGGTGGAGTCTGTTAAAGAAGTATTGCATGACTCCAACTTTTTAGCTTCATTCAGAGACTGGAAAAAAATACCCACCATAACCCTCTCCTGATCCTCAGCACCAGTCCACAGTTCCAGGGAGATAGCAGACAAGACAAACAGTGTTGAGTCATCATCATCATCAGGTGCTGTGCTGACTGGCGTTGGCTATTATGCTTCTCCAGAGTACATGAACGGTCATGCAGGCCATCAGCTCAGTTGGTGATCTCCTCTCACACCATCCCGTCAGACTGTCCAGTATCATTTCTCTTGGTCTTCCTCTTGATCTTCTTCCTTCTATTTTTCCTGTTGTTATAATATTTTCAATGCCCCCTCTTCTTATTGCATGTCCTATGAAAGTACATTGTCTCTCTCTCTTATCTTTCTGACAAGGTTTTTTGTCTCTCCAGCTCTTCTCATACATTCTTCATTAGTTATTTTTGCTGTCCAGGGGATTCGCAACATTATTCTAATAAACCACATTTCTGCTGCTTCCAATGATTTTTGTGCAGACTTGCCTATTGTCCATGATTCACTTCCATATAACAAGATAGGTTCAATATAGCATTTTAGGACTCGTTTTCTAACATTCATTGATAAGGATGTGTTGGATAATATGTTTCTCATTCTCTGAAATGCAGTCTTTGCATGGCCTATTCTGTTTCCAATTTCTGTTCTGCATTTCCCATCTGAAGCTATTACTGCTCCAAGCTTATTGAATGTCTGCACCTGCTTTAGAATAGTTTCGTTTAATTTTATACTGCATTTTGGTGGATTCTGTTTCTTAAATATAACCATAGTCTGTGTCTTTTTGATGTTCAAAGTAAGGCCTTTCTGTTCACTTTCTGTGGCGACTTTATCCAAGAGATTTTGCAGATCTTGTTGGTTCTCAGCTATCAGTACTGTGTCATCAGCATACCGAAGATTGTTAATATTGTATCCTCCAGTTTTTATGCCTGGTTCTGTGATGATCGTTCTTAGAATATTCCCACTGTACAGAGAAAAAAGGTCTGTTGGGTATGCAGAAATAATGAGGATAATATTGAACAGATGATTGTTTTTCAGTTTGTTTCTCATCTTTCTGTCTTGTTTTTGCAAGTCGCTGTTGATGTGAATTAGATTACATGCGAGAGTATAAGAAAATCTGTAGCTAACAATGAGTTCACAGTGTCCATGAGATCCATGGACACATACATAAGAATCTTGTTTATTGTTGAAATTTCTTAACACAAGCTAGGCTGGCATGTGTACGGCTTACTACAGCGCTCGGATCGCAAGTATGATGAAGCAATAAAATGCTACCGGAATGCGCTCAAGTGGGACAAGGTAATTTTTTTCTTTCTCTCTCTGTATTTTTAAGCTTTGTCTTACAGCAGTGGCTCTCAGACTGTCTTGGGATACTGCCTCCTTGCATCCAAAGCTACTTTGCTAGTGCTGTCACCATCCACCACATATTTCCTGCTTAGCTTGTTTCGATCCCCCTGCCACTCCATTTTTCCTCACGGTTCCCAGGGTAGTGGTGGCACCCAGTTTGAGAGTCACTGTCTTACAGCTAACTTGCTGCAGAAATAAAGTCGGAGGTAGTTACTATCAGCCATATCTTGGCAGTACTTTCAGAGATACAGCAAAGATACTTTTCAAAGATATTGTTATAAATGCTTGTTGTATTATTAAATTTCGACTGCTTTTTCTGGTTGAGAAGAAATCTCGCAAGGAGTATACACATTTTTATTTCACATGAATAGCTTTACCCATCATCATCATGATGTTCCCTCTACCCAGGAAAAGTTGATTGCAGTGTTCCTTTAACTGGCTTTGTCCTTCTTTCTCACAGTGCACAAGGCCAAACTTGCTCTAGTCTGCTTTTTTTTTTTTGTTTGTGTTGTCTACCAGTGCTTATTGTTGTCAGTCTCTTGTTCTTCATCCTTCTACTTTTCCCCTAGCTATGGCTTTCAAATGTACCTTGCTTATAAGTGGAGATTTGAATTGCCTTTGTATGCATGTCTATGACATTGATATCTTGTGTGTGAAGTGGGTGATTTTGAAAATTGATTACATTGTTTGTGGTGAGATACAACAATAGTTTTCTGTTTATGTATGACTTTACTTTCTCCCTGTCAAACAAAGGAAAGTTTTCTATTTATGTAAGATGCAGTTTTATTTTGTCATAGTTTTCTTTTTTTTGCTTGGGACATTTTGTTTATGGTGAGAACTAGTAAAAGTTTTCTTTTTATGTAAGATATTTGGAAGAATTTATGAATCTGGAGGAGAACCTATAACACAACAGTGGAAGGTAAAAAGTAACAAAGAAATCTACACATTGTTTAAATCTCTGCTGATAACAGCCGTTATGAAAAACAACAGACTGCGGTGGCTCGGGCATTTAGAGAGAATGGAGGAGGATAGACAAACAGAGATGGCCTATAACCAAGTGCTGAAAGAGGATTTACCATAAGCTAGACCTAGACAACCACGGTGAGACAACCTAGAAGAAAATGTACACACTCTTGGAATCAACACTTGGCAAGAAAAGATCAAGAACAAAGAGGAATGATGTGTTTTGTCTGCAGCAGTAAGCATAAGTGTCTTGGAAAGCTGGTGAATTTAGCAGCTGCTCAAAGGAGAAGAAAGATATTTCATTTATGGTGAGAAATGGTAAAAGTTTTCTTTTTATATGTAGGAAATTTTGTTCATGGTGAGAAATAGTAAGTTTTCCTTTTATATATAGGACATTTTGATTTATGGTGAGAAATAGTAAGTTTTTTTTTATATAGGACATTTTGATTATGATGAGAAATAATGTTTATTTTTTTGTGTTTATTTAGGACAACCTTCAGATCTTGCGAGACTTGTCGCTGCTTCAGATTCAGATGAGGGACATAGAAGGATACAGAGTATGTTAACATTATTGAATTCAAGTACAGATTAGTTCAGGCATGCAGTAATCCTGTAGTAACTTGTAGGACACGCTTGTTCTGTTGTTGTTGTTGTGTACAGTATCTTCAGATCTTTTGCCTTAATGTCAGCAGCAAATGATCATCATATTTTGATGAGTATTGAAATCATCTAGAAATGATGTTTTTTTTGTGTGTGTGTTTTAGTGGTTTTTTTTCATGTTGATTAGTTGCTTACGTTGAACCCACTTTGTTTGATGGTTGGTCAGGATCTTCTAGCTGGGTCCCATGTACCCATCAATACCTGTTTTACCTGTGCCACATTTTTTCACTATGAAGTCTATGGCAATTACAGAAAAGCAAAAGAAGTAGTATACATCTTTGTTTCACGCCTGTTTCAATCTGGAACCATTTGCTTATTCCTTCTATGTTGACTGCACAAACATATACATTGTAGAGATCCTTAATGATGTTGGCAGTTTTAGACGGTATTCCATATAGTCTTAAAATTCTCACAATGAATCATTGTGTAATCAGATGCCTTTTTAAAGTCTGTGAAGTTCAGGATTAATGATTTTTTGCTTTTCAGTATGTTCTTCAAGTATTATTCTTAGAGTAAAGATCTGGTCGAGACACCTCCCTTTTCGAAATCCTGCCTGTTCTTCTCTCATTGCAGTATCCACTATATCTTTAATTTTATTCAGAATTACTTTACAAAATACTTTTGACACAACTGACATAGATGGTTCGGTATTACTGTGTACTAAAATCTACATTTTTCTTTACTTCCTCTCAGGAAACTAGGTACCAGCTGTTAGCTTTACGACCAGGCCAGAGGGTGTCCTGGATTGGTTATGCCATGGCCTATCACTTATTGAAGGACTACGATATGTGCCTGAAGATTCTGGAAGAATTCCGGAAAACACAGACGGTACGTTGGCCATCTTGTGTTACAGCAGACGTTTCTGTATATTCTGATGTTTTTATGGTTATTCTTCATGTGTATGTAAACAGTATATACATCCCATCCATGCCTTTGGCTGACGATTGGCTAAGCGGTCACCACTCGGTATGCCTTGTGGCATCTTGCAGTGCAGCAACGAATCTCTCTTGGTCTGCGGCCAGTCTTCGTACTGTTGCTGGGGTCTCTTCGGAGCATATGACCATTTCCAGTGGTTTTTTTTTTTTTTTGGCTGTTGTGACTCTCGTTCACATTTGGCAAGTAGGTCTCTTTGTTTATTGTCTGTGGCCATTAAATGTTCAGAATCTTTCTGAGGCAGGTTATGTGGAATAAGGATAATTTGCCCATTTCCTTTTCAGTTTTTCTCCAGCCCTATGTGCCTCTAAGGCATGACAGGATTACCTTTACCTTTTTTTTTTTTCTTTTTTATTCTGCTCGATAGAGGAGCATGGATGATGCACATCTTTGATACAGCTTTATTTTGGTTCTAGTACTGTACTGAGAGGACATCCAGGTGTAGCTAAACAGTGGGTCATATTAAATCAGGAGCCTGTTGCTGGGTTAAAGTTTGTTGGTTTTTTTTTGACATGTAGGTGCACCAACTCTGTAGCTTTTGATTAAGATTCATAAGAACTAAAATATAGTACTGTGTAGTTATCAGGAGCATGATACTGGAGCTGGTCAGGACTCTGTTGCAACTATCTGTTGGTGTTCTTAGTTAAAGGCACAGCCAGACCAATGTGGGGGGTTGGGGGGGGGAGGGAGAATGCTTGTCATGGCAACCATGGTAGTGGAGTCCACAGAGAGGCTCTTTTTTTTTATGAGGGGTACACTTCAGGTCTTCGTGCTAGCAGCTATAACCGTGTCTCAGTTCTTGGTGATGTTTGAACATCTTCACATCTTTGGGTGATGCAGCTCCAGGGTGATCTTCAGTCCCATTTCTAGGGAGTCTGGTTGTCCTGGTCATTCAGAAGTATGGATTCTTACAGTTTTGCTATTTTTCATGGATGAAAATGTTGGTGTGAATACTGTGCCTGAAGATGACTATTTGGGAACATATCCTTATTTCCTTATGTGGGCTGTGTATTTCTGTATATGTCTGTATTTCCATGTATGGATTGTAGACCATATCCATATACCCATATGGAGATTCTATAAGTTTTTATGTCCGTATTGTCATATATGAATTCTAGAACATATGTCTATTTTCATATGTGGGTTGTAGAGCATATTTCATTAGTGTCATATGTGGGTTCTGGAACGTATGTCCATATTTCTATAGGTTGGTATATACATAATATTTCACAGATAATGATTGGATGCCTCAGCCTTGGTTGATCTGTGCAGCAGGTTTTCCATTATCATGGGTCTGCTTCGCTGTGTATGATCCTGGGCCAGTGCTCTTCTCAGATTCTACATCCATATAAAATTACTGTGGGTGGGTTGGGTCAGTAAAACCTATTCTGTGTGGGACATGATTGAAGACTACCCTGTCACTGTAGATAGCCCCCCACATAGATACCAGTGTGGAGGTGTGGCATAGGTTCCCAGAATATATATTACTAGGATGTCCCGTGGACAGAACATAAAACATAATCAGGCCTGACCAGATTGTCGGAATCAGGGGGCTACCTCCAGAACTTGGAGAAAGCTTGAACTATTCTGGTGATGGGACTGGCTCAAGGTCTCATATAACATCTGAAGAAGAGGAAGGAATTGTACATTTACACTTATCATTTTTATAGATTTATCAGTTCAGGATTGTTTGATTCATGTTTGTTATTGTTTATCAGTATTTCCCGGGAGCAGGGGGGGGGGAGGGGAGGAGCTGCTGTCTGATCCGGCAGTCATTGACCCATAGCAGACATCCTGACATCAAGGCTGGTGAACCTTAGCCAACCAAGATTTTGTCCCACCTCTCCATTGCAATGACCAGCAACAGGCCTAAGGTCACCGTAGTCTCCATGATCGGTGGAGTATGCTACAGAGGTAGACTACCCCGGCTTTTTAGCTACAACCAGACTTAAAAAAGAAAGAGCTGCTGTAACTTGCTCCCAGTCCAACACAATTCTATAGCTCAGCATCTTCACTGCATCAACTGCAAGCTCACAGTTTCAGAGATACAGATGAAGAAGTTTGTTCTTTTGTTTAGTTATAACCCTTTTTGTGCTGGAGCTGTTGTGGAGGTATGACCATGCACAAGTCCCGGTAGGTTTTGGGAAACAGTAAAAAAAAAAATACCACACTTCTGACAGAAAAAAAGTACAACCCATCACTGATACAGGGAAAAAGTCACAGCAACCTACCTGTGATGTAGGAAAAAAGCCACATCAACACACCACTGATACAGGAAAAAAAGCCACATCAACGCACCACTGATACAGGAAAAAAAGCCACATCAACACACCACTGATACAGGAAAAAAGCCACATCAACACACCACTGATACAGGAAAAAAAGCCACATCAACGCACCACTGATACAGGAAAAAAAGCCACATCAACACATCACTGATACAAGAAAAAAGCCACATCAACACACCACTGATACAGGAAAAAAGCCAAATCAACCCGCTACTGATACAGGAAAGAAAAATCCACATTAATCCGCCACTGTCATGTCTCACTTGGCATAGCAATATCTACTTCAGACATTTGACCACGGACCATAGAAAATGGGAATAAGCTACTGGTTCAGTCTTGCAGCACCAACCACAGACCAAGCTTACATTCATTTACAAAGTTTGATTACTAATACTGTTTGTATTCCACACATTCTGCAGCCTAAAGCAAGTTACGACTATGAGCATAGCGAGCTTCTCCTCTACCAGAACATGGTAATGCAGGAGGCAGGCATGAATGAGGACGCCTTGGAACATTTGAAAACATATGATAAACAAATTGTAGACAGACTGTATGTACAGGAAACTATGGGTAAGTGAAACTTGCTGTTCTTTTTGTTGGTTAACTTCAGATTATTAATTTTTTATTTTATTAGTTTTTGTATGCACAAATATTGCACCAGTTTCTGTCTGTGATTTGATGTCCATAGTATTTCTGTGATGTATTTTATGTGCAAAATGTATCTATATTCTATCCTTGATTCAGATGTATTTTAATATGCAAAATGTATCTTAAATTCTCTGCTTGATTTAGATGTATTTTATGTAAAAAAAATGTATCTAAATTTTGTGCTTGATTTAGATGTATTTTATGTGCAAAATGTATCTAAATTATCTTCTTGATTTATATGTATTTTATGTACAAAATGTATTCATATTCTCTGCATGATTTCAATCACTCAATTGCTGTGCCACGTGGCGTAGACAATCATTTCTCTCCACAATTCCCTGTCTTTAGATTTGATTATAAGATCCGCCGGTGACTTTCTTACTATCCACTCTGACAGCCCATCCAGTAACTTCTCTCTGTCTTCCTCTGTCTCTTCTTCTCTCAATTTTTCCGGTTGCCACAATGTATTCCAGTTTTCCTCTTTTCAGAAAATGTCCTACAAATCTCGCGTGTCTGCTTCTGATTTTTGCTGTAATTTGCCTTTTAACTCCAGCCTCTCTTAAGACTTCTTCGTTGGTTTTCTTACTTGTCCATGGTACCTTCAACATCCTTCTTATGAACCACATTTCCATGGCCTCCATTTCTTACTGTACTCTCTTATTCATGGACCATGCTTCACACCCATAAAACAAGATTGGCTCGATGTAACATTTAAATACTCGGAATCTTGTTTCCATTGATATAGATCTGTTGCACAAGATGTTTCTCATTTTCTGGAGTGCTGGCTAAGCAGTCGCCACTCTGTATGCCTTGCGGCATCTTGCAGTGCAGCAGCAAATTCTCTCCATCTCTCTTGGCCTGAGCACGTCTGCTTTTTTATTTCGTTGCGACATTTCCAGTCAGCTGTTACAATCGTTCCTAAGTTCTTGAATCTGTCAACTTGTTTCAGACTTGTGCCATTGATGGTAATGCTACATTTTGGTGGTATTCTATTCTTTGAGATGACCATCACTTCAGTCGTCTTTTTATTCAGGCTGAGACCTTTACTTTTACTTTCACGAACCATGATGTCCAGAAGAGCCTGTAGTTCCTCTTCACTTTTAGCAATCAGAACTGTGTCGTCTGCGTATCTTAAATTGTTAAGGTTGCACCCGCCAACTGATATTCCTGACAAGCTCTCTGTATTCTTCATTATTTTTTTCGCTATACAAGGAGAAGAGGTCAGGAGATAGAACACATCCTTGTCTCACTCCCAATTTTGTGTCCTGGAATGCTCCTATTTGGTTCTCAACTTTCATTGCTGCCAGTATATGTTTTTGATAAGTTTCAGATCTTTCCTATCTATGTTAATGTCTTCCAGCATTCTTATAATTTCTGTCTCACTTTATCGAATGCTTTACAGTAGTCTATGAAGCATAAGTGTAGGTCTGTCTTTACTTCTGTTGATCTTTCCATCAGTGTTTTCAATATATAAATAGGGCCTGTGTGCCATTTCCTTCGATGAAGCCACAATGTTCTTCAGCGATTTCTGGTTTTATTTTGCCCCTGACTCTTTTCATGACAGTATTGCTTGATTTAGATGTATTTTATGTACACAATGTATCTAAATTCTCTGCTTGATTTAGATGTATGTTATGTACACAATGTATCTAAATTCTCTGCTTGATTTAGATGTATGTTATGTACAAAATGAGGGTATAGCCATAGGAGGAACAATATTTCCACACAAAGAGATACATAAAAGAACATGGATATCCCCACATGATAGAACTAGAAACCAGATAGACCATTTATGTATTAGAAAGCAATTCAGAACATCTCTTGATGTAGAAACATATAGAGGTGCGGATGTCAGCAGTGGCCACAACCTGTGTATAGGAAAAATAAGACTAAAACTGAAAAGCCAACACAAGAAATCAGTACCCAGAAAGATAAACAGTCACAGCCTGCAAGAAGAAAAAGCTAATAGTAAATTCAGTCTTTAACTTACCAATCATTTCGCAGCACCCAGTGAGCTAGAGGAGATGGATGTAGATGAATTGCGGAATTCGTACAGCACAGTCATAATCACGGCACCAAAAGCAAGTGATGGACTGTCAGAGGCCCGCATGTCGTGCCTGGGCTAAAAAGAAATCAATATTAAGTGATGAACTGCAAAAAAAAAAGAAAACAAATAGAAAAGCATGGACATAGGAAAACACATGGAAATACATACATAAAAGATGAGCACCCAAATTAGCTGTGGTGAGTGTAAAGACACATCTTGGAAAAGATTTGGCAAAAGCAGCATAGACAGAACTAGATAATAAAGTAAAAAAGTTCAGCTGGAAGGGGTAAAAGAGAATACATAGACAATATGGCAAAAGAAGCAGAGAAAGCAGTAAAAACAGGAGCCAGCAAATTCTATATAACTTACAAAAGAGGCTAACAGGTATTATTTCATCTAAGTAAGACCAATCTTTAGCGAAACTGGCACCCTGTTAACATCAAGTACAGACCAAAAACAAAGATGGGCTGAACGCTTCCAAGAAATACTTAATCAACCACACCCAAAAGAATTGATAGACATTGAAACTGACTTACCAATCCCACAATGAAATGTCAACCTAGATGAAATTATTTTGAATGAAATTGAAACAGCAGTGAATTTAATGGCTAACAACAAAAGCTGCAGGTTCATTCATTCATTTGCATGTCCCTTGCGGAACTTTGCCTTCCTAACAGCACTCCTGTAGGCCTCTCAGTTGTGAGCAAGATGGCCTGCTGCTGATGCATCCATTTGCAGATCATCATCGATGTTTTGCAGCCATCTTTGCCTTGATCTTCTCCTCTTTCTTTTTCCCATTATGTACCCTTCCAAGACGGTTTTCTCTAGGTTATCATGATGTTTAATGTGTCCAGAATATTTAAGTTTTCTTCTGTAGCGTTTACATTTAAAGGCATTTATGTGTTTCTCAGCTGTTTTTTAAGTGTCCAGGTCTCACAGGCATATGTTGTGATGGGAAAGATGCGGGTGAAGATGAAATAATGGCTGAAGTGTTCAGAGTTCAAAATTCATACTCCGGCTTTACTGCATTCGGGACAACCCTGTGTATGCTCAGCTTCAGCCGCATGCCGCAGCATCCATTGAAGATTATGTTTGTTAATAGTTCCTGTCAAATGTTGGTATTTTATTTTCTACCGCACGTGTCGGATTTCCTGCCAGCACCTTTAATTTGTCCCAGCTCCAGCAGTTCATATTTTACAGCTACATTGTTCTTCCATTTCCACTCTTCATTCTCCCACAGTCTGTCCAATACAGCCTTAGCAATGGCCCCCTTGTCCATTGTCAGCCTGCCGTTTAATTTTGCCCGTCCAGCAAGTTTGTCTGCCACATCATTGCAGGCTGAAATGATGGAGGCTAGTAACAGTGACAATATGAGCCAACTACAGAGAATGGTTAATAAAATTTGGAAAGAAGAAAAGGTCCCTTCTAAATGGAAAAATGAATCATTGTTAAAATACCAAAAATAAAAGAGGCAGCCTTAGCGACTGCAATAATTGGAGAGGAGTAACCTGGCTATCGGTTGTGTCAAAAGTATTGTGCAAAGTCATTCTGAATAGAATTAAAGATATAGTCAATGCTGCAATGAGAGAAGAACAAGCAGGATTTCAAAAAGGGAGAAGCTGTCTTGGCCAGATCTTTACTTTAAAAATAATACTTGAAGAACATATTGAAAAGCAAGAACCATTAATCCTGAACTTCATAGACTTTAAAAAGACAATTGTTAGCATACACAGATTTGTTGTGGAGAATTTTAAGACTATATGGAATACCATCTAAAATTGTCAACATCATTAAGGGCCTCTACATTGGATATGTTTGTGCAGAAGAAGGGATGAGCAAATGGTTCCAGATTGAAACAGGTGTGAAACAAGGATGTATGCTATCTCCTTTACTTTTTGTAATTGTCATAGACTTCATAATGAAAAAATGTTTCTCTTAGTACAACGGGCATTGATTCTGTACATGGAACCCAACTAGATCTTGATTTTGCAGATGACATAACTTCTATCAGTGACGATGTGAAATTGGTGCTATAAAAAACAGATACCCTGTCTTCACTGGATAGTAAAATAGGTCTTGAAATTAACAGAGACAAAACAAAAATAAAAACATAAAGTATGTCAGTTATGGTCAGCTGGCTCTGACGTCAGTATGTCAACGATAGGTTGCTGTTTGCCAAAATGGACAATGTCTTTGTCTTAGTGTGTATAAAATTTGATACGTTTTTTAAAAAAGTACTGATCAGTTTTCCAGAGTGAATGAAAAGGTACTACATTTATGTGCATAAATGTTTTTTATGTGTATGTCATTACTTCTTACCCTTGTTTTATCTCTGAACAGGTCATCTGTATATGTTGCTAGGCTGGCCAGAAAAAGCAGCTGAGATTTACAAAGAGCTTATCAATAGAAACCCAGAAAACTGGGCATATTATCAAGGTTATGAGAAGGCTCTGCATCTGGGTATGCTTTTTCTTCCATTACCACTTCATGCAAGGGTTTTTTAAAAATATAAATAAGATATATATGTATATGAATATTCTGTCACATTGCATACATTTTCAGCAATTGCTCCCTGTTGCTTGTACATTGGTAATTCCTTCCCCTAGACTTGAAATTACTTTCCATGAAGCCCACTACCTCCTCATTGACAGTCATTGGTATAGATCCTACTGAAGTGAAGCCAGTCCTTGAAACACAAACACCTGTCAGAAATGATGGGAGGGCAAAAGAATGGAAATATGATTTGTATTCTGATTAAGTATTTTTTTTTCTTCCAGTTTTCTATCTGTGTGATTATGGCTACTGAAAATGCCATGATAACATTTTTTAAAAATCTGTTCTTGCTGCAACTAACATCTCTCTGTGAGTTTAAACTGCCTTATTTCTTAGCGTGGTATTGTGGCAAACAAACTTTGAAAAAGATGATATTAGATTAGTGATTCTCAAAAGGGAGACAGATCTGAAGTTTTCAGTAATTACTAGTGTAAAAGTGTCAAATAATGAAAGTCCTTTCTGGGTGATGATGTATGGGAAGAATTCTGTGGCAGCCTGGGTTGAAATGGGAGGACTGGTACCTGGGACATTGAGAACGTTTTTTTTAACAGATTATTTTTAAATGCTCTCCTCTTATATATATATATATATTTATTTTTCCCAGTCAACAAAGTTCTATTCATTTCCACAACCTTCTAGACAGTTCTACAAAGTTCTATTCATTGCCACAACCTTCTAGAACATTCTACAGAGGTCTAAACAGTTCCACACTTTTCTAGAAGGTTCTACAATATTCATTTCCACAACCGTCTAGACGGTTCTACAGAGTCTAGACAGTTTGATTATAAACATTTTTAGTTTCACATCCAGGAGCAAGAAGAAATAAATTCTTGGGTGAGCCTGCCCTTGAGCAAGCAACATAAACTTGTCCGTGGGAGAAACATGGTCACCTCATATCTATCTCTCCCTCTCTGTCCTATCACTCTCCCTCTCTCTCTCTCTCTACTCTCTCATTCCCTCCCTCACTCTCCCTCTCTCATTCCCTCTCTCACCCTCCCTCTCTCTACCTCTTTTTCTCCCTTGAGCAAGCAACATAAATTTGGGGGGGGGAAGAAACATGGCGATCTCAATTCTATCTCTCTCCCTCTCTCTCTCTTCCACTCTCTCTCCCTTGAGCAAGCAAAATAAAGTTGTCCGTGGAGAAACATGGTGATCTCAAATCTCTCTCTCTCTATCTCCCTCTCTCTCTCCCCTCCCACTTTCACTCTCTCTCTCTCCCTTGAGCAAGCAACATAAAGAGGGTGATAGATCTCAAATCTATCTTCCCCTCTCTGTCCCTATCTCTCTCTTTCTCTCTCTACCTCTATCTCTCACCGTCTCTGTCTCCCTCCCTACCTCTCTCTCCCTCTTGTTTATTCTGAATAGTCCTGAATTTTTGTTTAGTAGATAGTCATTTTTATAAGTATTTAGTTACTTCTGTACTGAGTGAATGTTATATTTTATTTCTCCCTCCCCTACTCTCTCTCCCTAATTTGAAAAGCTAATTTTAAAAAATAAGAAAACAGCGCACTGTCACAGAGCAATGAAATCCGCTATAGAATACAATAAAAAGCTAATATAAACATAAGGAGAAAACACAGTTAAAATTTATTTTTACAAATATAATTAAAACAAAAAAGTGGCCATCGACTAAAAGAACGACATAACACTGTCACATTCCCTGACAGATGATAAACTGGAAGGCTTGCCGAATTAGCTTACCTTATATACGACCATCTAAATTGTGGATGGGTGCTGGAAATTTCTCGAACATCATTAGTCCAAGACTGCAGTCATATCCACAACCTTCTAGAAGATCCTACCCCCCCCTCCCCCTTCCCCCATGCGGTTGGTAGCAGATCAGCTACTGTATGGGCGCTCTCTGGTATGAAATAAACACTCTGACCATTTTCTAAATGGACGCTGAGGTGAAAAACAGTAGGGTGTCTATCATGAATCAGAAATCTATTCTGTGGATCATGTGTTTCGTTACCATATTTGTTAAAGTGGTCAGCGAGTCAGCAGATATGACGTAATCGATTTGTGTGGGCTGACCTTTGTCTGCCGTGGCCGACAACCCAAAAATATCATGGAAGTCAGTGGGGTATTGTTTGTATCAATCGACCCCCACAACACAGGCCACCCCCAGTGATGATCTAACCCACACGGTGCACTGTCCAGATTGTAAGTCATCTGTGTTCCAAGTTTGGTTGAAATTGCTCCAGGTGTTCCAGCGTGATGCTCTAACATGCATCTCACCCGTCCACTTTGACTCTGTTTGTAAACTGATTCTGTTGCATAATATTTTTTTTTTTGTTTGTGAGTGTGTGTGTGCAGTATTAGCAGTATCGTTAAAAGGCCTGACATTGTGGCATTGAAAGAAATCAGCAGCAGTTAGTCAGAAATATCAGGGAGTATGACCACTTGTGATGATGATGATGATTAGCGATATGAATTGTGGTGTGCCTCAGCATGCAGGTCAAGTGTTCTCTATACTCTGAGCTGATTTCTTGAAACACAAGTTAGGGAGGCGGCCATTTTTGCTGACTTGACCAAACAGTATTGGACATGGGATCTCCTATGTATATTTGCATAAGACAGCAGTTGAGCAAAAACACATTTTATTCCTGTATCCTCTACATACATATAACTTTTGAGCAATACCAGAAAATTTGGTGAAAGTGATTTTTTTTTTCCTTTTAAATTTGTAGAGGAGAAACCGGAAGAACGCATGAAATTTTATAGAGATACAGTGGAGTTATTTCCCCGTGCTGCAATGCCCAAGAGGTTGCCGCTCAATTTTACAACAGGTTGGTGGTTATCTAGCCAGTGAAACTTATGTAAAATAGCTTGTAGATAATTCATATGTACAGCATTTTTTTGTAGTTTTTTTTTTTTGTTCAGAAATTGGGGAATCTTTACGTTTCAGTTTTAAAAAAAAAATAGTTGAAGAGAAATGGTGAGGTTGATAACTATAGCCGGCGGAGATGATAACTGTAGCCAGTGGAAGTAGTGATAAAATTAACCATTGGGAATAGTGGTGGGAGTAGTGATGACCTTAATAATCAGTGGAAATAGTGATAGGTATAATCTGAAAATAATGATAACAAAATCATTTGAAATAATGATAAATATAGGTGATGAGAGAATCATAGCCAGCAAATTAGAAATCTAGCCAGTGTTAGAAGTAGAATGTGGAAATGGTGAGAACCAAAACTACTGTGTAAAACATGAGTAAATGGTTACTAGTGTGTAAAACATGAGTAACAAGCCAAGAAATGGTTACTAGTGTGTAAAACATGAGTAACAAGCCAAGAAATGGTAACTAGTGTGTAAAACATGAGTAACAAGCCAGGAAATGGTTACTAGTGTGTAAAACATGAGTAAATGGTTACTAGTTTGTAAAACATGAGTAAATGGTTACTAGTTTGTAAAACATGAGTGACAAACCAAGGAATGATTACTAGTATGTAAAACATGAGTAAATGGTTACTAGTGTGTAAAACATGAGTAAATGGTTACTAGTGTGTAAAACATGAATGACAAGCCAAGAAATGGCTACTAGTATGTAAAACATGAGTAAATGGTTACTAGTTTGTAAAACATGAGTAAATGGTTACTAGTATGTAAAACATGAGTAACAAGCCAGGAAATGGTTACTAGTTTGTAAAACATGAGTAAATGGTTACTAGTTTGTAAAACATGAGTAAATGGTTACTAGTTTGTAAAACATGAGTAAATGGTTACTAGTTTGTAAAACATGAGTAACAAACCAAGAAATGGCTACTAGTTTGTAAAACATGAGTAAATGGTTACTAGTTTGTAAAACATGAGTAACAAGCCAAGAAATGGTTACTAGTATGTAAAACATGAGTAACAAGCCAAGAAATGGTAACTAGTGTGTAAAACATGAGTAACAAGCCAAGAAATGGTTACTAGTGTGTAAAACATGAGTAAATGGTTACTAGTATGTAAAACATGAGTAACAAGCCAAGAAATGGTAACTAGTGTGTAAAACATGAGTAACAAGTCAAGAAATGGTAACTAGTGTGTAAAACATGAGTAACAAGTCAAGAAATGATTACTAGTGTGTAAAACATGAGTGACAAGTCAAGAAATGATTACTAGTGTGTAAAACATGAGTAACAAACCAAGAAATGGTAACTAGTGTGTAAAACATGAGTAACAAGTCAAGAAATGATTACTAGTATGTAAAACATGAGTAACAAACCAAGAAATGGTAACTAGTGTGTAAAACATGAGTAACAAGCCAAGAAATGGTTACTAGTGTGTAAAACATGAGTAACAAGTCAAGAAATGGTTACTAGTGTGTAAAACATGAGTAACAAACCAAGAAATGGTTTAAGTGGCTTGTGCAGGAGGTAACTCCAACAAACATGTCTTTCTTGTGCCTCATAAGTGTTTGGCTGTCACGTATACTTGGGAGTTGCTGGCTGAAAGTAGGACACATTGAGAGAAAAATGCCACCAGCGAGCATGAGGGTAACTGCTCAGTGTTAGTGTGGGATGGTCCGATCCATTAGTATATACAGTCTTAATGACAGAATTCCTATTTTGAGAAATTCTTTCACATTTTAAACCGACATTCGGATCATCTCACGAGAAAGGTTTTCATGTTCATACAGTTGATCCTTCTCTTGATTTGTATAAGAAAACAAGAAAAACAGAGGTGTGATACTCTGATCTTCTATATGCCATATAGCAGAACACTTTCAGTCCGAGTCATTATAAGGCAGTGTTAAATGCACAGCATTAGAAGGGCATATATTAAATCTTTAAAACTTGAACATTACAGCATATATGGATCAGTCAGTCATTCATTTGCATGTCCTTTGTGGAACTTCTGCTCCCTAACAGGCCTCTCGGTTGTAAGCAGTATGCCCTGCTGCTGATGGATCCATTTCCAGATCATCAACGATGTCTTGCAGCCATCTTCACCTTTGTCTTCCTCTCTTTCTTTTTCCCATTATGCACCCTTCCTAGACGGTCTTCTCTAAATTATCATGACGTTTAGCATGTCCAAAATATTTAAGTCACTGCCTAGAAGGAAAGCAATGGTAAACTTCTTCTTCAGCTTTCCGAGCCATTAAGATTCATTGCTGCAGATAAAGTTCACCTCCATTCCTCTCTATTCCTGATCTTCTCCAGTTGGTGACACCAACTTCTTTTATATTCTCTTGTATGTTGTTCATTTTTATCCGTCCAACTTCGAGGGTTCTCTATCTGTTCCATAACACTGATCCCCCAACTTGGAGGAGCAAGGAATGGTAAGCTACCTTCTGGAAATATACCAAGAAGCCCAAACAGCATATATGGATAGAATCTTTAAAACCAGCTTATTAAGGGCAGATGTTGAATCATTAAACAGTTTAGCATATTAATTTGTAGATACATGAAACTGTTTAGATCTTACCATAAGCAGAAGTTTTCTTGTTTTTGTTTTTTTGTTCTCCGCCTGTAACTGACAGATGATGTGTTCAGAGAACTAATTGACGACTACTTAAAGAAAGCCTTTAGGAAGGGAGTGCCCCCTGCTTTTGTGTCCGTCAAGTCTATATACAAAGAAACTTTCAAGGTAAAACAGTGACCTAGATGGAAGTCTGCGGGGCTCGAGAGCTAGTGGAAAAAAATGTATGCCATTGAGTGAATGCCTGTGTGAAAGTAATGTCCCCTCGTAGTTAATTGGTTGTAGCTCTTAGCGGGGTCAGTGGGTTGAGTTATTCCATTACTGAGGTTTCTTTCTTACATTGTCTGTTATGGGTTTTAAGATTCTACATATTGTACTCTATCACTTTAAGCTGTGTGATATGTGTCAGTGATTAAAGTATATTGTACTCTGTCACTTTACAGTAAGCTGCGTGATATGTGTCAGTGATTAAAGTATATTGTACTCTGTCATTTTACAGTAAGCTGTGTGATATGTGTCAGTGATTAAGATATATTGTACTCTATCACTTTACAGTAAAAAAGTACAATATGTGTCAGTGATTAAGGTATATTGTACTCTTATCACTTTACAGTAAAAAGTATGATATGTGTCAGTGATTAAGGTATACTCTTATCATTTTACAGTAAAAAGCATGATATATGTCAGTGATTAAGGCCCATACGTGCGTCATCCATTTCTAATGATATCTTTGACAGGCACAAATTATACAAGATCTAGTGCTTTCATATGTGGAGTCACTCAAAGCAACGGGAAAGTTTGATTCAAAAGGTAAAAGTGCCTGAATTTGTTATTTATTGTTTTACCTGATGAAGTACATTATTTATTGTTTTACCTGATGAAGTACATTATTTATTGTTTTACCTGATGAAGTACATCTTTTATTGTTTTACTTGATGAGGTACATCATTATATTGTTTTACCTGATGAAGTACATACATCATTTATTGATGAAGTATGCCATTTATTGTTTTACTGGATGAAGCATATCATTTATTGTTTTACCTCATTAAATATGTTATTATTTTATTTGGCAAATACTAAGAGCTAAGATGAGTGTAAAACAGTAATGGCATGTTGCCTAGGCTGACAAAACAGGTGGTCAAGGCTCTATCTCACAAATTTGTGTTGACTCAGTCTGGCAAACCAGTTTCTAGAGCAGTGAAGCCTTCAGAGAACCTCATTTCTCATGGCTCCACTCTTTAAACAAACCATTCATTTGCCATCATGTCAGTGCTTTTATCATCACAGCATTGTCTGTGAAAAGCACAGACTGACTGGGAAAAACAATGGTGAATACAACCTGTTGGCCCTGAAAACATGGAGAATTAATGTGGAGAAACATTGTTAGAAGTTGGAACGCTGATAAGATTGAGAATGCCAGCTGGAGCCGCAGATACATCTTTCTTTCTTTGATCATATTAATGACATGCTTGTGTATCTTTCTTCAGAAGTCTTTGTTTCTTTAGACTTTGAAGGCAGTCTCCCTAACAAGTGTGGCAGTTCATCTCTGGTTTTCAGCATTGCCAGCCATTTTTTTTTGGGGGGGGGGGGGAATGAGATGATTGGGTCATGGATATCACTGACATTATAAACACCACACTCACTGGTTGGGACTCTTAGGTGGAGCTTATGGAGAATCTTGGATTTGCTGCGTGACAGCCACCTGCTGAAGTGTTAAGAAAGCCATGACAACCCATAGTCTTTGCTTGCTTCACTTATTGAACTGGGCATAAGGGGGGATACTGCTTGGTTCCAGTGGTAATGTTGGCAGAGGTTGGGCATTAGGGCATAGTTTCTCAGTCCCATGAAGAATAACAAAGAAAAAAAAATGACAGCCAGTGATTCATGAGAAAGTGAACCAAACCATTTATTTATGAATTCATTTAGTAAATTTCACATTTGAACCAAATTACAGGGATGGTGAAGTGAATAAAGGCTGAACAAAACAAAATGGTCAAATGAAAATGAAGATGAATTGTATTTTGCAGCATATGTTGATGGTAAAGGATTAGTGTATTTGTGATTAAAAACTAGTTTTATGTTCAGATTAATTTTCTTTGAGCATTATTTATGTTGTCTTGTGTCTTTGTGTTCTCAAAGGTGAAGTTGAACCAGCAACAGCGCTGCTGTGGGCATACTACTACCTGGCCCAGCACTTTGACTTTCTGAAGAACACAGAGAGGGCTCTCGAGTTCATCAATCTGGGTATAGAACACACACCACTTCTGATTGAGCTTTACGTTCTCAAGGCTAAAATCTACAAGGTCAGTGGAGCTGAGAAATTTCTGTTTTGGGCTCTTCTCTTATGTCTCAACTTGCCGTGGCTGTTGAAATGACTTCTTTGAAAGTTGAAAATAATTGCAGGCACATGATTTTGTTCTGTAGTTGGGAGTTTTGCACTTTTCCTTCCTTCCTCGGCATAGTTAACCCCATTTATTTCTGTCCTGGCCTGTTTCTTCTATCTGTCTTCAGGTGTAGTTGATCTTTTTGATCTCTGCTTCATGGCTGTTTTGCCAGGTGTTTCTGGGTCTTCCTTGTTCTTTTCTCTTCTCTCCCCCCCCCCCAAAGGAAGATATAGTGTTAAATTGTGTACTTTTATCTAGTTTTGTTGTGTTTGTCTTGTGTTTTGTTTTTATACACTTTTACTGAAACTGATTTGTGTATTATCATATTCCAGCATGCAGGTGATATGGATGAGGCTGTGAGGCTAATGGATGAAGCTCAGTCACTAGACACAGCGGACCGCTACATCAACTCTAAATGTGCCAAATACATGCTCCGTGCCAACCTTATTCAGGAAGCTGCTGACATGTGCTCCAAGTTTACCAGAGTAAGTATCGCTTCTGTTTTGTGACATGTGCTCCAAGTTTACCAAAGTAGTATCGCTTCTGTTTTGTGACATGTGCTCCAAGTTTACCAGAGTAGTATCACTTCTGTTTTGTGGCCTGCATTGTAAGTTTTTGTTTTTTTTGATGATTGTCTGCATTCAGAGTTTTGTTTTTCAAATACTAACAAGTTCAGTTGCATATGAGTGAATATTGAATACTTACCATTATGGATTCTTATGCAAAAAAAAAATGGTGGAAATGGATTGGTCATGTGCTTCAAAGAGGCTCCAGCAACATTGCTAAAAATGCAATGAGATGAGTATGTGAGGTGGAAAAGAGAGACATGTTGACCAAAGGCTGGTTGATGGTGAACTGTAGAAGCAGAAACAAGTAGCACGCAGCAAAGCTGAGGCACAATACGACTGACCAGGAACCGTGAGAAGTGAAAAGAATTTGTTGCTGTCCTACAAGATGCCACAAGGCGTACTGGGCAGTGATTGCTTAGTCAGTCACCAACCAAGGATATGGGTAGATGGATTATTGGTTCATATAATTCAGAATCATACCTTTAATGCAGGATGCAGCTTGCTAGGCGTGATTGAAAAAATGAAAACATGTTTTAGCCATCCGTGATAATGCTCTGTCTGTTTGGTATGTCACTAAGCCTGAAAAGGTTAAAAATATCTGTCTCGCTTTTCTTCCAGGAAGGGATCTCAGCCGTGGAAAATTTGAACGAGATGCAGTGCATGTGGTTTCAGACTGAATGTTCGTTTGCTTATCGGCGACTAGGAAAATGGGGAGATGCTCTCAAAAAATGCCATGAAATTGACAGGGTAGGTTTCAGTTTAATCAAGCATCAGTTTTGTATTTGTTAAAGGTGTTTAATTATACCTCACTTTAGGTGGTCAAAATTAGGAGAGTTGACTTAAATCTTGAGATAGTGTTAGAAGCCATACAGTGTTAAATCTTCTCGTGCCTAATGACTAAAAATGGTCACTTCCACTTTGTGTCTATAGTGCCGTGTGACTATATTTCGCTACATGCTTTGTTTCATTAAAAACCCAGTGTAACGTTTAGATTGTAAACATTTAGTGCGCATGTCCCGTGACCCTGTTCATCATGGCTGAGGAGTGCCTGATAACGAGGGAGAAAATCAAAGTGATCGTCATGAATTTTCACATTTTGGTGATGTAGATAGGGATATAGACATACCGTGCGACCAGACCACTGGTCTTGAATGTATCCCAAGTAGATCTAGACATATTAGACGACTGGAGAAGTAGTTAGAAGGTTATTTCAGACATTATTTTAGGGAGAAAGGCGCATACAGTCACAAGACGAGATTGACAGGTAGTTCTAGGCATCTCAGATGGTACGTACTGTACCCTAGACCTAGCCGATGGTAAGTAGGACACAGTTATTGTCTAAAAACATCACATTACTTCATTTTTCCTAAAAAAAAACTCTGCATTTATGAAATCTTCAAACATTTTTAGTTATTTTGAAATATAATAAGTACACATAACATGGAAATGCTGTATTTCATTCACTTTTCCAACTATACCCCTGATACATAGCAAGACCCGGCTTTTACTCTGGCATCAAACAGAAAGTCCGTGTTTCTTCCTGTGGCACGGGAAGAGTTAAGATTGCATGGGATGCTGTGAAATTTATATGAAATGGTATTAAAGATGGTATGATTTAGGATTGTATGAAGTGGTGTTGAATACTGTGGTAAGGTTTTATGAGATTGTGTTAAAGATTGTAAGATGTTAAAAGATAGGGTGTATTGTGTTTTGTGAAACTGTTAGAGATGAAATGGTAACCTTATTTGAAATGCTGCTCAGGGCCATGTTGTTTTAAGTGGCATGGTATTGAGATTGTATGAGATGGTGTACATATTGTAGTACAGATTGTATGGCATGGTACTGGAGCTGTATGAGGTGATGTACAGATTGTAGTACAGATTGTATGGCATGGTATTGGAGCTGTGGACAGCTCCTTGGCAGGGATATCCAAATATATCCATACTACAAGAACTTAATATTGAAGAAGGCTGGCTAGTAAAGAGGATTAAATAAAGAAATATTTTGGACACATTAAACGTCATGATAATTTAGAGAAGACTGTATTGGAAGGGTACATAATGGGAAAAAGAAAGAGAAGACCACTAAGGCGAAGGTGGCTGCAAGACATCATTGATAAACTGCAGATAGATGCATCAGCAGCAGGGCATCTTCCTTACAATCAAGAGGCTTACAGGAAAGCTGTTAGGGAGGCAAAGTTCTGCAAGGGACATGCAAATGACTGATTGACTGATAAGAGCTGTATGAGATGGTGTACATATTGTACAGACTATAATATGGTATTGCCATGAGGTGCATACAGGGTTATCCATACATCCTTGAAACATTAAATAATTTAGCAACAAATAAACTACATAATGGATCACGATTACTCTTATGTCAAGAGAGAGAGAAACTCTTCAAGTTTTTAAAAAATAAAGGCCTGTAGAAGAAGGCAGGAGTTTCGCTGGTGGTAAGCTTCTGTAACACAATTCAGTTTCTTCACTTGGTCCTGGACATCCCTGCAGAGGAGCTGTGCACAGACAGCCTTCATCCTGGAATTTCACGTGCCACTTCTTGATACTGTTGAAAACAGGGGCTGCCTTCTGGAATTCTGTTTGAAATCGTTGCTGCACAGTCACAACAGACGAAGTTCTTGCATATTCCAAAATACAAAATGGCTCATGTTTACAGAACGCCATGTTTGCTACTGCCGACTTCTAGCATGTGCGGGGTTTATTTTTTAAAAAAAAACTTGAAGAACTACTCTCTCTCTCTCTCTCTCTCTCTTGCTGTAAGAACACTCATGACCCGTTACATAGTTTATTTGTTGTGAATTTTTGAAATGTTTCGTAGACTTACAAGTAACCCTGTATTATGGGACAGATTCATTAAGATAGTTTTTTTTTAAAATTTCTTATTACTGCCTCTTCTGTAACAGAACTTGCAATGCTTTCAGCTGTCATTGCTACACGCAGATTTGTTTATCATCAAAGCTTCATTCGTTCATTCATTTGCATGTCCCTTGCGGAACTTTGTCTCCCTAACAGCTCTCCTGTAGGTCTCTTGGTTGTGAGAAAGATGCCCTGCTGCTGATGAGTCCATTTGCAGATTATCAACAGTCTTGCAGCCACCTTGGTCTTCCTCTTTCTTTTTCCCATTATGTATCCTTCCAAGACGGTCTGTCCAAAATATTTAAGTTTTCTTTGTTTAATCCTCTTTACTAGCCAGTCTTCTTCAATATTAAGTTCTTGTAGTATGGATATATTTGTTCTTTTTTGTGTCCATGATATTTGAAGAATTATTCTGTAGCATTTACATTCAAAGGCATTTATGTGTTTCTCAGCTGTTTTGTTAAGTGTCCAGATCTCACAGACATATGCTGCAATGGGAAGAGTGCCTGCCCCTAAAAATCCTATTCTTGTACTTCTGTCTGTTCCTCTCCACAGATCTTTTAGTTGTTCTACTTTCTGAAGAGCGGTAGATGTCCTTTTAATTTCCCTCATTGTATCTCCATTATTAGTTAGTAGTGATCCAAAATATTCAAAACTCCACTTCTTCCAATTTTTCCTCATTGATATGTATTTCAGCTGCCTTGTTTGTTTTGTCAGTTGTCATCAATTTAGTTTTCTTCAGATTAAGATATAGGTTTTGCTCTTCGCTGTTCTTACGGACTGATATAATTAGTTTTTCCATTCCTTTTTGCGTTGGGGACAGTAATACTGTGTCATCATATCTAATCTCTGGTATTTCATAACCTCCAATTGTTATGGCATCGTAATATTCGTCTACATCTTCTCTAACATTCCTCATATTTTCAGTATACAAGTTAAGTAAGTCAACAGTATGTACTCCTGATGGACCCCTTGTTTTATGTCAAACCAAGTTGTTGTTTCACCATTTATTCTTACTGCTGCTTGTTGGTCTAGATACAGCAGTGATGTTAATTGTATCAAATGTGTTGGAAATCCCATTTTTTCCATTATTTCCCAAAGTTTCTGGTGTTGTATTCAATCAAATTCCTTTGAGTAGTCTATAAAAGATAAATATATATTCACATTAAACTCTCTGCATTTCTCTGTTATTAGTCTTATATTGAATATATGATCTCTTGATCCTCTTCCTTGCCTGAAACCAGCTTGGACCATATTGACTTCTTCTGTTTTCTTACGAAGTCTACCCATTATGATTTTTAACAGAATTTTACTGGCATGACTAAAAGCTTGATTATAACTTATTATTGTCATCCACAGCATTTCACAGAAATCATAGAAGACCAGTTTGACTTTCACACATACTGCATGAGAAAGATGACTCTGAGATCATATGTAGGATTGTTAAGGCTAGAGGATTCATTACGCAGTCATCCATTCTACTCAAGGATAGCACTGCTGGCCGTGGAGGTAATGTGAGAACTAGATTCAAAACTGTGGTAGAATAACAACAACCCCATGAATGTTTCTTGTTATCAATCATCACAGAAGCCATGTTTTACCTAGAAATGATAGTTTACGAAAGTTTAAAATTATATACTGATCAGTGGACAGAGAATAATTGATTGAAGCTATGTACAAAGCTATATACATATATATATATGTTGGTCACTTGATGAGAAGAAATGATCAGAGAATCCCAAAACAAGCTATCAAGTGGAACACAACAGGTCGAAGAAAAAGAGGCAGACCGCGTGAAACTCTGAAGAGGACATTATTAAGAGCGGCCAAATTAACAGGCATAAAATCCCTTGATGAGGTTGAAAGACTCGCCGAAGACAGGAAAAATTGGCGAACTACTTTGCGAGCCCTATGTGACGTTTAACATTTTCACAGAAAGTATATAGAATATTTCTGATATTTTTATGTGATGTGATGGTCATATTTGTAAAGGAAAATTGAAAGGAGGCTTCACAGAGGAATAGGGCTTATATCATGGATGGAAAAGAGCAAAGAGGTGCCAGATACATGAAACATGAAACGAGGAATAACAAGAAACATAGAATCCAGGTGACTAAGACATTTTGACCATAATGAAGCAGCATAGTGATGCAGTGAAATCCATCATTAGTACACGAGGGAAAAGATGAATTTGGCAATGATTAGGATGAGCAGACAGCTTCAAGAGATTTACATCTATTCAGCCCATCTTTCCTTTTGGTTTTTACTTGATGTTAATATGATGCCAGTTTTGCTAAAGATTGGCTGTTCTTTGGATGTAGTAGTACCTGTTAGCCTCTTGTATGTTAAATAGAGTTTTGCTGTCTCCTGTTTTTGCTGCTTTCTTTGCTTCTTTCTCCATATTATCCATGTATTCTCTTTTATTCCTTCTAGCTGAGCTTTTTACTTCATTGTCTAGTTCTTTGTATGTTGCTTTTGCCAAATCTTTTCCAAGATCTGTCTCCACATTCAGCATGGCTAATCTGGCTGCTTGACTTTCATGTATGTATTCCCATGTATTTACAGATATATATGATTTTCTATTTCTTTTTTTTTCAGTCCAGCACTTGTTTTTTTTTTGGCGACATTGATTATGGCTGTGCTGTAAAAATTCCATACTTCATCTATATCTGTCTCCTCTACTTCACTGAGTGAAGTGGCATAACCAAGTGAATAAAGAAGTTTATATATGTCTCTGTATGTACAGAGACCTGTCCTGGTTGGCTGAGTGATTATGTGCTCAGTCAGCTAATCTGGTGGTACTGAGTTCAAGTCATCACACTGGGACTTTTTTTCCTGGCACTACCACACCAAATAGGCCCCAGGGTTCACCCAGCCTCTAAAAATGGGTACTAGAGAAATCTGGGATGGTGAATGGCTGCCAGGTGTGATACTGACCACATCACACTTTCATATGTTGAAGGCCTTGGAAATACGAGTCTATCAGCATATCCTCAGTATTCCATAAAGGCATGGAAACTGATTGTACCTTTTTTTTTTTTCACCTCTGTATGTGTGTGTGCTGTCAAGCGTAACACAACAGGCTGAAGAAAAGGGGGTTGACTGTGTGAAAGTCTAAATAGGGCATTGTTAAGTGAGACCAAATTAATGGGCATAAAATCCCTTGATGAGGTTGAAAAGCTTGCCAAAAACAGGAAAACATGGCAAACTACCATGCGAGCCCTAATTAATGTTTAACAGCGCAGGAAGGATGTAAGATGCGTGTGTGTGCATGTGTGAAAGAGTGAGAGAAACCATTGTATTGTTGAAAAACTGATGCAAAGACCAAAAAAAAAAATGTTAAATAAAATCTTCCAGTGCAGGATTTTTCAGTAAGATTTGTTTTGTTTCAGATTTATCTGCATTTACATGATCACCCTTTAACAGACGCAGATCATAACAATGACGTAAACTCAGGTATCTTTGACTTTGTTTCTTCACATAGAAGTTTTTATTTCCATAATCTAGGAAAAGGGTAACCACACTTTGAACCAGATGTTGAGACCATGAAACTGGATGTTTTAAAATTTAGAGTTTTCTTTCATATGTTTGGTCCTAGATGTCCGTATATGAAGTAAAACCAAGCTGTTGGTAACTTGTGAAGCCATGTTAGTCCCCAGGTTGGGAAACACTTATCTAAAGGATGGTTTTCACAACTTTTAATGTGCTTGTGACTCCCAGATTTTGAGCATTAAAATGTACTCTCCTCTAGGTGTTGTTCTAGAATAGTGTCTTGTGACTCCCAGATTTTGATGTTGCTTCCTATGCAGCCAGAGGAAAAGGCAGTTTGTGGTTGAGAGTTCTCTGAAAATATGTGTAGCATAGATGGTGGTCATGCTGATTTTACTTTCCTCAGTTCCAGAAGTAGGCAGGCACCAGTGTCCAGATGGGAAAGAGGGGAAGGGTGTCCGGCCAGTACATCGCTTCAAGGTCTAAAGACCTTCTTTTGTTGAAGGCCCACAGGGCTTCAAGGGGGTGCTATAATGGGTGAAAACAGATTGACTAATCAGTAAGGTTTGCTTGTGTTTTGGTGGGGGGGGGGGGAATAGTTTAGCACCACTTTACAAAATTCATCTTGGGGGGGGGGTGGGTCAGTCTTGTCCATGTCTACAGATTGGTGAATGGAGCCCTTTGGCTGGATTTAAGCCACCAACCTTTTGTGTGAGACATGAGTACACTAGCCACTTTACCAATCAGGTGCTGGTGTTTTATAAAGTAGCCACAAACCATTTTTTTTTTTTACTTTCCCACTGTGCAGAAAACCTAAGTCCGAGTGAACTGAAGAAGATGAAGAGAAAGCAGCGGAAGGCCCAGAAGAAGGCGGAGGTAGAGAGAGAGAAACAGAAGGCAGAGCAGGAGAAACGTGACCAGAACAAGAACAAAACTGCAGATGGTGAAATGGATGGCCCAAAGGAGGAGGAATTAATCCCAGATAAGTTAGCCAGGGTGAGTTTGTTGGTGGAGGCTAATGGATTGTTTTCCCAGAATATTTTTTTGTTTGTGGAAATTAATTGGATGTTATCCACTACTGGTGTACACTGAAACATTTGACACATTTCTGTGCTCATTTTGATTGCAGAAAGTGCTCTCTGAGTGTGATAGTGTAATGTTAGGTCTTTGACTAGAGGAGCAGTGATGTCATGTTTAACACAGGGCCACAGAATCATCAAGTCAGAACACTCTCTCTCTCTTACATATGCTTCTGGGAAAATGGCCAGAGTGCTCATTTTCAGCTTGATTAATCAGTGATCACACTAGCATAGCATTTTTTTTTTAGCTGGTACAGCTTTCAGCTTGCAAAAATTACTTTCTGAAATACCAGTTTTGTCAATACAATATTCAGTACTTCATGCTTTTTTTTAAAAGTGAAATTAAACATATTTTACAAATATCACCAGGAATTAAATGCTCGTATAAAATTTTGTTTTATATTACCTTTTTTATGCCAAGATTTAATCCATAGAAAATATTCACGTGCTGAACCGAATTCAAAACTGGCTAATTCTCCTCCATACAAATTGCTCAGCATCATCCTATATGCTAGATGATCCTCCTACTAATTTTGCTGGCTGCTTTTTGCTAGGTTTTGATAATACAAACAGGTTACAGTAACCCACAACTTCCAGAAGTTCACTTTTTTTTTTTTCTCTCTTTTTTTAAAATCGGTAATTTAGCTCTGTGGAAAAATTAGATTAAAGCTAAAGAAAGCGTGCAGAAAAGTGAGAAACATCAAACTGAATACAGAACTCCTTAAAAATGACCAAGAACTGCAAGAACAATACAAAGTTATTATAACAAATAGATACAATGCAATAGCAAAGATAGATAGTATAGATGAACAATGGGCAATGTTAAGAGATTCTATCCACCAAACTGTTAAGGAGATAATACCACCGAAAAAAGAAGCCCCTAAAAATAAATAGATGACACACAATATCTTAGGACTGATGGACAAGAGGAGGATTAGGAATAAAACTAACCAAGAAAAATATAGCAAGATAAATAAAGAAATAAGATGCAAATGCAGAGAAGCAAAGGGAGTGTGGTTAAATGAACAGTGCAGACAAATAGAGGACTCTCATAATAAAGACAGCAAAAACATGCACAAACGAATTAATGAACTCACAGGCAGGAAAACAAAATATACCACAGGATGTCTGAAATCAAAAGAAGGTAAAATGTTAATGGGGAAAGAAGACATTGTGGACAGAGCACATCAGTGAGCTTTATGGAAGAGAAAGACCAGAATTAACACCAGATACTGAAAACTGTGATGGACCACCAATACTTGAAGATGAAATCATAGATGCCCTCTTACACATGAAGAAAGGAAAAGCAACAGGGCCTGATAATATAACAGTAGAAGAAATAGAGGCACTAGAGAAGACAGGATAAAAATAATAATCAAGTTACTGAATGACATTTACAACAGTGGTTATATGCCCAGTGACCTGTTTATAGCACTACCAAAGAAACCAAGTGCAAAGGAATGTGATGACCACCAGACTATCAGCCTCTTATATCACATAATGAAGCTACTTCTGGGAATCACTATGAGAACAAGGAAAAAAGATAAAAATGGAAATAGCAGATGAACAATTTGGATTTGTTGAAGGAAACTGAACACATAATGCCATTTATGCTTTACGAACACTAACAGAAAGAGCTTTAGAAACACAGAAAGGTCTCTACTTATGCTTCATTGATTACACTAAGGCATTCAACAAGGTGAAACATAATGAAATTATTAATATGCGTGAAGACACCAATATAGACGGTAAAGACCGAGGATTGTAAAACATCTATACTGGCAGCAAGAAGCAGCAGTTCGAGTTGAAAATGGAAACTGGAAAATATCAACCTGTAAAACAAGGGGTGCGACAGGGATGTGTACTATCTCCAGACCTGTTCTCTGTACAGCGAGAATATTCTAAGAACGATATCACAGAACCAGGCATAAAAATTGGAGGATACAATATTAACAACCTTCGGTATGCTGATGACACAGTACTGATAGCTGAGAACCAACAAGACCTGCAAAATCTCTTAGATAAAGTCGCCAAAGAAAGTGAACAGAAAGGCTTTACTTTGAACATCAAAAAGACAGAGACTATGGTTATATCTAAGAAACAGAATCCACCAATATGCAGTATTAATTAAACGGAACTATTCTAAAGCAGGTGCAGAAATTCAAATACCTTGGAGCAGTAATAACTTAGATGGGAAATGCAGAACAGAAATTAGGAACAGAATAGGCCAAGCAAACACTGCATTTCAGAGTGAGAAACATATTATGCAACACATCCTTATCAATGAATGTTAGAAAACGAGTCCTGAAATGTTATATTGAACCTATCTTGTTATATGGAAGTGAATCATGAACAATAGGCAAGTCTGCACAAAAATCATTGGAAGCAGCAGAAATGTGGTTTATTAGAAAAATGTTGCGAATCCCCTGGACAGCAAAAATAACTAATGAAGAATTATGAGAAGAGCTGGAGAGACAAAAAACCTTGTCAAAAAGATAAGAGAGAGACAATGTACTTTCATAGGACATGCAATGAGAAGAGGGGGCATTGAAAATATTATAACAACAGGAAAAATAGAAGGAAGAAGATCAAGAGGAAGACCAAGAGAAATGATGCTGGACAGTCTGACGGGATGGTGTGAGAGGAGATCACCAACTGAACTGATGGCCTGCATGAAGGATCGGGTACTCTGGAGAAGCATAATAGCCAACGCCAGTTGGCATGGCACCTGATGATGATGAATTTAGCGGTACTTGTCTGTTAATGCAGTCACTGGTTAATCAGATAAAGATCTATTACTCCATGTGGTAGGGAAGTTGGTTTTGGATCCACTTCTAGTTTAGTAGATTTCTGTTTCAAGATTATGATGTCACTGACTGCAAACAAATGTATGTATTTTCAGAGAGACGGTATAACAGCAGTAGGAGGTATATCTCCTACTTACCCTTTCCATCAATAAGTTTTTTTTGTTACCCTCAGCAGGATATGTCTGTAGTTATGTAAGTTCAACCATCTAGACCAGGCAGTGGGTTGCCTCCATGAATCCCTTCATCAACAGGAGGAGTTCCTCATGTGTGCTCCTCTTTTTCCATCCATTCTCTTTTCCTGGAGCCAGGTTTTAGTCTGTGTAGAAGATGTTACAGAATCTGGAGATTGTTTCAGCATTTACATATTTGACTTGTACTACATAGTGTCCAGTTCAAGGCCTGCAGATTGTAGTCTGTTTATGTGCTTGTGCTTTCTTTTCTTCATTTTTTTGTGTGTGTGGAAATATCTTCTCCAGGTTGATGACCCATTAGACCATGCCATCCACTTTCTGAAACCACTTCAGATGCTCACACCTAAATGTATAAACACACATGTTAAAGCTTATGAGATTTATTCTCGGAAAGGTTAGTACTCTTTTTTTTTTCCCCCTTTCTTACTGTGTATGTGTTGTGAGGGAACTTGGCAATCGATCGAATGTTCCTCAAATGGCATACATGGGTTAACAGTTGTTTCTTGGGCAGTGAGATGCAGTTAATGCCACATGTCTGCCCAGCTTTTGGTAGATTTAACAAACTATGAATCCCCTTAAAATGCAGGATAAGACAGCTTTATAATCCCATTGCTTGTGATTGCCTGTGCTACAAGATCTTCACTGCGGCATCAGCTGTAAAGTGCTTTGAATTTACTTTTGCATTAGATTAGTTACAATATTCTCTATTACTTTCACCTGCACCATTTTTAAAAAAAAAATAATGTGTCAGTAATTACTCCCATAAGATCTCTGCCATATGAAGTTTTCAGGATTAGAGGGGATATATTCAGTTTTAGTTGTGGGTGGTTTCATCCAGTCTGCCCTCCAAAATACTTAGCTCATGCTCAGTGTCAGTTAAAGTAGCAACCTGTCTAATAGTGTGCTGTTTCTACTCATGAAGGGATTGCTGACCTTTACATTCATTACAGATGATGGTGGTGGTGATGATGGTTGTAGCACGTGGTCCATGAGATATGGTTACCATGAAATATGAAGTTCACATGTAAAGAAGTCTGGAGAAGTCACTCGTATGATAGTAGATTTTAATGATTCATGTGATTGTAGATTTTAATGATTCATGTGATTGTAGATTTTAACGATTCATATGATTGTAAATTTTAATGATTCATATGATTGTAGATTTTAATGACTGGAGAAATCACTGGCATGATAGTAGATTCTTATGACAAACTGTTTACTGCTAGTAATTATGTTACTTCCTAGGTAAAAGTTCAGTTTAGTTTTATTTTATTCAGTTGCATTTAGCTTTTAAAAAAAATGTATGAATCTGAAAGCAAAACTCTTATACTTCCTTTATCACTTTTCAGGCAAGTTACTGTTGATGCTTCAGTCCATAAAGAGGGGTGTCCTGGCAGATCGGTCTAATCCACAGTTTCATATTTGTCTCATCCACTTTCTTCAGTACGGTAAGCAGGACTGTAATGTGCAGATACAGGTTTTGATAATAATAGAGTGTTCAGACAGAATTTGAGGAGAACCAAGTTAACATTATAATATTGAACCACTTGCATGGACAGATGCACATGTGATACATACAAAATGGCTGCCCAGCACCTGTTTCAGGACTGGTCTTTATTTGAAGAACTGAGAGGGTGCCTTTGACTTTCACCTGTATCAATACATGACAGGCTGTATGGTGATCTTGGCAGTGTTGTTCAAAGATGACACAGTTGACATCTGAAAGCCTTCAAAGAAGAAGAACCACTTTGCCTTGTAAAATAAATTTCATGTGTGAGTTGGAAAAAGTCAGGAAGGCTTACCAGAATATGCTGGAGAAAGACCTGAACTTGTGATGCTGGCATCTTCAAATCTTTCTACGTTGTGAACTACAAGCCAGCATCTGTCCAGACCTCATTTTGCACATGCCAAAATGGTCTTCAGGCTCTAGAACACATCTTTGCAAACCTGCACTTTCTGCAGAGATTTAAGAGTCCAAAAGCAGGCCAACAAAATACAGAATGGATGAAAAACTGTTGATGGTACAAAGAACTTGTTCTGATGCTAGGAGTCAGAAAGGCAACACATCTTCTTGTCAGAATAGCTGATCTTACGAAGATGAAAAAAAAAAAAAACATAAGACAAGATGAAGTATCCTTATGGGAATTTAAAGTATAGAAAATTTCACATGAAATGACAGGAAGAGACTTACCTTTAGAAACTTAAATCCCTGAGGCCTGGTGTATATGAGATTTGGTTTTTAAACCAAAATCCGTGGTTCATGCCATTACTTGTCAAACAGAAATTCATAAAGTGCAGGTAGACTTGCAGCATCATGCCTGTCCTGGACCAGTCTATCGCTCTTCAGAAAGCAAAACAACTAACGAAACTGTAGAGGAACAGAGAGAACTACAAAAGTAAGATTTTTAAGGGCATGCATCTTTTCCATCGCAGCATATGCCTGCGAGACCTGGACACTTTACAAAACAGCTGAGAAACTGTAGAACTAGAATCTAGTGAAATTGTAAAGTTTTGTGAAACATGTGAAGTGTTAATCAAAGAGCATCTTTAAGCTTCAGTTCTATGATATGCAACTATTCAGAAATATATGATTCACAATTTAGCAATATTATAATATTATAACTTCTACTGTCAATCATTAAAAAAGAAATATATAATTCACAATCTTCAACATTATAGTCTACCTACTTTGTTTATCCTCCAAACTTCTCTCTAAATGTCTGTTGTTTTTCATAATGGCTATTAAAAGTGGATGGTTAAATAATGTGTAGATTTCTTTGTCACTTCTTCTCTTTCACTGTTGTTTTATAGGGTCTCGTTGACTTCTATTTTCCACAAATGCAAGGTGAACACTTTTATTTCCTGTAAACTGTTGGTATGATAATATTAGCCCTGCTGTATGGACAGTGTGACATGTCTGTATCAAAATTGAACTATAAACTGTTCTACTCTGTTCAACTCTTAGTTTGCCAAATGGTATCCATGAACATTTGTTTGTTTGTTTGTAATGAAAAATTTTGAGCATGATGTTTTACTGGAAAATAGTGAGATGCATATTTTTAACATTTCTATGTAGTCTGTCTGTCACATTTATACTATTTTAAAATTGCAAACTCTACCGTGAAACGAAACCATGTTCCTGAAGTTTTTCTTCTTCTTCATTTTTGAAAAGCCATTTAAATGGCTTTTGGTAAGTTGGAAGACTTTGACCTGAAGTTCAAACCACAGGGTTACTGCTAGATCTCAGAGTGCTGTTGCAACCCTCATTTTCTACTATAAACCAGACAAAATGTGACCCAAGAGTTCATGAGACTATATACAGTGCTTATTTGATAAATTGATGTTTTGTTTGTGTGATATGCATTTTAAGTTTTTCTTTGTATATTCATTTATTGCAGTTTTTTTGTGTGGTGAATATGCCATTTGTTAAAGTAGCTTGCGATCCATAACTGACATGCTAGCATCAAAGGGTGGCAAACTATAGCTGACAAAGATCCTGTTCTACTTTTCTGTTGGTATCTTTAGTAACAGGCCTGTCCTGGCTAATGGGACCGAGATCACCTCAATCCCTATGGTGGTGGAGTCTACTAAAGAAGTATAACACACGTCCTACTTTTTTAGCTGTGCTCAGGGACTGAAAAAATAGCTGCCATAACCTGCTCTCAAAGCCACCATGATGCTTTGGCATAACATCTTCACAGCATCAGCTGCAGAGAAACCAGCTCACAGTTCCAGGGAGATCGAAGAGGAAGATAAATTTATAAGCTAAAATAAGGTTTTTAGCATGTATTTATAGGTAAAATTAAGTTATGCTAAAGTAATGTTCTTTTTTATGTATATTTATGGGTTAAAGTAAGGTTATTTATGTATAGATTTATAAACTAAAATAAGGTTATTTTTACATGTATTTACAGGTTTTAAAAAAAAAGTTATTTTATAGCTTCTGATGGTTTTGTTTGTTTTCAGTGCAAGAGCAGGCTGAGCTCAAAGAACCAGCAAAGACTGTGATAAATCTGGAGATGAGAAATATCTACCATGGCAGGACAGCCCTCCAGCTCAACGAGGAGTTTCTTGCTGGACATGCTGATTCATTAGAACATCGACTAGCAGGTGAGTTCATGGTGGTCATCATCGTTATCATCAGTATTAGTCACACCTAGAAGCATAAGGGACTGATAAAAACTGACTATCTGACTCATCCATGTGGCTTGTTTGTCTCAGCGTTCTAGCTTTTCAGATTTCTGTCTGAAAAGTTTGTTTGTGCCTGCCTCAGGGTCTGTTAAGTTTTATGGAGCATGACCAATCCATTTCCACATCGTTTCCATGTTTCTTGCTTTGTCTGGACAAAATAGTATGGAGAAAGTGTTTTGGCCATATTACACAGGCTAACTCTTGACTGTGCCAGTTATCTTACAGTGGAGTGATGAGCTGCTTTTGTCCTGAAGCTTCATGGGTTCTGTTACATATTTAATCTTGCAGGCCCACATATTATATACAGAATCACTTTATATATATATAATCTTGCAGGCACACGTACGATGTTCAGACTCATGTTACAGCCTTAATCTTGCAGGTGCAAATATGATGAATAGACTCATGGTACATATTTAATCTTTTAGGCCCACATATGATGTACAGAATCACATTACATATATAATCTTGCAGGCACATGTATGATGTTCAGACTCATGTTAAAGCCTTAATCTTGCAGGTGCACGTATGATGTATAAACTTGACAAATCACGGCAAGAGGAGGCTATAGCCCTTTCAACAAGTCTAGACTCTAAAATCTGTGGTATAACAATACAGGTAAGCTTTACCTTTCATTATAGTTTAAAATTTATGAGCATAACATTACAGATAAAGCATCCTTTATTTTAGTCTTTTATATAATAGGATTGTGGTATCAGTAAAAGGGTGTTATACTGTTACTTTATATGTTTTGGGCCGTCAGACAGTTTAATTTACAAGCTTTGAATATCATGCCTGTGCTGTGTGTGAATTATTATTTAAAAAAAAAATTTTTTTTTAATAACTTCCCTAGAATTGCGTTCAAGTCCTTGAGTGTTTGTGCCGTGAAGACCTGGGTAAATGTGAACAATCAGCAACGGAGTACCAGTCTCAGTGCCACAAGCTTTTCCCTTATGCCACAGCCTTTGTGATCCCTTCGACGGCCAATAGTAGCGGTGGTGATTGTTCAACGGAGCAAATCTTAGTCAATGGTTCAGCATTTGGTGAATCGTGATGTCAGTATAGACTGATCGGAGAAGACGAAGGTAGCAAAAGGGTAGATTCAGATGAACTTGTGTTTTCATTTTTGTACGTGAAAACTGGCGGAAACATGTTCCAATCATCTTCTCCGCCATGTTTAATGTCTTTTATAAAGATCAACCAAGGAAGATTACTCTGTGCTGCTCCATTGATTATTTTGCAAACTGAATATTTGAAAGATTATTTTGGAATGTCGTTTGTTCCATAGTGGTACATTAATATACATCGCAACAGGATTTTCATCAGTTCTGAGTCAATAAAAAAATCCACATATAAATGTTTTAATGCATGTTTTAGGTCATGAAAGATTCTCCGAGGGAAGCAATCTGCATAGTTTGAAAACCAGTGATTTTAGGACAAAAGAAATACTACAGTCCATGAAGCATAGAACATTTAGTACAGAGACTGGTGAGCAGGAGAGCTTGCTTGATTGGATTAATAGTACCGAAGCGAGTTGCTAAATGATCTTTACAGATGGCTGCGTGATATCAAAACAGTTGTCAGCTTTAATTGGTAGATTCCTTAGTTGGCATGATTGATTTTGACATGTCATAGTGACCCATCAAACAGTTTTTTATAACCAGTATAAATACTTCAGAAAAGCTGTAACATTGTTTCGTAACAGTTACAGATAGTGTTTTAAAGGTTAATACATTTCCAATAATAGAATGTAATATAGCCATTGCTCATATATATTGGGTGCTACATTTGTAACAGTAGAACGTGTGTATTGTGTTAATGTTTCGAACAATGGAGCATAACGCAGCTGTTATTTTATGAGGGGTTAACACATTTGCAAACAATAGATTGAAACAGCTAAAGTCTGTGTTGGGATGGTTAGCACATTTGCAACATGAGAACATAGTTATTGCTGATGAACACTTTTGAAACAACAGTTATTGCCAGTGTGTCAGGGGTTAATTTGATATACCAGAATATAGTTGTTGGTGGTTTATTTTGGGTAGTTATTGGTAGTATAATGAGGGTTAATCCTTATCTGTCCAGTTTTGGAAACAAAGACATTTTGTAGAATCAAGTTTGTTCGCAGCTTTATTTGACGACTTTGTTTCATGTAGCCTTTGTTTCACTCCCCTGTATTCTTGCTATGTGAAATTTCTCATAGAAATAATTTTTAAACAATAAATTTGTATTTTCCTGAAGTAAGTTATCAGTCTTTTCTGATTTTAACATTTTGTTTTGTTTAAATGACTTGTGAAGGAATTTTCAATGAGTATGGGGTAGGGTGAGGGTATTTGAAGTGCTAAGAATTAGAATAAGTCTTATCATTCTTTTATGTTTTACAGTTGGTTTACAATTATACAGAAAGCTATACTGTCATAGACTGACTCTCTCTGAACCTTAAGTGCCCAGGGCACATGGGGCTTCCACAAGGGTTTTCCACAAATGCCTGTCCTTTGCCTTTTTTTTCTGCTCTTGCCCAGGTGAGCCCTCTATTGCTCAACATCCTTTCTGTTGTTCTTCTCCATGTCTCTTTTGGTCTACCCTTACTTCTGTTCCCCCATAAAGTAAGAGAACAAATTTTGTAGGATTAGACCTCAAAAAAATCGTAGACAAAGCACTTTAGTGAGACATGAGAGAAAGAAAAATCACAAGAGAATTACCTGGGATTCAAACACAGATTCCGGTAGGACGAGCAGCCGTCTAGCCATGAGAGAACAGCGTACTATCGACTTAGCCAACTAGCACCCCTCTCACGTCTCACTAAAGTGGTTTGCGTACAATTTTTTTCGAGGTCTAATCCTACAAAATTTGTTCTCTTACTTTACCGTACCAAAGCCTCGTAGTTTCCTATATATAAAAAACTGTTTCCCCCCATAGACTGACTAGTCCACACAAAGTTCTTATTTTAGTTTCACCAAAAAGTTTGAAATGTAATATTGTCTTCAAGACATGTGCATCTGACTCTCATATCAAATCAGTATCCTGAGAACATCTTCATTCATAAGAATCTACCACAGCGTGCATGGAGTTTTCAGATGATTCTTCTGTGACTGACAAAGCCAAATACATCATACAAAATATTTTAGGAATAGTATTGAGAAGTTTATAGCAGAAATTATTTTCAGGATATGAAATGAATCTAGTTTTCCATTTTGTATTGTTTTTCATTAGTTTTTTTTTTTTATGGAAAATGTCATAGAGCATTTTGTCTTTGCGATCATTACACATTTATATATTACACATTATTAGATTTTATTTGTTAGGTTGTGAAAATGATTGACAAGTATGCATTGAATGCGTGAGAGAATGTAAACTAAGTCATTTGATATTAACTGAGATTTCTGTCGCAGATTGTTGATGATGGTGTAGATTATTTAGATTATTCATTTGGCTGAGAGGAAATTGGTGAAGTGCTTGCATAATTCACATATTCACTCATCGCTTCACATCCAACGTGTTTTGTGGCTTTACGTTATTTTTTTAATTTATTTTTCATTTGACATTGCTGTGTTACTTTCATTTATTGTAATTAGCCTGCTGTCATTACATTCTTGTGAATTCACATTTAAGATCCAGCAGATTTTGGCAGTTCATTTTTCAGTCCATATATGTATTTTTTTTTCCCCCCCACGAGTTTCTCAGAATTTTGTTGTAAGTTATAAAAGTGAATGGTTTGCTATAGTTTGTTCATTAAACAATATTTTGTCATGATGGTTCTCTGCTTAGATGGTTATTTCCGAGATAATGTCATACCTTCCTAATGTCTTATTTCTAGACCAGCAAATAAAGAAAGTACTGTTAGACAGGAGGGTTTTTAACCGGGGGGTAAACGTGACAGAGTTTCGGGACTGTCTCCAAGTCATTTTTTGTTTAAAATTTGTTGTTAGATTTGAATTCAGACTATTAACAATCACTGTTCAATGTATAAATAAATGTAATATATATCCTTACGAGTTTCTTTCAGCTGTTCTCATCCTAGATATCTAAAGTGGGCTTTTTATATCTTTTGAAGTCATACTATCATATAATAGAACTGGTGATATGATTCAAACAGTTTGTAAACTTATGGGAAGATGTTGGACGTGTCATTGCAAAAATGTTAGGATCTCTGATATATGTGAGACTAATAAGAAGTATATCTCTGGGAAGTGAACATTTATTGAAAGTAAAATTAAAACAGACTTGTATCAGAACTATTGTATAAATCCATGTTAATTTCTACAAGATTAAACAATTTTTTAGTGATGGGAAGGGAACAAAGTACAGGTAACTTTTCCAAGTGTTAATTATGAGCTTCAGACCTGAAATCAGAGCTGTGCCATGTGTGCATTATTTTATGTGGATTCTGCAGTTGGTTAGCCAGATGATGTGTTAGAAGTTGCATAGCAGAAAGAAGAGTGTGCCCACACCCCCACCCACCTATGAGCTTGTAGTTACATGATAGAACAGCCAGTAGTTTGGACTAGACTGATGAAATCTCATTCCATGAGAAGGACCAAGTATGATGAAGAAAGGTGCCAGGACATGAAAACAAAGTGCTGCAATGAATACAGTGGAGATAATTTTTAACAAAGAAAGCTGCCATAATGATACCTGCTAGAACACTTTACAAATGATGTCATAAAATTTCAGAATTTTAGCTCAGCCAAATAAAGGAAGCTGTATAGACTGTGAAGATGTCAGAAATTTTGCATTATGTTTCACTATAAAGAGTAGTCACAATATAGAAAAAGCAGCAACTGGTCAGTGTTGATGAGAACGCTTATGAACTGGTTTATTGTTTTTTTCTTCATAGTTGTCAGGGGAGGAAAGATGAGTGCTGTTAATTTTCAGGACAGATAAACACAGCTACATAAGTACGTGCAATATGTTTCATAGATTACCTTATCATGTTCCTTGTTATGAGAGCTATCAGGAAGAGATCTGTCTTAGGATTAAAGTTTTTAATCAAGATACAAGCTTTGACAGTATAGCTCAATAGGGTAGTGTGTGTCTGAACTGTTAAAACTCAAAGGTATGTATGCATTCCATCACATTTTCTGTCTCTCATTACAGTGAGATTATGAGCTAGGTTACCAGCACCCGCCCGTTTTTCAGCTCACAGATCCCTTGGTATTTATTTAAATTGAAACCTTCAGAATATTTGTATTTTGAGAACATATGGGCTTGAGCCCTTCATGGTTTGTAAAAGTAAAAATAACTTTAAAATCTTCAGAACTGACAAGTTAGGCCATATGGCAGAGGGAGGTATAACCTGGAGGCAGTTTTCAGTTTTATGCTTTAAAATCGGTGAAGTAGTAGAAGAAGAGGAGAGACTAGAAAGATTAAGAAAGTAATTAAAGGTGATTTATTGAAGGAACTGAGTAAATGTTGGTGTGACATATCATACACATGCAGTAAATACACAAATAATCTTGGCTGTAAAGCTATGGAAAGTAGCTTAAATATGGCAGGAACCACAGGAAATACATTTTTTTTTAACCTTCAAGTAAATATACATATTTCATTGGAAGAATCATGAAAGTTGCATTTGATACAAAACTGTACCGCTGGCATAAATTCATATACATGCGGAGGAGAGCTAGGAGACCAGTTGTAGAATGTCTGTCATGGCTGCTAAAATGTAATTATTCTGTTAGGCATAGATTGTCAAAATTAATCGAATCTTAAACAGGAGACTTTCTGTCTCACTGATTTTTTAAATAAGTGATGAAGCTTTTAAAAGAAAAAAAAGGTTTGAGAAAGCCTAGACATAGCTAGGCATGAAGTTAACAGGGGGACACTACCAGTCATGAAATGCCGGTCTTTCAACTGCAGGAAAAATATTTCCTGGAGTATATTTGAACTGTTCAGAACATGATTAGAAACAGACCAGGTCTTTTCTCCCGTTTAAAATGAGATCTTTATGAATGTCTTGACCTTTGTTTGAGTCACCAGTGATGTTTTCAGCAATAGTTATTCTAGCGTGAATACTGATATGTAATCACGTGTCACATTGTAGTGAAACAGTTTAGTTTTCAGCGTTGTCCCCCGGTTTTGGCGTGGCACTGATACACCTTCTGCTTCAGAGCTAGTCAGCCACTCCTAACCTGAGCAAACAACGCCAGTGTTCTCAGACCTAACTGTCATGTTGTGTATGAAGTGCAGATTTCAGTCCTGTGAAGGCATTGGTGTGAAACTTAATTCAGCATAAGAAACTCGAGAATCTGTGATGGCCTGCATTTAGTTGAAACAGTATCTGACGGACTGGGGTCAGCTTCAAATTATATACTAAGCTTTTCATTTTCTTTAGCTGAATTCAGCAGTCGTTACGGATATTACCAGCATCCTTGTAGCTTAGTTGGCAAAGTGCTTGCTGTCTTTTTGTTTTCTCAGCTGTTATCTGCTTTAGGAGGGCAGTCAGTGATGCAGTTGTTCTTTGAGAAGTTACTTTGTGATTGTTCTGATCCAGTGGTTTTCAAGCTGTGAAGCAGTGGTTCCCAAACATGTTCGACCTCCCATTGACATTCTGTTTTCCTTTACCTCCTGTCCTGCATCTTTCCACTGCTCTCAGACAACAGACTACTCTAAAGTACCGACTTAATGTTGGTGAAGAGTGTGCTATGAGCAGATAGATAACGGTTATTTTTTTTTTCTAAGTCTGTAGCTCTTGATGTATTGTCAATAAATTACATGTGCTTCTGATAGCATGTGTACAAAGCAGAGAAAACAAAACAGCTGAGAAACACATAAATGCCTTTGAATGTAAATGCTTTAGAAGAGTTCTTCAAATATCATGGACATAAAAAAGAATAAATATATCCATACTACAGGAACTTAACTGAAGAAGGCTGGCTAGTAAAGAGGATTAAACAGAAAGCTTAAATATTTTTTGACACATTAAACGTCATGATAATCTAGAGAAGACTGTCTTGAAAGATTACATAATGGGAAAAAAAAAAGAGACCAAGGCGAAGATGGCTGCAAGACGTTGATAATCTGCGAATGGATGCATCAGCAGCAGGGCATCTTCCTTGCAACCGAGAGGCCTACAGGAGAGCTGTTAGGGAGGCAAAGTTCTGCGAGGGACATGCAAATGACTGACTGAGAAAAGTGACTGCATTTGACAGATCTATGTTAAAATCAGTAACTAACAAGGATATGGTTTTGATGTAAATGTTCCGCGCAGTAATATAGAATAGCGGAGGTTTCACAGTTAACTGCCATGGTTGGTCAGTTTGAGGGAAGTGATGCCTGTGAATGTGAGCTCTGCAGTCTCTGAAGTGGAACAAAAACACAGCAGAAAAAAAGTTAGTAGCATGGCCAACGAAGAAATTTCTGAAGTATAGATCTTGGCTGGAGAATCACAGTTGTCACCAAGTGATTGATTCATCTGTACAACAAAAAAAAGAGAGAGAGTAAAAGTTGGGGAAACTGCATGGCAAGGCATACTGGATTATGCTGTACACAAGATTATCACAACATGAAAGAAAAATATGATATCAAATAAAAATCCCACGAGTCTGTGCTAGATAAGATGGAGCGAAAAAAGTGGTGAAAATAAAATGTACTGGGAGAAAATGAGTATAGTGCTTAATACTTCTTATACAGTATATTCTTATATGGACTGTTGTTATTGTAGCAGAACTGTAGAAAAGGCTTAAGAGTACAATAAGCTTTGTTCAGAAAGTTAACACAGTGTATGGGGGAATGGTGGGGCATTATTACATAAAATACTGATATACAGTTAAGTCTTTTCATACCGTGAACTTCTTAGATGCATTAACTCTTTACCTATCATGAATTTCTTGGGTGGTTTTATTTAGTTATATATATGTATGTTAAAATAGTTTTATTCCAGTTTTGGAGATTCAAATTTTAAATTACAAAAATCAGGTTATTCCATAGTAAGAACATGGAGGATATGTTTATTATAAAGTTGTTTGTGTGGTCTGAATGTTTGATTGGGTAAGACAAGGTAATCCAAGATGGACGTGTAGAAAAGTTGTGCCTGATAGAAAGGGGCAGTACAGTTTACTTACAATTCATGTAAAAATGTGCAAGGATTAAAACGTAATTAATTAAATAAACAGAGCTGAATCTACAGTTGAAAGAAATGAGCAAAGATGAATCTAGCTCTCATATTCTATGAACAGTGCGAGAAATGAATTTCACTTTTTAAAAAAAATTTAAAACACTAATATTGCAATATATTGTTGCTTTTTTTTTTTTTTTCCTCAGTTGCTTTTAGTTAACCTTTTTTTTTTTTTTAAAACACTGACATTTTTTATGTGTGTGTAATTATGTAATGGTCATCAGCTTTGTCATTTCGGATTTTGCAAGTATTTCAAATTGTTATGCAGATTGTATATGAACCCAAAATCTTGGAAAACTGATCAAAGAACGAGTATTTGCATACAGGACTTCTCTCTGCTTCTCATATTGTTGCATGCCTGAATGAAATACAGTTGCTGGATGTGAACTTCTATCAGAGTTGACGAATGTAAAACAGTTGCAAATATTTCTTTCTTTTAACATAATCAGTTCATGATGATTGACAGTTGTGTAAATTTGTGTACATTGATCTTCACTTTTTTACATACAGTACACTAGGGCTTTTTATTAAGAGTTTGAAAAAAAAAAAAGAAATTGATTGAAATGCATGGGAGATGACTGTGTTGTACATTTCTTAAGAGTTTGTGACTATATATAACTTAAAATAGAGGATGATGAAGCTTATCTGGACTGGTGCATGCATGCATAGTTTTTTAATATCAGCTGTATTATTAGATATAACAGAAAAACTGGTTTTCTTTAAGAAAAAAAAGTGTGTATTTGGTTTGTATTTTACTTCAGTAAAAGAAAACTGTTAATGTTTTTTTTTTTGGGGGGGGGGGGGCGCTATATAAAGTATCTCCTAACCTACCAAAACAACATCAGTGGCACATGAACATTTATTGTTATCAAACTCATGTATAGAGCATGGGAATGATATGATGCCCAGATTTAGCATCTGTAGCAGTGACAAAATTATGAACTACAGTACAAAACTACATTGATTGATCTTTTTTATTTTTGTTTTGAAAATCAATGATTAGTTGTAGGTGGCCAGTGAATGAATGTGTCTGTCTTTCAGCAGGGCTGGTATCAGGCAACAGAAAGCATATTTTCATGCAACACTTTCAGCAGGACAGACTTTTTTCTTATGAAAAGTGTTTTGTATCATTATGATTGTTTTAATATTTAGTAGCAGTGATAAATTATGTTCACATTATGTGGTTTCTTTTCTGTCTGCATGTAGAATTCACTTAAGGAAAAAAAAAAAAGGCTTTTCAGTAATGTATAAGAAATTATGCAAATTTTTAGAATACCTTTTGATACAAACCAGATACATGGCATAAGTTGAGTTAATTAAATTTGGTGAATCTGATTCCATCACTCAACCTGAGAATGTGAGGATTATTCTTTTGTTTTTTTCTTCAGTAAACAGTATCTCTTTTTTATGTAATTTTTTATGTGTCTAGAAAACATACATAAACATATGCTGAAGCACAGCATTAATGTTACTCCACAATACAGATTTTGCATTCAGTCATTGAGGTATGCCAGACACTCACCCCATGATGAGAAGAGAAACCATGGGGATGCCAGACACTCACCCCATGATGAGAAGAGAAACACTGGGGATGCCAGACACTCACCCCATGATGAGAAGAGAAACACTGGGGATGCCAGACACTCACCCCATGATGAGAAGAGAAACACTGGGCTCGGCTACCACTGCTGAGAGATATTCCCGGGGATAGGTTAGGTTTTGTACCATGTCCCAGTTCACGATCATCACTCGTGTCTTTTCCAGTTAACGGTGTCAGTCGGTTGGTTAAAAGAAGCATTTCATTTATTTCTTGTCATATTTGTATTATTTCTGAGCTTTTCATTCTTCATGTTTTATTTTGCTTGGGGTTGGCGAAAGATTCCACGGAGGGGTTGACACTAAAAAAAAAGGGCTTGGGGATACTTAGGCTATATCAGTGGTTCCCAGAATAGAATCTTCAAACTGCCACCCCCTTGCCTTCCAATCTGCGTACCTGGTGAATTGCTTCTCATGTCACCTGCTGCTCCCATTTCTATCATCCCTTGGAGGGGTGGGGGGTGGGTGGTGTGTGTTGATGGTACCTCCCGCTGTGGGTGAAACGCTGGTCTAGATTGTTTACTCACGAGGTAAAATGCTTGGTAAATCCATGGGTGCTCTCCTCCTCCTCATTAGCATGGTCCTCGTGTTCAGTTACAAGTTTCTCCTGTGTATATCCACATAGTACATATTGCTCACGTGTGTGATGGCCACTTCTTATTCATTCTCTTTCATCAGAAATGACACCTGGCCAGAACGTTATCTACTGTTAGATGTAGCTGTTGGTCACTTGTTTTATTTCCAGGAATGCTTGCTCTGGGTCAGGTGGTTTTTACAAATTAGTGAGTGCAGCGCTGTCTTAAGCTGTTCACACTCTGTACTGAGCCCACTTGAGCTTTTCTTTGTTCACCGATTCACTTAAAAGATTTTGGTTGTGTTTAATCCAGTTGCTCAATTGGTGCTTTCCTGCAGAAAGGCCTTGGTTGTGCTGTGCACCTTACAACCCAACACATCCAACTTCAGATCTGTATATTTTTAGGACTTGGTTCACTTTACCATTCCAATCCAAATTCGGTCGGCTGGAACGCTGTTTTCATGGGGCACCACTTGGGGGAGGGGGGGTGTGTGTGAGTGTTAGTACTCTTTGAGGGAGAACCATATCGATGATGCCTTTACCAGGTTGATGAATCAAGAGTGTGGTTCATTTCTTTCTGTTGCTTGGTCACAACCTGAACCCATTGTCTCCCTGGTCAGTATCAGGATTCAGTTATGCAGCTTTAAAGTTCTTTTGGGGTTGTGGTTTGCTTACCCTCATTTCCAATAGTGCATACGCTGAAGAGGACTGTAGACATAGGTGACCAGCGAGGGAGGCCAGGACTGATAGATGCTAGTTCCGATATCTAGGAGTCTCACATCTCAAGTGGCATTTTCCTCTATTTCAGGCTGGAACTGTTTAAAGCAATATTTACATCACTTCCTGTGACCTTGACATGAAATCTTTCATCATATACAGAAATGCTTTCTGTACACACACACCCCCACAATCACTCCACCTGCACCAACCAGACTTCAGTTTGAATCTTATGATTTTGAAAACATGGACATAGTAGCCAAGAGACAGGCTATAAAAAAAAAAGGGCACAGAGCTGGAAAGGACATCACTACATATCTTAAAATAATAAGCCATCTGAAATAGTAGTACTATAAAATGCTGTCAGTAACACACTTCAGGACAGTGGCTGATCGAGCAAAGGTTATCAAAATGGGACAGACAACTTTTACCAAAAAAAGTGTACAAGGATAAGTGTTCTGTATCACATCAACCACTACATTTTTATTCTATCTGTTCTTTTATTTTTTTTTCTTCTCACATAAGAAATTGCTAATTGTTTGTTGAATTCTGTACAGCATAAAAGGTATGAGATAAAAAAAGATGCATGCATAATTGGAAGGAATGGTGAGTTATTTTTATGCAAGCTGATCTTTCAGTATTGATTAAGTGTGCTGTTTTGAGTGTATATTGAATTTTTTTTTTTTTTTTTGCCTTGCTCATTATTGCAAGCGTCCCAAAAAAATTAATTTAAAACCTGAAAATAAAACATAAAAATGAATGGCTTGTTTCGTTAACATTTTTTTAGTATTCTTTTTGTAACGGGAGTAAATGTAAGAGAGTACAGTGAGAAATGGATGCCATGGAAATGTGGTTCATAAGAAGGATGTTGAAGGTACCATGGACAGCCAAGAAAACCAATGAAGACGTCTTAAGAGAGGCTGAAGTTAAAAGGCAGATTACAGCAAAGATCAGAAGCAGGCTAGTGAGATTTGTAGGACATTTTCTGAGAAGAGGAAAATTGGAACACATTGTGGCAACTGGAAAAATTAAGGGAAGAAGAGACAGAGAGAGAAGTTACTGGAGGGGCTGTCAGTGTGGCTAGGAAGAAAGTCACAGGCGGGTCTCATAGTCAAGTCTAAAGACGGAATTGTGGAGAGAAATGATCGCCTACACCACATGGCATGGCACCTGATTGATTGATTGAGCAAATGTTACGCACTTTGATCTGGTTCTTCGCTGTTGGCGAGATCTTCGGCTGCCGTGCGTGGAGCAGTGCTCCTCCCGGCCAATGAAGAAATTTGCAAATGAGGTTGCCGCGCAGCATCACTGCGGAAAAGGTGGTAGAAAGGATAAAGCGAAGTCAAATCACGGCACCTCTGGTTTGGAGGTCGGCCACGTCCTGAGTGCAGTCATATCGGTTGAAATGCATGAACCGGCTTGTCCCAGAGGTTACGACACTGCTGGCAAGACTCTTCAAATGCCGCGCGTGGAGTGAAGCTCCTCCCGGTTAAGGAAGTAAATGCGGAAAAGAAATAAAGGTTGCTGTGCGGTGCCGATGGGAAAAGGTGGTGGAAAGTGAAGTTTAACCGGTATGTCCAGTAGTATCGCTACGAGAGCTATACCACGGCACCTCTGCTCTAGAGGCCGGCCACGTCCGAAATACACCTACACTGGTGAAATATGCCTAAACCGGCACACACCAGGGGTGGAACTTGATGGCTAGACATGTCATGCCACCTCCGCTCTAGAGGTCGGTAACGCCTGATAAACACCCATACTGGTGAATTTTGCCTAAACCGGCTCATACCAGGGGTGAATCTTGAAGGCTATGCATGTCACAGTACCTCTGCCGTAGAGGTCGGTCCCGTCCCAAACACGCCCTTACTGGGATAATGCCTAAACCGGCTCAACCCAGGGGTAGAAGTCACTAGTGGCGAGGATTCGTCCTCCTGGACAAAAGCTCCATCCTGGTCACAACTAGGAAGGGTAGCGGCCACGACCACAAAATGCTGAAGTCGGAGACACTGGACCAGGGAAGTCTAGATAGGCAACCACCTCTCACCCGGCGGGGATGTTTGCGTATCCTAATCACGCTGAGGTTTTCCTGTGAGAAAGTCCAACCCTGGACTGGATGGGCAACCACCTCTCACCCGGCGATGATACACGGGTATCTCAAAACACGTCGAGGTTTTCCGGTGAGAAAGTCCAACCCTAGACTAAACTGGTGCAATGAAAACCACGGTGTCACGCAATCCCGCTTCCGAGACCCACCAAGAATACAGGCTAAAGCACTGTGATACTCTGAACCCCTTGTGGTCCTCTCGTGGATCTCGTGTGGTCTATTTTGGACCACACAGGAGACCACGGGTCCTAACAAGGACCACAGGCGTGAATTCAGTAGGTTCACAGTGCGGTTTTTGGTGGTAGAAGTGAACGAAGAAGAAGAAGATCTGGTTCTTGAGTAGAGGTGTTGAAGAATAAAACGATGGTTAGTGATTTGGAGCTGATGGCTTGTGTCAAGATTAGTTCTACCTCCCAGTAGTGTAAGCCGTAACAGACTCATTGGCTAAGTGAAGAGGGATGAAAGGGGAAGGCAAACCTTGTCTCACATGTATGCCATGCCTGGGTCAGATGTTACAGCAAAGCTACAAATGTGACAGAATGCAAACATTTGTCCTTTTCAGTGGGAATAAGGATATGATTCTGGACTGGTTGTTGCATTTTGAATGAAGTTTATGTATACATTTAGGCCATGGAAATAGTAACATATAACTTGAAGAACTTTCTTTTCGTCAATTTTGTTAGTTATGCAAACTGGCATGACAGCATTTGGGACACACCCATATCTGCTGTACTACCAATTTTAGCACCCGCTGAAGAGTAACTAACTGCCAAGTGTCCCAAGTCACATACTGACAGACTGGTCTGTTATAAGCAACCACCAATCATGTGAAACAATTTCAGTCGGTGTGGAGGGAGAATACTTCCATCTTTGTCTAGGATCGGTGAGTGTTTCTGAAAATGAAAGATCAGACTGGCAGGTTAAACTAGTATTCGTGTATTACTGTTATTAACAAAGCGTCTCGTGGCATAACTGATTGATAGTTTACTCTCCAGACCAAGTTCAGCAGACTGATCTATGAATCTTCAAGTTTTGTTTCTATGATATTCTCTTACAAACACATAATGTCCCAGGTACTCTCCTGCCACCACTAGACAGGACAACTGGACTAAACTGCAAGCCTCCAACATGACAACATCTCACGGCATAAAGAATAACCGAGAATGTGGTTTTCAGATCTCATGGCATGAATTTATTGAATGAGAAAATGGATGATGAATTATGAGGATGAGGGAAAACAACAAAACTGCCAACATGGCAAGAAACAACACAATGACGGATAAACTTCCGGGCGAGAGAGCAATATATCTTCGCCATATGGGAACAGAACTATAGTTGAAAATAAGGAAACTTACAAATTACAATGAACCCAACTTCACTTCCAACTTCCCAAATGACTGAAATAGCCAAAAACACAGACTAACCCATAATTAACAACCTGACTCTAACCTAACTATGCTCTATCTCCCTTCCTCCCATTACTGCGTGATATTTATACCACATGTGTGCCAGGGCCACCCCGAGATCCCTTTCTCCCGCACTGCTTCTCCCTTTCTTCTATCAGGATCTGGAGAGGGCTTTGCCATGTCGACAGGGATCAGGATCTGAAGTGACCAACAACCTCGAATAAAGAAGAAGAAGATGCTGTTGGTTACCTGACAAGGTTGTGACACCACATTCCTGCTCAGAATGAAAGATCTGCGGGGGAAAAATGGAGTTATGCCAGGCACGAATATCATGTGTCATGTACAAGAAAAACTGCAAATCAAGATAGAACTGATGCCATCAGTTTCTGTGCTTTGGGGGATTTTAATAGAACAACTTTGGGAAGGTAAAGTGGCCAGGCGTGATACTGAACACATCACACTTTTATGTGCCGAAGGTCATGGAAAATACAGGCCTAACACCTCATTCCCTAATATGTCTTAACTCTTTCTATGCCGGAGGGAAAAACGCAGACATTCCCGTCTTTGCCAGACAAAAAGCGCAGGTCTTGATATGTATAGGGGATAAGTGTAAAAGTGAATGTAAGAAATTATTTCCACATTATAAGTATACATATTATACATACAAATAGCTGTAAATCTATGAAGATTTCATAAATGCAGAGTGTTTTAGGAAAAAAGAAGTAATGTGATGCTTTTAGACAATAATTGTGTCCTACCTACCATCAGACAGGTCTAGATAGACACTAGTTATCATCTAGGATGTCTAGAATGACTTGTCATGTCGTATTGTGATTACATGTGCCAAAAATCACTAAAATAATGTCTGAAATAACCTTGTAACTACTTCTCCAGTCATCTAATATGTCTAGATCTACTTGGGATACATTCAAGAACAGTGCTCTAGTCACAGGGGGGACATGTTTGCCTCCAAAGTCACACAAAAAAAGCTGAAAACTTCGAAAGAAAACGCTGAATTTGACTGCCATATGACCCCCGTTGTTAACGACGCTTTGCAAAAAGAATGCTGGGTAAATGTGACGTGCATACATAATATGCGATCTAAAAATTCAACCGATTTTACACCGAAACAAACCGGAGGCCTCTATAAAGGCTCCCGGCAAAAGCACGGAAACTGGACGCGGCCTGGTAGCAGGCCGATGGCGTGGGAAGCGTTAATGGCGTGGAAAGCGTTAATGGCGTGGAAACTGGAATTTTACCTTTTACCTAGAACAACTTTGAGCTTGCCCATGTGCAAGAATGATGCTCCTACAGAAAAAAAAAAAAACAAAAAACGTAGTCCTGTTAGCCAGTCATTTTAGGGATATGGTGTTAGTGGTGCTGCTATTTCCTTGAACTGACAGCACCACACCATTCCTTCCCCACTTACCAAAGGAGCCAGGTACCAATTTCTGCAGCCTGGGTGAGTAGGGTGCTCTGGTCAGACTCAAACCATCAACCTCTTTGTGGGAGATGAGTGTATTATCCTCCTCAGGGCCACTAGTATAAAAGTTTACATATAAACATTTACAAAATCACATGCACATAAATTTTTTCCATGTCCTGTCAGCACATGCATTAGCTTTGTGTTGATGTTGGGGGCATGTTGTTGAGTGACGAGAGAGCCAAGTCCAGCCACTTCTGTTCTTGCTCGTGTAAATTTTCCACACTGAGTCCGTTATCCTGATCAGGTTCTGGACGTGCTGCTATAGGCACCTGGTTCCATTAAAAAAAAAAAAAAAAGTAAAACTATTATTAGAATTACGAAGCACTGGCTCGTTTATATTTTCAGTTCTTAGACTACCAAATTCTAACCATGACGCATAAATATTATCTGTTTTCATTATGAGGGCCATTTTTTTTAAAACTGGGAAGTGTCATAATCCTGTTTTCATTGTTTACAACAATTATAATTATAAAGCACTTCAAAATATGGAACAATACCAAATAACTGCAGTTCTAATTATAATGCACTTCAAAATATGGAACAATACCAAATAACTGCTGTTCGAATTATAATGCACTTCAAAGTATGGAACAATACCAAATAACTGCAGTTCTAATTATAATGCACTTCAAAATATGGAACAATACCAAATAACTGCTGTTATTTTCCTGTAAAAAGCCCTAATGCTCATAGGATCATAAAAGTTAAAACTAGTATATACAGGTATCTATATCATCACCTACGCCAAGCTGGAGAACCTAGTAATGACTGAAAAATTTAAGGGAAAAAGGAAGAGAGGAAGTCAAAGAGAAAAATATCTCAGTGGATGGACCAAGTGACATGGAAAAAGAAAAGCATATGAATGAACTTGGAACATCAAGGACCAGACGATACGGAGAAGTATGATTGCCAGCTATCTGGCACAGCACATAATAATAATCATATCAACGTCAAGCCAACAGATAAGGGCAAATGTACATCTCCATAGCCCTCAATCTTTCTAATGTTTTCCATCAGGTCAGACAATGATATTCCAGAATGCCCTCATGTTAAGACTGTCCAATGTCTTCTCTGTTAACTCCCTCTCTCTCTCTCTCTCTCTCACACACACACACACACACAGAGATATCCCAGATGTATATTAGTTGTAACCCATCAAAATATGATGGGAGGAGAAATGAAATATTTACCTCAAACCTACCAACTGGTGTTTAATCAGATTTTTAAAAAAATTACAAGAAAAATAATCTTAAAAACAATTGCTGAGAGTCTAATGTTAAACAACTACAAATGCTAAGAACGGGCATCTCATTTCCCACTAACATTTCTGAATAAAATCTCTAATAATGGATTATCAACAGATGGTAAACAACAAATAAAATGACTTAAACAAAAATATTAACAGCCACACAAACAAGATCTCCACTCTGTTGGTTCTAAATAAACTGAATACACATTTCTGAGAACTTATCAATCCCCAATTAGCTCTACATCTTGCATCTTTCCCATGCCGTCAAATGTCACATACAGCTTGCAGCATGCCTCGCCACGAGTCTATTCTTGATGGGGTTCTCAATCTCATCAAGGGATTTTATGCCAGTCATCTTAGACTCTCTTGTCAGCTTTCTCTTTAGAGTCTCTCAAGGCTGGTTTCTTTTTCTTTTTCCAGATGTTTCCCGTTTGATGGCTTGCTTTGTGATTCTGTGATTGTTTCATGTGGCCCGCAATATGCCCACCATTCCTGACCAGCTTGCTTTGCGATTCTCTGATTGTTTCATGTGGCCCGCATTATGCACACCATTCCTGAGTACGTGCTCAGTTCTCTCATCTCAGCTTTAGTCTTGAATTCATTCCATTGTATAGAGAGTATTTTTCTTAAACATTTGTTTTCCAATGCATCCTGTCTGCTCTCCATTTCTTTGCTTGTTTTCCAGCTTTCACATTTCATATATAAAGATGGGTATTACGCTGAGTCGAATATCTAAAGTTTGCACTACAAAGTAAAAACACTATCAAAAGAATATCATTTATGTGAGAGTAATTTCATTTGTTCATGATGTGGTGGTGATGGTGGAAGTGATAGGGAAGAAAACATTACCTGTATGTCTTCCTTTGGTAATTGGTCAGCTCTCCATTTCTCATCTATCATATCCATGAGTCTTCCATCTCTCTTGTACTCACTGTCCATTTTTATGTTGCTGGCTGGTTATTTAACTCCAAGACTAGAGAAGGTACATGATATGTCAAAGTTATGGTTTTTCAGTAACATTCAGAAGCACTTTGCTATAAAATTAAGCAGTGCAGAATAAGGACACAACGAAGAGTTGCATTAAATCTGTTCTGAAATGATCAAGACATAACATGTTACAGAAGAGAATTCAAAATGTTTTGGAAGGATATCCACAGATATTCTAAGCAGTGATACTGTGTCATAATCTTGTCTTGTTATGATATTCATGGCATCTATGAGATGTCAATATACTATGGTATGGGAGACTTATGTAGGATTTGCACAGAAATCCCATTACTTCAGCTGGGACGACTAAGTGTCCCTTATTTTAAAACGTGCCCCATATTGACCGTATTCTCTTCTTTGATCACAGAATGTACCAGAATTGTTCACTTATCTTAGCAGAACTGTTACTATTTTGAAGAAAATTCACTCTGCATTAAAGTACTGGCAGATTTCACTGGCATATTTGTAAGTAAAGTTATATGCCTAACCTGCTGATCACAATTTTCGTCAACGACTGAGTGTCCCGCATCTGAACTTAGGAAAGATGGTCAGGTTAGGTGTGTGAAAACTAGGTTCTCACCTCCACCAATAAACGAAAGTTGTCTTTCTTCGGCCATATAAAAAGCGTACAAAAACTGTAAATATCTTTCAAGGCTGATTCTGAAAGACGAAATGAGCATTCACCATAAAACGTTAAACTGGCGAGGAACTGATCGTTGGTGCCTTCTAACATCACGCTTTGGTGATAATGTTGGAGAATGATTACATCACAATCAGTGCTTCTCGGGTTGGAAACAAAAAGCTTGAACTAATGCATACAAGAAAAGAAAACAAACGCAAACCTCAAAATTTAAAGAGATTAGTATGATACAGAGACCCTTCGCTTCTGTATCCCCAATTAATGAAATATATTAACTTCTACCTAAGAGAGTTATTGTTTTACAGTATTAAAAAGTGTGCCTTTACACAAATTTTACGAGACAGTTTCGTTATTTATATAAAAATAAATCAAAATAAGATAATTTATTGCATTGCTTATAAAATAAGCAAAAAATTAAATATATAATGTAATTATATTGTTTATAATTATTTTCTAAAACTATAAAAATTAAAATTATGTCGTAGCTTGTCTCCTACGGAGTATTGATTTTTAATACCACGAGACGATATTGTTTACAGCTGCGGTACTTCCTTGTTACTAAAAAACGAGAGATGAACTGAGGGAGGCGGAGAGGGCTCCACCGTCCGGCATAATAAATTGATCATGGCAGGCTATTATCCAACTATGTCAGACTTACCCCCACCCTATGAACCACCACCTAAGTGGATCCCCCCGGAAGAGGTAATCTAAAAGATCACCATAATGGCCCTTATAAAAATAGGAAATGTGTACTCACAAATGGAGGGCCCTTCTAACATATAAACGGCAATAATGGTACATCAAAAACTAACAAAACCGGCAGTTATAAAATATTACAGTTTAACTATGTAAATAGAAATTAAGCACTCGAATATAAATGGGAAACATACTGCAGAAAATCAAAGCATGGCAAAGTCATATTTAAATTGGCAGAGTGTTCGCAAATAAAAGAAAATGCTATAATTGCACTTTTCATTATGAGACAGTCTGATGTTCTATTCTTAACTGATATTATGTTACGAGGGGGTGGTTAAACATTATTGCCCCGACCGTTTCTCAAATTTCTTTAACCTTAAAAAGCTCTGTTGCTATCACTTCTGGATCATATAGATATTTCCTTCTTTTCAAACACTTCTTCAGGTTGGGATGAAACAGGAAATGGTCAGATCTGGTGATGAGGGTGGATGATCTATGCACCCCTCCCCCCTTCAACCAAAAAAAAAAAAAAATGGCCATGACCTTTACTGCTAACTTTTGTATATAAAATTTCCTCAGCTCTGGAGTACCATCAGTGCAAGGTCTCGGGATCACAGCAGTGTAACTGTTCCATCACTGCAAGGTCTCGGGATCACAGCAGTGTAACTGTTCCATCACTGCAAGGTCTCAGGATCACAGCAGTGTAACTGTTCCATCAGTGCAAGGTCTCAGGATCACAGCAGTGTAACTATGTTTCATCACTGCAAGGTCTCAGGATCACAGCAGTGTAACTATGTTTCATCAGTAGTGATGAGTTATTGTAAAAAAAATAGCACTAAAACACTTCAGCAATCAACTTGAAGGATTTAGTTTCTCATCAGCATTCAAACAATTTGGCACCCATGTGGCCAACAGTTTCTTCATACCCAAATTCTCATAAAATACGAACCACACGTATTCCATGGACAGCTCTAGTGTCTCAGCAATTGTTTTAGCTGAAATTCATCAATCTGGCAAAATCAGGTCACCAGCATGATCAACAATTTCTGGAGTTGACGCTGTTGAAGGCCTTTCAGGTCTTGTTGCATCTTCGGTTTCATAATCTTCATGCCAAAAGTAAGAAAACCATTTCTTCACAGTCGAGTATGATGGGCACATGTCACTCAATGTTTGCAGTATACACTCATGGATTTCATCTGGAGCATCTTTCTGCAGAAACTAGGGCTTCATGTTGACCAGAGTTCCACACCTGAAAATTCCACACCTTTCGTTGACATAGTCCTGTCATCGAGCTGAAAAGAGTTTTAAAAATTAGTGCTATGATCCTGCAAATTGGCACCTTAAAGTATAAAATAACACTCCTTCCAGCTACAATTACAAAACTGCCCTCAGATTTGAGACATGGGTCTGGCCAATAACATTTCAGCACCTCCTTGAATGGTTGTCATCATCGTTTTTACTTGTATCATAAAGTCATTCTTTATTTTTTTATATATTGTCTAAAACTGTCTTTCACATATCTGTTTCAGAGAATTCATAACAAAAATTATCAGAATGATCTTCAGCCCTTTCTCCCCCGAACGATTGTTTTAAAGCGATTGAAACCTTCAGATACTGTAAGTTCAGAGATGTGATTATAAGGATAATAAATGTCTCCACAGCTTTGAGCTTTGTTTAGTAACAGATTATTACCACTGCCACCACTACTACTATTACCACTATGATTATTATGATGTGTATGCCTGAAATAGCTTTGGCAATCATCCTTCACCATCTTGCGTGATCCTTGGCGTTTCCGGTAATTTCCAGTGCTTTTTTATCTCCACGCCACTTGGTCAGTCCGCTCAGATATTTTTCTCTTGGCCTTCCCCACTCCTCCTATTTTCCTTGAATTTTCCAGTCAATAATTGGTTCTCTAACTTTTGTCTTTTCATAACATGTCCAAGGAATTTTGACTGTGTTTTTTTCTTTTAATTTTAACTAGTTTTAATTTCTCTGATATTAGCTTTGTTTCTGTTTTGTTGCTGTCTAAACCTCTTTTATTGCTTTCTTCAATAATCTTGTTCACAAGTTTCTGCAAATTGCTTTCACTTTATGCAGTTAGAACAGTGTCAGCCACATTATGTCGGGTTATTGATATTAAGGCAAGGTAAAATTCCCATCTTCATGCCATTAAGGCATATTGGGGATAGTGTTAGGCTCATGTTTTCCACGACACCTGAAAGTCTGATGTGGTCAGTATCACGCCTGGCCACTTTACTTTCCCAGATTTCTCTGGTTTTTTTTATATTACAACCTCCTAATGTAATTCCTTTCACATTTTTAATGCCTCTCGTGATATCTTCACCGTATAATGAGAATAGATCAGGTGACAGTATGCTCCCTTGTCTTACACCTCATTTTATGTCCAGATACTGACCTATTTCGTTACTAACTTATGTTGCTGCTCTTTGTTTCCAGTACATACTCTTATAATCTTTACCATCTGTATTAAGTTTTTCTAGTATTTGTATCGTACCTCCATGTCTGACTCTGTCAAAAGCTTCCATGTAATCAGCAGAGCACAAGTATAAATGTTTGTTCATTTCAAGAGCTTTCTCTATCATACATTGCAAATAGGAATGAGCAATTTAAAAAGGTCATTTAGAGCAAGGGTTTTAGTCAGCAGCTGCTATCAACATGGCAGTAAAAGAATAACATGTACAGTTTAGACTTAAAGAAAAAAAACGATAGAAACAGCAGTATTCATCACAGCTTTACATAGGTAAATGTATATTTATAGATTTATTTTTATTTTTTGCTGATACTTAAAACTCTGGTTAGCCAAGTGGTTAGGCGCTCGGTTTACTAATCCAGTGGTACCAGGTTCAAGTCCCAGGGGTGGGATTTTGTTTCTGGTGCACACCAAAAAGGCCCTGAGGTCCACCCAGCCTCTAAAAAAATGGGTACCAGAGAAATCTGGGAAGGTAAATGCAGCCAGGTGTGATACTGACTGCATCACAGTTTCATGTGCCGAAGGTTGTGAAAATACAGGCCCAACACCGTATCCCCAATATGCCTTAATGGCATGGAAGTCCGGATTTTACCTTTACCTAAAACTGTTTGTGTATATAAATTTATACGCAGACATTTTTTTAATTTAAAAATTCATCTTCTTCATTTAGATTACCTTCGTTATTTTAATTTTTTTTAGATTTAAAGTATCAGAACAAACTGACCATGTGGCACAGGAAAATTTTGGCAGCTAGTCTGATAAGAAATACAACAGACTATAGAAAATGGAATGAATGACATGGTGATCTCATGTTTAGAAGATAAATGTCTGCACAGCATTTATAACAGTAACAAATGTAAGAGTAGAATTTTTATCATTCATTCAAAATTTTGAACATACTGTAACCCTGAATTGATTAACTGTAAATACGAGTATATTTCTCAATTTATAAACTGTGAACATAATTTTGAATTGATTAACTGTAAATACGAGTATATTTCTCATTTTATAAACTGTGAACATAATTCTGAATTGATTAACTGTCTTTACTCATTTTTATTCCAGCTTGGATTCAATATCCGTGGTGGAAAGGAACACAATTTTGCTTTTTATGTGTCAAAGGTATCATTTTTTTTTTTCGCTGGGAGTTTTTCTTTTTTTGGCCTCAGATCAGTATCGTATCAGAAAATATTTATTTGCTGATGTATTCCAATGTTTGATGGTTTGGCATCCTAGCATGGGAAATGCTAAGTGACTAGCCTGTTGAGGTGCATAAGGGATCGGGGGTTGTGGAAGGACATGATATCCTACCTCTATCAGCAGGGAGCTTGAGAGAGAGAGATATTCCATTCAATGCTTTTTCTTTGTTACTTGAAGTCTGCATTTAAAAAATATATGTATTTTGTTTATGTAGGGAGAGAAGTCCCTATATCCACAAAATGAGGAAACTGGGGGTTAGACAAGAATGAACTCCTTCTTTGAACAGAAGCAGTGGACACCCAAACGATGCGTGACAGAGATACTCCGTCTCCTTATGTTTGTTACTAGAATGGGTGATAGAGCAGATATGTGAATGCCCTAGTTGCATTGACACTGTCTTAAGAGATCAGTCGATCAATTCAATGCTAGAAGTTTTAAGATTAAAAAAAAAAAGAAGAAAAAAATTAGGCCTTACTGCTCCATTCATACAGTTGCCGTAGTGACAGACATGCATCACCGTACTGCACTTTCATTCTTCGTTGAATTTTGATGGGTTTGATCCCTTCATTCACACAAAAAAATGAATAACAGAATGTTGCTGTTCTTTGGTGCATATTGGTGCTGCTGTTTTTATTCTAAGCCCCGCCCTTGTGTAGTATTCCAGCTTCATGCTGCCAACTGTTGGTCAGTCTTCAAACTATGCTTATCACTGTTACCAACTTCCAACTAGAGAGTGATGTGGTCAGCATCGTGCCTGGGTTCTTTTCTTTTCCAAGAGGAGCCTTTTTAATGGTTTCTTGCACTTCCAGCAAGACTTGAACCACCAGCTTTGTTATGACAGGCTAGTACACAAACTACTTTGCTACTGATATACCCCACAATCAAAGTAAATCATATGCATAAAAAGCTTTAACCACTTCTTACCTTTTTAATTGAAAAATTGTATGGTAACTATTAAGGTGATGCCTGACAGTGAAGCAAGCAGACTAGGTATCCAGGAAGGTGATCAGATAGTGAGGGTTAATGGTATTGATTTTGACACATTAGACCATGCAGAGGTAAGTGGACAATTTGTGATAGTTTGTTTACAAATTTGGTGGTTTGGTTAGCTGAGTGGTTAGGTGGTTGGTTTACTAATCTGGTGGTGCTGGCTTCAAGTCCCAATAGTGGGATTTTTTTTCAGGTACCCCCACACGCAAATGGCAGAAAGTAAGATGAGAATATATAAATGAAGAACATAAAATATCCAGCATTACCTCCTATTTCGAAAGACAGCACAATATCTGGATAACAGAAAGCTAAGTTTTTTTTATCTATTTTCCATTTTTTAAAAAAATGTGTTGTGTTGTTCTTCTATGTAATCATTGAAAAAGGCTGATGCTGAAATACTGGATGCTGTATGTTCTTAATTTATATGTTCTCATCTTACTTTTTGCCATTTGCGTTTCTGCTCATTATCTTCATTCCTTCTGTCATTTTGTTAACCTGAACCACACACATCTACCTACCTTCATTACTGGAACCAGTTTTACTACAGTCCTTTATCTCTTCTATCTTCCTGGAAATGTAAGCTGATATGCTTTACAACTGGTGCAGGAAGATGTTGAGGTACAGCATCATGTCAGCTTGGAAGCAGGTTTGCAGTGACTGTACAGTTTAGCTTGTTAGCAGACAGTTTAGCTGTTTCTGGAAGCTGCTGAGGGTAATATGTTGAACAGCTTCTTCCATGACTATTTCTACCAGTATATGACAGATATAAGTGGCATTTCACACTCAGAATCGTTTTTAAGACTGATAGGAGTCAGGCCAGCCTCGAAAAATGGGTACCCATTTTCCTTAGGGAAAATGATGGCAGTGAGGACAGGTGCTGTTATCCCTAGTTTGAGTGAAGACATTAACGCTACAAAATGCTATAGTGGCCTAAAAATGTGAAGACATTAACACTATAAAATGCTATAGTGGCCTAAAAATGTGAAGACATTAATACTACAAAATGCTATAGTGGCCTAAAAATGTGAAAACATTAACACTACAAAATGCTATAGCATACAAATGCCATGGGATAAGTGGCTACAGTGTTTCCTTCTTTGCCATGTCAGTTTACATGCTTCACTAATAACCTTCAAACATTGGCAGTCATTTCAAATCGAAGGACAGAGTACATACCTTCTGGAAATTTCTCAGAGTTATAGGAGAAGATAGAAGACTTTTTGGAAAAGAATGTCACCAGCATCTGACTTCGAATCACTCCCTCTGGGTTTATGTGACATTTTACTTTTCTAGCCAAGACTTTCTCGGATCACCAAAATGGCAGAAAGTTTACTAAGACTGGGAACAATTTTAAAGTTATAGCAGAAAGCCATGTCACATGAAGAGCAACTCCGAGCAAGGTTCTGCATTATTTAAGCTTGATGTGAAATTACAAGACATGAGATACAAGGTCAAAGTGACTGGTTCTTACAACACAAAATCTGGCCAGTTGTTGCTGTTGCCAGTTATGCTGGTCATTTATTGTTAAAAATCAGCCACAAAAGATATTTCAAAATTTTCACCATGGTATTGGCCGCAAAGAACTTGATATGTGGAATCATCAGTCTAACAGTCAAACAAAGCTATATAGCCAAGCACTGTTTATCTGATTTTGATTATAACCACAAATCAGTGCATCAAAATATAATATTTTGTTCACTAATATTATTCAGAAGTTTATCTTAAATTTTTTCCAGGCTGTGAAAGTCCTCAAGTTCAGCACAACGATTGAAATGGTTGTTCAATACTTTCCATTTGGTAAGGGCTGGTGGGATGGCTTAGTAACACAGGGTTATTCATACCTCCATGAAACATTAAAAAAATTCACAAGAAATAAACTGCATAACTGATCATGATTATTCTTACGTCAAGAGAGAGAGAGAAACTCTTCAAGTTTTAAAAAATAAAGCTCATGCACAGAGCTCCTGTGGTTTGGCGCTAGGAAGCAGCAGTAGCAATATGACGTTCAGTAAACGTGAACAGTCATTTTGTGTTTCAGAATATGCAAGAATCTCATCTGTTGTTACTGTGCAGCAATGATTTTGAGCTGAATTCCAGAAGGCAGCACTTGTTTTCAACAGTATCAAGAAGTGGTATGTGAAATTCCAGGATGAAGGCTGTCTGTGCACAGCTCCTCGGCAGGGATGTCCAGGACCAAGTGAAGAAACTGTGAACCATGTTAGAGAAGCTTACCAGTGAAGTCCCAGAATTTCTCAAACCACTTCTTGATACTGTTGAAAACAGGTGCTGTCTTCTGGAATTCAGCTCAAAATCATTGCTGCACGATCACAGCGGATGAGGTTCTTGCGTATTCCAAAACACAAAATGACTGCTTACTTTCACTGAACGTCATATTTGCTACTGCTGCCTTGTTAGTAGCAAACCATGGGAGATCTTTGTGCAGGCTTTATTTTAAAAAAAACAAAAAACTTGACGAGTTTCTCTGTCTTGGCATAAGAATAATCAAGATCCATTATGAAGTTTATTTGTTGTGAATTTTTAAAATGTTTCACAGACTTATGAATAACCCTGTATAGACAGGATGAAGTGGAATAGACTGGGAAGGAAAGAAGGAGTGCATTTACCTTCATTTCTCTGCCATACCACTGGTCGTTTTAAATTGAAAAAAAAAACAAAAAAACCTAGGAGTCTGATTCAGAATCCTGTTTTTTTTTTTTTTAAACATGATTTTTTGAAAGTGCTGTCATGAAATTTTGATAGGCTGAACAGATAAAATTCAGTAATTTTTTTTTGGTACCTGCCAGAGTAATACAGCTGGTAGTAAACAAAACTTATCATGCTAACAGAAGCAGATTATACACCATTTCAATCTGTAAAAAAATGGATATCTGACACATCACACATCATTCAGAAACTGCCTCTGAAACTGAAGCATATCTGTGTGCAATGCAAGGTACACTAGATTACACTTTACATATGGCTGTGAGCGTATTAAGGAGGAAAAAATAAATCAGGATCTTCATTTAAAAATTGGAGCAATGTTCGTGAGACTTGTTGGCAGATGAGGAAAAAAAAGGTTTCAAAAGCTCAGGATTATTCTGAAAGGAAGAGATTTACTGTGAAAGGAAAGTGTTTAACATCTGTTCTCAGAGAATCATTTGAATATAGATCATTATATAGGCATTAGCAGAAAACAAATGTTTACATTTTCTTCTCATATTTTCAGGATATCACAGAACATATGACAGAATGGATCACCATACACATGTTGCTAGCCCTTCTCCATAGACATGTATGGCAGTCAGTTTAGTTGACAGTCAAGGAACTGTTGATATTCAAGGAACAAAGGGATTGGCAGTGTATGAAATGACTGTTACCACTGTTTGTTTTTTTTTTCTCTCTGGTTAAACAGAAGACACACCAGTGGAGTTCAGATTTCAGATTAACTCTTATTGTACCATTGTCCATAGAAAGAGCTTTAGAGAAAGAAAAAAAAAAAAAGATAAAACATAAAATACCTTCATTCATGTGGTTTCCACCGTAGTTGAAAGTTCATAATTTTTAAATTGTTGTAAACACTAAAAATAAGTTATCTTTTTGCTCGCAAGTTGAACATCGAAACTGTGTTGTTGATTACAAAGAATGTTCTTATGTTCTTTGGCATTGTTTTAGATGGTTAAATTTCACTGGAACCTATTTGTGAAATTAATGTTGTTTAGAATTCACATATTTGATTAAATTTGCATTATGTTAAAATATCAAGATTATAACATGAGTTACAAAAAACAGTGAAGTTTATCAGAGACAGGACTGCAGATATAGACAGAAAATGCGTACAAAGAAGAAGATCAGATTATACATGTATACAAGTCATATGCCAAGTTAATGTGGCCATTAATTTTGATAACACAAAACTGGTAATGATAAGATCTGCTCAGCTGACATGTGTGCATGTGACATTGGCTGGATGACAGGAAAGCATATTCTGCTGGAATGCCCAACATATGAGGTACATAGAAAAATTGATGTGGCCAATGCCTATATCAGTTCAAGAGAAGCTTCATAATGTATACCAACTCCAGCTGATCACTGATCATGTCAAAAGTTTACAAGTCAGTGTCTGAGAATGATGGAAGAAGAAGAATGAGATGAAAAAAAAATGTATGAAAAAGTCTGCATAATGTGAAAAAGAAATGACAAAACATGTGATGTATTCTGAGTGACATGAAATGACCAAACATGTGACATACTCTGAGTGACATATAACAGCAACAAAAACAGTGGCTGGCAGGCAAACAACTGCACCAACCGATCTAAGACCGAACAGAGATCCACTAGAATCAGTGGACAGATTCGACTTATCGTGGATCTACAGCCATGACCACTTTCCCTCTAGTTCAGTGGTTCCAAAGTGGACAATACTGCCCCTACGTGGGTGGTGGGGAGTTCCAAAAGGGACAGTGAGGGAAAAGGGAGTGATGGGATGTGTCAGAAATCACCTCTGAATTAAAAACAATTTAGGGATTTTTAGGGATGTGGCCTGGGAAGCAAAACAGTTGCAGCCAAAAAAAAAGTGTTTACATTTTTTGATGAAACATGTTTTATGCACAGTAACACTGGATATAGAACTAAAGACATAAAAGAACTGAAAAATTCATATTATGAAAATTTTTGTCAGACGCCATTTTGTTTGCAAGGACAGGAAAATGTGAAAATATGAAAAATGCTGGCTCAGCCGTGCTTATGTTTAGTGTTTGTCGAGTAACATTTAAATTAGAATCAGAAAAATTACATTAACATTTGTATGCATTTCTGTATTCGCGTTAAAAAGTTTATGCACTTCTGTGTTCATGTTAACATTATAAAGAAAATATCTCACCATAATTTTGATGTTTTCTGATGAGTTTTTGTGTCTTTAAATGCTCGGACAACAAAATACTTCCATGTTTTAACACATCCCATAAGCAACATGAAAAACAGCAGCAAACTTTATTATGTAATCTTTCTGTTTACTACCTCAAAGTGTCTTCTCTCTCATCTTTCATGCACAATTCCCTGTCTTCTCTCCAAACTTTCACGCACACTCTCTGTCTTCTCTCCCACTTTTCATGCTCAGCTCCCTGTCTTCTCTCCTATCTTTCACGCACAGCTCCCTGTCTTCTCTCCTATCTTTCACGCACAGCTCCCTGTCTTCTCTCCAAACTTTCATGCACAGCTCCCTGTCTTCTCTCCCACTTTTCATGCACAGCTCCCTGTCTTCTCTCCTATCTTTCACGCACAGCTCCCTGTCTTCTCTCCTATCTTTCATACACAGCTCCCTGTCTTCTCTCCTATCTTTCACGCACAGCTCCCTGTCTTCTCTCCCATCTTTCACGCACAGCTCCCTGTCTTCTCTCCCATCTTTCATGCACAGCTCCCTGTCTTCTCTCCCATCTTTCATGCACAGCTCCCTGTCTTTTCTCCCATCTTTCATGCACAGCACACTGTCTTCTCTCCCATCTTTCAAGCACAGCTCCCTGTCTTCTCTCCCATCTTTCATGCACAGCTCCCTGTCTTCTCTCCCATCTTTCATGCACAGCTCCCTGTCTTCTCTCCTATCTTTCACGCACAGCTCCCTGTTTTCTCTCCCATCTTTCAAGCACAGCTCCCTGTCTTCTCTCCCATCTTTCATGCACAGCTCCCTGTCTTTAATCCCATCTTTCATGCACAGCTCCCTGTCTGTTCTCCCATCTTTCATGCACAGCTCCCTATCTTCTCTCCCATCTTTCATGCACAGCTCCATGTATTCTCTCACATCTTTCATGCACAGCTCCCTATCTTCTTCTTATTCTCTCATACAGATAGTTGTTTATACTCGATTATAGCAGGTTACACTGACTATTTTTTTTTTCAGTACCTGAAGCTAAAAAGCATGGGATGTGCAGTGCTTCTTTAGCAGACTCCACCACCATGGGGTCTATGGCAATCCCTGCCCAACATGTTAACCAGATTAGGCCTTTTGTTGAGGGTACCAATGATGAGGTGGGGCAGGGTCTGTTATGGTTTGTCAGCCTTGATGCTAGCATGGCAACTATGGATAACAGACTGCCAAATCAGACAGCATCTTCATCCCCACATCACCTTGATAAAACTAACCAAATCTTTGTTTCAACATTCTTAAATGCTACAGTGGTGTTTCTTCCATCTACACTGTAATCAAGATTGTAAACTCATAAGCATTTTCATGACAGGTTTTTGTATCCTCATGAAATATCTTTTTTATTCTGCACAATGTACAGGCAGCAGAAAGAATAAATGATGAAACAACAACTTGGTCCGTCGGGGGTGCATACTGTCCCCGTACTTATTTAACTTGTATACTGAAAATATAATGAGGAATGTTAGAGAAGATGTAGACTAAGAATATTACGATGCCATAACAATTGGAGGTTATGAAATACCAGAGATTAGATATGCTGATGACACAGTATTACTGTCCACAACACAAAAAGGAATGGAAAAACTAATTATGTCAGTCCGTAAGAACAGCGAAGACCAAAACCTCTATCTTAATGCGAAGAAAACTAAATTGATGACAACAGACAAAACAAACAAGGCAGCTGATATATGTATCAATGAGGAAAAATTGGAAGAAGTTGAGAGTTTTTAATATCTTGGATCACTCATCATCATCATAATGTGCTGTGCCGACTGGCGTTGGCTATTATGCTTCTCCAGAGTACGCGATCCTTCATGCAGGCCATCAGCTCAGTTGGGGATCTCCTCTCACACTATCCCATCAGACTGTCCAGTATCATTTCTCTTGGTCTTCCTCATGATCTTCTTCCTTCTATTTTTCCTGTTATAATATTTTCAATGCCCCTTCTTCTCATATGAAAGTACATTGTCTCTCATTTTTTTGACAAGATTTTTTGTCTCTCCAGCTCTTCTCATACATTCTTCATTAGTTATTTTTGCTGTTCAGAGGATTCGCAACATTCTTCTAATAAACCACATTTCTGCTGCTTCCAATGATTTTTGTGCAGACTTGCCTATTGTCCATGATTCACTTCCATATAACAAGATAGGTTCAATATAGCATTTTAGGACTCGTTTTCTAACATTCATTGATAAGGATGTGTTGGTTAATATGTTTCTCATTCTCTGAAATGCAGTGTTTGCATGGCCTATTCTGTTCCTAATTTCTGTTCTGCATTTCCTATCTGAAGTTATTACTGCTCCAAGGTATTTGAATTTCTGCACCTGCTTTAGAATAGTTCCGTTTAATTTAATACTGCATGCTGGTGGATTCTGTTTCTTAGATATAACCATAGTCTCTGTCTTTTTGATGTTCAAAGTAAGGCCTTTCTGTTCACTTTCTTTGGCCACTTTATCCAAGAGATTTTGCAGGTCTTGTTGGTTCTCAGCTATCAGTACTGTGTCGTCAGCATACCGAAGGTTGTTAATATTGTATCCTCCAATTTTTATGCCTGGTTCTGTGATGATTGTTCTTAGAATATTCTCGCTATACAGAGAAAAAAGGTCTGGAGATAGTACACATCCTTGTCTCACCCCTTGTTTTATAGGTTGATATTTTCCAATTCTATTTTCAACTCGAACTGCTGCTTCTTGCTGCCAGTATAGATGTTTTACAATCCTCAGGTCTTTGCCGTCTATATTGATGTCTTCAAGCATTTTACTAATTTCATTATGTTTCACCTTGTCAAATGCCTTGGTGTAATCAATGAAGCATAAGTAGAGATCTTTCTGTACTTCTAAAGCTCTTTCTGTTAGTGTTCGTAAAGCATAAATGGCATTGTGTGTTCCCTTTCCTTCAACAAATCCAAACTGTTCATCTGCTATTTCAATTTTTATCTTTTTCCTTGTTCTTCTCATAATTATTCTCAGAAGTAGCTTCGTTATGTGATATGAGAGGCTGATAGTCCGGTGGTCGTCACACTCCTTTGCACCTGGTTTCTTTGGTAGTGCTATAAACGTGGATTTAATCAGGTAACACTTGGATCACTATTAATTAATAATGGAGATACAATGAGGGAAATTAAAAGGAGGACATCTATTGCTCTTCAGAAAGTAAAACAACTAAAGAATCTGTGGAGAGGAGCAGACAGAACTACAAAAATAAGATTTTTAAGGGCATGCATCTTTCCCGTTGCAACATATGCCTGTGAGACCTGGACACTTAACAAAACAGCTGAGAAACACATAAATGCTTTTGAATGTAAATGAAGAGGTCTTCAAATATCATGGTCACAAAAAAAAAGAACAAATATATCCATACTACAAGAACTTAATACTGAAGAAGACTGGCTAGTAAGGAAGATTGAAAAGAGAAAACTTAAATATTTTGAACACATTAAACGTCATGAGAATTTAGAGAAAACCATCTTGGAAGGGTACATAATGGGAAAAAGAAAGAGAGAAAGACCAAGACGAAGATGGCTGCAAGACACTGTTGATGATCTGCGAATAGACGCATCACCAGCAGGCCATCTTTCTCACAACCGAGAGGCCTATAGGAGAGCTGGTAGGGAGGCAAAGTTCTGCAAGGGACATGCAAATGACTGACTGACAATGTATATACAAATACGAGTATGCTCAAATTTACGTAAAAGTCGCTACATAACATGTTAAAACTTGATGGGGATAAAGACTTTAAACTTAGCAAAAAATTCACTCATGGATGACTTACAAACGTCCATATACCTCTGTGTCTTAGACTGCCTCATTTCCTCCATAGTTTTCTTAATACATCATAACATTTACCTGGGGAAAGGGCCCTGGAAAGCTAAGTCGGGCTCATGCGACTGTTACTGTCAGTGTTTCCTGAATCTTTCCTCCAATAAGAACATAGGAAAAATAGGGCTGGCTGGTCCCCGCTAACTACTGGGCCCCAGAGATACCATCTCTGTTCTTTCCAGAGGGGTAAGGCTGTCATCCATTATTCCTACATGCTTCCAGGCTTCCTAATTTTTTTTTTCTGCTGCTCATGGATGGAAGCCTAGCATAGCATCAGAGTTCGGTTATTTTGTCATGGCATTTAATATTCATTATTTTGTCACGTTACAAAGATAACTTCCTCTGATGATCTGAAAGAGTTGTGTTGTTGTTCCCGTCTCTACGGTAGAGAGTTTCCTGCATACATGTACGTACTATTGTATGAGGCTTTTGCACGTATGAATAGTTTTGTTTAAAGTAACTTTCTTCCTACTTTTTCATCTACTCACAGCGGAAATACTTTGTATGTTTTTTTTAATATGGTGGGCAGGTCCTGGGACTTTAAAATGTTTGTATCGATGTAATCGACTTTCCTTTTTTTTTTCTCACATTACGCTCATTCATATTAACATTATGGGCACCGTAGTGCCTGAAACAAACAGAAGATAATGTGAGTACTGAAAATATGCCTTTTTTGCCATCGAGTGTGATAACGAGGTTGTTCAACCTTGTATAGACAGGACATTGATGTATAAACTATGTCTAGATACTGGTTTCTACAACAAAGTCATTAATCATTCAGTCGGCAGTATGTATGAGAATAAATCGCATGGTGTAGTTTTCGTGTCTGTGTAAAGACGGCTATGGATGTCATAAACGTCATTGATATATAATGGTGGGATTTTTCGTATTTACGTCGGTTTTGAAGCAAGCATATGTTGTTGATTTTTTCCGAGAATTATTTTGTTGAACAAACCCTCACACGATGGATTCTGCTAATGCTTGATTGACATAGTTGACCTCAATAGCAGCAGTGTTTTTGTTGTGGTGTGCAGTCATTTTATGCGCGTGTCCTTCTTCGTGCTCCCCCTCCTCATCCTTTGTTCTCCCTGTGTATCATCCTCCGTATTGCACCTCATCCTTGCTCCTCCTCCTCCTTCCTTCTTCTTGTCTTTCTCCTCACTCATCCTCTTTTCCTCGCTTCTTCTTCATCTTTTTCTTGCACCTTCTCCTATCTCTTCTTCTTCTCCTCCTCTTCCTTCTTCTTGCTCCTCCTCTTCCTTCTTCTTGCTCCTCCTCCTTCTCCTCCTCTTGCTCCTTCTCCTTCTCTTGCTCCTTCTCCTTTTTCTTCTTATGCCTCCTTTTCCTTCTTCTTCATCCTTGCTTTTCCTCCTCTTTGCTTCTCCTCCTCCTCCTCCTTCTTCTCGCTCCTCATCCTCCTTCTTTGTCTTCTTCTTCCTCATTTGTCTTCTTCTCTGTTTTTTTTACCATCAGAAGGATACTGGTTGTGTTTTGTCACATTTATGCTCCTTTCAGATTAATACAGGCATCTTTGGCTCATTCTTTTATCTTCTGTCTTCACTTCTTACATCTTACAGCCTTCCCATGCCGCTGAACGTCACATTGCATGGTAGTTCGCCAAGATTTCCTGTCATTGATGAGTTTTTCAACCTAATCAAGAGATTTTATGCCCACTGAACTGGCCTCTCTTAACATAGTTAAGCACAAAAAAGCACAAAAAGTTAAGACTATTCAGTTCAGATGTAATATCCACCCTGTTTATGCTTGTGAAAGCTGGAAAACAACTAAAGAAATAGACAAGAAATTAGACTCTTTTGAAAACAAATGCCTAAGGAAAATACTCGGCATCAAGTGGAACGAATTCAAGAACACTGCAGAGATAAGACAGGTGACTGAACATGGGTGATCAGGAAAAGGAGATGGACATATGTTGGTCACGTGATGAGAAGAAAAAGTCAGAGAATCCCAAAACAAGCTATAAAATGGAACACAGCAGGCCAAAGAAAAAGAGCCAGACTGCGTGAAACTCTGAAGAGGACATTGTTAAGAGAGGCCAAATTAATAGGCATAAAATCCCTTGATGATGTTGAAAGACTCGCTGAAGACAGGAAAAATTGTCGCTATGTCATGTTTAACGGCACGGGAAGGATATAAGATATAAGATGTTAAGTTTAACCTCTCTCTCTCTCTCTGTCTCTGTGTCTCTCTCTCTGTGTCTCTCATGTGAGAATATAATTATGTTTATTTCATGTTGATACATAAATCAGTGTGGAGTGTATGGACAAGAGATGATTTATTATTTATTTATTTATTCATTTTTTTCATCTTCATGTTTATTATGTTCAATAACAAATGCTAAATATCTGTGACTGAGTGAAAGCTGTATGATGAAGAGCAGAATGTTAGACTGGCCTATGTGCCCCTACTCACCCACCTGCCCACCCACTCACCCACCTACCCACCCACTTACTCACTCACTCACCCACTCACTCACTCACTCACTCACTCACCCACCCACCTCACTCACTCACCCACCCACCCACCTCAGTCACTCACCTCACTCACTCACCCACCCACCCCCACCCACCCACTCATTCACTCACTTACCCACCCACTCACTCACTCACCTCACTCACTCACCTCACTCACTCACTCACTCACTCACTCACCTCACTCACTCACTCACTCACTCACTCACTCACTCACTCACTCACTCACTCATTCACTCCCTCACTCACTCCAAGCAGTTCAAGCTTAGTGCTGCATACCTGTTCTGACTTTCTCCTTTCAGTTGTTTAAACTTCTCTTAGGTCTTTCATGTTGTCTTCCATGTTGTCTTTCCATCTTTGCCTTGGTTGATCCCTTGTTCTTGTCTCATCCATCTCTTGCAAGTCAAAAAGCAACCACAGACGTAGAGATAATCATTGAAAAATTTATGGATGAGTCAATAAGTCTTTTCATATATTATTCTTTGGTTACATCCCTTGATTTGCAGCTGTTGTTTAACTAGCCCTTGTATAAATGAGTTTAGTCTCATAATTCTCTTCTGTTCTTTGTACTTGACCTGACATAATAATACTAGTCTCTCATGACAAGGTTGGGGGGGGGGTTTGAATTCAGCCGGAGGTGCCCCAGTCACCCAGCTGTAGAAATGGGTACCTGACTTCTTCTGGAGTTGGGGAAGGAAAGGCGGCCAGGCTTGATGCTGACATCATCACCCTCTAGTGTACTGACAGGTCAAGGAAAGTATGGGCATTAACACCCTATCCAATATGCATCTCTAAGGCATGACAGGGTTAGCTTTACCTAACTTGCAACATAGTAATCTATTAGCTCTCATAGTTTACATGGTCAGTGGTTCATTGTCTAAACTATACTGTCTTTTCATGAAAGGTTGAGTATGGGATGAAGATAGAAGAATGCCATAGGCCTCTTTTGTAGGAGGGTTTCAGGTTTTAAGAACTTTGAGAAGCACAGCGCTGGTGTGTGAGAAATATTCAAGAATAAATGTTCCTTGTGTTTCAGACTTGAAACTAAAACTGCGGACATCCAGCAGGGGTCAGCACAGAAGCAGCCACCATCAGAGACACTTTTCCTTGTGTGGAGCAGACCGCTGGCTCACAGCACTTGTCAGAGATGCGGTTCAATTCAAGAGAGTTGGCGGTAGTTGTTCAGCAGACAACTGCTTATGATAAGGAGGGATATCTGTTCATGAAGGAGAAACAGGAGGGTTTTTTCAAGAAGCACGAGGGTATACGAAATAATAATCTTCATCTTCATCATCATCATCATAATCTTCTTTTTTTCTTCGACCTTCAGAGTTGCATATTATTGCGTCGTTTCGTAGTTTACATCCTTCGAAAGCGGTGGTTGAAGTCTCTTACTCCTGGTTGCCTGAGGTGGACCATTTCAGCGCTGGTTGGTAATGAACATGTGTCATCCAGAGTACATGCCCCAGCCAACACCGACATCTTTCCTCAGTAATCAGAGTCAGTGGGTTCATCTGCATTTCTGCCAGCAAGGTGTTATTTCTTACAGTATTTGGCCAGAATATTCATCTAATCCTATGTAAACATTTAGTCTGGTAGGAATTTAATTTGTGCCTTTATGGTGGGTAGTTTATTGTTATTATTTAAAAAAAAATAAAACTAAATAAGGAAAACCACACATACCACCACCACCACCACCACCACCACCACGGTGCTCCTGGCCGATGTAGCAGCCACACCTCTCCAAAGTGTTCAGCATTTGGTACTTCCCATTGGGCTCTTCTTTGAAATGTCAATGATAGTCAGAAATGCTCTGACTGTTCGAGGCAGTATAGACAGCTGAGAAAGCAGAAGAGGAATGAACTTGGCAGTCCAAGTAAATAAAGTTAATTAGATACATCACATTCATTCACTATTGGCTGAATTAGAGGGTAAAAAAAAAGATATTACAAGATTAAAAAACAAAACAAAACATGAAAATCAGTACGTGAAATGAAAGTTAACTACAGCTTTCTTGCTCTATCCTCAGCATATGTAAACCGTTATGTGCGGCTGAAGGGCAATTTATTGTTCTACTTCAAAAACAAGGACAATGTAAGTAAACTTTTGAAGACACTTAGAGTAATTTAGAGTGTTCAAAGATTTTTAAGAGTAATTTTTAGAGTGCTGGAAGACCATTAAGAGTGTTGGAAGATTTTTAGAGTAATTTAGAGCATTGGAGGATTTTTTTTTTTAAAAAGGTAATTTAGAGTGTTGGAGGATTTTTAGAGTAATTTAGAGTGTTGGAGGATTTTTAAAGTGTTCAAAGATATCTAGAATAATCTGTATGTATTTGTATAATTAGATACCATATATATATATATATATACACACACACACACACACTTATACCCAAAAACTATTTGCGTGTTAGAGTAATTTAGTTTGTTTGAAGGCATTTAGAGCAATTTAGAGTGTTCGGTGGTGTTTAGAATAAATTAGGATGTTAGAAGGTGGGAAGATATTTAGATTAAAGATGTAGTACATTTTGAAACTCGGAACCATTACAGAGATGGAGGGTTACTTCCTGTGACAATCAAGGAAGTTGTGTGGTTGATTCATTATATGTAGTAGTCTCTCACATGAGTGTTACTTTGAATTCAAGGATGGTGTAAGTGGTGGGCTGTGTATTTTATATTACAGAAAGAGCATTGTCCTGGAGTATAGTTTGTTCTTATTGTTATTGTCCTGATGTATAGTTTGTTCTTATTCTTATTGTCCTGGAATATAGTTTGGTCTTATTCTTATTGTCCTGAAGTATAGTTTGTTCTTATTCTTATTGTCCCGAAGTATAGTTTGTCCTTATCCTTACCATTCCAAAACCATGAACATTGCTCCATCATGATTTTGGGTCACAGACTCAGTGTTGGATGTGGTATGGATCATGGTGGTTGCTTGAAAACCCAAAATGTACCAATGAAATGGACTGCTTGGCACACTCCACAGCAAGTCTTATCCCATTATTTGAAATGAAAAAAAAGCACATCAGCTCATGACTGTGAGCATCTTGGAGGAGGATGACTGTGAGCATCTTGGAGGAGGAGGGGTAAAGTCTTGGTTTTAATGCGTCTCCTGTTTCACATAAAAAAAGTTTCGTCTTCTGACATTGTTACAGAGAGCTGAACCTCTGGGCGTGATCATCCTAGAGCGGTGTGCCGTGGAGCTAGCTGTTGATGATGAAACTCAGAGCGGGTTCTTACTTGGTGAGTTTTCAGCATTTTCTCTCTTGACCACTGCACTTTCTCTGAAGAATCACCTCCCAGAATAGAATTTGTGAGCAAATGCAGTGCTTCAGACCAAACTTTGGGGATAAATACAGGGAATGGAAGGGGGGGACAGCTTGGTAAAAGGAGGGGGGGGGACAAGTTGGAAGAAGATCTAGAAGCTGTAAGAGGAACTTGGAGTAGACAGCTGGAGAGACAGAGAGCTCGGAGCAGAGATGAATGGAGAGAGATTGTATCCACAGTAGTGAGACTTGAGGGGTTTGAATGCTAGAGAGAGAGAAAGGAGAGAGATAGAGAGAGAATGAATGAATGAATGGTCTTTATTTTTAAAGGGTAAAGAATTGGGCACGCATACCCATCTTACATTCTGGCCTTCAAAAAGGAATGCCTACAACATGTGGTGTTCCCAAGCAGTCACCCATCTAAGTACTAACCATACCCAGCATTGCTTGACTTCGGTAATTAGATGAGAACCGGTATTTTCAACGCGGTATGGCCATAGAGAGGTATGTAGATGGGCAGGTACATTAGTGTCAGTAAATGTAAATTAGATTCTTGACTTCTCAGAAACTTCATCTTCTGAAAATGAGATGTCTGCTGTCATGTTTACTTCTTTTCTTCCCTACCACAAGTGCCAGGTGTAAAATTTTCAGCTGAGTTGACTGGAATATGAGAGGAGCTGGATCAGAAATGATTCATCTACCGAAGGCAGGTCTGTTAACTCTTTGTATACTGGGGGTTTTCCCCTCAAAATACAAGGGGGGGGGGGGATAAATTTCACAATGTGGAATGGGATGGTTGTCACATTTAAAAGAATGACAAAGGCATAATCTGATTTGTAGTATGGTATATTATACATTAGTTTAAACAAGAAAAAATGTATTTTGTTTTTCTAATAAAATTGTTAGTATGTTATAAGAATATAACAGAAAAAAGAGCTAAGAACTGAGAAGAAAGAATGGAAAATAGAAACTGGAACAATGTTTTTTTTCACTTATCCATCAAGTTAATCCACTGTAGTTAGTATTTTGGCCAAACACCATAAGAAATAACATCTTATTGGCAGAAATGCAGATGAAGCCACTGACAACAATTATTGAGGAAAGACGCTGGCGATGGTTGGGACATGTGCTCCGAATGACTGACAACTCACTACCAAAAATAGCACTAAGATGGACACCACAGGGGAACAGAAGTAAGGGTAGACCAAAAGAGACATGGAGAAGAACAACAGAAAGATGTTGAGCAATAGAGGGCTCACCTGGGCAAGAGCAGAAAAAAGGCGAAGGACAGGCATTTGTGGAAAACCCTTGCAGAAGCCCCATGTGCCCTGGGCACTTAAGGTTCAGAGAGAGAGAGAGAGTTAGTTCAGTATTTCCTAAATGAATCACAGTGTACACAAACACCTTTTCTTCACATATCCTCCAAAGTTTACATGAAAACATAAACTAATTATACATTTACAGCAAACTAAAAACACCAAGTGGGTAGGTAATATTTACATGAAAACAAATGGGCAGGCAGCGACTAATATTTACCAGAAAACAGGCCATTGTGTTTTTTTTTTTAAGTTGAAGCACTCTACAACATTTAATTTTTTAAATTAAACAATTTCCAGCATTACTTACTGTGATATTGCAGCTAGTACTAGCAAAAGCTGAGAAGTAGTATCACCAGCTACTCTTCTAGCACATTTTGCCAAAAAAAAAACATCCTCATCCTTTGAATCAGCACCACGTGGATCCAAAAATTCAAAATCTCTCCTACTGCATTCTCTTCACCGCAGTCTAGACATTTTTAAAATTAAATTTTGAGCTTGTAATGAGGAAATACATTGCTCTGGACGAAATAAACTACCATTGGAAGCCATATTTGTTGATAAACAGAAACCTAGCGACAATAAACTTTAACGATAATCTTGTTAAATTAACACACAACCGCTCTGAATTCAGCTGAAACACACATCTTGTGTCGACAAATGGATTCCAGAAGGAAGTCCAACTGCTGGTTTTAAATATACTTTGATTGTGTTCAAAATTAGAGAGCTACAAACTATCATCGCACTGAGTGGTCAATGGCCTTCTGAGAGGTTGAAAAAACCACACAGGACGCGTCACAAGAGATACAAAGAGTTAAGGAAGGGAACCATGGGGAGGTAATATAGGCTTCACAAGCTGATAACTCTGTCATCTAACAAAGTTATCTCCACTTCTTTCATTGTTGCTGTTGTTCTGACTCACTGGAGCTGCAGGCAGAATGTTCTTTGCAGGTGTTGGATGGGGAGTAGGTTATTGAGGCTGTTTTTTTACATCCTGAAAAAGAAAGCAGGGGAGATGCATTTCTTCTTTAGCAGATTCTACCACACTGGAAGGAGGAGGGGGGGGGGAACTATAGCATTCTTTGCCTCATTAGCAAAGGTCAGTCTTGGGAGTGCCAGCAGAGAGAAGATAAAGGTCTTAGTTGGCTATGATGTGCCGGGTCTGATGCAGGCTGTCAGCTATGGATTGCTGAGTGTTACGTCAGACAGCACCGTCACTCACCCCTTTCTCCTCCTCCTGCTTCTGTCATATGTATGGGATATGAGATATAAATTGTTTTCTCTCGTGCACTTTTCTAGTTTTCGAGGGAGAAGATCAGGCATTTCGGTTTGGGGCAAGCAGCGAAGCTGTGAGAGATGAGTGGATTCAAGCTTTACACATAGCCAGCCACGAGTGTCTGAAGATGCAGTTGCAGAGTCTTAGGGAGCAGCTACAGATCAGAACAGGAAACGATCTAGTCCATCTTCCCATGGAGCCCAACTCAACCGTTGACTTTGAGGCTCATTCAGGTTTGACCTGGTTTTTGTTTCTTGTAAACCTTGGGAATAATTTTATCTAAACTCAATAGCTTAGTTGTGATAGCTGAGCAGGAAACTTGATTTCTGTGAAAGTTGTACAGTTTGGTCATTCTGTGCGTGTTTGTCAGAGGCAGTCAAGATTCTCTGGACGTGTCAAGATCATTGATCACACAGGGATTTTTTGAAACTGGTAAGGATGTACCTGTCCTTCACCTATAAATAGGTTCATTCATTCATTCATTTGCATGTCCAATGCGGAACTTTGCCTCCCTAACAGCACTCCTATAGGCCTCTCGGTTGTGAGCAAGATGGCCTGCTACTGATGCATCCATTTACAGATCATCAACAGTGTCTTGCAGCCATCTTTGCCTTGGTCTTCCTCTCTTTCTTTTTCCCATTATGTACCCTTCCAAGATGGTCTTCTCTAGATTATCATGATGTTTAATGTGTCCAAAATATTTTAGTTTTCTCTCTTTAATTCTCTTTACCAACCAGCCTTCTTTAATATTAAGTTCTTGTAGTATAGATATATTTGTTCTTTTTTATATCCATGATTTTTGAAGAACTCTTCTGTAGCATTTATATTCAAAGGCATTTATGCGTTTCTCAGCTGTTTTGTTAAGTGTCCAGGTCTCACAGGCATATGTTGCGATGGGAAAGATGCATGCCCTTAAAAATCTTATTTTTGTAGTTCTGTCTGCTCCTCTTCACAGATTCTTTAGTTGTTTTACTTTCTGAAGAGCGATACATGTGCTCCTTTTAATTTCCCTCATTGTACCTCCATTACTAGTTAGTAGTGATCCAAGATATTCAAAACTCTCCACTTCTTCCAGTTTTTCCTCATTGATACATATTTTAGCTGCCTTGTTTGTTTTGTTTGGATGCAGCAGCAGCAGGCCATCTTGCTCACAACCGAGAGGCCTACAGGAGTGCTGTTTGGGAGGCAAAGTTCCGCAAGGGACATGCAAATGAATGAATGAATGAATGAATGAGTGTTTGTTTTGTCAGTTGTCATCAATTTAGTTTTCTTTATATAAATAGGTAAAAACATAAAATCCTCATTTCCATACCATTAAGGCGTGTTGGGGATATAGTGTTAAGCCTGTATTACCAAGACCTTTGGCGCATGAAGGTGTGATGTGGTCAGCATCATACCTTGCCACATTTACCTTCCCAGATTTCTCTGGTACCCATTCTTAGAGGTTGAGTGAACCCTGGTCCTTTTTATAATATTTCACGTAATGTTTATATTATATTGCTTTTTTCGATGTTTATTATGTTTGTATCATATTGTTTTTTGATATTTTTTTTATTTCAGATAATGCCAGTCAAGATCCTGTCTTAGAGATTTCAATTGGTAAGGTTAATATGGAAGATTTATAACATTTATATTCCTAGGACATCTATTGCTCTTCAGAAAGTAAAACAAATAAAGAATCTGTGGAGAGGAGCAGACAGAACTACAAAAATAAGATTTTTAAGGTCATGCATCTTTCCCATCGCAACATATGCCTGTGAGACATGGACGCTTAACAAAACAGCTGAGAAACACATAAATGCCTTTGAATGTAAATGCTACAGAAGAGTTCTTCAAATATCGTGGACACAAAAAAGAACAAATATATCTATAATACAAGAGCTTAATATTGAGGAAGGCTGGCTAGTAAAGAGGATTAAAGAGAGAAAACTTAAATATTTTAGACACATTAAACGTCATGATAATTTAGAGAAGACCATATTGGAAGGATACATAATGGGAAAAAGAAAAAGAGGAAGACCAAAACGAAGATGGCTACAAGAAATCGTTGACGATCTGCAAATGGACACAGCAGCAGCAGGCCATCTTGCTCACAACCGAGAGGCCTACAGGAGTGCTGCATGGGAGGCAAAGTTCCGCACGGGACATGCAAATGAATGAATGAATGAATATTCCTTGTTATTCCACCCATCTAATCATTGTTTGTTGGACAGTAATCAACTAAGCAGTACTTCCAATTATGCACTGTGGCATCTTGCATATGAACTTAAAAAGGTCAGATCCCCATTTCTGTACCATTAAGGCATGTTGGGGATTACGGTGTTGGCCCATTTTTCCAAGACCATCAGCGCACGAAAGTGTGATGTGGTCAGTATCACGCCTGACAGCATTTACCTTCCCAGATTTCTCTGGTACCCATTTTTAGTGTCTGGGTGGACCCCAGGGCCTTTTTTTTGATGTGGTGATACCAGAAGAAAGTCCCCACTACTGGGATTTGAACCCATTATAACTGGATTAGTAGGCCAAGTGCTCAACCGCTCAGCCAACTACTACTCATGATCTGCAGACAGCTTTTTGCATTGTGTCCTCAATATTTTTGATGCAGTTCGTTTCAGCTTCTGTGATTTCGTGCCAACCTCTGCCTAGTTCCTTCATGCATGTGTTGCACATGCACCTCTGTCAGCAGTTAGGGCTTTTTTCTTAGCTTATGACAAATTCATTTCCACTGCCTGTATTGCTATAATTTCCACTGTCTGTATTGCTATAATTTCCACTGTCTGTATTGCTATAATTTCCACTGTCTGTATTTCTGTAATTTCCATTTTATTGGTATAATTTCCATTGTGTTGCTATAATTGTATGCATGTCTTTTATACCATGAGTAAGCAGGTATATATACTGTCCAAAAATAGAAACGCATAACTACTGATGACCCAATTTTAGCCATAACTTTGATATTCTATAGCTTTATAAATTGAATGAATAAAATTTTCAAATTGCACACAATAATACCTAAGGGTTTAAACACCCACTTGACAGTTTCTTGCATCTGTGTGACGAGAATTTGTTAGTCCCAGGGGTTTTCAAGTTAGTATGGCGTGTGGCCTGCACTTGCGTTGATCAGCGACTGGCATCTCCTGGGCATAGATGCAATCAGATGTCTGATGTGCGCCTGTGGGATGGCTGCCCACTCTTCCTGGAGTGCCTGCCACAGATCACGACGATTTGCTGGCGAAACGTTTTGGCGACAAACATCTTTGCAGCTCATCCCTTAGGGGCTCAATCGGATTCACATCTGAAGACAGGGATGGCCAGGGAAGGGTGAAAATGTTGTTGACAGTCAGGAACTGTGCGGTGAACCGTGCAGACTGAGGTCTGGCGTTGTCCTGTTGAAACACAGACCTTGTGCAGCCAAAAATGGAAGGACATGAGGTTGAAGAATGTCATTGACGTATTGTTTAGCATTCAAGCCTCCTTCAGTCTGCACCAGTGGACTCCTTCCGTTGAAATTGATCATTCCCCATACCATTACACCTCCACCACCGTGCGGTGGAGCCTCATCAACACAATTTTGGGTAAAACGTTCATTTGGCCTACGGTAGACCCTTCACCGCATATCATGGCGGTGCAACAAAAAGGAAGATTCATCACTAAACCAGACATATCTCCACTGATTGTTAGTTGTCCAGGGCCGATGCTGGTTGGCCCAAACAAGTTGATTTTGGCAATGGTGAGGTCGTCGTGTCACCAGTCCAGCTTCATGCAGTCTATTCCGGACAGTTTGATCAGACACATGACATCCTGCAAGCAATGACTGGGCACTTGAGGAAGCTGTTGTAAACCTGTTTCTGAGGTGATGAACCAGAATAAAGCGATTATCAGCTGCTGTTGTCACCCTGGGTCTTCCGCTGCGGTGCCGGTCTTCAGCTGAGACAGTGGCTTGGAAACGATGCCAAAGTCAACTGCTGCACGTTTAAATGCCTGGCAACCTGACTTTGACTTTCACCTGCTTGCAGGCAACCAATAGCAATGTTTCGTAAATTTTGCGATAGATGTGCCATAATTGTCTGCTTGAAAATTAACTGAATTTGTTTGTGTAACCTCATCCTTTTATAGGGTTTCATTTGTGTGGGAATTGAGTTGTGCTCACCACAAAAATATCAACTTTTCCATAAATGCAACGTGAGTTATGGTAAAAAAATGCATGATTAGCAAGGGCAGTTACTATTCTATATGAGAATAGCAAAATTCACCCTAAATCATGGACTTGATATCTTGATGACAATTCTTGATTTGGTTTGAGATACCTGGGAAAAAAATTTTCGTCATAACATATAAAAAATGGAGCTTATATAAGCTATGCATTTCTTTTTTTTTTTTGGACAGTATATTATTAATGATCTCGGGCCGGAAAACCAGGCATTTATGTATATCTCTTTTTGTTCTATGAGTGTTCAGGAGTGTTTCACTTGGGGCTGTATGCACAGTTCTTCGCACCTTGAAAATAAAGTTTGTTTGTTCATTAACTTGGAATTGTGAGCAGACATTCCTTGCAGCCAATGAAGTGAAAGTCTTCAAGCACAGCATTGCGTATAGCAGGGGGAAGGTTATGGCTGCGGTTTTTTTGTTCTTTTCTTTTCTTTATACTCTGAGTGGAGCTAGACAGCACAGAAAGCTGCACTGCTTCTTTAGCAAGCTCCACCGCCATGAGGACTGTGGTGATCTTTGGCCCATTAGCCAGGCTGAGACTGTTACTGGGGACACCAACAGATGGTCGATACAGGGTCCTTGCCAGAGTCGCATCTTTTCTATATATATAAAAAAATTTTAAAAAAGATAATGTTGACCCTGTTTACAGAAGTACTTGTTTTTAGACGTGCTTCTGGTAACAAATATCGTTGAATATAAGCTATTTGTCTGATATAAATTGTCTCTTAAGCTGTTTGTCTTATATAATTTGTCTCTTAAGCTTTTCGTCTGCTATAATTTGTCTCTCGTCCTCAGCGTGTTCAAACCTTGCTAACGACGGCTTGGACTCGCTGCCAAATGCTTTAGTCGTCGTCCACACCATGCTGCCGCCTCAACAGCAGATCTGGATGCACCACAATCACACGGAAATAGTCGAGGTATTACGCTGCTGCGAACATTGAGGCCAGCTCTGATTGGTATTGAGAATGGTCTTGCTCTTCAGTTTGTAACAATTACCATCTTTACTTTCTTACGAGAACGTGAAAAGCTTTGTTGTAAGAACGTTTTTTTTTGTTTGTCTGTCTGTTGGGGGCTTGATTAAGTCCTTTCTTTACTCCATTTTTGGGGCAGGCTTTCATATGATATTCTGGTTTTTTTTCCCCCTCTTTCTTCGCTGACAGACATGCTTGTGGATCGCAGACTAGTGCCCGTCATCCTGCAGGTATATGTTCTCCATTTTCAGAGGCTGTATCTTCCTGTCATTTGTGGGTCAGGTGCTCATTTTTTTTTGTTATAGCTGAGTAAGCTGTTGGGTGCCTTGGTATAGGCCATAATCATTCTGGCAAGAAGATGAGTCACTATCTCAGTCTGCACACACTCCTGCTGCTGTATGAAGGTCACTATCACAGTCTGCACACACTCCTGCTGCTGTATGAAGGTCACTATCACAGTCTGCACACACTCCTGCTGCTGTATGAAGGTCACTATCACAGTCTGCTCACACTCCTGCTGCTGTATGAAGGTCACTATCACAGTCTGCACACACTCCTGCTGCTGTATGAAGGTCACTATCACAGTCTGCTCACATTCCTGCTGCTGTATGAAGGTCACTATCACAGTCTGCTCACATTCCTGCTGCTGTATGATAGGTCACTATCACAGTCTGCTCACATTCCTGCTGCTGTATGAAGGTCACTATCACAGTCTGCTCACATTCCTGCTGCTGTATGAAGGTCACTATCACAGTCTGCTCACATTCCTGCTGCTGTATGATAGGTCACTATCAGTCTGCTCACATTCCTGCTGCTGTATGATAGGTCACTATCACAGTCTGCTCACATTCCTGCTGCTGTATGATAGGTCACTATCACAGTCTGCTCACATTTCTGCTGCTGTATGATAGGTCACTATCACAGTCTGCTCACATTTCTGCTGCTGTATGATAGGTCACTATCACAGTCTGCTCACATTTCTGCTGCTGTATGATAGGTCACTATCACAGTCTGCTCACATTTCTGCTGCTGTATGATAGGTCACTATCAGTCTGCTTACACTCCTGCTGTGTTATGAATTATTACAAGTTCCTGGAGTAGAGACAAAAAGGTATAAGTTGCCTTGCTATGCCAAGGAGTCACCTGGGGGATTATGAGGTTAGTGTCCATAAGTTCCTTCACCTGTAAGCACACTTGAGGGATGTGGTCAGCATCACTCCAGGCTGTCTTTCCTTCTACAGCACCAGAAAGAGACAGGCACTTATTTCTACAGATGAGTAACCGAATCTACTGTGGCCGAATTCCAGTCGCTGACCCCACACACCATCAGAGATAAGTGAGCTGACATCTCGGCTACCCGGGTTCTTGTCGCTGTAAGAGATGGAGTGCATGCAGGTTAATCCAGCATTAACAAAAAAAAACAAGAATTCATATGTAATTTAACCTCCAGTCCAACATTTGATTTGGGCTTCTCATACTTTTCCATGTTGTCTTGGAAAGCTGGATATCATTTGAAGTGGATTAGAAAAAAAAACAAATGACAGCTGACATGAAACTGAAATTCAGCTAGTATTTAGATAGCAAACTTTGTGTACACTGACATGAAACTGAAATTCAGCTAGTATTTAGATAGCAGACTTTAAAGTAAAGTCTCCATGCTCTAAAGAAAACGGGTTAACTTCAGTAAATATCATTAACCAGTGTTAAATCTTACATCCTTCCCATGCGGCTAAACATCACATAGGGCCCGCGTGTAGTTCGCCAAGATTTCCTGTCTTCAGCGAGTTTTTCAATCTCATCAAGGGATGTTATGCCCGCTGAACTGGCCTCTCTAAACAGTGTCTCTTTAGAGTTTCACATGGTTGGCCTCTTTTTCTTTGGCCTGTTGTGTTCCATTTGATAGCTTGTTTGGGGATCCTTTGATTGTTTCTTCTCATCACATGACCGGCATATGTCCATCTTTTTCTGATCACCCATGAAACAGGTTGTTGTTTGCTCACCTGTCTTATCTCTGCGATGTTCTTGAATTTGTTCCACTTTATACAGATTATTTTGCTTAGGCATTTGTTTTCAAAAGAGTCTAATTTCTTGTCCATTTCTTAAGTTGTTTTCCAGCTTTCACATGCATAAATGAGAGTGGATATTACATTTGAATTGAGTAATATTAACTTGGTTTTTGTGCTTATAACTTTTGAACGCCATATGTTCTCGAGATTCTTGAAGGTTAATGCTGCTTTTGCAATTCGAATTCCAACTTCCTTTCTGGTGTCACCATCCTGGTCTATGTAGCTGCCGAGATATGCAAAATGGTTTACTTTTTCAACAGCTGTTCCTTCTATGTACAAGTATGTTTGTCCTTTGTGGTTAATGAGAAGTTTCATTATTTTTAGTAAATATTATCCAGTGTTAAATCACAACAAACAATGGGTCAATTTCAGTAAATATTATCTGTTGATAATGTTCTCGAAATTCGAGTATTAAAACACCCCCCCCCCCCAAAAAAAAAAAGTTAATTTCATTTACTATAATTTTCTAGAGTCTTAAAATGCTAAAGAAAAATGGTTTAATTTCATTAAATAATCATTATTCAAAATTTTAATGCACCAAAAAAAAAAATAGGTTAGCTTCAGTAAATATAATTATCCAGAATTTTAAAGTGCGAAAAAAAAAAAAGAAAAATAGATTAGCTTCATTAAATACAATTATCCAGAATTTTAATATGCCAAAAAGAAAAAAAGAAAAATAGGTTAGCTTCAGTAAATACAATTATCCAGAATTTTAAAATGCAAAAAAAAAAAAAAAAAGAAAAATAGGTTTGCTTCAGTAAATATAATTATCTAGAATTTTAAAATACTAAAAAAAAAAAACAGAAAGAAAAATAGGTTAGCTTCAGTAAATACAATTATCCAGAATTTTAAAGTGCAAAAAAAAAACAACAAAATAATAAAAATAGGTTAGCTTCAGTAAATACAATTATCCAGAATTTTAAAATGCAAAAAAAAAAAAAAAAAGAACAATAGGTTTGCTTCAGTAAATATAATTATCTAGAATTTTAAAATACTAAAAAAAAAAAAAACAGAAAGAAAAATAGGTTAGCTTCAGTAAATACAGTTATCCAGAATTTTAAAATGCCAAAAAAAGAAAAATAGGTTAGCTTCAGTAAATATAATTATACAGTATTTTAAAATGCCAAAAAAAAAACAAAAATAGATTAGCTTCAGTAAATATAATTATCCAGAATTTTAAAATGTCAAAAAAAAAAAAAAGAGAAAAATAGATTAACTTCAGTAAATATAATTATCCAGAATTTTAAAATGCCAAAAAAAAAAAAAAAAAGAAGAGAAAATAGGTTAGCTTCAGTAAATATAATCATCCAGAACTGTAAATTGCCAAGAGAATAAATCTAGCAAGAACAGTATTAATCAAGTGAAATATCAGTATTCATGAAACATGACACATTTGGTTCCGTATGTATGCATGTATGTTATTTAATTTTATGCTTGTAGAAAAATAGTAACCCACAATTCCTCAAAACCATTGGCTTTGGAGACAAATACGGGATTGACACGGGCACCAAAGTGAGGCTGACGGTTCACCATGTTGTAGAGAGAATGACAGGAACGGTAAGTCTTAAGACATGTTTGTTTTGTTTTCCTGTATCTGCCTTTGTGAGTGTGTGGTCTCTTTTTTGATAAGAGCCCTGGGAAGATCGATATGATGAGGATCCCAGGAAGATTGGTCTGATGAGGATCACAGGAAGATTGATGTGATGAGGATCCCAGAAGATTAGTGTGATGAGGATCCCAGGAAGATTGGTCTGATGAGGATCCCAGGAAGATTGATGTGATGAGGATCCCAGGAAGATTGATGTGATGAGGATCCCAGGAAGATTGATGTGATGAGGATCCTAGGAAGATTGATATGATGAGGATCCTAGGAAGATTGGTGTGATGATGAGGATCCCAGGAAGATTGATGTGATGAGGATCCCAGGAAGATTGGTGTGATGATGAGGATCCCAGGAAGATTGGTGTGATGAGGATCCCAGGAAGATTGATATGATGAGGATCCTAGGAAGATTGATATGATGAGGATCCTAGGAAGATTGGTGTGATGAAGATCCCAGGAAGATTGATATGATGAGGATCCCAGGAAGATTGATATGATGAGGATCCTAGGAAGATTGATGTGATGAAGACCCCAGGAAGATTGGTATGATGAAGGCCCCAAGGTCCCTTTACAACAGACATTGTTGTAAAAACCCATAGACTTGTCACGTCCTGGATTCATTGGTTTCACACCAGATTTTCCTCATCCCCGCTGGCAATCTCCATGTCCCCATCCATCCACCAACCTGACATTACATTTGACAAAAATAACAGTTACAATTAATGTTGATTGCTACAGGTTTCTGAGCTACAGAAGTAGGTCAGAGTTTTTAAGCCAACAAACCTATGTTCCCTGTGTCACAAAGACTATGTTAAGATAAGCATTTTCTTAACACAGGAGCCTGCTAATTGTATCTCCTTCATTCACCCCCACAAAGGCATTGATGCTTTGTGTCACAGTTTACAGCTGGGATATCTGCATCTTTCAGCACAACATATCCCTCTTTGGCATGGTATATTCTTAGGACTGTTTCAGTTGCTTTTCACTTGCCCAGACTGCTGTCTGTTACTAAGAGCCCCACATGAAAGTAAAATGGTGTTTTGGTTGTCTGTGGGTCACTGACCCAGACACAAGATATCAGTTGTGAGCTTCAGACCTTATCTCATTCAGTTGAGTATGTCGTCTTCACTCTTCTGTGAGTGTATATATATTCTTATTTTGTTAGTTTATCTGCTAGTTTAGAGTGTGTATGGTCATGTTCTTTTAGTTTATCGAGTAGTTTAGAGTGTATATTGTCATGTTCTTTTAGTTTATCAAGTAGTTTAGAGTGTATTTTGTCATGTTCTTTTAGTTTATCAAGTAGTTTAGAGTGTATATTGTCATGTTCTTTTAGTTTATCAAGTAGTTTAGAGTGTATTTTGTCATGTTCTTTTAGTTTATCAAGTAGTTTAGAGTGTATTTTGTCATGTTCTTTTAGTTTATCAAGTAGTTTAGAGTGTATATTGTCATGTTCTTTTAGTTTATCAAGTAGTTTAGAGTGTATTTTGTCATGTTCTTTTAGTTTATCGAGTAGTTTAGAGTGTATATTGTCATGTTCTTTTAGTTTATTGAGTAGTTTAGAGTGTATTTTGTCATGTTCTTTTAGTTTATCAAGTAGTTTAGAGTGTATTTTGTCATGTTCTTTTAGTTTATCGAGTAGTTTAGAGTGTATATTGTCATATTCTTTTAGTTTATTGAGTAGTTTAGAGTGTATTTTGTCATGTTCTTTTAGTTTATCAAGTAGTTTAGAGTGTATTTTGTCATGTTCTTTTAGTTTATCGAGTAGTTTAGAGTGTATATTGTCATATTCTTTTAGTTTATTGAGTAGTTTAGAGTGTATTTTGTCATGTTCTTTTAGTTTACCGAGTAGTTTAGAGTGTATGTTGTCATGTTCTTTTAGTTTATCGAGTAGTTTAGAGTGTATTTTGTCATGTTCTTTTAGTTTATCAAGTAGTTAAGAGTGTATATTGTCATGTTCTTTTAGTTTATTGAGTAGTTTAGAGTGTATTTTGTCATGTTCTTTTAGTTTATCGAGTAGTTTAGAGTGTATTTTGTCATGTTCTTTAGTTTATTGAGTAGTTTAGAGTGTATATTCATGTTCTTTTAGTTTATCAAGTAGTTTAGAGTGTATATTGTCATGTTCTTTTAGTTTATCAAGTAGTTTAGAGTGTATTTTTGCATGTTTTTTTAGTTTATTGAGTAGTTTAGAGTGTATTTTTGCATGTTCTTTTAGTTTATTGAGTAGTTTAGAGTGTATATTGTCATATTCTTTTAGTTATCTTGTGTTTTAGAGTGTATATTGTCATGTTCTGTTAGTTTATCTAGTATTTTAGAGTGTATTTTGTCATGCTTTGTTAATTTATCTAGTATGTTAGAGTGTATGTTGTCATGCTTTGTTAATTTATCTAGTATTTTAGAGTGAATATTGTCATGTTCTTTTAGTTTATCGAGTATTTTAGAGTGTATATTGTCATGTTCTGTTAGTTTATCCAGTATTTTAAAGTGTATAATGTTATGCTCTGTTAGTTTATCTACCATCTTTATGATCTTTGAGCCTGTAAGTTTATGTTTTTGGTTTTGTCATGCTTGAATTTGATAATGCTCTTTCTGTTTTCTTGTGTACAGATGACACAGTTAGGTCAGGCAGTATTCACCCTGCAAGATGTTCTACAGACCAGTGATTTATGCCTCACATTAAATCTTAGGTATACTCTCTTGTTCTACTGTTAGTTTAGTGGAGGTATGAAAGTGAATTGTGTGTTAGTTTAGTGGAAGTATGAAAGTGAATTGTTGTGTTGGTTTAGTGGAAGTATGAAAGTGAATTGTTGTGTTGGTTTAGTGGAAGTATGAAAGTGAATTGTTGTGTTGGTTTAGTGGAAGTATGAAAGTGAATTGATGTGTTGGTTTAGTGGAAGTATGAAAGTGAATTGTTGTGTTGGTTTAGTGGAAGTATGAAAGTGAATTGTTGTGTTGGTTTAGTGGAAGTATGAAAGTGAATTGTTGTGTTGGTTTAGTGGAAGTATGAAGATGAATTGTGTTGGTTTACTGGAAGTATGAAAGTGAATTGTTGTGTTAGTTTAGTGGAAGTATGAAAGTGAATGCTGGTAAAATGAATATAGGAGGGAGTTTTCTTTGACTTTTGTAGGTCCCTATTATAGGTTTATAATAGGTGCCTATAATGGCCTAACACCGTAATTGCGATAGGACTTGATCTTTTACTCAAGACAGTAGTTCATAATGGAGAGTCTATAGACCCTATTATACTTGGCGAACTACCATACATAGGGGAGGATTTAGGGACGGCCTGGGTTGAAAAGGGAGGGCTGGGATCCGTGATGTTGAGAACCTCTGATAGAGTCTTCTTTGGCTGTTGTAGGCAAGCTCGTGGCAGAGATGTCCAGGCTAGAGTGACGGCGTTGCCTTCTGCTAGTCATGGCACTGCCACATTTTGTTTTACTCCAGCACGTTGTGATAGGCCTTTGTTTTTTTTTTAACTTTATGGGATGGAGCCTTTTAAAAAACTCATTTCCCAGCAGCTCCTTGTATTACATTGATGTGATCTTTCACTCTGGTTAGTGGGTAAGACTTGGCTTTTGAACCTTCACTCTTGTTAGTGGTTGAGACTTGGCTTTTGAACCTTCACTCTGGTTAGTGGGTAAGACTTGGCTTTTGATCCTTCACTCTTGTTAGTGGGTAAGACTTGGCTTTTGATCCTTCACTCTTGTTAGTGGGTAAGACTTGGCTTTGATCTCTGTGGGGAGCTAGTTAAGAAGTTTACTCCACGGCCTAGCTTTGCTGTCAGGTTGGTATGGTCCTTCAGGTGGCTTGCAAATGTGGTAAGACTTGCCTTGATCTTTATTGAGTGGAGGCATCAGAAAAACTCATTCCTTAGGTGCCCATTGTATTAGGTTGATATGACCCACCACCTTGTCTAGTGGGGTAGGACTTGTCTTGATCTCTGTCGGGGTTAGGTCTGTCAGGAAGATTATTTCTTGGGTCAGTGGTTCTAAAGTTTATTTAGGCCATGGATCCCCCCCTCTTCCAGCCTGAAAACAACTGTGGACCGCTTTCTGGCCTAAGAAAAGCCGTGGACTCCCTTTTTGACCTGAGATTAGCTGTGGGCCCTTCGTTAAAAATAAAGTAATAAATAGAACCCAGATGATGCTAAGATTTGTTAATTAATCCAAGCCTTTTACTGGTCTGTGACCCTCCTGGAGGTCCATAGAGTTAAGAACTGTTGTCTTGAGTAAAAGATTAAGACTTACTGGGGATATGGTGGTAGGCCCATGTTTCAGAGACCATCTGCACATGAAAGTATGATGTGATCAGTATAACGCCTGGCCCCAGTTATCTTTCCAGATTTCTCTGGCTCCAGCTTTTATTGGCTGAGCGGATCCCAGGGACTTTATATGAGTTTTTCATGCCTTTCTTGGGTGCTGGTTGTAATAGGTTGATGTGATCATTGCCCCCAGCTTATGGGGTAAAACTTGCCTTGATCTCTTTTATGTGATCTCTGTGGCCATAATGTGCATATGATCTTCTCTTGTGGCATTGCTCTGCCTTTCATTGCCTTATTCTTTCCACTTATCATCTTTCCGCTGTTTCTGTCTTGTTTGCAAATTGTTCTAGTAGGTAAAAAATAAAATCCCCATTTCAATGCTGCTAAGGCATGGTGGGATACGGTGTTAGGTCGTATTCCTAAGACCATCGGCACATTTGGAAGCGTCATGTGATTAGAATCATGCCCGGCCATATTTACCTTCCCAGATTCCTCTGGTACCCAGTTGTAGAGGCTGGGACTTGAACACGGTATCACTGGATTAGTAGACCGAGTGAAATTGTTCTAGTCTAACAGTCATATTATTCCCATTCAGCGCTGTTTTCCCTTCTTTGTAGCGTTTTTTTAGGTCACCAAGTTCCTTAACTCAGGTGAAGTAGTTTTAAAATTGATTTTCCCTAGAACTCACGACCTGAAGGAGCGAGGCAGCATTACGGTGACTGCATGGATCAACGACGAGAGAGTGTCACTTAATGAGCTTCAGGCCCAGCAGGTAGTAGTGAGTTTGCCAGTTCATGGTTGACAGCGTGGATAGTTATGGCTGGCCCTAGCCTACTCTTCCCACATATCTCAGACTTGTGGTACTTTCTTTCTATCTGTTCATTTTTTTCTACTAGTCTGCTTTTTTTTCCATTGAGTTTTCAGCTGATTCTCATGATATAGAATTAAAATAGTGATAGAGAAAGCTAAAATAGGATTAAAATAGAGATACAAAATATAGGATAAAATATTGGATAGATCTGTAATTGTGTGTGCCAAAAATTAGTTTCTAATTTTACAATGCTTTATAACAGTGGTTCCCAAAGCTGGTAATGGGAGGACCTATTGGGACATTGAGAGAAAAGGGAGCATCAGAACCAAATGAGTGAAAAAAGTTTTAGGTTGCTATGGATGTGGTCCAGGAAACAAGGGGACAGTGGCCTAAAAGATTTGGGAACCACTGCTTTATAAAATATTCTTACAGGCCTGTATGTGTGAATAAGAGGTTGAGTGTAAACAGATCATACATCATTATTGTTCTTTAACTCTTTCACTACAAAACAGCACTGCAGCATTGGTAGATACTACATGACTGAATAAATGCTCAAAGTGATATTTAGACAAAAATCTGAATAAATGAAAAAGTAAGAGAACACAATTTTGTACGATTAGACCTCGAAAAAATCGTAAACAAAGCACTTTAGTGAGATGTGAGAGAAAGAAAAATCACAAGAAAATTACCTGGGATTCGAACACGGACTCCTGTAGGATGAGCAGCCATCTAGCCACGAGAGAACAGCGTACTTACGAACTGAGCCATCTCAGACCCCTCTCATGTTTTATTTTTCTTTCTCTCACATCTCACTAAAGTGCTTTGTCTATGATTTTTTCAAGGTCTAATCCTACAAAATTGTGTTCTCTTACTTTACCGTACAAAAGCCTCGTTGTTTTGTATTTATAAAAAATTGTTTCTAAATAAATGAAAAGCAGCACATTTATAACCGAACCCATATTTTTAAAATTAAAGTGTAACTTCTTTCCAGTTTCCTTCTGCCAAAAATTTCTCATCAGAAAAATTGTTCTAGTCAGTCAGTCAGTCATTCAGTCATTTGCATGTCCCTTGCGGAACTTTGCCTCCCTAACAGCTCTCCTGTAGGCCTCTTGGTTTTGAGCAAGATGCCCTGCTGCTGATGCATCCATTTGCAGATCATCAATGATGTCTTGCAGCCATCTTCACCTTGGTCTTCCTCTCTTTCTTTTTTTCTCATTATGTACCCTTCCAAGACGGTCTTCTCTAGATTATCATGACGTTTAATGTGTCCAAAATATTTAAGCTTTCTCTGTTTAATCCTCTTTACTAGCCAGCCTTCTTCAATATTAAGTTCTTGTAGTAATGATATATTTTTTCTTTTCTGTGTCCATGATATTTGAAGAACTCTTCTGTAGCATTTACATTCAAATGCATTTATGTGTTTCTCAGCTGTTTTGTTAAGTGTCCATGTCTCACAGGCACATGCTGCGATGGGAAAGATGCTTGCCCTTAAAAATCTTATTTTTGTAGCTGTCTGTTCCTCTCCACAGCCTCTTTAGTTATAATTAGTTATAGTTCTTCAGTAGCACATTTCTAACTGAAACCATATTTTTAAAATTGTAGCGTAACTTCTTTCCAGTTTCCTTCTACCAAAATTTATCATCAGAAATTCTTCTAACAGAGAATGAAAATTATTCGGGAGTAGAAGAGTTAATTGTATATTATACTTGTTATGTAGAATGTTTGCAGTGAAGCGGAAATTGAAAGATCAAGGATAGAATGTCAGATGCTCCTGTGTTTCCAGTTCTAAAGATTGTTTTATTCATTCCATAAGCTGTCACGATGATCCACCTTGTTGTGAATTTGTGCCAGCCCTTTTGGATCCTTGTTTCTAAACTGTCATCATTCATCTCCAGTCGGGCACGTACAGTAAGCGACCTCGCACAGTCTCACTCGGCCGCCATTCACACAACCTTCAAGCTCATTTCAATGACATCATCAAACGCTCCTTCCGATTTGCGACCAATAATGAGAGATCCATGATTCAAGTATCGGAGTACATGGCTGAGAGCAAGTGGACTTTCGAAATGCCTGTCCAGTTATTGTAAGTTCGGCTGTATTTTCTGACAGTAGATTCTTTGTGCGGATAACACTCCATTTGCTTTTTAACATTAAAGCCTGTTTGAAGTATATTGTTTCACGCTTCAGTAATCTGTTGGTAATGATTTTTAATTTTCTTTCTGAAATATTTGTATTTGTGTTTATAATTAGTTGTTAATTTTCCCTCATAAATACTTTTGTTTATAATTGGCTGGTAATTTTATTTTCTTGATTCTCACACTTTTTGCAGGCGGCTGTGGATAAATGAAGAAAAACGAATGATTTCTCTTTTGCAAGACCTAGGGGAGGTAAGAATGAGCAAACGAACACACTTTATGTTCAAAAGAATCTGGATCTAGAGCACTATGTTTGATTTATGTTTTTGTTTTTTTTTTTGTTTGTCAGACTTTTTGTGTATGACAGCCTGAGTTTCTTGCCGTGTTTGTCTGTCTGTAGATAGGAAATTGTTCTGTTTCATGGCATTCTGATCCTCCCAGTCTGTCTGTTATGTTTTATGATGTTCTGATCCTCCAGGTCTCTCTCTGTTATGTTTTAGGATGTTCTGATCCTGCAGGTCTCTCTCTGTTATGTTTTATGATGTTCTGATCCTCCAGGTCTCTCTCTGTTATGTTTTATGATGTTCTGATCCTCCAGGTACTCTCTGTTATGTTTTAGGATGTTCTGATCCTCCAGGTCTGTCTCTGTTATGTCTTATGATGTTCTGATCCTCCAGGTCTCTCTCTGTTTTGTTTTATGATGTTCTGATCCTCCCAGTCTGTCTGTTATGTTTTATGACATTCTGGATCTCCAAGTCTCTATCAGATTATTTTATGATAAACTGGTCCTTCCAGTGTTTAGTTATGCTTTGTGACAAATTGGTCCTTCCAGTTTTCAGTTATTTTTTATAACAAACTAGTCCTTCCAGTGTTTAGTTATGTTTTATGACAAATCCGTTCTTCCAGTTTTTGGTTATGTTTTATAACAAACTAGTCCTTCCAGTGTTTAGTTACATTTTATGACAAATTTGTTCTTCCAGTTTTCAGTTATGTTTTATGGCAAACTGGTCCTTCTGGTCTTCAGATATATGTTTTATGACAAAATGGTCATTCCAGTCTTCAGTTTTATGTTTTATGACAAAATGGTACTTCTCAGCTTCAGTTTTATATTTTATAACAAACTGGTCTTTCTATTCTCCACTTATATGGTTTATAACAAACTGGTCCGTTCAACCTTTAGTTATGTTTTATGACAGAATGGTCCTTCCAGTTCAGTTATATGTTTTATGACAAAATGGTTCATTCAGTGAGAATGTTATTTTCATTAATTATTGATGAATTATTTGAGGGAGCAGTTTAACTGCTGATATGTTAGTGGATCCAGTTGCTTATCGACTTTTGCTCTTTGCCCCAGTACCACAAACTTCATGTGCAAGCATTTTTCCCAGTGTATCGACTCCGTAAAGTAGGTTAACAAACGTATTCTGGAGTTGTGTGTAACAAAGTGTTTGTGTTGAATCTTTATGTAGAAGATGATTTTCATTTGTTTCCATTTTCCAATGATCTGTTATATTTTAAGAAAAGATAAACAGGAACAAAATTTTATCCATGTGAATATGACAGCTTGTTTCTGAGTGGGAGGATGAGCAGTTATCATGGATAAAGCTGGGTGCGGATACAGCTGTCTATTACACAAACGCTTTGGAGGGGCTAACATCCAATTCAGGTCTCTGCATATCGGGTCTTTTCCCTTGGCTTGTGGCATCTGCAGGGTTTGGTCAAATCACCTGTCTTGAAGTAATGCATGGAATTAATATAGTTTAACCGTAACCACATTTTTCCTATTTGACTTGTAATGATGTATCAAATAATGCTTGTTTGTGAACTCTTTTGAAATGTGATTTCAAAATATTTTGTTTATGTGCCTGTTATTGTTGATATGCTTGGTCTAGTCTGTAAGGAGATCTTGGGCATCGTGGAAAGCACTGATATTTGATTTCATTTGAAAAAAAAAAAAAGGATTTGTCGTTGATGTCATCCAACTTGTTGTTAATATCGTCCATATTATAAAGATTATTAGGAACAAAGATGGTTATAAAAGAGAGACAGAAGCCTGTCAGACTTGGTCAAGACCCTAATCCTCCTGTCTGCTGGTGCTACTAGTAAGAGGTTCAGCCTGGGTTCATGGGACAGGGCTTGCTGAGCTCTACATGGTGGTGGATGACCTCTTCTTTTTTTTTTTTTTAGCTCCGCTCCCAGTCTTCAGGAGGGCAACGGTGGTCTGCTTCCGGTTCATTGTGATTTCGTGATCCGGCATGTTCGTGCTAAAAATAGCCTGTTCACAGTTCCAGGGAGAGAAAAACAACAGCAGTTAGTGGCAGCAGATATCATCATCACTATATCTAGATCCACATAAAGCGGAAACAAAAGCTCAGCACCTCATTAACTCATAAGCTTATTGTATACATTTGCGTGTCACCAGTATGTATCTGCTTATTCTGCCTGCTTCCCCAAATTAACAAACTCCGACGCACACTTCAGACAAATATTCGAGCATGACGCAGTCCAGTCCGTTCCCTCACTAGCAAAATATTTACAGATCCTCCTAATGCCATAATCCGACAGAGCTTTCATGAAACAAAAACAACTTGAGTCAGTTATTTTGCATGGTTTGTGTGTGTTTTATCTTCTGCCTCCAGCTTCCGTTTGATCAGGGGTACGTGAGGCAGGAAATGTCAGATTATTGCATGAGCATGGTTGTGTCATATAACCAGCATGCAGCTCACCTTATCGAATACTCAGGTGATTCCATTTTTTTTTTATGTCCGCCTTCAGGAATAAGCTCTTTAAGAATAACTTTAGATAGTTCTTTGAGTAAGTAAAATCTTTATCTGCTTTTTTATTTTAGAACTAATGAATTGGCCCTGTGTTTGCCCAATTTGTCTTGATCTTTTGTGCACTGTAAAGCGTCAGCAATGGAGGCGAAGATGTAGTACTCAGGCTGAAAGAGACTGCGATCAGCAACCCACAGCTGGCTGCATGCGCCATGGTTGGCTAAGCATAACTGACCAAGACCCTGTTCTGCCTTCCAGTGGTGCCCCTGGAAATGGATGATTGAAACCTGGTACCAAAAATAAGTTCAGCTGAATTCGGATGTGTTGATCCGAAATGCGTGTAACTGCGAAACAATGTAACCAGCAACCTTTAGAGGGCGAAAGGTGAAAAAGAAGAAGCATTCCCAAGGATGAGGCAAAACATGTAACGTTAGTGATTAAAAAAAGTTTTCATTTTGTGGTAAAATATAGCAAAGATGTGGTAAAATATAGCAAAGATGTGATAAAATATATAGAGTATCCAGTAAATGTATCAAAGGTGTCAAAAAATACTCGTATATCAAGAGTGGGAAAAATATGTGTGATAAAATATTCGGGATGTAATATTAAAATATACCAAGAATGTAGTAAAAAAAAAATACCCAGTGTGTTGAAATATATGGAGGATGAAGTAAAAGTATTTCCAGGTTGTTATATTAAAAAGATTGTAAAATATGTGAAAAGTTGTAAAGTATGTGAAAGGGTGTCTAATTCACTAATAATGTTGAATAATATGCTAAAGGTATGAATGACATCAGTGATGTGGTTGTAAGATGTAAATGATGTGGCCTGCTAGTTGTCTGATCAGAGTCTGTCAGAGATGTATGTGAGAGCTTGTGAGGGAGGGAGGGAGAGAGAGAGGGAAGAGAGGAGAGAGGGAGGGAGTGAGTGAAAAATGTTCATTAGTTTAAATGTTATTCATGAATGCATTTTTTTACGGAGAAGACTTTGAGTATGAAAGTTCTTAGTACCCTTGTCTGTTAGACTCTCAGTCACCCACCTGTATAAATGAGTATGTGGCTCCATGTGGAGCTGGGAGAGGAAGAGGAAAGCATGAATCTGATCATGTGGCTCTCTAGTGTGTCGATAAGTCAAGGATAATATGGTCACTAACACCATAACCCCCGTAACCTTTCCTGATGGCCAAAGACTCCTCCCCCCCTCTTTCCAGCCTGAGAACAGCTGTGGACCCCCCTCCCCCCATTAAAAATAAAGCAGTAAATAAGGGCCCAAATGCTGCCAAGATGCTTTTTTAATTGAGCCCAATTCAATTGTTGGTCCATGGAGCCCCAAAAATCTTTCCATGGACCTCATAGGAGTCCAAAGATCCCATTTTAAGAACCACTGCTATAAATGCTTCTGTGATATGATAGGACTACTTTTGCCTTTTTTTGCATTTTTTAAATCTTGCCAAGGTATGTTTTAAGGTGATCAAAGATATTTTTGTTATGGTGCTGCATAAAAGTTTATTTTTTGGTTTTGAAAATGTTTTTTGTTATAAAAAAGGATACCTGACATTTTTGACAGGTGTGACATTCAAACGCAGCGCAGATAAGGGCAAACAGGAGCTGGAGTTTGTTCCTGTTAACCTTCATGTGGAGAGAATGGTCGTCTCCTCAGACAACTCTCCTTCAGGTAAAACAGCGGAACACGGTAGATTCTTTGCATGGATAATATCAAATATCGGCTTGGTTTTGACTGAAAAAGATTCAGTTTAGCTCAAGCTAAGAGAACTGATAGTATTTAACTCTTCCCGGGCCCAGAAAAAAAACGCGGACGTTGCCGTCCATGCCACACAAAAACCGCGGGTCTTGATATGTATCGGGGCATAGTTGTAAAATGGAATGGAAAACAGCATTTACACATACTTCCGCTTACTTATTATGTTTCAAAGTATAACTAAATGTATGAAAATTTCATAAATGCAGAGTTTTTTAGGAAAAAAGAAGTAATGTGATGTTTTTAGACAATGATTGTGTGCAGCTTACCATCGGCTAGGTCTGGATATGCACTACTTACCATCTGAGATGTCTAGATCTACTTGTCGATCTCGAATTGTGATTCTATGTTGCATTCTCGCTAAATTAATGTCTGAAATAACCTCCTAACTACTTCTCCAGTCGTCTGTTATGTCTAGATCTACTTGGGATACATTCAAGAGCAGTGGGGTGGTCACAGGCCATGTCCATACCCCTATCTACATCATCAAAAATTGAAAATTTTCAATGTTTCTCTTCCTTTTTCTCACTCGGCATTGCTCGTAACTAAGGACTCTTTCACCATTTTGAAAAGTTTCACTGGAAACGCGGACGAAATATGTATAATCTAAATGTTACACCGGTTGTTTTATTGAAACAAATGAATTGTCACTATAACAACTATGGCACCCAACTCAGTAACCGGAAATTCTCACTATAGCAACTTTGGCACGGGAAGAGTTAAGTAGCCTTTCATTGTTTCATGTTTGGTAATATTTGAAAGAGTTGTTTATGTGTTGTTTTGTTCCAGACATACATTTTTTTTACTGTTTATTCATACATCTGATTGCACCTTCAAAAGAAAGAGAATTAGGCTTCACCTCCAAACAAATAACAGCAGTTGAAAGTTGAAACCTTTGAATGCTATATGCAGTATATTCCATATTTCTTTATGATGCTGTAACATGGGCATTAAGCAAGAAAATTCAGGCCATGAAGTATGGATAATTAAAGAGGAGTGAGATGTATTTCAATGGACACAGAGGAAGCCACATAAACAAGAACAACTTGAATTGATAAGGGAGTTAGTAATAAGAGAGTTAATGGTAAGAGAGTTAGTAATAAGAGAGTTAATAGTAAGAGAGTTAGTAATAAGAGAGTTAATGGTAAAAGAGTAATAAGAGAGTTAATGAAATATATAACAGCCAGACAACTGAAATATTTTGTTCATATCAGAGGCATAATACTAGTATAAAAACCTTATCTAAGGAGAAAAAAGTCAAGGGGGAGAATGATAATGTAGATAGGTAAGCAACAAAAGGAAAAAGAAGATGATAATCGTCTTGGTCAGAGACATCATGAGGGAGGTCAAGGGACAGAGCAAACTGGAGACCCATTGTGGCCAGCCTTCCTGTGGAGGTTGCACAGAGCAAACTGGACATCCATTGTGGCCAGTCTTCCTGTGGAGGTGGCACAGAGCAAACTGGAGATCCATTGTGGCCAGCCTTCCTGTGGAGGTGGCACAGAGCAAACTGGAGACCCATTGTGGCCAACCTTTCTGTGGAGGAGGCACAGAGCAAACTGGAGACCCATTGTGGCCAGCCTTCCTGTGAAGGTGGCACAGAGCCAACTGAAGATCCATTGCGCCCAATCTTCCTGTGGAGGAGACACAGCAGACTGGAGACCCATTGCGGCCATCCTTCTTTTGGAGGTGGCACAGAGCAAACTGGAGACCCATTGTGGCCAGCCTTCCTGTGGAGGTGGCACAGAGCAAACTAGAGATCCACTACGGCCAGCCTTCTTTTGGAAGTGGCACAGAGCTAACTGGAGATCCATTGCAGCCAACCTTCTTTTGGAAGTGGCACAGAGCTAACTAGAGATCCACTGCGGCCAATCTCCTTTTGTAAGTGGCACAGAGCTAACTGGAGATCCACTACGGCCAGCCTTCTTTTGGAAGTGGCACAGAGCAAACTAGAGATCCACTATGGCCAGCCTTTCTTTGGAGGTGGCACATAGTAAATGAACTCACCTCATTTTGTTTGTAAATATCTCTCTCTGTCTCCCTTTCATGGGCCTCACGTCCAGTTCTTAACCCTTTGAAGATAAAGTATGTTCGTTCGTTCGTTCTCACTCATTGTTAATAAATAATGATTAATTAATGTGTGAGAATGTGAAATACCTGTATTGTATGTTTTATTTACATATTTTGTTGAGCGAATGCAGGAGAGATGATATGTAAGTTGTTAAGTTTGTATTTGTAGTACGAGTACTTTACTGATGTTGAGAGAAAGTCGAGGGATGAAGGGCTGAATTCACATACATCTACATGCTCAATTCTTCACACTTTTAAAACTCTCTCTTTTTTGTATCCTTCTCTTTCTCTCTTTTTTGTATCCTTCTCTTTCTCTTTTTTTGTATCCTTCTCTCTTTTTTGCATCCTTCTCTTTTTTTTATCCTCTTTTTTTGTATCCTTCTCTCTTTTTTGTATCCTTCTCTTTTTTGTATCCTCTTTTTTGTATCCTTCTCTTTTTTTGTATCCTCTTTTTCTCTTTTTTTTTCTCCTCCAGCCCAGCTGATGTTTCTTTTCCTGAAAAATCCTTTTCTTAAGCTGGATTTCTTCATAGCAGGCTAGTAGTCAGTCAGTCAGTCATTTGCATGTTCCCTGCGGAACTTTGCCTTCCTGACAACACTCCTGTAGGCCTCTCGGTTATGAGCAAGATGCCCTGGAGCTGATGCATCCAATTTGCAGATTATTAACGATGCCTTGCAGCCATCTTCGCCTTGGTCTTCCTTTCCTTCTTTTTCCCATTATGTACCCTTCCAAGGTGGTCTTCTCTAGATTATCATGATGTTTAATGTATCCAAAATATTTAAGCTTTCTCTGTTTAAACCTCTTTACTAGTCTTTACAATATCTCCTTCAATTTTAAGTTCTTGTAGTGTGGATATATTTATTCTTTTGTGTGTCCATGATATTTGAAGAACTCTTCTGCAGCATTTACATTCAAAGGCATTTATGTGTTTCTCAGGCAGGTAGAGCTTTATAAAAAGCTTTTTTCTCAGATTTAGACAAGAAATCAAATAAACCCATCATTGTTTATTCGTTAAATAAACCCATCATTGTTTATTCGATAAATAAACCCGTCATTGTTTATTCGTTAAATAAACCCGTCATTGTTTATTCGTTAAATAAACCCGTCATTGTTTATTCGTTAAATAAACCTGTCATTGTTTATTTGTTATACTCTGTTCTGAAGTGAACAAATGGATTTTATTTTCCTTTTTTAGGTAAATTTTACGATATCACTACAGTGGGAGCATTTAGCACTCATTGTCGAGATACAAAGAACGGTGGCCTGAGACGTTTGCTACATCACTTACGATCCAGCTATGCGCCAGATGAAACGCACCACCAGCAGTATACAAAGATTCAGCGTGCATGTAGCATCCTTAACGAGGTGACTGAGCTGAGAACGCAGCTGAGGGGCCAGTGTGAAAAGATGAGCCAGGCCACAGAAAGTGGGAATGTCGAAGCTATAAGTGCAGGAATATCTGGCATGACGATCAAGGTTAGCAGTTATCTTTTTCTTTGGTGCTTCCAAATTTTTCAGTTTTGTGGTCTGATAATTGTTAGGGCTGTACTGGACAGACTGCAGGAAAATGAAGAGCGGGAATGGACAAACAGTGTAGCTGTGAGGAGACTGCTGGAGCTAGGACAAATTAAAGGTACTGGCAGGAAATCCGAACTGTGTGGCAGAAAACACATCGTAAACAACCAACACTTGACAGGAACTATTAGCAAACATATTTTTTGATGGATGCAGCAGCATGCGGCAGAGCATATATGGGGTTTTTTCAAATGCAGTGAAGCTGGAGTCTGAATTTTGATCTTTGAACTTACTATTGTGAGTACAGCTTGTATTGCACGAGGGCAAATCGAAAAGTAACATCAAATCAAGGGATGTAACCATTGAAAAATATATTAAAAGACTTTTTGACTTGCCCTGGAGTCATTTCATATATTTTCAGTAGTTACATCCCTTGATGTGTAGTTAAATTTTGACATATTCTTTTTTATGTTTATAATGCAGTAAGTAAGTAAGGAAGCAGAGAGTAATTCCAAGAACAGGGATGACTGGAGAGCCTTTATCCATGACCTATGCTCTCAAGGGAGTCGCAGGCTATGATGATGAAGTAATGGAAAACATTTCATTATTTAGCATTTGTAATTTTCAGAAATTGTATTAATTCATGTTTCCGTGATTTAATTGTACAGCGATCACCACAGTGTTACATTCTCCATGTTAGGAAGCTTCCAGTCCTGTTAGCTGACCCTGAATATGAATGGCTTGTTCAGAATGCGAGAAAGGTTTTAAGTGTGTCCGTCTATGCTACCCTCACAAACTATTTACCATCATGTGGCGGGCAGAATGCAATAATGAATTTGAGGTTCTGCAGTGTGGTAACCTTCCATCCATGGTGGTAATGTTAAGGAGGGGGGGCCCAAAGAGGCTGTCCTATTGGCATTCGATATGCCAGTATGCTGGTGTCGGGTTGGTGAACCACAGCTGACCAAGATGCAGTCCCACCTCTCCGTTGGTACCCCCAGTAACAGGCCTAGCCAGACTAACGAGGCAGGTGTCATCATAGTCCCCATGGTGGTGGAGTCTGCTAAAGAAGTACTGCACATCCCCTGGCCATTAGTTGCACTCAGGAACTGAAGAAAGTAGCTGCCGTGACCCGCTCCCAAACCAGCACAAGCTGTGCCTCAGATTCTCCACTGCATCGGCTGCAAAGAACACTACCTTGAGGGAGATTGAGGAAGAAGAAGAAGACAGCATTAAGCATTTGAAGGTTAAGATGCTCCAAGCATGTAGCTAAATAAAGTAACCAACTCTGAGATTCTGCATGATAACTTTCATCCATGATATTAACATTAAGCAGTAGAAGGTGGTGTTTGGAGCATTTAGCAAGAATGAATGACAGTTGTATCACCCAAGCAGTTATTGTATGGCTGGAAGAAGGGAGCCCACGAGATAGACCAAAATAGATACTCAAAACTGGCAATAGACCATGCATCATGGAGTATCTTACATCCTTCCTGTGCCATCAAATGTCACATAGTGTGGATAAGAGGTTGAGTGTAAATAGTTTTTCGGTGTGCCTCGCCATGAGTCTCATCTCAGTCTCATTAAAGGATTTGATGCCTAATATCATAGCATCTCTTGTCTTTGTTCTCTTTAGGGTCTCTTGAGGTCAGCCTCTTTTTCTCTTTCCAGTTGTTTCCCATTTGATGGCTGGTTTGTGATTCTCTGATTGTTTCTTCTTATCTTGTGGCACACATATGCCCAGCTTCTTTTCTTGCTTGCTACAGAGACTACTTCATACTTATCTCTGCTTTAGTCTTGAATTTGTTCCATTGTGTGCATAGTATTTTTCTTCAACATTTGTTTTTATATGCTTCCAGATTACTTTTTATTTCTTTGGTTGATTTCCAGCTATATTTCCATGTGTAGCACAGCATTGTAAAGGAAACAGAAGATGCAGCTGTATGTAGAGGAGACTAGACCATTGCAGGCATTAAGATAACTTCATCTTGCTGTCAAGTCAAATGTCAGAGGTCACAAGATCCCAGAACACATCCTACAAACCTGCGCTATCTACAGTGACCTGAGAGACCAGACCTGGCCCCAGGAAAAGAACGTGGATGAAAAACTGTGAGACACACATGAAGAACTCCTACTGACAGTGGGATTCATGGAGGCAACCACTCTCCTTGTGTGGTTATCCAAGCATGTGAAGCCGAATGTAGATGCGAAAGAAGAGGAAGAAGAGTTAGAGATGTTGCCAGAATTAGCCATAACAAAAATTGCTTAGCAAAGTTAAGCATGGAAGCCATCATGTGCATCTCACCCTACTCCATTGCTGCCTGCATTGAAGCTGAAGGCCACTTCTCATTCAGCACCCCACTTTCAGTCTCTCGTTCTCAAGTGCACGGTAGCCTTCAGGTTTCCATCTGTACTTCGGGCATTTCTGACAGGCTCTGTGTTGCTGTTTTTCTTGTTGAGAGTAGCATCAGCAGCAGGAGCGCAGCGATGACAGGAGCTGAGATTTTTCATGACCTTTTCTCATAGTTGCATATGTGTCCTGATTTTTTTTTTTTCTGGACTGTGCCATTGTAGGCTAACACACTCCGTCTTCAGCTGTCTGAGCGAACTTGTGTTATCAGTAATGATGGCACTTACCTGGGCTCCCTCGTGTAAGCGCCGACCGGGGACAAAAATCACAGATCACACACAGAACTTGAAGAGTGGCCATGCTCTGGTGCTGGCCTAGAGATAGGCCTCCTTGCACTCAGGATGCTTCCATACATGCTTTGCCTTAAACTTCAGTGTTGTTTGTAGTGTGTGTTGGGGTGATAGTGCCAGAAGCACATTGATTGATGCACCCCTTCTTGACACTGAGGTTATTACTGATTTTGCAGCGTGTTCTCCGCAGCACATATCGGCATCTCAGCATGACTTCTCTGGATGATTTTGATGGCGTGTTTGCAGGGTTTCCTCGTGCTTGAAAGTTATTAACAACCCACTTGTCTGCAGTTTAAACCGGAAGTCAGCACACAGATTTATTATGAAATACTGCAATCTGTATCTGTTTTAACACTGGAACTCCATCCCCTCAGTGAAAACAGTCACAGTTTTCAACAGTCAGACAGAGGACATATCTGTCTGTGCTGCCTTTTTTATTGAAAGTCCACAAGCACACAGTTTTCCCTGATTTTTTTCTTTTTTTTTTTGCAGCCATTTCAGCTTGCTACACAGATAGATTAGTGCAAGATGTGGCGGCTTGATAGATTAGTGCAAGATGTGGCGGCTTGATAGATTAGTGCAAGATGTGGCGGCTTGATAGATTAGTGCGAGATGTGACGGCTTGATAGGTTGGTGTGACATGTGGCAGCTTGATGGGTTAGTGCAAGATGTGGCGGCTTGATAGATTAGTGCAAGATGTGGCGGCTTGATAGATTAGTGCAAGATGTGGCGGCTTGATAGGTTAGTGCGAGATGTGGCGGCTTGATAGGTTAGTGTGAAATCTGATGGCTTGATAGGTTAGTGTGAAATCTGATGGCTTGATAGGTTGGTGCGACATGTGGTGGGTTGATAGGTTAGTGCGAGATGTGGTGGTTTGATATTATTCTATCCATGAATTAAAGTCTTTTTTTATTTTTTTAAGATGAATTTGTCTTTTAAAACTTTTCATCAAAGAGCACTATAATAATGACAGAAACACCTAAAGTTGTTGGCATTTGTTGAATGTTTTTCTTGATTGTATTTCATTGACAGATATCCAAGTTTTTGATTGTATTTCATTCACAGGTATTAAAGTTCTTGATTGTATTTCATTGATAAATATCCAAGTTCTTGATTGTATTTCATTGACAGATATCCAAGTTCTTGATTGTATTTCATTCACAGGTATTCAAGTTCTTGATTGTATTTCACTGACAGATATCCAAGTTCTTGATTGTATTTCACTGACAGATATCCAAGTTCTTGATTGTATTTCACTGACAGATATCCAGGTTAAACAGCCTGTGTGCTGACCCTCTGGTCATGTCTGCAGCAGAAATGTACCTGTCCGCCAAACGTAATGCAAATACCAGTGAGGGTGCAGACTCTGTGTTGCTGTTTTTCTTGTTGAGAGTAGCATCAGCAGCAGGAGCGCAGCGATGACAGGAGCTGAGATTTTTCATGACCTTTTCTCATAGTTGCATATGTGTCCTGATTTTTTTTTTTTCTGGACTGTGCCATTGTAGGCTAACACACTCCGTCTTCAGCTGTCTGAGCGAACTTGTGTTATCAGTAATGGTGGCACTTACCTGGGCTCCCTCGTGTAAGCGCCGACCGGGGACAAAAATCACAGATCACACACAGAACTTGAAGAGTGGCCATGCTCTGGTGCTGGCCTAGAGATAGGCCTCCTTGCACTCAGGATGCTTCCATACATGCTTTGCCTTAAACTTCAGTGTTGTTTGTAGTGTGTGTTGGGGTGATAGTGCCAGAAGCACATTGATTGATGCACCCCTTCTTGACACTGAGGTTATTACTGATTTTGCAGCGTGTTCTCCGCAGCACATATCGGCATCTCAGCATGACTTCTCTGGATGATTTTGATGGCGTGTTTGCAGGGTTTCCTCATGCTTGAAAGTTATTAACAACCCACTTGTCTGCAGTTTAAACCGGAAGTCAGCACACAGATTTATTATGAAATACTGCAATCTGTATCTGTTTTAACACTGGAACTCCATCCCCTCAGTGAAAACAGTCACAGTTTTCAACAGTCAGACAGAGGACATATCTGTCTGTGCTGCCTTTTTTATTGAAAGTCCACAAGCACACAGTTTTCCCTGATTTTTTTCTTTTTTTTTTTTGCAGCCATTTCAGCTTGCTACACAGATAGATTAGTGCAAGATGTGGCGGCTTGATAGATTAGTGCAAGATGTGGCGGCTTGATAGATTAGTGCAAGATGTGGCGGCTTGATAGATTAGTGCGAGATGTGACGGCTTGATAGGTTGGTGTGACATGTGGCAGCTTGATGGGTTAGTGCAAGATGTGGCGGCTTGATAGATTAGTGCAAGATGTGGCGGCTTGATAGATTAGTGCAAGATGTGGCGGCTTGATAGGTTAGTGCGAGATGTGGCGGCTTGATAGGTTAGTGTGAAATCTGACGGCTTGATAGGTTAGTGTGAAATCTGATGGCTTGATAGGTTGGTGCGACATGTGGTGGGTTGATAGGTTAGTGCGAGATGTGGTGGTTTGATATTATTCTATCCATGAATTAAAGTCTTTTTTTATTTTTTTAAGATGAATTTGTCTTTTAAAACTTTTCATCAAAGAGCACTATAATAATGACAGAAACACCTAAAGTTGTTGGCATTTGTTGAATGTTTTTCTTGATTGTATTTCATTGACAGATATCCAAGTTTTTGATTGTATTTCATTCACAGGTATTAAAGTTCTTGATTGTATTTCATTGATAAATATCCAAGTTCTTGATTGTATTTCATTGACAGATATCCAAGTTCTTGATTGTATTTCATTCACAGGTATTCAAGTTCTTGATTGTATTTCACTGACAGATATCCAAGTTCTTGATTGTATTTCACTGACAGATATCCAAGTTCTTGATTGTATTTCACTGACAGATATCCAGGTTAAACAGCCTGTGTGCTGACCCTCTGGTCATGTCTGCAGCAGAAATGTACCTGTCCGCCAAACGTAATGCAAATACCAGTGAGGGTGCAGACTCCTCATCTCTGAGAAACATGTCAGAAAACCAGGATTCTATCCCGGAGCAGAGCTGGAAGTGGTCAGGAAGCAGCTTTGTTCAGTCGCCCACCATGGAACCTTGGGTAATGTTGGCCAGAAGTTTATCTTTAGATCTTGGCTGTTATTGTTTATCTCACCGGAACTGCAAGTAGTTGTTTTTTTTTTTCCCCTGCACCTGATGTGGTGAAAGTTTGAAGCAGAGCATTGAGCAGAGTGGGTTATGGCAGTCTTTCATGCAGACTTTGAGTGGAGTGGGTTATGGCAGCCTTTCATGCAGACTTTGAGTGGAGTGGGTTATGGCAGTCTTTCATGCAGACCTTGAGCTGAGTGGGCTATGGCAGTCTTTCATGCAGACCTTGAGTGGAGTGGGTTATGGCAGTCTTTCATGCAGACCTTGAGTGGAGTGGGTTATGGCAGTCTTTCATGCAGACCTTGAGTGGAGTGGGTTATGGCAGTCTTTCATGCAGACCTTGAGCTGAGTGGGCTATGGCAGTCTTTCATGCAGACCTTGAGCTGAGTGGGCTATGGCAGTCTTTCATGCAGACCTTGAGCTGAGTGGGCTATGGCAGTCTTTCATGCAGACCTTGAGCTGAGTGGGTTAGTCTTTCATGTAGATTTTGAGCTGAGTGGGTTATGGCAGTCTTTCATGCAGATTTTGAGCTGAGTGGGTTATGGCAGTCTTTCATGCAGACTTTGAGTGGAGTGGGTTATGGCAGTCTTCCATGCAGACCTTGAGCTGAGTGGGTTATGGCAGTCTTTCATGCAGATTTTGAGCTGAGTGGGTTATGGCAGTCTTTCATGCAGATTTTGAGCTGAGTGGGTTATGGCAGTCTTTCATGCAGATTTTGAGCTGAGTGGGTTATGGCAGTCTTTCATGCAGACCTTGAGCTGAGTGGGCTATGGCAGTCTTTCATGCAGACCTTGAGCTGAGTGGGCTATGGCAGTCTTTCATGCAGACCTTGAGCTGAGTGGGCTATGGCAGTCTTTCATGCAGACCTTGAGCTGAGTGGGTTAGTCTTTCATGTAGATTTTGAGCTGAGTGGGTTATGGCAGTCTTTCATGCAGATTTTGAGCTGAGTGGGTTATGGCAGTCTTTCATGCAGACTTTGAGTGGAGTGGGTTATGGCAGTCTTCCATGCAGACCTTGAGCTGAGTGGGTTATGGCAGTCTTTCATGCAGATTTTGAGCTGAGTGGGTTATGGCAGTCTTTCATGCAGATTTTGAGCTGAGTGGGTTATGGCAGTCTTTCATGCAGATTTTGAGCTGAGTGGGTTATGGCAGTCTTTCATGCAGATTTTGAGCGGAGCTTAAAAGCAGGACAAGGTACAGTGCTTTTTTTTTTTTAGCAGACCCGACTGCCATAGGGTCTATAAAGATCTCTGCTTTGTTATCTAGGTTGAGGCTGCTACTGGGGGTATCACTAGAGAGATGAGACAGGGTCTTGATCAACTGTGGTTTGCTATGAAAGAAGTAATAGCGACTGTAGCAGAGAATTGCCGTACGTATTACAACTGGGGAAGTGCAGTCATCTATAAGCAAACCCCTACAGCTCTTTGATGGTGCCAGTTTGTCCCATGAATGCCTGGCCACTGAGGTCGACATGTTTGTAAGAGTGCTGGACTTTATAAGAAGTGTGTTGTTTTCAGATGCAGAGCAGGACTGAAATAAAACTGCCATAGCCCCCCCCCCCCTTTTCCACACATTAAAAAAAAAAATCTTTGCCCAGGACACTAGCTCATGTGAATTTGCAGTACAGGGAGACCATCACCCAGTCGAAATTGCTGAATGAGAGTTATGACACTTTGCACAGACTTTTTTGAAAGATATCTGTATACATATACGAGGGGCATTCAGAAAGTAATGCATCACATCATTTTTCTCAGGAGCTGTTTATTCAAAAAGCATGAAATTTATACACAAAATACATGGATATGTCATGTAAACAGCGGTATTATTCAACATAATCCCCATCAACTTGTACGGCTTTACGCCAGCACGAAACAAGTGAATGTATTCCTAGCCTGTACCAGATTTTCTCTTAATTATGTAGCCGTTTCTTCGCTGCATGAATCACTCCTTTGTTATCTTCAAATCTTACCCCTTGGAGTGCATCTTTAAGTGGACCAAACAGATGGAAATCAGAGGGTGCCAAATCGGGACTATAGGGTGGATGGGGTAGTACAGTCCAACCCAGTTTGGTGACTGCTTTTTGTGTTGCCAGACTTGTGTGAGGGCACGCATTGTCGTGAAGGAGAAGCAGGTCTGCTGGATTCTTGTGTGACTGAACTCTGTGAAAACGTTGATTGAGTGTTTTCAATGTCTTAATGTAAGCTTGCGAATTGATTGTCTCTTCTCTTGGCATAACATCCACAAGAATCACACCTTCAATGTCTCAAAAGATCGTGATCATGACCTTTCCAGCAAAATGAGTTGTCTTGAATTTCTTTCTTCGTGATGATTGCGGATGATGCCATGCCATTGACTGTCTTTCTGTCTCAGGTTCAAAATGATGTGCCCAGGTTTCATCACCTGTTGTGTTCTTAGCCAAAAAGTTTTCTCCCACAGCACTGAAATGCTCCAACAATTCAAAAGAAATTGCTTTCCTTTGAAATCGATGTTCATTTGTGAGACTTCAAGGAACCCATCTTGTGCAAACCGTAGAAAATCCGAGAGCTTTTATAACTGCATTTGCACTACCATTGCTGACTGACAGCTTTAAGGTCAGTTATTGAGTAGTGATACGCCTATCATGCAGATTTTGAGCTGAGTGGGTTATGGCAGTCTTTCATGCAGATTTTGAGCTGAGTGGGTTATGGCAGTCTTTCATGCAGATTTTGAGCGGAGCTTAAAAGCAGGACAAGGTACAGTGCTTTTTTTTTTTTTAGCAGACCCGACTGCCATAGGGTCTATAAAGATCTCTGCTTTGTTATCTAGGTTGAGGCTGCTACTGGGGGTATCACTAGAGAGATGAGACAGGGTCTTGATCAACTGTGGTTTGCTATGAAAGAAGTAATAGCGACTGTAGCAGAGAATTGCCGTACGTATTACAACTGGGGAAGTACAGTCGTCTATAAGCAAACCCTACAGCTCTTTGATGGTGCCAGTTTGTCCCATGAACGCCTGGCCACTGAGGTCGACATGTTTGTAAGAGTGCTGGACTTTATAAGAAGTGTGTTGTTTTCAGATGCAGAGCAGGACAGAAATAAAACTGTCATAGCCCCCCCCCCCCCTTCCACACATTAAAAAAAAAAATCTTTGCCCAGGACACTAGCTCCTGTGAACTTGCAGTACAGGGAGACCATCACCCAGTCGAAATTGCTGAATGAGAGTTATGACACTTTGCACAGACTTTTTTGAAAGATATCTATATACATATACGAGGGGCATTCAGAAAGTAATACACCACATCATTTTTCTCAGGAGCTGTTTGTGCAAAAAGCATGAAATTTATACACAAAATATATGGATATGTCATGTAAACAGTGGTATTATTCAACATAATCCCCATCAACTTGTACGGCTTTACGCCAGCACGAAACAAGTGAATGTATTCCTAGCCTGTACCAGATTTTCTCTTAATTATGTAGCCGTTTCTTCGCTGCATGAATCACTCCTTTGTTATCTTCAAATCTTACCCCTTGGAGTGCATCTTTAAGTGGACCAGACAGATGGAAATCAGAGGGTGCCAAATCGGGACTATAGGGTGGATGGGGGTAGTACAGTCCAACCCAGTTTGGTGACTGCTTTTTGTGTTGCTAGACTTGTGTGAGGGCGCGCATTGTCGTGAAGGAGAAGCAGGTCTGCTGGATTCTTGTGTGACTGAACTCTGTGAAAACGTTGATTGAGTGTTTTCAATGTCTTAATGTAAGCTTGCGAATTGATTGTCTCTTCTCTTGGCATAACATCCACAAGAATCACACCTTCAATGTCTCAAAAGATAGTGGTCATGACCTTTCCAGCAAAATGAGTTGTCTTGAATTTCTTTCTTCGTGATGATTGCGGATGATGCCATGCCATTGACTGTCTTTCTGTCTCAGGTTCAAAATGATGTGCCCAGGTTTCATCACCTGTTGTGTTCTTAGCCAAAAAGTTTTCTCCCTCAACACTGAAATGCTCCAACAATTCAAAAGAAATTGCTTTCCTTTGAAATCGATGTTCATTTGTGAGACTTCAAGGAACCCATCTTGTGCAAACCGTAGAAAATCCGAGAGCTTTTATAACTGCATTTGCACTACCATTGCTGACTGACAGCTTTAAGGTCAGTTATTGAGTAGTGATACGCCTATCAGCAAGAATAATGCCCTCAGCGCATTCCAACATTTCTGCCTTGGTGGCTGTGGCAGGATGTCCACAGTGCGGCCGATCATGCAACTCCTTATCTCCACTTATTGATTCTTTGATTCTCTGAACCCAGCGACTGACTGTACTCCTGTCGACTGCAAAACTTCCATACACTTCATATAGACACTTGTGAAAAAAAAAAACGATGTGGCGCATTACTTTAAATATAATTTGTTCTTTTTCTCATTTTTTTTTTTTAACAGGAAGTGACACGACTCAACATGGAAGCTGCCTTTGTTTGTCTTGTATCTGTTGTCGAAGACCTGAACAAGCAGAAGTCACATGAAACTATTGACCATCTACTGACCTCCGATACTTTCCCTAATGTGAAGGCTGTGCTGAACGAGATTAAGCCCGCCCTCGCTAAAATGCAGGGGTTTCTGGACATCGTTAGCTCCAGACTCTCCTTGTTTTTAACCTTCATGACGATAATGGTAAATGTCTCCACTGTTTATATTTTTTCGACTTTATTAAATGTTTATTCAGTTTGGTCACTGATTTTTCAGTAACTTGATGTCTGGCACCTCTTTTAGTCCTGAGCTGGGAATTCACTAGATCTTGCCTGTGTTGATATGCAGTACTAAATGCAGTGAGACTAGATTTAATAGAACTACACTTCTCTTTTTATTTGCATTGCATTCGTTTTGTTGCTGTTGATGTCAGATTTTTGTTTACTTATTTGTGTTTATTTTACATAAATTCTAAATTCTAGCATGACTTCTGGCTTGTAAAATTGGTCCAAGTTTGCAGTGACAGCGTCAGACATCAGCATTGGTCTGTGTCAGTCCTTTGCCTGGTCTCGTTTTGTCTTGTCTCCTTCCCATTTAACCTTTCGGTGTTGCAGGGGCAAATTTGACATCTTGACAATGATTGGTGGTTTACTTCTTATAAGAGGATATTAAAGGTTTCTGTCATCTCCTCCGTTAACATTCTGCATTGGCAGCATCCCTCCCCTGTTTTTTGGTGTCATTCTTAACATAAATGTTTTCCATCTGGTGGTAGCTGTGTAACATGGTCCATATCACCTCAGACTGAAATCTTGACAGAAAAAGCTGGAGAGAGGAGCTGATGATGTTCTTGTACTTGCAGAAACTCCCAGGGTTCGCCCAGCCTCAAGAAAATAATGAGTACCAGGGTTAACTCTCTGGGAAAGAAGAGGAATGACACTGCTGGAGACACTAGTCGGTGGTTTCCGGTCAGCTTCTGACTAGGCAGTAGAACACATGGTTTGACTGTGTGCAGTGACACCAATTCATAACTCATACCTTTACCTTAACTCACACCTTTACATTTACTCATATCCTTACCATAACTCATACCTTTACCTTAACTCACACCTTTACATTTACTCATATCCTTACCATAACTCATACCTTTACTCTTACTCATATCCTTACCATAACTCATACTTTTACCTTAACTCATACCTTTACATTTACTCATATCCTTACCATAACTCATACCTTTACCATAACTCATACCTTTACCATAACTCATATCCTTACCATAACTCATACCTTTACCTTAACTCATACCTTTACCTTAACTCATACCTTTACATTTACTCATATCCTTACCATAACTCATACCTTTACCATAACTCATATCTTTACATTTGCTCATATCCTTACCATAACTCATACCTTTACCATAACTCATACCTTTACATTTACTCATATCCTTACCATAACTCATACCTTTACCTTAACTCATACCTTTACCATTACTTTTGCCTTTACTCATACCTTTACCATTACTTTTGCCTTTACTCATACCTTTACCTTAACTCATACCTTTACCATAACTCATACCTTTACCATTACTCATACCTTTACCATTATACCTCGGTGTGGATTTCCTTCCAGCATCTTTACTTTGTCCTAGCTCCACCAATCTCTTCGCAGCTACAAATAATATATATAAATATGTAATATATAATATGATAATAAAATAGTATGTTGTGTTAGTGAAGAAGGTCTGTATGTGCAGATGATTGTTGGTGATGAAACACAAACTCAAGACCAGCGTTCTGATGGCTGATGCATATAATATGTCTATGTTTGTGTGTTCTGTGATGAGGTCTTACAAAACTTGGCTGGCAGCGTTGTCGCGAGGCTTGACTGGGCACATTGTTCTTATCTCGGTGTATACGTCATCTTTCCACACATTTTGATTGTATTGTTTTCGTCTCTTTAAATCAAACTTGCTTGAAATTTAGAAGGACTACAGTTGTTTTATGAATATGTTGTCTTTCTAAGGCTTTGTTGGTCATGTGGGTCATTTGTTATTGATTTTTGTCTTTTGCAGGAAAACAAAGGTCACGTTAGGACAGTGAGTGACCTTAGGATAAGGAGAGACATTGTGAATGCTCATGCTGTAAGTGATACTGTTAGAAAAGCTTTGGACTTGCTCGGGGGGAAAAACTGTTACTCATAAACTTTTGTGATGTAAAATATTGTTATATTATTTTTGCCTATTAGACAAATTTATTTAATAGAAAAGTAATGTTGAAGTCTTGAGGTATGTGGCTTCCTTTCAGATTGAATGAAGTAATGTCATATCACCATTATTAGAGTGTGCTAATTGTTATATTATTTTTCACATGTTAATGATGTGTTAACAGTTAACATACAGGGTGTTCCGAAAGTTCCTGTACCCTTTCTGGAAGCCAGTGTAGTAAGACAAATGTGGCTTCATGGAGAAAGTGTGTGTTGTTTTTTTTTTTTGTAGAGAAATTCTCAAAGTTTTAGACATACAGAGACTTGATGTGAGCCTTCCAGGTGACATGGCACAAGTTGATGCAGTGAGTTCCTCCCAAGTTTTATGTTGCATATCTGGAGTAACGGATGTGGTGTCATCCATGATTTGCTGTTTCAGAATGTTCGGATCTTGCAGAAGTGGGAGTATGTAGACATTATCTTTAAAGTACCCTGACAAGACGAAGCCTCAAAGTGTCAAGTCAGGGATCTAGGGAGCCGTCTGCAGCGGACTCTGAAAAACATAAAGGAGTTTTTGGACCACCCTGTATGTTAGTTTTTGGACCACCCTGTATGTTATGTTTAGTAATGTTAAAAGACAAATAAACATGAATTTTTATTGAAAGTTTTTAGCATCTAGTTCTACATCCTCACATAAAAAAATATTACAGAGCAATCCTGGAGGAGCTCTTTAATCTGTAACAATTTTTTGGACTTTATCTCTGGCAGATTACAACCCTAGTCAGTGCATTTGTAGCTTTAACCCAGACAGATGAAATAATCAACCCCCAGTTCACTAGTCAGCTGTGCTCCGTTGGCCTCCTTGTTGAAATGGAGGGCCTGCTCAGTTGTTACGGAAGTGAGCTTTGCATGCTGGAGGACACGATCGTCGGTGTTGATGATTTGAATCAAGTAACTTTCAGGCTAGTGCTCTCTAGTGATAATACATTCACACCCGTGGCTGCATTAGGAAGGTATGCTGTGTATTTACAACCTCTCGTTTTTATTTAAAAATATGTTTGTGGGTTGGCTAGTGTGTTGTGTTGAGTCTTGGCTAGTGGCTGTGTTGTGGTGAGTCTTGGCTAGTAGCTGTGTTGTGAGTCTTGGCTAGTAGCTGTGTTGTGGTGAGTCTTGGCCAGTAGCTGTGTTGTGGTGAGTCTTGGCTAGTAGCTGTGTTGTGGTGAGTCTTGGGTAGTAGCTGTGTTGTGGTGAGTCTTGGCTAGTAGCTGTGTTGTGAGTCTTGGCTAGTAGCTGTGTTGTGGTGAGTCTTGGCTAATAGCTGTGTTGTGGTGAGTCTAGGCTAGTAGCTGTGATGTGGTGAGTCTTGGCTAGTAGCTGTGTTGTGGTGAGTCTTGGCTAGTAGCTGTGTTGTGGTGAGTCTTGGCTAGTAGCTGTGTTGTGGTGAGTCTTGGCTAGTAGCTGTGTTGTGGTGAGTCTTGGCTAGTAGCTGTGTTGTGGTGAGTCTTGGCTAGTAGCTGTGTGTGGTGAGTCTTGGCTAGTAGCTGTGTTGTGGTGAGTCTTGGCTAGTAGCTGTGTTGTGGTGAGTCTTGGCTAGTAGCTGTGTTGTGGTGAGTCTTGGCTAGTAACTGTGTTGTGGTGAGTCTTGGCTAGTAGCTGTGTTGTGGTGAGTCTTGGCCAGTAGCTGTGTTGTGGTGAGTCTTGGCTAGTAGCTGTGTTGTGAGTCTTGGCTAGTAGCTGTGTTGTGGTGAGTCTTGGGTAGGAGCTGTGTTGTGGTGAGTCTTGGGTGGTAGCTGTGTTGCGGTGAGTCTTGGCTAGTAGCTGTGTTGTGGTGAGCCTTGGCTAGTAGCTGTGTTGTGGTGAGTCTTGGCTAGTAGCTGTGTTGTGGTGAGTCTTGGGTAGGAGCTGTGTTGTGGTGAGTCTTGGGTGGGAACTGTGTTGTGGTGAGTCTTGGCTAGTAGCTGTGTTGTGCTGAGTCTTGGCTAGCAGCTGTGTTGTGAAGAGTTTTGGCTAGTAGATGTGTTGTGATGAGTCTAGGCTAGTAAATGTGTTGTGATGAGTCTTGGCTAGTAGCTGTGTTGTGATGGGGATTAGCTAGCTGTGTTGTGATGAGGGTTTTCTAGCTGTGTTGTAATGAGGATTAACTAGCTGTGTTGTAATGAGGATTAGCTAGCTGTGTTGTGATGAGGCTTGACTAGCTGTGTTGTAATGAGGATTAGCTAGCTGTGTTGTGATGAGGCTTGGCTAGCTGTGTTGTAATGAGGATTAGCTAGCTGTGTTGTAATGAGGATTAGCTAGCTGTGTTGTGATGAGGCTTGACTAGCTGTGTTGTAATGAGGATTAGCTAGCAGTGTTGTGATGAGGCTTGGCTAGTAGCAGTATGAAGGTATATTATTACGTCCAGCCACCCTTTTTTAAAAATATATTTGCGAATTTCTGCCTCCTTTTCTTTGTTCTTTAACGTGATGATGTAGTAGATGAAAACAGTTTCTTAAAATAAAGAAGTGAGTGATGACAACATTCCAAGTTAGCTGTCGGTGGCCTATAGCTGAATGCATGCATCAGGGTTGGTCAGCCATAGTCAGCCAGGACCCTGTACAAACTCTTCCCGCATCAGCCTCAGCCTGGCCAACAAGGTAGGGGTCAGTCCCTGTGGTGGTAGAGCCTGTCAAAGAAGCATTGCACTTTTTCCTGCTTATTAGCTGCACTCAGGATGTGAAAAAATAGCCACCGTAACCATCTCTCAGATCGCCATTGTCGGTTACAAAGAACATTTGATTGCTGTTCCTGGTAGATAGAACAGGAAGTTAAGGTAAAGAAGATAGAACAAGAGCTAGAAGTTAAGGTAAAGAAGATAGAACAGGAACAAGAACTTAAGGTAAAAAAGATAGAGCAATAGCTAGAACTTAAGGTAAAGAAGATAGAACAAGAGCTAGAAGTTAAGGTAAAGAAGATAGAACAAGAGCTAGAAGTTAAGGTAAAGAAGATAGAACAGGAACAAGAACTTAAGGTAAAAAAGATAGAACAATAGCTAGAACTTAAGGTAAAGAAGATAGAACAAGAGCTAGAAGTTAAGGTAAAGAACGAACAAATGAACATACTTTATTTTCAGAGGGTAAAGAATTGGGCACGCAGGCCTGTCTGACATTCTGTCCTTCATCATACAGCTTTCACTCAGTCACAGTCATTCAGCATTTATTAATGAGCATAATAATCATGAAGACACATTAAATGATTACATAAATAAATAATAAACTTATCTCATGTCCATACACTCCACACTATGATTTATGCAACAACATGAAATAAACTTGCACTGTTACATTCATTGAAAACTAACAAATTTATAGAAAAGCAGTATTAAAAAAAAATTACAACAATCAAGCCGTACTTTAAACTACTTTAGACTTTGCTTAGGGAGGCATATAGTCCATATCAAACAGATGTTGACAAAGTCTGAAGTTATAAGAACAAATATTACTTATAAGTTTTACGTGAATTGGTGGGGCATTCCAAAGGTGGGCAGCTGAGTAAGAGAAGCTTTTTTTTAAACATGTCAAGCCTTGGTTTTGGGAGAATACAATTGCTTAAGCATTGACTGTGTTTTGGGATAGATTTGAACAATGACTACAGATAGGGTGGAGCATTGTGCGATAGAATTTTATGAATTAACTTGGCCTTGTTGAAAAGAAATCTCTTCTTGAGGGGTAGAATATGAAGATGTTTGTCCTTATTTGTAATATGTGCTGCATGTTTGTCATCTGTAATGACTGGTTTTTTAAGTGAGTAAAGTCTTTTCATGTTTGACATAGAACAACCATCCCAGACTGTGGAACAGTAGTCCAAGTGTGTTTGTATCTGTGATATGTAGTATATTCTTCTGGTGTCTATGTCTAGAAAATGTTTAATTTGAGTAAATTGGTAAACTTTTTGTGCAATGAGTTTGGTTAGATTGTCTACATGATGATTCCAGCTGAGGTGCTGGTCAATCATGAGACCTAGAGTTTTATGTTCACTAACATTCTCTATCTGTGAAGTTCCAGCATGTAGTTGTAGTGTTGTTGTTGGTGAATTTGTTAATTTATGTCTTGTTGTAATGAGCATAGATTTTGTTTTGCTGGTGTTTGTGAGCATTCTGTTGTTGTTTCTCCAGTTAATTAGACTGTTTATTTCAACTTGAAGAGTTGACTCAAGGTTAATACAGTCATTGTCACTAGTGTAAACTGTGCAGTCATCAGCACAGAGATCACAAGATGATTTTTAGATGAAGTGGAAGATCATTGATGCAGATGGTAAACAGGAGAGGACCAAGAATAGATCCCTATGGAACGCCATTATCAACCACAGATGAACTTGACTTTTGAGTTTTTGAGGCAAACTACCTGTTATCTGTTGGAAAGAAAAGAAGATAGAACAAGAACTAGAATTTAAGGTAAAGAAGATTTAACAAGAACAAGAACTTAAGGTAAAGAAGTGGACATTCATATCTGTCCAATATTTAATCAGTTATCTTTCTTCATTGACAGTTTGTTCTGACATTAACATATGACATTGATACAGAACATAATCATTGTTTATGCAGTGAGCTCTAGTAAAATTAACTCTTAAACTTACCATAAGCCATTTAAACAGCTTTTAAAAAAAAATTAAAATAAAATAACCATGGTTATGTGGTTGTGTTCTGTAAGTGGGTTTTAAACTACACCAAACACTAAAAATTGGGAGCATGTCATTTCCTTGTAAAGTAATAGAATTCTGTGGTTAGATGCCATTTCCTGGTAAAGTGATAGAACTCTATGGTTAGATGCCATTTCCTGGTAAAGTGATAGAACTCTATGGTTAGATGCCATTTCCTGGTAAAGTGATAGAACTCTATGGTTAGATGCCATTTCCTGGTAAAGTGATAGAACTCTATGGTTAGATGCCATTTCCTGGTAAAGTGATAGAACTCTATGGTCAGACATCATTTCCTGGTAAAGTGATAGAACTCTATGGTCAGACATCATTTCCTGGTAAAGTGATAGAACTCTATGGTTAGATGCCATTTCCTGGTAAAGTGATAGAACTCTATGGTCAGACATCATTTCCTGGTAAAGTGATAGAACTCTATGGTCAGACATCATTTCCTGGTAAAATGATAGAACTCTATGGTCAGACGTCATTTCCTGGTAAAGTGATAGAACTCTATGGTCAGACGTCATTTCCTGGTAAAGTGATAGAACTCTATGGTCAGACATCATTTCCTGGTAAAGTGATAGAACTCTATGGTCAGACATCATTTCCTGGTAAAGTGATAGAACTCTATGGTCAGACATCATTTCCTGGTAAAGTGATAGAACTCTATGGTTAGATGTCATTTCCTGGTAAAATGATAGAACTCTATGGTCAGACATCATTTCCTGGTAAAATGATAGAACTCTATGGTCAGACATCATTTCCTGGTAAAGTGATAGAACTCTATGATCAGACATCATTTCCTGGTAAAGTGATAGAACTCTATGGTTAGATGCCATTTCCTGGTAAAGTGATAGAACTCTATGGTCAGACATCATTTCCTGGTAAAGTAATAGAACTCTATGATCAGACATCATTTCCTGGTAAAGTGATAGAACTCTATGATCAGACATCATTTCCTGGTAAAGTGATAGAACTCTATGATCAGACATCATTTCCTGGTAAAGTGATAGAACTCTATGATCAGACATCATTTCCTGGTAAAGTAATAGAACTCTATGATCAGACATCATTTCCTGGTAAAGTGATAGAACTCTATGATCAGACATCATTTCCTGGTAAAGTGATAGAACTCTATGATCAGACATCATTTCCTGGTAAAGTGATAGAACTCTATGATCAGACATCATTTCCTGGTAAAGTGATAGAACTCTATGATCAGACATCATTTCCTGGTAAAGTGATAGAACTCTATGATCAGACATCATTTCCTGGTAAAGTGATAGAACTCTATGATCAGACATCATTTCCTGGTAAAGTGATAGAACTCTATGATCAGACATCATTTCCTGGTAAAGTGATAGAACTCTATGGTTAGACCTCAGAAAGGTCATAGAACACTTTTAGACATGAGAGAAAGAGATGGGCATAATCAATGAATGCACCTGTGGTGCCAACAAAATGACAGCCCAGCACCTAGTACAGGATTGCCCTTCATTTGAAGAACCAAGATGATGTATCTGGCCATCGCTTGTAACCATCCATGACAAGCTGTATGGTGACCTTGACAGCCGAAGATAAGCAGAGCATTCTTCAGAGATATCAAAGTTGATGTCTGAAAGTGTTCAAAGAAGGAAAGAAGAAGAAAGAGAAAGAAGCATGAAAGAAAGAAAAATGACAAGAGAATTACTTGCACCACTGACTCTGGTATCTGAAACTGAAAGCCTCATAGTTTCATATTTGTGAAATCTGTATCAGAAACAAAAGCCTCATTGTTTCCTATTTTTAAAAGTTTGTATCATTTCCTAGTAAAATTTTGTGGCAGTAATTTTTTTTATTCCAGAAGTGTTCATTTATTTTGAATTTTCTTTGGTAGATAACGAGTTAAAGGAGTTAAGGGGTTTTTAAAAAAAAAAAAAATTTACATTCAGCTAAAGTTGAATTTGAGTGAAGTTCTCTAATTGTGGGACTGCCCGTTAGTTAATATTCATTCTTTTATTTGTAGAATCAAGACTTAAACTGAACTGTTAAGCTCTGTCTTTTGTTTTTTTCATTTCAGTTTCGTGAGAGAAGGACCTTATGCTGATATAAACAGGTAAAACGGAGAGAGTTTCATTGATTTATCAACATCATCACATAGTGATATCCGTGTCCTAGGACACATTAGTAGAGGCAGGCTTCCATGTGACCTTGTCTTAGCCATTTCTGTTTGTCAACATTATGTGTAGTCACCATACTGGCCCAGAATATGTGGTAGGGACGATTGATACATATGTGCATATAGGTCAGTTGTTTCATTTTTCTGGACCCAAGTTTGAGGAAAAAGTGTTAGCTGCAGTAACATATCACAGGAATTTTTTTTTTTAGCAATAGTAACCACTTGAGTGACATATTTTTTGTTGTCATTTAGAAAATTCTGATATCGTTGATGTTGTTTGTTATGGATGGTAATATTTTAATAGGAAAATAAATAAGTAAAGGAAAAATTATATTTTCATTTATTCTCCCATCATTTTTTGACAGATTTACAACTTATTGATGTACATTGTACATTAATCTTCACTACTTGTATTTTTTACTATAAAATACACGTTGCCAAATTGGACCTGTTACAGAATGAGGCAGTGAGATTCGCACTGGGATGCACAAAAAATGCACCAACGGCTGCAGTGAAATACATCCTGGGTCTAACGGACTTAAGAACCTGTCAAAAATATGCAGAAGTCAAGGAATAGTTTAATATTAGTATTAACAAAACCCATCCACTCTATAATATATAAATATTAGGAAAAGGGGCCAGATTAAAGGGAGGAAAATCATGGATGGCGACAGCGGAAGATTCCTTACAAACAATAATTGACCCGTAACACATTTCCTTGGAACCAGACTGTATTCAGTGCAGCAATCTAATGTACCAAAATCTCACTAGAGTGCGCATTATACTGACCCAGGAATACCAGAATTGGCCTGTGAGAAAAAACAAGATGAAATAAACGAACTAATTAAGAAAATCTCGAGCCCTAAAAATGTCATCTGTATGGATGGATCAGCACACAGAGGTGTTAAAAGCAGATGGGGTTTCACAGCATTCTCTGAAGGATCATGACTGAAGCATGCCACAACACCTGCTCAAGCATGTGGGTGGAGATTGAAGCCGTTAACACAAGCCTTGAATTGGCTGATGACTCAGAATGTACAACGAACTACAGTCATCACAGACTCTCAAAGTCTGTTAAGAAAGATAGACCACTGTACCCTTGGAAGAGAGTGCTTGGACATACTATTCAAGATGCAAATCCAAAACATCACATGATATACTGCCAATGGCACTCCGGCGCTGTTGGCAGTGAAAAAGCTAATCAACTTGCAGCTCCCCTGAGAACAACTGTGTTAAGAACAGACTTATCTTAACATAGTCTTTGTGAGACAGGGAACATAGATCTGTTTGCTTAAAAATTCTGACCTACTTTTGTAGCCTAGAAACCTGTAGCAATCAACACTGATTATAACTGTTATTTTTGTCAAATGTAATGTCATGTTGGTGATGAATGGGGACATGGAGATCACCAGCAGGGATGAGGAAAATCTGGTGTGAAACCAGTGAATCCAGGACATGACAAGCCTATGGGTCTTTACAGCAATGGCTATCATAATGATTGTAAACAAAACAGAGCCAGCAGACTATAGGTGGCAGGGAATGGATATCATTGAGGCATTCATCGGATTCCTCATCCCAAAGTCGGAGTGTCTCTGTGGAACTGTCTCAAAAGCCGTCTGGGCCAGCCAGCATTGCATGCTGGATCTGATGTGGAAAAGGGGCTAAAGTACAGTCACCAGAGACTGGGAAATGAAGTTTTGGCCAGGTCAGTCTACACCACTGTCTTCGTGGCAGTCCGAGCAAGACCACAGTCTGCTTTAGCAAGGAAAGGCGCTGAAATCGGAGGTACCCAGCCAAAAGACGCATCGCAAATATCAGGGTACCATGCATCATCGTTAATGTACACAGAAGAAGAAGAAGAAGCAGAAGCTTGCAGCAAAGGCTAACCCACTGGGAAACATCAGTTTGGACAAAGAAGACATGTATCAATCTTTCAAGCTGCAAGAATCTGCGCAAGAAACCTTCCTCAGAAGTACATGCTACACCCGCCTCAGTGTCCTCGTGTCCTCCGAGGAAGCGGAAGCAAGCCCCAGTTGTGTGCTAGAACACAAGCCATTTACAGCCAACACAGTATTGGTGTTACATCAGCCCAAACACTAAAGGACATCCTGATGTCGAGTGCAGATCACTTGCAGGGATGTCCCGAGTGTAATGAAGCAGCTCTCTCAGACCAGGAACAGAGCCAGGTCATATCCAGGACTTGTACTTTTAATGTGGTATATTAACTGTCTTGTACAGTTAAGAATCACGGATACAAATACTAGCCAGTGTACAAGACATTTTAGATAACATTATTTCTGTCACCTACATGCACTGATTGAGTTGTAATGTTGACAACTCTGTGTCTTATGGTATGAGATTGAGTTGTAATGTTGACAACTCTGTGTCTTATGGTATGAGATTGAGTTGTAATGTTGACAACTCTGTGTCTTATGGTATGACTCTTGTAATTTACTTTCATTGTGGTTCTGAAGATGTTTCTGTTTTTCTGACATCGAAAACTTGCCAGAGAAAGGAAATTAGAAAAACTGTAGGTAAATATCTAAACAGGCTGATCAGGTGGCACAGGAAATACATGTGATCTGACTGCAAAACCAAGGACCTCGCAAAGCAGAGAAGGTGATTGCCGCTGTCTGTTGGCATGGCACCTGATGAATGAATGGTCCAGGTTTACATGGACGATACTTTTAAATTTGTGATTGTTCATTTGATCGAGTAGTTTGTGAAGACAGAACTTAATTCTCAATATACTGTGAGCTGTTTAAAAAGTTGTATGAGACACTAAAAATGAAATAATTACAGTCGTATATTTTTAACTGGTGCAGACGCTGAAAGTAAACATCTCATTAATTCCATGGTAAAACATTGTGGAACTAATTTTTAGTTACAAAAAATACATATATGTATCATGGATGATGTTTTGTATGGTAAGAGTTATGATTGGTGAATGTTGTATTATAATTTCTCTTCTTTCCCTACCATTTATAGGCGCAACATAGTTATTGATGTGCCAGTACCAAAAGATACCTTCTCACTGCTTCCTAGAGATCTTCAGCAAGGGAAACAGATCAGGGTCACCGCTGTTGCTTTTAACATTGGCATCAATGAGCAGGCAACTCTAGCAGAAAAGTAAGCCTGCAGCATGATGCAGATGTCACGAAATGTTCTTTGTGTGGCTTTCTTCTTCTACTATAATTCATCTTACATTCTTCCTGTGCCATTAAACGTTACACATGGCTCATATGGTAGTTTGCCAAGTTTTCCTGTTTTCAGCAAGCTTTTTCAACCTCATCAAGGGATCTTATGCCTACTAAACTGGCCTCTCTTAACAGTGTCCTCTTTAGAATTTCACATGGTCAACCTCTTTTTCTTTGGCCTGTTGTGTTCCACTATAATTCTAGCTCACCAAAAATCCAAAACAGAGTCTGTTGTATAATCTGCATTATTTATTGCAATTCTTGTAAGGGACTGCAGGCTAGTTCACATGTTGTCATGCTGAGTCAAGCTCAGTTATCTTTCTGTTGGTGGCCTCAGCTATTGTTGCATAGACAGTTTCAGTTAAAATGGTATATGCAACCTTAGTTAACATTAGGTCACCTTAGGTAAGGTTTGCAACTGTAGTTAACACTATGTGGGCAGTTTCAGTTATTGGAGTAGCCTCAGTTGTCATGATATCAGCAGCCTCACTTGATGTTATGTGGGCTATCTTAGCTATCATTATGTAGGCAGCCTCAGATATCTTATGTGGTAGCCTCAGTTGTGTGGGAAGCCTCAGTTAATATGTGGTAGCCTCAGTTGTGTGAGCAGCCTCAGTTATATCATTATGTGGTAGCCTCAGTTGTGTGGGCAGCCTCAGTTATCATTATGTGAAAAACCTATGGGAAGCCACAAACACCACCACATGATGACTATCACATGCTAAACAGAAAGGATACAAGTCACCATTTTCCGTCTCCGAACAGGATACAGCCGACTCCGAAGTCATGTGCGTACAGAGTTTAAGGTTGGTACTACTAATCTTATATAAACATGTGCCCAGGTGCCCCAAACTGTGGAACATATCCTCCAAAACTGCGCCAACTATGAGACACTGAAAAATAATTACTGGCCCAGTGAAACCACTAAAGAAGATAAGCTCTATGGTTCCATACATGAATTACAAAAAACAGTGAAATTTGTCCAAGAGACAGGACTGGAGATATAGACAGACAATGCGAACGAAGACGAAGAAGATCATTATGTGATAGGCTCAATTATCATTATATGGGCAGCCTCAGTTATCATTATGTGGTAGCCTCAATTATCATTATGTGGAGACCCTAAGCTGTCATGTGGTAGCCTTAATTATCATTATGTGGGCAGTCTCATTTATCATTATGCAGTAGCGTCAGTTACCATTATGTGGACATCTTCACTTACTATTCTGTGATAGCCTCAGTTATCATTATGTGTGCAGCCATGGTTATTGTTATGTGGGCAGCCTCAGTTTTCATTATGTGACAGCCTTAGTTACCATTATGTAGGCAGCCTAAGTTGATGTCAGTTTGTGTGCTAATTTGTCATTTCTAAGTTCCAACAGGCACTTAAAATTCAACAGAAGTGAGGAAAGAAAACATCCTGTCAGGCCGTAGTGGCACTCTGGGATATGGTGTTAGTGGCCATATTTTCCCTGGCCTGACAGCACACTAGAGGGTGATGTGGTCAGCATTGATTCCTAGCTGCCATCTTTCCTTCCCAGACTCCGTTGGGAGCTGGGCATCCGTTTTTTTTTTTTTTTCAGCTGGATGACAGGGGCACATCTGGCTGGACTTGAGCCATCAACTTTCATGTGAAAGATGGGCACATTAACCCCTACACCACTCAGGTGTTAAAAGTGAGAACAATAATCTATAAGTAAGCAGAGATTTTACAAGCGGCCTCCACTTTTTGGTTTTTTTTTTTTTAAATTAATGAATAGGGGAAAGGCTATATGGTCAATTTCTTTTCTTGTGTAGATTTGGTAGTACAGCGCTGCAGGAGAAGATAAACATGGAGTCATTTGCAAAGATTTATGAGTACTATACGCAGTACAGCAAGCACTTTGATGATCCATGTAAGTACTGTTTACAGATAACATCATTGTAATCCTAATGATACTCTTGTGTACAGAAACTAAAGCATAGACATTTAGGTCAGTGGTTTGAAGGGGGGGGGGGGGGGTCAATCTTTCGGGGCTGTAAGGTCAGAGGTCAGGATTTGCGAATGTGTACCTTTTATGAAAGTGTCAAAGTCAGAATAGACTGGATAGTTGAAAAATTGGTCAGTTCATGAGCCAGAGCTCTCATCTGTTGAAGGTAAAGACTGGACAGTTCAAGAACCAGAGCTCTCATGTATTGAAGGTAACGATAAGCCCCATCATGCCGTAGAGGAGCCTTTGAGAAATGGTGTAGTGCCCATATTATCCTTGACCTGTCGACAAAATAGAGGCCGGTGGTGATCAGCGTTATATCTGGCCACTTTTACTTGTCTAAACTTGAAGAGGAGCCAGCTGGTTGGCTTGTGTGACCCTGGCCATGCTTGAGGCAGTGGCCTGATTTTGAGAGATAAGCGCACTAACAACTTCACTGTTAAGCTCCACTGTTTGAAAGGTGGACTACATGTACTTCTGTATCCACCTGATAGCAGTTTTCTTTATAAAATTCTGTCCTTAGTCTGTCCGTTTTCTTTAACATGTAGTGCATAGCCATCCCACCTCATCATCCTGTGGTCTTTACACATATATAATCTATTTCAGCACATTTTTTTTATTTCTGAGTGTCTTAGTGTCTTTTTTTTTTTGGTCATATTATTAATGGTGATCTTTTAGGAGCATTGTTGTCAAAACCAGGGTGAAGACGCTGTCTGATTAGGCAATCATTGACCATAGCTGATATGCTAGCATCAGGGTTAGCAAACCATAGCTGGCCAAGACCCTGTCTCACCTCTCCGTTGGTACCCCACAGTAACAGGCAACAGGCATATGGTGCTTCTTTGTTTTTTTTCATATCATCCGTGTCGCCATTGTTAAAACCACCATCGATGTTGATTCAAGAAAACTCTGTTGACTTGTTCTTTTGTTATGAATTTCCACAGTGGACAAATCTTTAGGAGTGGGCTCACTTTATCACATGATCAAAATGTTGCAGAGCAACGTGATGACCAAGAAAAGCAAGAACGTGGAAGTTCTCCACACCGCTGCTGATGTAAGCTTCGCAGTGAAGCAAAGCTCAGAGTTAATGGCATTTTCTTCTTCTGCTTTATCTTCTTCTTCATTCTCTTGCTCTTCCATTCCTCCTCTTCCTGCTCCTCCTCCTTTTCTTTTTACTCCTCCTATTCGTTCTTCTTCTTCCTCTTCCTTCCCCTTCATCTTCTTTCTCTACCCCACTCCTCTTTTCTTCCTACTGTTTCTTCCTCTTCCTACCTCCTTCCTTCTCTTCCTTTTCATTCTTATTTGTCTTTCAACTCTTTCTTCCTCTTCCTATTCTTTCCTCTTCTTACTCTTTCATATACATTAATGTTATGCTTAGACACTGTTCTTCTTATTCCTGTTATTAGTCATTCCTTTTCCTCTTCTTATTCCCTCTTCCACCAATTTCTACTGCTCCTTTTCCCACTTCCTCCTCTCTCTTTTCATCATCCTACTTCTTCCTTTTTCTACTCTTTGATCTTATTTTTCCTACCACCTCCTCCTTTTCCTACTTCCTCCTCTTCCTACCTCCTCCTCCTTTTCCTTACCTCCTCCTCCTTTTCCTACTTCCACCTCTTCCTACCTCCTCCTCCTTTTCCTTACCTCCTCCTCCTTTTCCTACTTCCACCTCTTCCTACCTCCTCCTCCTTTTCCTACTTCTTCCTTTTCCTGCTTCCTCCTCCTTTTCCTACTTCATCCTCATTTTACTTGTTCTTCCTCTTCCAGCTTTTTATTCCCCCTCCTCCTCCTTCCTTTTCCTAAGTTTTTTCTTCTTTTTTCCCTTCTCCTCTTTCTACTCTTCCTCTTTCCACTTCTTCTTCTTATTCTGCTCATTTTTCCATCTCCTCCTACAAGTTTTTCCTCTTCTTCCTACTTCTTTCTTCTCCTCCTTTTTCCTCCTCTTCCTATTCCTTCTTCATCCTCTTCCTACTTCTTCTTTCTTTTGCTGCTCTTTCTTTCTCTTCCTACTCCATATTCTTCCCCTTCTTTCATTATTTTCATCTTCCTTTAATTCTTCATCCATTTTTTTTTGATAATTACATTAAGTAACTGGGCAATTATTGTTGTGTACATTTACTGTCTAGTTATAAAGTTTGTATAGATGCAATATAATTATATTTAGTACATTTACTGTCTAGTTATATAGTATGTATCTTATCTTATATCTTATATCCTTCCCGTGCCGTTAGACGTCACATAGGGCTCGCAAAGTAGTTCGCCAATTTTTCCTGCCTTCAGCGAGTCTTTCAACCTCAACAAAGGATTTTATGCCTGTTAACTTGGCCTCTCTTAATAATGTCCTCTTCAGAGTTTCACGCGGTCTGCCTCTTTTTCTTCGGCCTGTTGTGTTCCACTTGATAGCTTGTTTTGGGATTCTCTGATCATTTCTTCTCATCAAGTGACCAACATATGTCCATCTCCTTTTCCTGATCACCCATGAGACTGGTTGTTGTTCAGTCATCTGTCTTATCTCTGCATTGTTCTTGAATTCATTCCACTTGATGCCGAGTATTTTCCTTAGGCATTTGTTTTCAAAAGAGTCTAATTTCTTTTCTATTTCTTTAGTTGTTTTCCAGCTTTCGCATGCATAAATGAGGGTGGATATTACATTTGAATTGAATAGTCTTAACTTGGTTTTTGTGCTTATAACTTTTGAATTCCATATGTTCTCAAGATAGTATGTATAGTTACTGTATAATTACACTTAGTACCATTACTTTTTGACATCGAAGTAGGGAAATGTCTAGTGGGAGTGAAAACGCAGCCCACTTTGGCACTTAGCACCCCATTGCTGTGTCAGCATTATCTGATCAAGACCCTGTCTCACCTCTCTGCTGGTGCCCCTTGTAACAAGCCAAGCCTATATAACGGGGCAGTGTTTGTCATAATCCCTATGGTGGTGGAGTCTGCTTAAGAAGTATTGCACACCTCCTGACATTTAGCTCCAGTGAGTGCTGAAGAAATATCTGCCATAACCTGCTCCTACTCTGATGTGATGCTGTGTCTCAACATCTTCACCACATTGGCTGCAAAGAACATCAGGTTTACAGTTCCAGAAAGATAAAAGAAGAAATGGTTGGGGCACTCATCTGTCATGATGAAGGTTTGTGGTTCAAATCTGGTTGGAGGCACCTGTTATCTACCTGCAGCAGGAGATACTTGGCTGCTCCCAGAGGCTGGGGAGAAAGTGTGGCTAGGTATGATGATGATGATGATGATGACCACATCACATTCAAGTGTGTTGATGGGTCAGGGAAATATTGGCACTACACCACATCTTCATAATAGCATCACTTGTACCTTTTTTTTTTTTTTTTCTACCCATCATTCAGTTACATTAAGTACACATCCTGTTTAGTATAATGATCCAGAGCTTGTCTGAGGAGCAGTGCCAAGGTCAGTTTAGTATAATGATCCAGAGCTTGTCTGAGGAGCAGTGCCAAGGTCAGTTTAGCTGCATTTGAAGCAGATGTTAAGTTTCTTTCCTTCCTCGCCTTCTTTACTCTTATCTGGGCATAGGTCACCAACAAGGACTCTCTATTTATTTCTATCCTGGGCTGCTTTTTTTTTTCTTTCTGTCTCTGGGCGTAGTCAGTCTTCTCGATCTCTGCTTCGGGACTTTTTCGCCAGGTATTTCTAGGTCTTCCTTGTTTCCTCTTTCCCTGGGGATTCTAGGTGAGAGCTTTTCTGGTTATGTTTGTGGTAGGCTTTTCAGAATCCTGTCATGCCCAATGTCTTTTCATTATCATTTTTTTCACTGTGGGTTGGTTCATTTTCCACCACAGCTATTTTTGACTGATGATATCTGGCCATCTAATCAGGATTGCCATTAGGCAGGTGTTAACAAAGGTCTGCAGCCTCTTGGTACTTTTGATGTTGTCCATATTTCTGGTGCATACAACAGGGTCAATTTAATATTTGTATTGAACAGTCTAAGTTTTGTTGTTAGGGGTATTCCCTTGGCCTTCCAGATGTTTCTCAGTTGTAAAAAATGCAACACTAGCCTTCCCAGTTCTTGCTGTAGCAGATGTAAACGTTGGTCATCTGATCTCGTCCTGCAGGTTACACGAGCGATGAAGGGCCTGCGAACCACCTTCTGCAAGAGCGGCAAGGATAGAACAGCAATGGCAGTCACCTTGGAGATGGTTCATGTACTCCAGCGACATCATAATCTGGCCTCCCATGTCTTCATGCAGTCCTTGGATTGTTTGCGGAGGTCAGTAGTTCTCATGATTTATTTCTCATAAATTCTTTGGACACGTCATAAAAAGACAACAGAAAAGACAAACACTAAGAAGCTCTAAGAGCAAAAAAAAAAAAAGAAAATAAGGTAGATGGAGAGAGATGTCTGTATGGGCTCACCCAGTGACTTTTCTTTCCAGTTGGGAGTTGGCAAGTTATTATGCTTTTCATGATTATATTTTGTTATGTTTACCTTTTCAAGATCCGGTACCATGTTGTGAGAGATGGTGGTGGTTTAAGCCCAGGAAGGGGGGAAATACAAACTACCAACCTTTGGGGGACATAATTCATTCATGTGGGTCATGACCCAGATAGGCACACTCACTCCCAGTCAACAGGTTACAGACATCTAGGAATCATGACTCAGACAGGCCGACTCCCCCAACCAACATCATACAGACATCTGATTGTCATGATCCAGATGGCTCCCCCCCCCCCCCCCCATAACCAATCAACAACTTGTAGATATCTAGGAGTCATGAAACAGAATGGCCCACTCCCTCCACACTCAGCAGCTTACACACATCTGGGAGTCATGACACAGATCCTTTGCTCAAGTTCATAACGGGTAGATGTAACTCCTGTAGTGTTACCAGTTTTGTGGACTCGGGTTGATCAGCTCGGAATTCGACAAACCTGACTCGGACTTAGCTTGAAGAAAAATGACTCAGACTTGGTTTGAGACTTCAGGGTTTGACACGACATTTGGCGTAATAGACTTGAGTGCAATGCTGTGTGTTTTTCTAACCCTCCTATTCTGTCCGCAGTGTTGGCTGTAGGAGAGACAACACATTAAAGAACACGGGGATCAAGAAATATGCCTTCATCAGTCTCCAAATGCTGTATATTCCTAAACTGTACCGAGCACCAAGCGGGACATATGGCAATGTTCAAACATAGAAGTGTTTTTACACAGTATTACTTGCACACATAGCTGTATGTGTTTGTACATATCCACAGTAAATACCACAGTATTTGGTAGGAATTGTTGCTGTTTTTCTTTTATTTTTTTTAATGTGTGTGTTTTTTATGGTAGATCGACTTTTGTGCACAGAATAATTTTATGATATAGGCACTTTATAAATAGGACAAGCCTGTCGAAGTGTTTAGAGTAAATATTAAATGTGTAATGAAATTGTTGGTCCTTCCTCTCTCACTGACTTTTTATAACTTATTTGTAATGCTATCGAACAGCAGCCAACCCCACGCAGATATATTTTGTGATCAAACAACACAACTTCTATGTTTTACCTGAAATAATATGATGCCTATTTTTAACATTTACAGCAGTTTAAAATTATGAACAAAAACAATGTGATGGCAGTTATTTTATTACCGTAATTTTTTTTTTAAAAGCCATTTAAATAGCTAGTGATATGTCAGAAGTTTACTTTGACTTCTGCAATTCTCAGATTATGAGTTTTCATTCTTATTTCCCTTGTTTTAGATAGTGAAGTGTGTGGGCGTTTTCTTGTTTTTATTCTTCTTCTTAAGTACGAGGGTAGTGTCAGTAGCAATGGTAGGGTTTGGTTTTTTTAGATATCTTAAAGTAGGTTGTGTTGTGATTTATTTCTGTTTATTGCAGAGTGATGTGTGGTCAGTTCTGTGTGTTTGTTGACTACTGTGTGCCTTAATGTGCATCTTGAAGACTGTGGCCAGTTGTGAGGTTTAGACTGTGCGCTTTTTAACGAGGTTTCACTTCTGTATGAGGTTTAGATTTATGCACCGATTTATGAGTTTGAAATTCTGCTCTGGTGTGTGAGGTTCAGATCGTGCGGCGGCTTACAAAACTTAGACTGTTTAATGTATCTCTTTAGGTCAGTTTTTAGCAACTGTGCAGAAAGTGGATCTTAAGGTCGTGCCAGAACCAAAAATTTCATCCAGTTCTTTTGTCAGATTTGTGGATAATGTGAATTATGAATTTTTTATTTTTTATTTTTTACATATATTTGTAAATATGTTTGCCTTCTGTTTTACATATGTATGTAACGTGGATTTTTTTTCATTTATCTGTTTAAAAGAAAAACGGAAGATTAGTGCTTGTGTTTATAAAAATGCCGTAGCATTTGTATGTAAAGTTATTTATAGAAAAGATGATTGTCATATAAACCAATTTATACATATATTTATACTGTCATGCACACGCGAGCTTGTATTAAGTCGATGTAAGGTTTTTGTTAACAAATTTCTAGTCATATTTTGAGGGTTTTTAAAAAAAAAAAAATGATATTAGTATTATTGCATGCCAAAAGTCATTTAACTGATGTTTAAATTGTATGTGATGTATGAGTATATTAATTAGACAGTTGTGGTTGAAATAGTATTTGGTTGCTAGCAGTACTTAGCCATTCATGTTTTAGGCAGTGTGAAATGAAGGGAATGTGAACATTTGAAAATAGATTCATTGCAAGTATTATAAAATAGAGTGTATTGTGAGCATTTTAAAATCCTAGTCGAATAAATCATGGATGTTTTGTTTTGAAAACAAAATTGGGGAAAAAAAGACAATTTGATTTGTACTTGTACTTGTCCGAACTCCCCGTAACTGCGAGCTGTTGTTCTTTGCAGCCGATGCTGTAGAGGTATTGAGGAACAGCGTCGTATTGGCGTGGGAGTGGTTTATGGCAGCTATTTTTTTCAGTCCTGGAGTACAACTAAAAAGCAATGAGTGTGCAATGCTTCTTTAGCAGACTCCACCACCATGGGGACTATGGTGATCCCTGCCCCGTTAGCCAGGCTAGGCCTGGTTACTAGGGGTACCACGGAGAGGTGGGACAGGGTCTTGGTCAGCTATAGTTTGCTAACCCTGATGCTAGTATATCAGCAATGGGTCGCTGATTGCCTCATCGGACAGGCATCGTCACCCCTAAAACATTTTGATAAAAAAATTAAACAGCCAACATTTAAAAAATTAAACAATGTAAAATGTTTTTTTTATTATCTAAATAACAAAAATGTTGAAAATAGAAAACTGAAGCAGAATGAAGTCTGAGAAGAAAATATTTTTCTCCTTTTATTTTCCTGTATTAAAACAAAAAAACGACGAAGAACTGGATTTATTTAGAAACAAAATATAGCACTTTGTTATTTCAACGTCCGTGTTTTTTCTCAGGCAAAATATTTAATAAACAGCTCGAGAGGGCAATGAACGGGAAAGGACATTATCAGAGAGAAAGTGGTTAAGTTACCATTGTCTCTCATGGCAAGTGTCAGTGTTTCAGATCTATCAGGAATCATGCCGCCAGCTGTAGAAATGAGTTTATGGCTCTGGGTATGATGCTGACCATGTCGTTGTCTAATGCAGCGGCTGGACAGGGGATTTATATACACAATGTCTTCTAGATGTCTCAAAAACTCAGCAGGGCCCCCGCTTTACCGTTTTTTTTCACTGTACCTACCACTAACATAACCAGACTGGTTCCCAAATAAAATCCCACAGGGTAAGAGGAAACAAGGAAGAACTAGAAACACCTGGTGAAGGAATCTCAAAGCAGAGATAAAAAAAAGATGGACTACACCTGGAGACGGATAGAAGAAACAGCCCAGGACAGAAATAAACAGAGAGCCTGTACCCCAGATAGGGGTAAAAATAGCAAGGGTGGATGGGTGAAAGTAAGAACAAGGAGCAGAAGTAAATACAAGGTTAGATTAGTTCCGGGGGGGGGGGGTCCATGGACATAAGGTGAAACGAGAGATTGATAGGTTTGTTTTGGATGGCCAGTGTGAAGCAGTATAATTCCATGTCTAGAACAAAAAGCACAAATATGCAAAGCCAATGCCATGCCAAGTGGTGTGATTGCGGGGAGTTTTTGTTTTTAAAAAAAAATGTTAAAGGTAAATATATATTTTTTGAATGAAATAGCACAAAACTGGTAAGCTTATCTACTCAAAGAGTTAATGTTGTAAAACTGGTAAGCTTATCTACTCAAAGAGTTAATGTTGTAAAACTGGTAAGCTTATCTACTCAAAGAGTTAACATAAAACTGGTAAGCTTTTCTACTCAAAGAGTTAATGTTGTAAAGCTGGTAAGCTTTTCTACTCAAAGAGTTAATGTTGTAAAACTGGTAAGCTTATCTACTCAAAGAGTTAATGTTGTAAAACTGGTAAGCTTATCTACTCAAAGAGTTAAAGTTGTAAAACTGGTAAGCTTATCTACTCAAAGAGTTAATGTTGTAAAACTGGTAAGCTTATCCACTCAACTTTTAGTTAGTACTGTTTTAATATTGGTATAGATTTGTGAATATGTATTAAGTTTGAAAAAAAATCCTGTTGTGTACTGTTCAGAGTGTCCCAGAAGTTCCTGTACAGTTTTAAACATTAATAATTTTAGAAGAATAAATGTCAAAACTGGAAAAAAAAAAAAAAAGAACAAAACCCAACAAAATTTTGAAATGTTGAAATGTTGTCACCATTACACATCAGACAAGTCTGATCTCATCCTGCAGTGGAAGATCTCAGCTTGTTGCACACTTTCCTTGGTGCTAACAAGAACCCTGACAGATTAAGCCAGTAGCCATCAGCCCAGAGCCTGTGACTTGTAGTCTGAGACTTAGTATCTCTGTCATTTCGGCTGCCCTGCTTCTAGTAAACATTTCGGCTGCCCTACTTCTAGTAAACATAACTTGAAAAGTTTTTAATGTAATGATTTTTATTCTTCAGGCTCAAAAATAGGTTACATCATGTGTTATGTAATTGTTTCTGTGATACATTGTTAGTCCATTCTTAAACTCTGAAAATTGTTCTAGCCCACTTGTAAATGGACATTGTTCTAGCCCATTCTTAAACCGTGACACTGTTCTATCCCATTCTTAAACTGTGACACTGTTCTAGCCCATTCTTAAACCGTGACACTGTTCTACCCCATTCTTAAACTGTGACACTGTTCTAGCCCATTCTTAAACTGTGACACTGTTCTACCCCATTCTTAAACTGTGACACTGTTCTAGCCCATTCTTAAACCGTGACACTGTTCTACCCCATTCTTAAACTGTGACACCGTTCTAACCCATTCTTAAACTGTGACACCGTTCTAGCCCATTCTTAAACTGTGACACTGTTCTAGCCCATTCTTAAACTGTGACACTGTTCTAGCCCATTCTTAAACTGTGACACTGTTCTAGCCCATTCTTAAACTGTGACACTGTTCTACCCCATTCTTAAACTGTGACACTGTTCTAGCCCATTCTTAAACTGTGACACTGTTCTACCCCATTCTTAAACTGTGACACTGTTCTAGCCCATTCTGAAACTGTGACATTGTTCTAGTCCATTATTAAACTCGGCCATTGTTCCAGTCCATTCTTACATTATTAAACTCAGACATCGTTCCAGTCCATTCTTAAACTCTTGACATTGTTCTAGCCCATGACATTGTTCCAGTCCATTCTTAAACTCTTGACATTGTTCTAGCCCATTCTTAAACTCTTGAGCTTGTTCTAGCTCATTATTAAACTCTTGACCTTGTTCTAGCCCATTATTAAACTCTTGACCTTGTTCTAGCCCATTATTAAACCCTTGACCTTGTTCTAGCCCATTATTAAACTCTTGACTTTGTTCTAGCCCATTATTAAACTCTTGACATTGTTCTAGTCTGTACTTAATCTCTATGAAAACATCAGCTACTGCTCAGCGACTGAGTAATCTGCATTTGGTATCCTAGCTTCAGTCATCCAGTGAATGATTTTTCGACGCATAAAGAACCACTGCAAGATGAAAGTCATAAGTGATACATCAGATGGCAAAGACAAACTGTTTACTTACATCTTCTACATTCTGACAGTTTCAGTTAGTTAGCAGAACAGAAGAGAAAGGTTAAAAAAAAAAACAAACTAGTCAAATAAAATTGTCTTTTCAAATAAAAAGTTGGAAAAAAAAAATCAGGCAATTAGAATTTCGGATAATATTTATTGTAGGTTTATTTCATTTATATATGTGAAGTTTGTAAAGTTTAATACTGCATGAGGACTTCTGGGACACTGTATCCATGTATGGACGCCTCAGCGGCATGGTCGTTAGTAGCCTCATCTCTGTCATCAGTTGAAGTGTGGCCAGAGTCACCGCTGTCTCCCATCTTTAGAAATGGGTGCTTGGCAAGCAGTGCATCCAGACGTCATGTGCTGACAAGTCAAGGAAAATATGGGCACTAACATTATCCTGTGTGTATGACAGGGCTGCATATTCATAAAAATTGGAATGTGGCCACATTTATAAATGTGCAATTTACGTTTTACGCTACTAAGAAATCCGTTAATTAGCATCCACATGTGTATTTCGGTTAAGTTTTATTTGTATTTTGTCTTCTTGCAACTTGTCTCTTCAAGTGTTATCCAAGTGCAGGTTGTCGCTGAGCATATGGCACTAAAGAAGAGGAGGGGTGGGTTGTGGGGGTGGGGGGGGGCTTACGTTAGCGTTTGAATGAAAAAAGAAATACAAAGAAGCAGTCTTAACGGTTTGGCTGCAGAAATTATATTTTATTTGACATCATCTTTTACAAGTTGACTGACGACACTTGTCAAAAGTGGAGGCCAGCATGGGCCATAAGGGAAGAGGGAATACTTCCTCTGATGGTCTGGAAAGTTGTATTTTCCAGTCTTGTATTTTTTGTTTTTGTAATCATAATTCTTTATTTATTACCAACGAATCACAATTATTTACAGACAGAAGACAAAAATAGGAGCAAAAAAATGTGGCAGACTAAACAGAAAATGTATTTTAATTCATTTTGAAGTAATCTGCTGTTTTCTTTAAGTTATTTTAATCTTCCGCTGTTTATATATTTGGTTAGTGTTGGTAACTTGGAGCCATGTGAAACATTCACAAAACATTAACAGCGTAGTCTTGAATGTGGTCGTATTTTCTTGAATGTTATGTTGTGCCAAACTCTGGGTGGTGGCTGGGGGGGGGGGGGGTGGGGGTTGGGGAAGCAGGGGCAGGTCACCCAGTGCATCACTCGCAGGCCCTGGGGGTTTTCTTTGGTTTAAGGATGGGGCCTGGAGGATTTCAGGGGCCCAAAGAGGATGATAACAGATGGGAGATTACTTGGAGGATTTCAGGGGCCCAAAGAGGATGATAACAGATGGGAGATTACTTGGAGGATTTCAGGGGCCCAAAGAGGATAATAACAGATGGGAGATTACCTGGAGGAGTTCAGGGCCCCAAAGAGGATGAAAACAGATGGGAGATTACCTGGAGGAGTTCAGGGGCCCAAAGAGGATGATAACAGATGGGAGATTACATGGAGGAGTTCAGGGGCCCAAAGAGGATGATAACAGATGGGAGATTACCTGGAGGAGTTCAGGGGCCCAAAGAGGATGATAACAGATGGGAGATTACCTGGAGGAGTTCAGGGGCCCAAAGAGGATGAAAACAGATGGGAGATTACCTGGAGGATTTCAGGGGCCCAAAGAGGATGAAAACAGATGGGAGAGTACCAGCTTACAAAATTTCTCTTGGAGCCCACATTTTTGAGTACGCCGATTCTTCTTTCATAACCCATACCCCAATCATCTCCCCCCCCCCCCACCATTTTCTCTGCTGCTCTCCAGATTTTCACTGTTATTTATGAATGTTTTTTTTTCTTCTCTGATTTTATTACACTAGAACAAAACTCACAGTTTCAGTTTTATTTGTTCCTGCACTTTGTAATAAAGATAAAATAGACATGAGATTTCTGTTCATTTTTGTCTGCTCAGATGATAGTTACTAACAGTGTGAGTTTTTGTCTGCTCAGATGATAGTTACTAACAGTGTGAGTTTTTGTCTGCTCAGATGATAGTTACTAACAGTGTGAGTTTTTGTCTGCTCAGATGATAGTTACTAACAGTGTGAGTTTTTGTCTGCTCAGATGATAGTTACTAACAGTGTGAGTTTTTGTCTGCTCAGATGATAGTTACTAACAGTGTGAGTTTTTGTCTGCTCAGATGATAGTTACTAACAGTGTGAGTTTTTGTCTGCTCAGATGATAGTTACTAACAGTGTGAGTTTTTGTCTGCTCAGATGATAGTTACTAACAGTGTGAGTTTTTGTCTGCTCAGATAATAGTTACTAACAGTGTGAGTTTTTGTCTGCTTAGATGATAGTTACTAACAGTGTGAATTTATCACTCACTAAAGGAAAAGAAGGACATGAGAATGAGAAACTCTTCAAGACCTTGTTCTTTCTTCCTAGCACTGCTAGTTGGTGTTCTCTGCACTTGAAGTGGGGAAGATGTTCAATCAATCAAGTGCCGTGCCGTGTGGCATAGGCGATCATTTCTCTCCACAATATCCTGTCTTTAGACTTGATTACAAGACCCGCCGGTGACTTTCTTCCTAGCCACACTGACAGCCCATCCAGTAACTTCTCTCTCTGTCTTCCTCTGTCTCTTCTTCTCTCAATTTTTCCAGTTGCCACAATGTGTTCCAAATTTCCTCTTCTCAGAAATTGTCCTACAAATCTCACTAGCCTGCTTCTGATTTTTGCTGTAATTTGCCTTTTAACTCCAGCCTCTCTTAAGACTTCTTTGTTGGTTTTCTTGGCTGTCCATGGTACCTTCAACATCCTTCTTATCAACCACATTTCCATGGCCTCCATTTCTCGCTGTACTCACTTATTCATGGACTATCCATAAAACATCCATAAAACAAAATTGGCTGGATGTAACATTTAAGTACTCGGAATCTTGTTTCCATTGATATAGATCTGTTGCACAAGATGTTTGGAATGCTGACTTGGCCTGAGCATGTCTGGGAAGATGTTGAGGCATAATATCGTATCGGATGTGGAGCGGGTTATGGCAGATGTCTTTTTCAGTCTCTGTAGATAAAAGCAGGGGGTGTGCAATACTTCTTTGGCAGACTCCACCACCATGTGAGCTATGATCACTCCTAAGTTGACATGGTCAGTGGCAGGCTATTCTTTGGCTGAACAGGCTTAATTTTAGGGGTCTGGAAGAACGGGGGGGGGGGGGGGTTGGTGTGAAACCTGGGCTCAAGGGAAATAATTAACTTATTACTCACTTGTCAGTGCCCAAGAGAGGGGGGAACCTGGGTTCAAGGGAAATAACTAAATTATTATTCACTTGTCATGTCAGTGCCCAAGAGCAGGGGACCCCTGGGTTCAAGGGAAATAACTAAATTATTACTCACTTGTCATGTCAGTGCCCAAGATATTCAGTTTTTCCTCATTGATACATATTTCAGCTGCCTTGTTTGTTTTATCAGTTGTCATCAATTTAGTTTTCTTCGCATTAAGATAGAGGTTCTGCTCTTCACTGTTCTTACGGACTGACATAATTAGTTCTTCTATTCCTTTTTGTGTTGTGGACAGTAATACTGTGTCATCAGCATATCTAATCTCTGGTATTTCATAACCTCCAACTGTTATGGCATCGTAATATTCTTTGTCTACATCTTCTCTAACATTCCTCATTATATTTTCAGTATACAAGTTAAATAAGTAAGGCAACAATATGCACCTCTGACGGACCCCTTGTTTTATGTCAAACCAAGTTGTTGTTTCACCATTTATTCTTACTGCCGCTTGTTGGTCTAGATACAGCAGTGATGTTAATTGTATCAAATGTGTTGGAAATCCCAATTTTTCCATTATTTCCCAAAGTTTCTGGTGTTGTACACAATCAAATGCCTTTGAGTAGTCTATAACAGATAAATATAAATTCACATTAAACTCTCTGCATTTCTCTATTATTAATCTTAGATTGAATATATGATCTCTTGATCCTCTTCCTTGCCTGAAACCAGCTTGGACCATGTTGACTTCTTCTTCTATTTTCCTTCAAAGTCTACCCATTATGATTTTTAACAGAATTTTACTGGTATGACTAATCATATATATACTAACTAATAATTTAGATACAATGAGGGAAATTAAAAGGAGGACATCTATCGCTCTTCAGAAAGTAAAACAAATAAAGAATCTGTGGAGAGGAGCAGACAGAACTACAAAAATAAGATTTTTAAGGGCATGCATCTTTCCCATCGCAACATATGCCCGTGAGACCTGGACGCTTAACAAAACAGCTGAGAAACACATAAATGCCTTTGAATGTAAATGCTACAGAAGAGTTCTCCAAATATCTTGGGCACAAAAGAGAACAAATATATCCATACTACAAGAGCTTAATATTGAAGAAGGCTGGCTAGTAAAGAGGATTAAAGAGAGAAAACTTCAATATTTTGGACACATTAAACGTCATGATAATTTAGAGAAGACCGTCTTGGAAGGGTACATAATGGGAAAAAGAAAGAGAGGAAGACCACAACGAAGATGGCTGCAAGACATCGTTGACGATCTGCAAATGCATGCAGCAGTGGCAGGCCATCTTGCTCACAACCGAGAGGCCTACAGGAGTGCTGTTTGGGAGGCAAAGTTCCACAAGGGACATGGAAGTGAATGAATGAATGAATGTCAGTGCCCAAGAGAGGGGGGCCCCTGGGTTCAAGGCAAATAACTAAATTATTACTCACTTGTCAGTGCCCAAGAGTAGGGGGGCCCTTAGGTTCAAGGTAAATAACTAAATTATTACTCACTTCCCATGTCAGTGCCAAATAGGAAGGGCCCCTGGGCTCAAGGGAAATAACTGAACAATTATTCACTTGTCAGTGCCAAAGAGCAGGGGTCCTTGGGTTCAAGGGGAATAACTAAATTATTACTGATTTGTCATGTCAGTGCCCAAGAGCAGGTGCCCCTGGGGTTCAAAGGAAATAACTAGATTATTACTCACTTGTCATGTCAGTGCCCAAGACATGGGGCTGCAGGTGGCAAGAGACTTCCACTTCTGTCAGCCCTTTGCTATCTTCCTGGCTTGTCTCCCATGTCAACCCTTTGCTATCTTCCTGGCTTGTCTCCCATGTCAACCTTTTGCTATCTTCCTGGCTTGTCTCCCATGTCAGCCCTTCGCTATCTTCTTGACTTGCCTCCTATGTCAGCCCTTCACTGTTTTCCTGGCTTGTCTCCCATGTCAGCCCTTCACTCTTTTCTTGGCTTGTCTCCCATGTCAGCCCTTCACTCTTTTCCTGGCTTGTCTCCCATGTCAGCCCTTCACTCTTTTCCTGGCTTGTCTCCCATGTCAGTCCTTTGTAAACCAGCATTCTCTCTGCTGTACGTCTCCACGTCTCCTCGGGTCGTCCTATGCTTCTTTTACCATCCGCTGAGTCCATCAAAGCTGTTCGTGGTTGAGGATCCGTCTGTCATTACTCATAATGTGGCAAATCCATTGTCACTTTCTCCTTTCAATCACTGTTAACAGTGGCATCATGTGAATTTCTTAACAGGTAGCCTTTACTTACGGTATTTTCCAGAACACTTTTCTTATTGTACGCAGATACTTGGTTCTGTAAAAAAAACTGATTAACGTTTTATGAATATTTAAAAAATTACACCGGAGAACGAGCATCTTAGGTTGGAGGAGTTAAGGGGATGTAACCATGGCTGGTGTTGCCACCGTTAAAGGTATGTATATTCATCCCAGGATGGCGTGTCTTTGCCCAGTATGAATTGGGTGCGTGATGAGTATACAGAAGTAGAAATCGGAACCAAAAGAAAAATATTCATGAAAAGAAGTAGTTTTTAAGATCTTTAAAAAAAATAATTAATTTTGCACACAATTGGACAGTGTGAGCCGAAGAAGGGGAAAAAACCCCACCTCATTTCATGCTGTTCGCACAACTATTGTGGAATTATGGGGGAGAATTTAGTCTTTTTTTTAAAATGAGAAATGACAGGATGTAAATTTTGTTTAACAAATGCCTCTATGCTTGTGAGAAATCAGGGGAATTTGTTGAATAGAAAAGGGACGCGTAACCAACAAAGCTTGTCATTGCTGGCATAGATTTTGAAATGAGGCATATTTGATTCTTTTGAATTTCATTTGATTACTTGATATTTCGTTGTAATGAAGGAGCCTGTGTGTGGAGAAAACCAGCATTTTTGTTTTACAGTTTTGTTGGATTTTTTTAAGGACTTAAAAAAAAAAAACCAGGACTGGTAGAGAGGTTTGACAGGTGCGGGGGTGGGGTAGGGGTGAAGAGAAAAAGCACGACTGACAAGAAGTGGAGGAGAGAGAGAGAGAGAGAGAGAGAGAGAGAGAGAAATGGGTAAGAGCAAAGAAGGAGAAGTGAAATCAAGAAATCGGGATGGGGAGAAAGGGAGGAAGAGACAGGAGAGAAAGAGAAAAGGAAGAAAGAATGAGTAATAGAGAGGAGTTTGGAAATGAAAGGAAAAAAATGAGAGAACTTGAGAGAAAAAGGAGTGAGAGAGAGAAAGAGAGAGAGAGAGCATATGTTATAGTAAGAAAGCATGAGAAATAAAGAGAGATAAAAAACGTGAGAGACAGGTGTAAACCGAGAGATTAAGAGAGAGAGAGAGAGAGAGAGAGAGAACAGCATGTGAACTAAGAAACACAGAAGGCTGAAGAAATGCAATATTAATATTTAGCAGCTTAATTAGAATGCCATCAAAATCCCGCCTTGAGCCCGCAGTAGAGCTCCGATAAAGAAGGGTCTTCCAACCAAGCTACAAGAAATCTTCTTTGAGAATAAGAAAGTTCGGGGCAGATCCCGGAGTGAATATTAACCGCCTTTTAAAAATGCCGGGAAATACCCGGCCTGACTCCTCTAAAAGCTAATGTAATGCTGTGTGTGTGCTTTTTTTTTTAACTGGTGAAGCAATTTATGAACTAAATCAACAAATAAACACGTCTGCTCGACAGATAATCATCGTTCTGTGGCACCTAGCCTGTGTTAAATTTACTGCAGATGGACCAATTGGCTCCGTCCATTGTCTTGATTATATTCTTTAGTTCCACTCAAGGTCTGGAAAAAATATAGCGCCCCCCCCCCCCTCATGTGACTTTCTCCTCATCCAGTACGACGCTTTGTTTTAACACCCTCATAGCAAAGGCTGCAAGGGATCACAGCTCCAGGGAGACAGCTCAAGAATAAGGCATCCACAATATTAGGGCATCAGTTCTCGCTTCCTTTTGCCCGTACCTGAGGCCAAAGGAAGCAGTAGTCTGATACGAAACATTTCTTATCTGTATTACACGAATAATTACTGTGTAAGTATATAAAACTAAGTATATAACTATACATGAAGCCACTGCAGTAAAGCTGTGATAACAAAATGTATAAACTAGGGGAAAAAAAGTAAGAACAGCTTTGTTACTTAACTAGCACACTGTTTCGACTTGTGACGTTTCGGCGTGAGCCTTAATCATGCAAAAAAAAAAAAACACACACACATGACGAAGAAATAGAGAGAGAGGGGATAAATTCACATGAATGCTACGTAAAAAATAGAAATGAAAAAAAAATAGAATAAAATGAGTGGAGCACTTAGCTGTGACTTGTAAGAAGCTGTGACTTGTAATAGGCCATAACACACAATAATTAGTGTATGAGTATATAACTTTACACGGAGCCACTGTAGTAAAGCTGTTATACCATAATGTACAATTATAAACTAGGGGAAAAAAGCAAAAGTAAAGATAGTCCCATAGCAAATGCCGTAGGGGGTGAAGCGTTAGAGGCCTCATTATGCTGGGTCATCAGCGTATGAGGTAGGGTGACCAGTTCCTTTCCTCGCTGCCTTTACTTCCCAGATTTTCTCTGGTACCCATTTTACGAGGCTGGGTCGACCTCGGGGCCGTATTGGTCGGAAAAAAAATCCCGCTCAGCTGGGGATTCGAACCCTCGACCATTTGGTTGCTAGACGAGTGCTCTAACCACTACGCTAGCCGGCCCCTCGGGGGGGGGGGGGAACAACAACAGCTTTATTACTTAACGAGTACACAGTTGTGAGGTTTCGGTGTGAGCCTCAATCATACAAAAACATACAGGACGAAGAAATAGAGAGAGGAGATCAGATATAAATCCACATGAATGTTATCATCATCATCATCATGTGCCGTGCCGACTGGCGTTGGCTATTATGCTTCTCCAGAGTATCCGATCCTTCATGCAGGCCATCAGCTCAGTTGGTGATTTCCTCTCACACCATCCCGTCAGACTGTCCAGTATCATTTCTCTTGGTCTTCCTCTTGATCTTCTTCCTTCTATTTTTCCTGTTGTTATAATATTTTCAATGCCCCCTCTTCTCATTGCATGTCCTATGAAAGTACATTGTCTCTCTCTTATCTTTTTGACAAGGTTTTTTGTCTCTCCAGCTCTTCTGCATTCTTCATTAGTTATTTTTGCTGTCCAGGGGATTCGCAACGTTCTTCTAATAAACCACATTTCTGCTGCTTCCAATGATTTTTGTGCAGACTTGCCTATTGTCCTTGATTCACTTCCATATAACAAGATAGGTTCAATATAGCATTTTAGGACTCGTTTTCTAACATTCATTGATAAAGATGTGTTAGCTAATATGTTTCTCATTCTCTGAAATGCAGTGTTTGCTTGGCCTATTCTGCTCCTAATTTCTGTTCTGCATTTCCCATCTGAAGTTATTACTGCTCCAAGCTATTTGAATTTCTGCACCTGCTTTAGAATAGTTCCGTTTAATTTAATACTGCATGCTGGTGGATTCTGTTTCTTAGATATAACCATAGTCTCTGTCTTTTTTATGTTCAAAGTAAGGCCTTTCTGTTCACTTTCTTTGGCGAAACTTCAATATTTTGGACACATTAAACGTTATGATAATTTAGAGAAGAACGTATTGGAAGGGTACATAATGGGAAAAAGAAAGAGAGGAAGACCAAAACGAAGATGGCTGCAAGACATCGTTGACGATCTGAAAATGGATGCAGCAGTGGCAGGCCATCTTGCTCACAACCGAGAGGCCTACAGGAGTGCTGTTTGGGAGGCAAAGTTCCACAAGGGACATGCAAATGAATGAATGAATGAAATGTAACTCCGAGCATTGGTTCATGTAGATGGGCAAGATCCATCAACACTGCTAGTCTTGTTTTGGAGTTTACTCAGTTAGTACTCCGAAACTTGTAACCTGGCTCTGTGGAGGATGGTGGCTACTGTTTTCTTGAACACTATTCAATGTATTGGCAGCTTGATCTTAACTCTTTCACTCCAGAATTAATGTCCATGTTCTTCTTATCTTATATCTTATATCCTTCCCGTGCCGTTAGACGTCACATAGGGCTCGCAAAGTAGTTCGCCAATTTTTCCTGTCTTCAGCGAGTCTTTCAACCTCATCAAAGGATTTTATGCCTGTTAACTTGGCCTCTCTTAATAATGTCCTCTTCAGAGTTTCACGCGGTCTGCCTCTTTTTCTTCGGCCTGTTGTGTTCCACTTGATAGCTTGTTTTGGGATTCTCTGATCATTTCTTCTCATCAAGTGACCAACATATGTCCATCTCCTTTTCCTGATCACCCATGAGACTGGTTGTTGTTCACTCATCTGTCTTATCTCTGCATTGTTCTTGAATTCATTCCACTTGATGCCGAGTATTTTCCTTAGACCATGTTCTACCAGGATAAATTTTGATGAGGAATTTTAGTAGAAAGAAAACTGAAACGAAGTTACCCCATAATTTAAAAATATGAGTTGAGTTAGAAACACCATACTCTTCATATAGCTTAGACTTTGCCTAAATATAAACCTGAGCAATGATTCTCATAGGTGTGCAAGATCTTACAACCCTACCAGTGATGGTCTGGAGTGAATGAGTTAAGTTTTAAAAAATCGTGTCAAAAAATAAGAGAGAGAGAGAGAGAGAGAGAGAGAGAGAGAGAAGGAGAGAGATTGAGAGCGAGAGAGAGAGAGAGAATGTACTTTCATAGGACATGCAGTGAGAAGAGGGGACATTGAGAATATTATAACAGGAAAAATAGAAGGAAGAAGATCAATAGGAAGACCAAGAGAAATGATACTGGACAGTCTGACAAGATGGTGTGAGAGGAGATCACCAACAGAGCTGATGGCCTGTATGAAGGATCGTGTACTCTGGAGAAGCATAATAGCCGAACGCCAGTCAACACGGCACCTGATGATGATGATGATGAAACCGCATGCATATCAACAGAGGAATAACTGGGATCAGTGCCAAAAGCAATGTCAAACTTGAGATATTGATGTGTAAAAAGCTACCACATTATATGAAGGAGAGTGGGGGGTGGGGGTGGGGGGGGGTGGGGGTGAAGACGCTGTCTGATTAGGCAACCAGCGACCCATAGCTGATACGCTAGCGTCTGGGTTAGCGACCCATAGCTGATACGCTAGCGTCTGGGTTAGCGAACCATAGCTGATACGCTAGCGTCTGGGTTAGCGACCCATAGCTGATACGCTAGCGTCTGGGTTGGTTAGCGAACCATAGCTGACCAAGACCCTGTCCCACCACTCCGTTGGTACCCCCCCCCCCATTAACAGGTCTAGCCTGGCTAACGGGGCAGGGATCGCCGTAGTCCCCATGGTGGCGGAATCTGCTAAAGAAGCATTGCACATACTTTGCTTTTTAGGTATACTACTGGACTGAAAAAGTAGCTGGCATAACCATGCCGATAGATGTTGTACCTCAACACGTCTACATCATCGGCTGCAAAGAACACCAGCTCGCAGTTGCAGGGAAATAGCACAAGACACAAGACAAGACAAGGGAGAAATGGATCCCCCCTCCATCATATTTAAGCCCCTCATCCTCCTCTCAAAGTTTGTCCCTCATCCCCATCAGAGGATATTTGCCCTATTTTCCACCCACCCTTCTGGGCTATGACTCCCAGAGGTCTGTAAGTTACTGACTAATGACAGTCAACGAGGCTGATCTTTTACCATATGCACTGCTATGGCGCACCAGCTTGTCATATCTCCTGTTATCTTGGTGTTCTAACCAAAAAGTTCAATCCTGGTCATCTCTTCATGCTCCCCGCCCATCTATATCGCCGTCTTCCTCTTTCTCTTTTCTCGTCTCTAATTTTTCATTCAGGCTTCTACTGTAGTAGTACGCTTTTTTTAAACGGCCAAAATGGCCAATTATTCTTTTAATTAGTGCTCTTTTCAGATCTATATCCAGTACAGCTCTTCATTATTGCGTATTTCATTTTATTTTAATTAATATTACACGCATTACTTTTCAGTACATTATTGTTTATGTGTGCCTATGTGGTTTTGAACATTTAAGGTGAGAACTAGAAGGTGTTGAACGCTGTGGTATGCGATACAAATAATTTGATAAAAAACTACGATCTCTTTGTACATGATTGAAGTATCACTTTAAGTATTTATGAAATGTGTCACATGGCATGTCACATGACAGACTACTAGGTCTCCATATCACGTGACTTCAAACCCGATATGTGGAGGGTGGCAGATTTATTGATGCTGGTAAAACCGAAGCAGCCTCGCTTTATGGTTTGTATTTGGGATCAGGGCTCACGGCAGAAGCTAAATAAGTTATAACGTCTTCCAGGAAATTGCTGTCTCACGTTTTTTTGCACGATTTGTTGAGCATAAACATGGCATTCCACCGACAAACTCACACAAACCGAGCAGACGTGGGCGCCATGAAGGGGCGAACCGGGACTGAAGACACAAACCAGGATCAAGAAGAAGTTTTTGATCTGTGGAGGCAGTGCATCAAATGTCACCAATTATTGGAAGAGCCAAAAGCCCTCCCATGTTTGCATACAGTCTGCTTGCACTGTCTGAGGATCCACTACCAGACAGTGAAATCTCAGGTAAACATCGATCTTTCTGCCTTCTATTCAGAAACTTGGAGGAAAAATGGCCAAAAATATTCGAAGACGTTCGATTAAATCAGCAGAAGTATGGGGTTCTTTGTGGGTTCTTTTAAGGGATTAGACAGAAGGAGGTAGATAAATGTTTTGCTTACTTTTGGTAAATGGTGTTTGGAAAAAGTCTGTATTTTCCTACGTCTTAGTGTGCGAGTGATCAGTACGCTAGTCTCTCTTAGCAAAGGTAAGCGGTTTGAGTCCTGCCAGAAGTGTACCCATCACCAGGTAGTAGAAATGTATCCTTCTGGAACTGAGGAAGAAAAGACGGCTAGGCGTGATGCTGACCACATCACCCTCTAGTGTGTGGACAGATCAAGGACAATAGGGCAATGGTAACATATCCCATGGATGCCTCTGTGAAGTGAGATGGCAATATTTACCCATGTATTTCACAAGTGCCATCTGTTGTATCTTCACGTGACGTGTCCTTTTCAGAACGTTGTCCCCCTCACTGTCTCCCTGAATGCACTGCGACCCAGCATCTCACAATGACATATTCAGACTTTCCGTGATGTCCTGAGTCGACCTACGGCAAGGTTGTCCCTTTTCTCTTTTGCCAGGTACTATGCCTTCTTCCATCAACCTCTCCAAACGTTTGTGTTTACTGATGTGGCCAGAGCATCTCATCTTTCTAACTTTGACAGTGCTTATGACACCTAGTCCCATTAATATCTGTTTAATTTTCTTTCAACTCATGATATTCTAAGTGCCTTACTTTCATTTCATCTGCTGTTATTCTTTTTTTTTTAAAGTGATTTGTTAAATGTCCATATTTCACATTGTATATTGACTCACAAACGGACAACAAGATGTGTGGGTATATTGGCTCACAAACGGAGAACAAGATGTGTGAGTATATTGACTCACAAACAGACAACAAGATGTGTGGGTATATTGGCTCACAAACGGACAACAAGATGTGTGAGTATATTGACTCACAAACAGACAACAAGATGTGTGGGTATATTGGCTCACAAACAGACAACAAGATGTGTGGGTTTTATAAAGATTCAGATCAGGGATTCTTAACTAGAGGTGTCCATCCTACTTTGGGGTATGTGAACCAACTGATAGGTGTAAGGGGCTCCATCTCTGAATAATTCTAGGAGAAATATTGTTCATTGAGTTAGAATTTTCTTTCAGCCACTCAGTTTCTAGCTTTCCAGATGTAACCACTCATTTTCTAGCTATCCAAATGTAAGCTAAAACCAAGCTTTTGGCATCTTTTGAGGTCTGATGATGATGATTTTGGCAGTCTGAGAATTGATATAGAGCAGTGTTTCCCAAAGTGGGCATTAATGTATTGTTGTGTCACTGCAGCACACTCACCTGTGCTAATACCATGGCTACGACTAGTCCGAATCTTATGCCATCTCTTTGTTGTTACTTCTTGTAAACAGACAGCCCTGCTAACAGAGTATTATTTGCTGTGGTCTTCGTGATGTGTGGGTGTGTGTGTGTGGGTGGGTCTGGAGAGCCAGACATAAAGCTCACATTTTTGTACCATCTTCATATCCATCTCAGCTGAAGGAAATAACTGCCATATTTTACCAATAATTTACTTATCTTGGCAGCTACATAGACCAGGATGGTGACTCGAGAAAGAAAGTTAGAATTAAAACCAGCATTGACCTTCAAGAATCTTGAGAACATATGAGTCTCAAAAGTTATAAGCACAAAAAAGAAAAAAAAACCAAGCTAAAATTATTCAATTCAAATGTAATACCCACCCTCATTTATGCATGCAAAAGCTGGAAAACAACTAAAGAAATAGACAAGAAATTAGACTCTTTTGAAAACAAATGCCTGAGGAAAATATTCAGTACAAAGTGGAATGAATTCAAGAACAACGCAGAGATAAGACAGATGAGCAAACAACAGCCTGTCTCATGGATGATCAGGAAACGGAGGAGGGCATGTATGGGTCACGTGATGAGAAGAAACAGTCAGAGAATCCCAGAACAAGCTATCAAGTGGAACACAACAGGCAGAAGAAAAAGAGGTCAACCATGTGAAAGTCTAAAGAGGACATTGTTAAGAGAGGCCAAATTAGTAGGCATAAAATCCCTTGATGAGGTTGAAAAGCTTGCTGAAAACAGAAGACTTGGTGAAACACCTTGCGAGCCCTATGTGATATTTAACGGCATAGGAAGGATGTTCTCCAAATATCGTGGACACAAAAAAGAACAAATATATCTATACTACAAGAGCTTAATATTGAAGAAGACTGGCTAGTAAAGAGGATTAAAGAGAGAAAACTTAAATATTTTGGACACATTAAACGTCATGATAATTTAGAGAAGACCGTATTGGAAGGATACATAATGGGAGAAAGAAAAAGAGGAAGACCGAAACGAAGATGGCTGCAAGACATCGTTGACGATCTGGAAATGGATGCAGCAGCAGCAGGCCATCTTGCTCACAACCGAGAGACCTACAGGAGTGCTGTTTGGGAGGCAAAGTTCCGCAAGGGACATGCAAAGGAATGAATGAATGAGGAAGGATGTAAGATATTTTACCAATGTATTAAACAGCTACCATATTTTAACAATATATAAGATGCAGAACTGACAATTGAAGTTTTATGGGCAGTAAAGAATCTGAAAAATGGTAAATCACCGGGATGTGATGAGATAACAGCTGAACTTATTAAAGCAGGAGGAAAGGAATGTGCAACAATCTATCATGCACTATGTAAAAAAGATATGGCATTCAGGTATTTGGCCAAAAGAATAGAAAAGAACTATATTCATACCACTGCCCAAAAAAAAGGTAGCCTGAAATTATGCACCAACTACAGAACTGTTGCCCTGATTAGTCATGCCAGTAAAATTCTGTTAAAATTCATAATTAGTAGATTTCATAAGAAAATAGAAGAAGTCAATATGGTCCAAGCTGGTTTCAGGCAAGGAAGAGGATCAAGAGATCATATATTCAATATAAGATTAATAACAGAGAAATGCAGAGAGTTTAATGTGAATCTATATTTATCTTTTATAGACTATTCAAAGGCATTTGATTGTGAACAACACCAGAAACTTTGGGAAATATTGAAAAAAATGGGATTTCCAACACATTTGATACAATTAATATCACTGCTGTATCTAGACCAACAGGCAGCAGTAAAAATAAATGGTGAAACAACAACTTGGTTTGACATAAAACAAGGGGTCCGTCAGGGGTGCATATTGTCGCATTACTCATTTAACTTGTATACTGAAAATATAATGAGGAATGTTAGAGAAGATGTAGACAAAGAATATTATAACAATTGGAGGTTATGAAATACCAGAGATCAGATATGCTGATGATACAGTATTACTGTCCACAACACAAAAAGGAATGGAAAAACTAATTATGTCAGTCTGTAAGAATAGTGAAGAGCACAACATTTATCTTAATGTGAAGAAAACTAAATTGATGATAACTGACAAAACAAATAAGGCAGTGAAATATATTTCAGTGAGGTAAAATTGGAAGAAGTAGAGAGTTTTGAATATATGGATCATTACTAACTAATAATGGAGATACATTGAGGGAACAAATTCAAGAACAATGCAGAGATAAGATAGATGACTGAACAACAACCAGTCTCATGGGTGATCAGGAAAAGGAGATGGACATACGTTGGTCACATGATGAGAAGAAATGATCAGAGAATCCCAAAACAAGCTATCAAGTGGAACACAGCAGGCCGAAGAAAAAGAGGCAAACCACGTGAAACTCTAAAGAGGACATTGTTAAGAGAAGCCAAATTAACAGGCATAAAAACCCATTGATGAGGTTGAAAGACTCGCTGAAGACGGGAAAAATTGGTGAACTACCTTGCAAGCCCTATGTTACGTTTAATGGCATGGGAAGGATATAAGAAAATATAAGAAAATGAGGGAAATAAAAAGGAGCACATCTATTGCTTTTCAGAGAGTAAAACAACTAAATAAGCTGTGGAGAGGAACAGACAACTACAAAAATAAGATTTTAAAGGGCATGTATCTTTCTCATCACAACATATGCCTGTGAGACCTGGACACTTAACAAAACAGCTGAGAAACACATAAATGCCTTTGAATGTAAATGCTACAGAAGAGTTCTCCAAATATCGTGGACACAAAAAAGAACAAATATATTTATACTACAAGAACTTAATATTGAAGAAGGCTGACTAGTAAAGAAGATTAAACAGAGAAAACTTAAATATTTTGGGCACATTAAATGTCATGCGAATTCAGAGAAGACCATCTTGGAAGGGTACATAATAGGAAAAAGAAAGAGAGGAAGACCAAGGTGAAAATGGCTGCAAGACATTGTTGATAATCAGCAAATGGATGCATCAGCAGCAGGGCATCTTGATTACACCCGAGGGACCTTCAGGAGAGCTGTTAGGGAGGCAAAGTTCCGCAAGGGACATACAAATGACTGACTGATAAGATGCAGCTTTGACCCAAGATGTCCCAGAAACAGATTGTTTCTTACAGTCTGGAAGGGAGATGAAGCTGCTGTCTGACTTGATAGTCAGCAACTCGTAGCTGATAACGCTTGCTTCAATAGCCAAGACCTGGTCTCACCTCCCTGCTTGTACCCCCAGTTAACCTTGGCTAATGAGCCAGGGATTGCTGTATTCTCCATGGTGGTGGAATTTGCTAAAGAAGCACTGCATACCACCCAGGGACTGAAAAAACAGCAAAATTGATATAATACTATGCCTCAGCATCTCAACAGCATTGGCTGCAAACAGCACCTCAACAGCATTGGCTGTAAACAGCACCTCAACAGCATTGGCTGCAAACAGCACCTCAACAGCATTGGCTGCAAACAGCACCTCAACAGCATTGGCTGCAAACAGCACCTCAACAGCATTGGCTGCAAACAGCACCCTGCTGGCTGTTCAGAGTATCAGAAGTGAATCAGTTTCTGCCAGCTACCTTTGTTGAAAGTAGCTTACTGTATAACGTGCCTTGCTGCTATATTGTGAAGGAGTGTTCCAGTTTAAGTATTGTTCTGTGCAGGCCGTCTTGCTTTTAAGATTTTGCTTTTTCGTTATGAATATTTAAATGGGCAGCTGCGTTGAAACTGCCTCAACAATATGCACAATATGCGGTAGAATTTTTGATGTTCTGGCACTTTAAATTATTTTTGTTACTGATCCACGGCTTGGAGAAACATGGGCATTCCAGTAACACTGTATTTGAGTTGAGCATCATTTATTACACAAATGAGCATGGCAGTGGGACAGCAGATTAGTACTTTGGTCCCAGCAACCAAAAAAATGACTCATACCAGTTCTGTAAAACTAAAGTTATTTTCAGTAAACATATAATAAGACATATAAAACATTTCTTTTTTTATTAAAAAAAAATCCATGGAGGAAGTTTGCAGAGAAGTTTCAGAATGGTGAAAATTAGTTAAAAGAAAAGAGACAAGTCAGAATTTCTTGCACATGTCATGAAAAGGCAAAAGTTAGAGAACTTGAGGTTAGAGAACTTAATAGTTAGAGAATTTGAAGTTAGAGAAGTTGAAGTTAGAGAACTTGATGGTTAGAGAACTTGATAGTTAGAGAACTTGATAGTTAGAGAAATTGAAGTTAGAGAACTTGATAATTAGAGAACATGAAGTTAGAGAACTTGATAGTTAGAGAACTTGATAGTTAGAGAACTTGAATAGTTAGAGAACTTGATAGAGAACTTGAAGTTAGAGAACGTGATAATTAGAGAACTTGAATTTAGAGAACTTGATAGTTAGAGAACTTGATAATTGAAGTTAGAGAGTTTGAAGTTAGAGAACTTGATAGTGGGTAGAGAATTGAAAAGAAGAAGAAGTAGACCTAAAGGAAAAAAAAAATGTCAGCTGACTGACCAATTGGCATGGAAAAAAAGAAAATCTTTTGAATTGATCAGAAGCACAAAGGATCACACAAGATTGAGAAGCATGATTGCCCATTCTGGCTGGCACGGTACATAACTGAATGTGCAGTGTTGCGTGGGAAATTTTTCATTTGTTATATATTTCGTTCTTTCAGATTACCCTACAGGCGGAACAGAGACCAGACAAATACAATTTCTTTGCTTGGGAGGGTTGCTTCCCATGTCCAATTTGCCACTATCCGTGTTACACTCTGAACGGGAGACTAGACTTGCTGCCATCTAATACTCGCCTTTTACGTTTATCATACAAAGAAAGGCTGCAATGGCTGTTGAAAACCCAGAATGATTCTGTGGCATTTTCACGACTGCCACATGAACTGAGACATACATCAGAGGAAGTGACTAGCTTCACTGACAGAACGGAGGGAGCTGAAGGTAGGATAAAAGAAGCATGAATTATTTAGTATCGTGGTCTTTTTCGGCACTTGAGCGTAAAATCTCATTTATGGGTTTGTTTCTTTTTCAAATGTCTGCGTGCGTGCGTGTGCGTGATTTTTTTTGTTTTTTGTTTTTTTCTGCATCAATGTTCGTTCTAAGCACACACGCAAAAAATCATTCCACACAATATTTCATATCACCATCATCATCATCACCTTTCACTCCCTTGAGAGCATAGGCCATGGATAAGGGCTGTCCAGTCATCCCTGTTCTTGGAATTAATTCTCTGCTTCCTTCCATGTGTATCCCTTGTCTCTGAGCACTGTCATAATTTCTCTTCTCCAAGTAAGTCTAGGTCTTCCTTGTTTTCTGTTTCCTAGAGGATTCCATGTCAGTACCAAATTTCATATGCAGCAACGAAAACAAATTTGATGTCCCTTTGATATCATAAGGTCACTAATAGAATGGGCCATACAAGTGAAAAAAAAAGATCTGTATCTATGTTTTATAGATTATTGCACAGCATTTGATATAGTGAAACACAAAGATATATAGATGTTAAAAGACATACAAGGTCCGACAATTAAGCAGTGAGACTAAGTCTATAAAAATAAAATAAACAATAGTTGAAGATATAACCGAAAAAAAAAGCCACAACTCACAAGACCTCTGGGAGTCATGACCCAGAGAGACCCACCCCTCTTAGAGTGTCAGGAGTTTAAAGGGCCGAAACACTTGTCTGAGGGGGGGGGGGTACTTCCTCTGATGATCTGAAGGAGTTGTGTTGTTGTTCCGCTCTCTACGGTAGAGAGTTTCCTGCATATAAAAATAAAATAAACAACAGTTGAAGATATAACCTATATTTTATTAAAAGTAAGCCCCTTGTGCATTGATACAGTGAGTGGCATGACCTAACAAACACTGGAACGACCTGTGCAGTTCTTCTGTTGGTATGGCCCTTAAACTCGATGTTATGGCCCTATGGATGTCATCAGTATCGTCAAAGAAGCGTCCTTTCAATGGTAACTTTCATTTTGGGAGTAGAAAATAATCACAGGGAGACAAATTTGGGGAAAAGGGTGGATGGTTAAGAACGCACAATTGTTTTCGGGCCAAAAATTCCTATACAACTAGCACCCGGTGAGCCAGTGCATTATCATGAAGAAGGAAAAAACTGTCAGGTGTTGAATACTTGGATCAGACTTGGAGAATCCTTTTCAATAGGCATTTCAAAATATTTAAATAGACTTTGGCAGTGGCAGTCTGTCCCTCTGGAATAAATTCTTTGTGAATAACTTCTTTGCTGTCGTAGAAGCACACCAACATTGTCTTCATTTTCGGCTTTTGAAGATGAAATTTTTTGCCTTTTGGTGATGATGATGACTTCCACTGAGCACTTTGGTGTTTAGTTGTGGAATCATAGCGGAAAATCCATGTTTCATCCTCTGCAACAATCAGATTTTAAAAATGTTTATTTCTGCGACATGTTTTGATGAAGTCTTTTGCGTACTCAACACGCTGATGTTTTTGTTCATCAGACAACAAATGTAGTACAAACCAACAAACAACTTTTTTCTTGCCCAAATCTTCCACTAAAATTTTACGAATGGTTTCTCGGTTAACACCAAATTCATCTGCCATCATCCTCACAGTCAAACAATGATCTTGTATCCATTCTCTGACTTTTGCAATGAGTTCCTCATTACGAGCAGAAATTGGACATCCATGTCAAGTTGCATTTGTAATCGTTTCTACACCACTTTTGAATCATGAATACCACCTGAATCTGTACACAAGTTAAACAATTATCCCCATAAACTTGTTGCATCAGTTCAACTGTCTCAATGGCACTTTTTCTGAGTTTTAAACAGAATTTAATGTTAGCTTTTTGCTCCATGCTGATTACATGACAGTGCACCTCTAACTAGGTCAACAAAATGGCGGCTCGTTTGTCATGTGCCTATTAGGCGGCAGTGAAAAGTTACCAGATCATAGATGAAGGTTGCCTCTTTGGATTCCATACTTTGCTTCATAGATGGCATTTTTGTCTTGGCCATAATAAAATCAGTCTCATTACTTAATTGTCGTACCTTGTAAATATATACTGTTCAAAAAAAGAAATGCACCAAATATGATGCTGCAGTTTAAACTGAAGTTTGCTGATCAGACAAGGGCAAATTGTCTGAAACATTCAGTTGGACATCAGCTTCATGTGATGACCTGAAGTGTACTCAGCAGATGATTCATGAGCACAGAAAAGCGACACTAGTCAAAACAGCATTTTTAACAAAAACTCATGACAGGTTCACGAGAATCCTGTGAAACTTACTGAACATTCAACTCACTGACCATGCTATTGACGCTCCTCGAATCAGTTCATTTGAAAATTCAGTGTGCAAGTATGGCTCATCTCACTACAGAGCAACGACTTATTATGATTGGACATTTACAGACGGGACAGTCACAAAGTGTAGTGGCCAGACAATTTAATGTGCCTAGAAGCACAATTAGTCGCCCTTGGAGATGATTTTAAGAAACTGGCTCAGTTGCAGACCGGCAGCACAGTGGAAGACCCATAGTCACAACTCCTGCTGAAGACCGCTTCATACGGCTGTGTCACCTCAGGAATCGATTTGCATCTGCATCCTCAACATTCCAGTCAATGACAGTAGCTCATCGAATTTCAAATCAAATGGTCAGGAACTGGCTGCATGATGCTGTTCTTTGGGCTAGAAGACCCTACAGAGGTCCTGCTCTTACAGACCGGCATTGCCAGAACCGACTGCAGTGGGCGAACCAGCATCGTCAATGGACTGTTGCGAATGATTTAAGGAGGGTTTGGTTTAGTGATGAATCATTCTTTCTGCTCCAGTGACATGATAGACGGAGAAGAGTTTACCATAGAGTCCATGAGCGCTATGCTCAGAACTGCGTGGATGAGGCTCCTCCACATGGTGGTGGAGGTGTACTTGCATGGGGAACGATCAACTTCATGGGAAGAAGTGACCTGGTGCAATTGAAGGGTGCATGAATGCCCAACAGTACGTCACTGAAATTCTTTGTCCTCACGTCCTTCCACTTCTGGCTGCACCAGGGTCGATTTTTCAGCAGGATAACGCATGACCTCATGTGGCACAACTCACCACCAAGTTCCTCGCTGACAACAATGTCCAGATTCCGTGGCCATCCATGTCATCAGACATGAACCCAATAGAACACTTATGGGATGAACTCAACAGACAAGTCCGCCAGCGAGACATGACACCAACCAATCTCCAACATTTGTCTCTTGCACTGCAGGAAGAGTGGGCAGCCATCCCACAACAACAGATCCAACGGCTAATTGGATCCATGTCAAGGAGATGTCGTTCTCTGATACAGGCCAGAGGAGGCCATACACCTTACTGAAATGGAGGACTCAGTCACAAAAAATAAAAGTCCAAACCAAATTTAATGAACATCAGGATTGATAAACAAATAGGAGAGTATCAGAACATACAAGTAGGAGCACAGCAAGGATGCGTTTCATCCCCTGATCTTTTCTCCCTCTATAATGAAAGGATTATGAGACACATTGAAAATATGTCTAGAATAGCAGTGGGAGGATACAACCTAAACAATCCAAGTTATGCAGATGACACGGTACTGACAGCCCAAAGCGGGGCTACAAGCCTTGTTAGACAAAATCGTAGGAAAAAAAGTGAGGAGAAAAGACTTAGTTTAAGAAGACAGAGGTCATGGTCATATCCAAGAAAGAAACACCACCAAACTATAGTATCAAAGTAAAAGGCACAGATCTAAAGCAAGTGGACAAATTCAAGTATTTAGGAACAATAATAACACAAGACGGAAGATGGAAAACTGAAATAAGGAGCAGAATAGCACAGGCCGTCAGCGTTTGTGACAGTGAAAAAACATACACATGTCAGTGCAGCAAAGCTCTGTTGATGGACACCAGAGAGTTATTCAGTGTTACATTGAACCCGTATTATTGCATGGATGGTAACAAAGAACACTTAGAATCTACTGGAAGCAGCGGAGATATGGTTCCTAAAAAGATTGACAAGAATACCACGGACAGCCAAGAAAACAAACGAAAATATTCCAATAGAGGCTGGGAAAAAGAGAGAAATTATTTCAAAATTCACAACATGACAGTCTATATTTGTAGGACATGTTTTAAGATGAGGCATACTGGAACACCTAGTGACAACAGGAAAACTGGAGGAAAAAAGAGACAGAGGAAGACAAAGAAACAAGATTCTTTACAGACTAAAAGAGTGGCATAGAGCATGGTCCAAAACATGTCTTATAGAAAGAGCAAAGGACAGGTGTTTGTGGAAATCAGTGACCACCATTACCTGATTGGTATGGATCAGAGAGAGAGAGAGAGAGAGAGAGAGAGAGAAAGACTTCAGTAGCACTGAAGAAAATTATAATAGAGTTACATGAGTTTGTTTTCCTGGTTTCTTTGGACTTTACTTTTTTGTTTTCTTCTACAAGGACTTTAAATTATATTTTGTAAGTTGACATTGCCACACACATTTGTGCACACAATTTTTTTGAGAATATATTTGCACGCAAGTTGAAAGACCATAGAGAACACAATCTGTATATTTTATGTCTGCATTTATCAGCCTCATAATGACTTGTTTTTGGTTGCTTTATAATGCCAGTGTGTATTTCATACATTATATAGTCATTTATTTGCTTTTTGTTGTCAGTATTGTATATTCGTTTGTTTGCTTTATAAGGTATGCATCTGTTTACTATCGATTCATTTGTATGCTTTATTTCATCAGTATCTATTTCCTTTAATATAGACTCATTTATATGCTTTATGTAATCACCATGTATTTCCTTTAATACATAAAACATACATTTATGTGCTTTATGTAATCAGCATCTTATTTCCTTTAATATAGACCTATTTGTATGCTTTATGTAATCAGCATCTATTTCCTTTAGTATAGTAGATCCATTTATATGCTTTATGCAATCAGCATCTATTTCCTTTAAGATCCATTTATATTCTTTATGTAATCAGCATCTATTTCTTTAAGATCCATTTATATGCTTTATGTAGTCATCTCTGAAGTCTTCACACTCTTTTTGGCAAAGCTTTGAAAGTGGATTTTAATAGTTTGTTAGGTATTTTTTCAGTGTTATAAATGTCATTCAACAATTTTTATTATTTTAGCACCATATTCATCAAGGGAAAGGAAGATCATGCATAGACCATATATTTGTACTTAGACAAATATTATAACAGGCAAATGAGTGGCATAGCACAACATATGCATTATTCATAGATTTTGAGAAAGCCTTTGACAGTGTCAACAGAGATGCACTGTGGAAAATCCTAAGATGGCATGGCCTCCCCCATAAAATAGTTAATGTAATCAAAGCCCTATACGAGGGTTTTCAGTGCAAAGTTATCTGTGGAGAACATACCTCCAGCAGCTTTAGGGTACAAACAGGAGTGAAACAGGGATGTGTACTATCACCAACATTATTTATCTTGGCAGTAGACTGGTTAATGAGGGAGGCAACATCAGACAAACGCAGAGGATTACAATGGACCCTTAACACAGTGCTGGAGGACCTTGACTTTGCGGACGACATTTGTCTATTATCAAGCAGTCACAAAGATATGCAAGATAAAATAAACAAGTTAACCCAGAATGCAAACAACATAGGACTAAAGATCAACGTAGGAAAGACAAAATTAATGAAGCAAAATGTGAACAACAGAAATGTACTCAGAGTAGATAACAAGTTAGTGGAGGAGGTCAACGAATTTGTATACCTTGGCAGCAGAGTAGTAGAAAATGGAGACAGCACAGAGGACATCAACAGCAGACTTACTAGAGCAAACCAGGCTTTTGCAATGCTACAGAATATATGGAAATCAAATAAACTAAGCATAAATATGAAAATCAGGATATTTAAGAGTAATGTTCTAAGTGTACTACTCTATGGAAGTGAATGCTGGAAAATCACCAAAACCATAGAAAACAAGTTGAATTCTTTCCAGACTAAATGTTTACGTAGAATTAAAAAAATATTTTGGCCAAACACCATAAGAAATAACATCTTATTGGCAGAAATGCAGATGAAACCACTGACAACAATTATTGAGGAAAGACGCTGGCGATGGTTGGGACATGTGCTCAGAATGACTGACAACTCACTACCAAAAATAGCACTAAGATGGACACCACAGGGGAACAGAAGTAAGGGTAGACCAAAAGAGACATGGAGAAGAACAACAGAAAGGATGTTGAGCAATAGAGGGCTCACCTGGGCAAGAGCAGAAAAAAAGGCGAAAGACAGGCATTTGTGGAAAACCCTTGCGGAAGCCCCATGTGCCCTGGGCACTTAAGGTTCAGAGAGAGAGAGAGAGATTCATCAAGGGGTTCTAAATATTCTGCAGATATTTTATCAAGTCCTGCTGCTTTCTCTCTCTTCATATGTTTAATGGCATCTAAGACTTCCTCTTCAAGTATTCATGGTCCATCACAGTTGTCATTAGGTCTGGTCTTTCTCCACTAGACAGTTCATTATTGTATTCTGTCCACCCCTCTACAATGTTCACCCAATGATCATTTTGCCCTCCTTTGACTTCAAGCAATCTGTTTTGTATTTTGTTTTTCTCCCTATCAGTTCACTTATTTGTTTGTGCATGCTTTTAGAATCTTTTTTGATGATAGTCTTCAGTTTACCTGCACTGCTCTTCTAGCCAGTCTTCTTTAGCTTGTTTGTTTGCGTTTGCTTCTCCTTATCTCTTTGTCAGTCGTGTACCTTTTTTATTATGTCTTATTTTTAATCTGTGAGCTGCAGGCATCCATTTCTTCTTTGGTGTTTATTCTCTCTCTCAGGTATTGTTTCTCTTCTTGTCTGATGGATTGAATCTCGTAGCACCTCCCACTGTTCCTGAATACTTTGGGTTTTTTTTTTTGGCTAATGCATTGTATCTGTTTGTGACCCCAACTCTGCGTGAAGGTAAAATCCCCGTTTCCATGCCATTAAGGCATATAGGCCTGTATTTTCCATGAGCTTCGGCACATGAAAGTCTGATGTGGTCAGTATCACGCCTGGCCGCTTTACCTTCCCACATTTCTCTGGTACCCATTTTTAGAGGCTGGGTGAACCCCAGGGCCTTTTTAGTGTGTTCCAGAAAAAGTCCCACTGCTGGGACTGAACCCAGTGCCACCTGGTTAGTAAAACGAGCAAGCCTGGGCGTTATGTCTTCACTGCTGTTAGTTAGGTCCTTGTTTAGCTTGATGTTTCTCATTTAAGTATTCTTTAATTTTACTCTTATTTTGCCACATAATGGATCAATTTCCCTATTGCAGTCAGCCTCTGGCTTGGCTCTCGTTGTTAATAAGCCAATTTGAAATCTTTTATCAGTGAGAGTGTAGTTAATTTGATTGAAGGTCTTTCTATCTGGGCTTCTCCATGTAGCCAGTCTTCTCGGATGTTGCTTAAACCATGTGTTTCCAATAACCGTGTCGTGCATTTTTGCATATTCTATTATCCCATTGCTCATTTCTCATTCCCGGACCGTAATCCCTTACTGCATCTTTTTTTTTTTCATTTCCGACTTTGGCATTAAAATCATCGAGTTTGATGTTAACTTTATGTGATTTGGTGTGTCTCGTAGCTTGTTCTAATCATAAAATATTTGAATATCTTCTTCAGAGCTATCTGCTGTTGGAGCACGTGCTCTTTCATGTCATATCATAACACTACTGCTGAGAATTATTATGAGAAGATACAGAATAAAGATGGAAATAGGAGATGAGCAGATTAGATTTGTAGAAGGATTTTGTACTAACAGCTCTGTTAGAGAGAACTTTAGAAGTACAGAAAGACTTATTTGTAGGCTTCTTTGATTATACCAAAGTATTCATCATCATCATGTGCCGTGCCAACTGGCGTTGGCTACTATGCTTCTCCAGAGTATCCGATCCTTCATGCAGGCCATCAGCTCAGTTGGTGATCTCCTCTCACACCATCCCGTCAGACTGTCCAGTATCATTTCTCTTGGTCTTCCTCTTGATCTTCTTCCTTCTATTTTTCCTGTTGTTATAATATTTTCAATGCCCCCTCTTCTCATTGCATGCCCTATGAAAGTACATTGTCCCTCTCTTATCTTTCTGACAAGGTTATAACCAAAGTATTAGATAAAGTAAAACATGGCAAAATCATGAACGTGTTAGAAGATATAAATACCGATGTCAAAGATCTGAGAGTGAAAAAAAAAGCAGCAATTGGAATCAAGAAGCAGCCATTGTGGTAGAAAATAACGTACTAGGCAAATATTCGACCAATGGAGCATGGAGTTAGACATGGTTGTGTGTGTCCTCTCTCCAGATTTTTTCTCACTGTACAGTGAAAAGTATGATGAGAGAAATTGAAAAAAAAAAATGAACCAGGAATTTGAGTTGGAGGCTACAACGTGAACAATCTGTGATATGCAGATGATACGGTACAAATAGCCAAAAAAAAAAAAGAACCTATAGAAATTATTTGATTTTGTAGTGACAAAAAGTGAGAAGAAAGGACTCATCCTAAATAGCAAAAAAAAAAAAAAACAAACAAAAAAAGCCCAGAAACAGTGGACGTATCACAAAAGAAGAGCCCACCTTAGTGCAGTGTTAAGATAACAAGGAACAGCCTTGAGACAGCTGCATACATTTAAATATCTGGGCACTTGAGTAACATCACATGGGACATGCACTTCTGAAATAAAAAACAGAACAAGCCAAGCCAAAACAGTTTTCAGATAAATGAGAAGCATCTTGTGCAGTGCATCTCAAGCACTGATTGATTGATTGATTAATTGATTGATTGATCTTTATTTCAAAAGGGTTAAGAATTGGGCACGCAGGAACATCAGAAAGAGAGTTCTAAAGTGCAACATTGACCCTATCCCACTCTATGGAAGTGAGTCATGGACCAAAAGATCACCAGAAGCAACAGAGATGTGGTATCTTAGAAGAATGTTTACAATACCACGGACAGCTAAGATGACAAACAGGGAATGTCCAAGAAAAGCAAATGTAGAAAGGAACCCAATTTAATCCGTAAGAAAGCAATAGTCATCAGTCATTGGACGTACAGTGTGAAGAATCCAGCCGGAGGCACCCCAGCCACCCAGGCTGTAGAAATGGGTACCTGACTTTTTTCTGACAGGTCATGGAAAATATAGGCACTAACACCATATCCTTAATTGCCTGTTAAAGCATGACTGGATTTAAAAAAAAATACCAGCTGAACTGATGGAAAATATATCAAGGGCCGAGATCTGTGGAGAAGCGTGGCAGCCAACGCCTCTTGGCATGGCACATGATAGTGATGTAATCTGTATCTGTTTCCTTTAATATAGATCAATTTATATGCTCTATGAAGTGTATCTGTTTCCTTTACTATAGAACCATTTATATGTTTTATATTGTTTATATGTTTTATATTGTTATATAAATATTATATGAATATTATGTATTATATGAATTTCATGCAAGAAAAAACAGATAGCCTGTCTTTAATGGCTAGCAAAATAGGACTTGAAATTAACAAGGACAAAACAAAAATAATGAAAATTCCCATTAATCAAAATGGAAAAATACATGTAAAAGGGACAGATGTTGAAGAAATCAATCAATTTGCATACCTTGGCAGCTACATAGACCAGGATGGTGACACCAGAAAGGAAGTTAGAATTAGAGTTCCAAAAGCAGCATCGATCTTCAAGAATCTTGAGAACATATGGAATTCAAAAGTTATAAGCACCAAAACCAAGTTAAGATTATTCAATTCAAATGTAATATCCACCCTCATTTATGCATGCGAAAGCTGGAAAACAACTAAAGAAATAGACAAGAAATTAGACTCTTTTGAAAACAAATGCCTAAGGAAAATAGTCGGCATCATGTGGAGCGAATTCAAGAACAACGCAGAGATAAGACAGATGACTGAACAACAACCAGTCTCATGGGTGATCAGGAAAAGGAGATGGACATATGTTGGTCACGTGATGAGAAGAAACGATCAGATAATCCCAAAACAAGCTATCAAGTGGAACACAACAGGCCAGAGAAAAAGAGGCAGACCGCATGAAACTCTAAAGAGGACATTGTTAAGAGAGGTCAGATTAACAGGCATAAAATCCCTTGATGAGATTGAAAGACTCGCCGAAGACAGAAGAAATTGGTGAACTACCTTGCGAGCCCTATGTGACATTTAGGATATAAGATATTGTTTATATCCTTTTATATATATATTTTGAAGGTCAGGCCACCCCAGATCTTATAATCTTAATCAGGGTGCCTGCACGAAGTGGAGGGACATGAATTTGAAAAAGAGTATATATATATCTTATATAATCTTATATCTTGTATCCTTCTCGTGCCGTTTAATGTCACAAAGGGGAACGCAAGGTAGTTCAACTGTGTGTTTCAAGTATTTCCACCTTCCCGAACATCCTCCTTATTCCCCAGATTTGGCCCATTCAAACTATTACCTGTTTACCAAACTCAAAAAGGAGCTCAGTGGTTGCAGATTTGCATCAGATGATGGCGTCATTCATCTGTAGACCACTTTCTACTGGCACAAGATGCTGACTTTTACAAAGAAGGGATCTGTATGCTTCAGGATCGCTGGACTAAGTGCATAAACTTGCAAGGGGACTATGTTGAGAAATAACCCCAAAAGTTGTCCACAAATAATCCATTGTACCTTATGCAGAGAACTTATCAATCACCCCTCGTACGTATATATATATATGCTTTAGTAGTCTGTATGTCCTTTAGTATAGATCCATTTATATGCTTTATATAGTTATTTTCTTTATAAAGTTTATCTGTTTCCTTTAATATATATCTATTTGTATGCTTTATGTAGTCACTATCTGTTTTCTTTGTTATTTATTTATTTACCTTGTAATATCTCACTTTTTTCTTAGTAGATTATAGTTCTGTATGCTGCAGTAGAGTATCATTTGTTGATGACTTCTAGCACATACCAGGTGGCTACATATGCCAGTATGTTCAGGGTTAAGATTGGATTTATTTATTTTCATATCAGCTTTTCAGGGTTCTTTCCTCCCTCTTCTTTATAACGTGTAATTATTGTAATATCTTTTTTTTTTTTTTTAAATTCACATAAACATTTCTTAGGCTTTTCAAAACATTCATCGGAGACCGGAGTTGATTCAGAACTGTGTGAACCTGAAAATCACTTACTTGACCGGAGAAGGGACCATCAGAGACAAAACGGAGACAAAGAGGTTCATGAGGATGAATATCGAATTATAAAAGGACCAGTGGGAGAACCGAATTCTCGTGGCTCTAATGCCAGTGTGGGCAGAGAGCCGGAGAGTCTGGAAGAACGAAGCTATAGAGGTCTGCAGTTGCACTGGTCTCATGTTGTACGTGAGTGCGGAGAGGATAGCCTTTTGTTTAAAGAGGAGTAAGTCAGTTTTTTTTTTTTTTAACATTTCATGTACGTTTGGAAGTGAAGTTTTATGGTGACAGAAGCTGAAGTTGGTGAGTTTTGTCAGGACACAAGTTAAAGTTAGTGCTGGCAAGGAAGTGAAATGATAGTTTGTATTGTTTGTTAGCTTGTTGCCTTGCATTTCATGAGTTGCTTCTCTGTGCTTTGTACAGATTATGAGATAATTGACAGTGTCTTGCATAGATCATAATTTGTTTGTCTGTGTCTTGCACAGATCATAATTTGTTTGTCAGTGTCTTGCATAGATCATAATTTGTTTGTCAGTATCTTGCATAGATCATGATTTGCTTTTCAGTGTCTTGTGTAGATCATGATTTGCTTTTCAGTGTCTTGCGTAGATCATGATTTGCTTTTCAGTGTCTTGCATAGATCATGATTTGCTTGTCAGTGTCTTGCGTAGATTATGATTTGCTTGTCAGTGTCTTGCGTAGATCATGATTTGCTTTTCAGTGTCTTGCGTAGATCATGATTTGCTTTTCAGTGTCTTGCGTAGATCATGATTTGCTTTTCAGTGTCTTGCGTAGATCATGATTTGCTTGTCAGTGTCTTGCGTAGATCATGATTTGCTTGTCAGTGTCTTGAACACAAGGGAGGAGCCAAAAAAGTAACCAGAAATTTAACGTTGTGCACAAGTGCTTTTGCATGTAAGGATCAAGCGACCAAGCGTAATAGTTAGGATACAGTTTCCAATGTCAGTTTCCCTAGTGCCGTAATTCTGTGCGAGTAGTTCGCTTTTTGTGTGCCTCTGCAAGTGAAATTCGCTGATTTTTGTGATGATTGACATGGAACAGAGAGTGTGTGAAGTTTTGCTTTCCTTTGAAGAAAACTGCAGCTAAAACTGTTGATATTCTTTAGCAAGACAAGCGACTGGGTGCTGTGACAGTCAGCAAAGCAGTGACTGGGGGTGAGACTTGGTGCTGTGACAGTCAGCAAGACAGCAACAGGGGGTGAGACTTGGTGCTGTGACAATCAGCAAGACAGCAACAGGGGGTGAGACTTGGTGCTGTGACAGTCAGCAAGACAGCAACTGGGGGTGAGTGAGACTTGGTGCTGTGACAGTTTTCAAGACAGCAACAGAGGGGGTGAGACTTGGTGCTGTGACAGTCAGCAAGACAGCAATGGGGGGCAATGGGGGGTGGGAGACTTGGTGCTGTGACATTCAGCAAGACAGCAATGGGGGGTGGGAGACTTGGTGCTGTGACAGTCAGCAAGACAGCAATGGGGGGTGGAAGACTTGGTGCTGTGACAGTCAGCAAGACAGCAATGGGGGGAGGTGAGACTTGGTGCTGTGACAGTCAGCAAGACATCAATGGGGGGGTGAGACTTGGTGCTGTGACAGTCAGCAAGACAGCAATGGGGGGTGGGAGACTTGGTGCTGTGACAGTCAACAAGACAGCGACTGGGGGTGAGATTTGGTGCTGTGGACATGGTCAGGAAGAAGCAAAACAGTCAGCAAGACAGTGGAAACATTCAAATTCACCAAGGCCCAAGAAGACATGTCAAGTTTGACCCAATATTAAAGCAATGCTCGTTGGTTTGTTTGATGTGAATGGGATTGTTCATAAGTAATTTGTTCCACCTTGTCTTGTCTTGTGCTATCTTCCTTTAACTGCAAGCTGGTGTTCTTTGCAGACAGTGCTGTAGAGGTGTTGAGGTACAGCATCGTATTGGCGTGGGAGCAACTTTTTCAGTCCCAGAGTACAGCTAAAAAGCAGGTGGTGAGCAACGCTTCTTTAGCAGACTCCACCACCATGGGAACTATGGCGATCCCTGCCCCATTAGCCAGGCTTTAGCCGTTACTGGGGGGGGGGGTACCAAGGGAGAGGTGCTACAGGGTCTTGGTCAGCTATGGTTTGCTAACCCTGACACTAGCATATCAGCTTTGGGTCGCTGATTTTCCAGTTGGACAGCGTCTTCATCCCTATTTGTTCCACTAGGACAGACAGTCTCTCTCTCTCTCTGTCTCTCTCTCACTCTCTCTCTCTCACTCTCTCTTTCCCTCCCTCTCTCTTTCCCTCCCTCTCTCTCTCTCACTCTCACTCCCTCTCTCTCTCTCTCTGTCTGTGTCTCTCTCCCTCTCTCTCTGTCTCTCTCCCTCCCTCTCTCTGTCTCTCTCTCCCTCCTCTCTCTCTCTCTGCCTCTCTCTCTCTCCCCCCCCCCCTCTCTCTCTCTCTCTCTCTCTCTGAACCTTAAGTGCCCAGGGCACATGGGGCTTCCGCAAAGGTTTTCCACAAATGCCTGTCCTTTGCCTTTTTTCTGCTCTTGCCCAGGTGAGCCCTCTATTGCTCAACATCCTCTCTGTTGTTTTTCTCTATGTCTATTTTGGTCTACCCTTACTTCTGTTCCCCTGTGGTGTCCATCTTAGTGCTATTTTTGGTAGTGAGTTGTCAGTCATTCGGAGCACATGTCCCAACCATCACCAGCGTCTTTCCTCAATAATTGCTGTCAATGGCTTCATCTGCATTTCTGCCAACAAGATGTTATTTCTTATGGTGTTTGGCCAAAATATTTTTTCTAATTCGTCATAAACATTTAGTCTGGAAAGAATTCAACTTGTTTTCTATGGTTTTGGTGATTTTCCAACATTCACTTCCGTAGAGTAGTACACTTAGAACATTACTCTTAAATATTCTGATTTTCATATTCATGCTTAGTTTTTTAGATTTCCATATAGTCTGCAGCACTGCAAAAGCCTGATTTACTCTAGTAAGTCTGCTGTTGATGTCCATTTACTCTAGTAAGTCTGCTGTTGATGTCCTCTGTGGTGTCTCCATTTTCTACTACTCTGCTGCCAAGGTATACAAATTTGTTGACCTCCTCCACTAACTTGCTATCTACTCTGAGTACATTTCTGTTGTTCACATTGTGCTTCACCCCCGGACAGACAGTAGATCAATGTTAGTAGCTCCAGGTTCTGAAATGACTTCTTGAAAGCGTGCGACAAAAATGGCAGAATTTGTGGAGGAGACTGGTTCTGCACCATGATAACACACCTGCTCACATGGCCTTTTCTTTCCAACATTTCTTGGCTAAAAACATGGTGCATGTTCCTCATCCTCCATATTTGCCAGATCTTGCTTCATGTTAATTTTTTGTATGTTCCCGTGGATGAAGAAAAATATGATTCGCTGATGTAGGTTCGAGTTGAAAATAGAATTTGAAAATATCAACCTATAAAACAAGGGGTGCGACAAGGATGTGTACTATCTCCAGACCTTTTTTCTCTGTATAGCGAGAATATTCTAAGAACAATCATCACAGAACCAGGCATAAAAATTGGAGGATACAATATTAACAACCTTCGGTATGCTGACGACACAGTACTGATAGCTGAGAACCAACAAGACCTGCAAAATCTCTTGGATAAAGTGGCCAAAGAAAGTGAACAGAAGGGCCTTACTTTGAACATCAAAAAGACAGAGACTATGGTTATATCTAAGAAACAGAATCCACCAGCATGCAGTATTAAATTAAACGGAACTGTTCTAAAGCAGGTGCAGAAATTCAAATACCTTGGAGCAGTAATAACTTCAGATGGGAAATGCAGAACAGAAATTAGGAACAGAATAGGCCAAGCAAAGACTGCATTTCAGAGAATGAGAAACATATTGACCAACACATCCTTATCAATGAATGTTAGAAAACGAGTCCTAAAATGCTATATGGAAGTGAATCAGGGACAATAGGCAAGTCTGCACAAAAATCATTGGAAGCAGCAGAAATGTGGTTTATTAGAAGAATGTTGCGAATCCCCTGGACAGCAAAAATAACTAATGAAGAATGTAGGAGAAGAGCTGGAGAGACAAAAAACCTTGTCAAAAAGATAAGAGAGAGACAATGTACTTTCATAGGACATGCAATGAGAAGAGGGGACATTGAAAATATTATAACAACAGGAAAAATAGAAGGAAGAAGATCAAGAGGAAGACCAAGAGAAATGATACTGGACAGTCTGACAGGATGGTGTGAGAGGAGATCACCAACTGAGCTGATGGCCTGCATGAAGGATCGCGTACTCTGGAGAAGCATAATAGCCAACGCCAGTCGGCACGGCACATGATGATGATGATGTAGGTGAAGTGAAAGAAGAATTGCTGGAGGCCGTAAACAATATTGGCATTGAAAACTTCCAGAAATGTTTCAGCAATGGAAAAAAAACATTTTGATAGGTGCATTGTATCAGGTGGAGAGTATGTTGAAGGAGGATAGAAGGTGAATTTGTTATCTGTACTACTTTTTTTTTTTGTTTTTAAAAAATTACGTTTACTTTTGGGTCCCCTCATGGATCATGTTTTACTTGTTGGTGTCTTGTGTAGATCATGCTTTACTTGTCAGTGTATTGTGTTGATCAAGAGTTACTTGACAGTGTCCTGTATAGATCTTGTATTAAACAAGTATTAGTGTACTCTACTAAACACTAAACACGTGTTTTGCTCACACACTGTACTGTACTGTGATAGTATGTATGTGTATGCAGCTGACTGTCTTGAAGTAGTGTATTCTTCATACACTGTTACAAATGTTACTATTTACTGAGCAGATTTTCTTGACTGCTACACAAGTGACACAACAGATGTCACATTGTTATGCATCATGTGACAACGACAACCCAGGATGACAACCACTACATATCCGTACACAAACATGACCGGTTACATGTAATTGACTCACTCAGCATGAATCAAATTATCACAGGATTCAATAGGTTCAGAAATCACAAAAGTTTAATGATGAATTCCTATTTGTTAAATGCGTGTTGTAAATGAAAGTGGTGTGTAACTGATGGAAAAAATTACCATGAGGATAGAAAAACAGTCCAGGCTATTAGCATCGCCATGGGACCCTCACTAGCATACAGCATCAAAAAACAACATACGAACCTCATATATACTGAAAAACTCCAAACACAGCCTTCCAGCAAAGAATCGCATTTTATCCTAAAAAGGACAATCAGAGTTACAACACTACATAATAAACTTTACAACCTTTTGTCCTAAAAAGGACAAACCCATGTACCAGAAACTACATTCTAACTTAAACGCACATTTGTCCTAACAAGGACAATCAACTGCAAAACTTACATGACGAACCAAGTCCTAACAAACATCTTTTTAGAGAAAAACTCACACACGACCTGTCTCTGCAACATTCAGATGAAAAATTAACTCATTCCTACATCTCGCTACTCAGATCCACATGACTGAGTTCTCAGTCGGAACATGGAGATACTTTTTTCCATGCTAGCATAAACAGGTGAATTGTGGTCTGTAACTTTTTTTGACCACAACAACAGAGTTTGTCACAAAAAAATCTGTAACAAACATTCTGTTACAGTATTATTTGACAGTGTCTCATAGATAATGATTTGCCTGACAGTGTTTCTGTAGATCATGAATTATGGACATTGTCTTGTATACCTTGTAGATCATGAATTACTGACAGTGTCTTCTGTAGGTCATGAATTATGAACATTGTCTTGTATACCTTGTAGATCATGAATTATTGACAGTGTCTTCTGTAAATCATGAGTTATTGACAGTGCCTGGTATAGATCATGAATTACTTGATAGTGTCATGTATAGGTCATGAATTATTGATGGTGTCTTGTATAGATCGTGAGTCACTTGACTGCATCTTGTAAAGATCTCATATGAACTTGAGTTTGAAGTTTTGTTAGTGTAATAGTGTCTATTACTTCACTAGGATTCTGTCTATTATTTTACTAGGATTCTGTCTGTTACTTTACCAGGATTCTGTCTATTACTTTACCAGGATTCTGTCTATTACTTTACCAGGATTCTGTCTATTACTTTACCAGGATTCTGTCTATTACTTTACCAGGATTCTGTCTATTACTTTACCAGGATTCTGTCTATTACTTTACTAGGATTCTGTCTTAAAGAAACATTTTGTCATTTTTTTTTATTCACTGTTCAGGGATCTACCAATTCCTGGCTATAAACCTGCGGAAAAATTGTACCAGTATGATCTGAGACATGGAGAAGATGTCCTCGAACTCAGACACCCAAATGCGATCGCTGTCAGCGCTCACACAGGCCATGTAGTTGTCGTGGACACTACATGGAATAAAGCTGTTCTGTACAAAACCCATCGCAAACCGTTCAGCTACAAATCGTTTCATCACCCAGTTATAGATGTCTGCTTTTGCCCACCCTCCAAAAAGGATCGGGCGGAAAAATTTTGTGCCATGGGTCGTAGGGCGGACAAGAAAGGCATTATGGTATACATGGCCCTATTTAACAAGGATCCAAATAGCTTTAAATGCACCTACCAAAGAAATATTCGGGACATCAGTGGGTTGCTGGTTCTTGAACCCAATATTCTGTTTGTGTCACTGTGCTATGCCAACACAGTTATTAGACAGCTCAACGAAAGTCAGTTCGTTGACTTGGCCACAAACTCCCAGCATGGGATCTATTACCCAACCCACTTGACGTACACAGCAGTTGGGGAGGTTGTCGTGGCGGACACGGGTAACCACAGAATTGGAGTGTTCTATGGTCCTGAGTATTTAGCTTATGATTTTTATGGGCGGTTTGGAAGTGAGTATGGAAACTTCTTCTATCCCATGGGAATCGCTGCGGATAAAAGCAGGCACTTGTACGTCTGTGATACCAGTAACTACCGTGTGCAAGTTTTTGACAAATACTTTAATTTCCAGAGCTGCATTATCCAAAAGACCTACCTGATGGGAAGGCCCATGTCACAGGATGTCAAGCCTATAGACTGTGCTGTCAACAACAAACAGAAGCTGGTGGTTCTCTTTAGAGGCCGTGGCTTCATGTCATTGCAGGTGAGTTTCAGGATGTCAGAAGTTTGTCAGCAGTATTCAGCTTGTTATATTTATGAGGCAGTTTGTCAGAATTGAATAAAATATAAAAGTAAATGTAGTTTTTATCTTTTTTTTTTTTTTTTAAATTTAATTTATGTTGGCACTTTTCGACTAAGACAAAGGTTGTAAAAGCAGATGAGTGTCAGCCATTGTATGTTTTAGCCGAGCATCAACCTCCTGTCAAGGCTGATACAGGCAGTGTTGAATTTGCGTTATCAACCACAGTGTTTGTTTTGCAAGGGTTTAAAGGTTACATAACTACTTTTCAACATAATCTCCTGCAGCCTGGACGCATTTTTGCCAACGTGTCTCGTGTTTGAAGAGTCTCATCACAAGCCTCCCTACCTGCGGCTGCTCAGGCTCTTCGTTTATATAAACTTGGAAATGAAGGCATCAGTGATCCATGGCTGACTGCTTGCCCCAGCCTCTCTGTTGGTTCCCCCAGTAACCTAGTAACAGACACAGTGTGATTAATGGGGCAGGGGTTGCTTTAGTTCTCGTGGTGGAATCTGCTAAAGAAGCATCACATTTTTCTCTCTCTCTCTCTGAACCTTAAGTCCCCAGAGCACATGGGGCTTCCGCAACGGTTTTCCACAAATGCCTGTCCTTTGCCTTTTTTTCTGCTCTTGGCCAGTTGAGCCCTCTATTGCTCAACATCTTCTCTGCTGTTCTTCTCCATGTCTCTTTTGGTCTGCCCTTACTTCTGTTCCCCTGTGGTGTCCATCTTAGTGCTATTTTTGGTAGTGAGTTGTCAGTCATTCGGAGCACATGTCCCACCCATCGCCAGCGTCTTTCCTCAATAATTGCTGTCAGTGGCTTCATCTGCATTTTTGCATCACATCTTTACCCATTTTTATTTTTTAGCTCCATGCAGTCTGTAAAAAAAAAACCAGCCACCATAACCCACTTCAGCATGGTGCTGTTCTTCATCATCTTCACCACATCACCTGCAAGGGAGCATCCTGCAAACAGTGCCAGAGAAATAGAACAAGAGAGCATCCCACAAACAGTGCCAGAGAAATAGAACAAGAGAGCATCCCACAAACAGTGGCAGAGAAATAGAACAAGAGAGCATCCCACAAACAGTGGCAGAGAAATAGAACAAGAGAGCATCCCACAAACAGTGGCAGAGAAATAGAACAAGAGAGCATCCCACAAACAGTGCCAGAGAAATAGAACAAGAGAGCATCCCACAAACAGTGGCAGAGAAATAGAACAAGAGAGCATCCCACAAACAGTGGCAGAGAAATAGAACAAGAGAGCATCCCACAAACAGTGCCAGAGAAATAGAACAAGAGACCATCCTGCAAACAGCGCCGGGGAAATAGAACAAGAAAGCATCCCACAAACTGTGCCAAAGAAATAGAACAAGAACATCTGTAAACTTAAATTAGCAAACATAATCACAGCCTTCTTCAATATTAGAAAAAGGCTGTGATTATGTTTGCTAATTTAAGTTTACACATGTTCTTGTTCTATTGAAGAAGGCTGGCTAGTAAAGAGGATTAAACAGAGAAAACTTAAATATTTTGGACATATTAAACATCATGATAATCTGGAGAAAACTGTCTTGGAAGGGTAAATAATGGGAAAAAGAAAGAGAGGAAGACCAAGACGAAGATGGCTGCAAGACATCGTTGATGATCTGCAAATAGATGCATCAGCAGCAGGCCACCTTGCTCACAACCGAGAGGCCTACAGGAGTGCTGTTAGAGAGGCAAAGTTCCACAAGGGACATGCAAATGAATGAATCACAGCACTTGCAACAAACATAGAAGTCCTTATACACTGTTTCCAGTCTTGGATGAATGTCAGTGGGGGCCAGACTTCTCAGCATTGGGAAGGTTGATGACAGCATGTTGTTCATCTTCATTGCTTGACAAGTCGCCATTTTGTTGTTTTTTTTTGTGTGTCTCCACCATGTAAAAACTTTGAGGAATTTTTGGGTCTCTACCATTCCAAATGCTGGAAGGCAGGCCACATACATGCACAACTGCTTAGAACCAGTATTTGCTGGTTGTATCCGCTCTTGTCCGGAATGCTGTGGAATGGAAGAAACTTTAGTCAACACTTGTCCATTGTGACAGTAGAAGCTCCTTTTTTTTTAACAGAGTTTCATTTTTGTCCTGGCTCTCTCTCTCTCTCTGAACCTTAAGTGCCCAGGGCACATGGGGCTTCCGCAAGGGTTTTCCACAAATGCCTGTCCTTCGCCTTTTTTTCTGCTCTTGCCCAGGTGAGCCCTCTATTGTCCTGGCTCTATGTACCATTAAACAAATGAGCCATCCAGACTTGGATTAATGTAACGCACCACCACTGACTTTTTTAACTCAGAGTTTTAGAGAGCAGAAAGAAGAGCCAGGGTGAAGACACAATCTTTTGTTTTGGCTCTTCTTACAGCTTCAGAACTGTCACAGTGGTTCTCAACCCTTTTGCCCCCCATGCATTCCCCGATTGTACCATAAGCCAGAATGTCATTTTTTTTTTCTTCTCTGCCTTCCAAGATTGTCTGACTTAACAGGCTTCATTCTGTCAGCCTGTGATCCCAATTTCCACCCCCCTCCCTTCTCAGGGAAGGAGAGATTAAGGAAAATTCCACATCTGCGTTCTCAGATGTACAGTGACCTTCATAGAATCATAGAATGAAGCAATCAGCTTAAATAAAACTGGTGGACACACACGTTGTTTTGTGTCAGTATATAAAGTCTAGTTTTATACAGGGTTTAATGCCTTTGTGAGATCATCCGTAGCAATGCAACAAAAAAAAAGAAAGCCCCTAGGAATTCAGAGGTCCTGGCAGTTTTGTCATGAGGTTGTCAAAGTGTGAAGATCATGCAGCTGGTTGGTGCCCCTCCTGAAGCCTGTCTCTGACTCAGCGACAACTTGTAACCCTGTCAGCCATAGTGGTACCTAGGGATGTGTTGTTAGCGGGCCATGTTGTCCTCGACCTGTCAGCCATAGTGGTGCCTAGGGATGTGTTGTTAGCGGGCCATGTTGTCCTTGACCTGTCAGCCATAGTGGTGCCTAGGGATGTGCTGTTAGCGGGCCATGTTGTCCTTGACCTGTCAGCCATAGTGGTGCCTAGGGATGTGCTGTTAGCGGGCCATGTTGTCCTTGACCTGTCAGCCATAGTGGTGCCTAGGGATGTGCTGTTAGCGGGCCATGTTGTCCTTGACCTGTCAGCCATAGTGGTGCCTAGGGATGTGCTGTTAGCGGGCCATGTTGTCCTTGACTTGTCAGCGCAGGATACTGCGATGTGGTCAACATTTTGCTGGCTGCCTTTACTTCCTCAGCTTCAGAAAGTTGCTGGGTACGGTTTCTTCAGTTTGGGGGGGGGGGGGTGTCTGGGGTGTTTCCAGTTGGGCTTGGGACCACAAGCCACCCTATGAGTGAGACCAGTTTCTATAGGCACTTCAGCAAAGAGCAAAGAGATATATAGAAGTGTAGGATCAGTCATATAAATATCCACCCTCATTTGTGCATGTGAAAGCTGGGAAACAACTAAAGAAATAGACAAGAAATTAGACTCTTTCGAAAACAAATGCGTAAGGAAAATACTCGATATAAAGTGGAAAAATTCAAGAACAACGCAGAGATAAGACAGATGAGCAAACAACAACCTGTTTCATGGGTGATCAGAAAAAGAAGATGGACATATGTCGACCATATGATGAGAAGAAACAATAAGAGAATCCCCTAACAAGCTATCAAGTGAAACACAACAGGCCGAAGAAAAAGAGGTCGACCACGTGAAACTCTAAAGAGGACATTGTTAAGAGAGGACAGTTCAGTGGGTGTAACATCCCTTGATGAAACTGAAAAACTTGCCGAAGACAGGAAGTCATGGTGAACTACCCTGCGTGAAACTCTAAAGAGGACATTGTTAAGAGAGGCCAGTTCAGTGGGCGTGACATACCTTGATGGAGTTGAAAAACTCACCGAAGACAGGAAATCATGGTGAACTACAATGTGGGCCCTATGTGATGTTTAGTGGCACGGGAAGGATGTAAGATGCAAGGATCAGTCATGAACTAAATATGAAGAGAAGATTAGACAGAAATATAGGATCAACCATGTGCTAAATGTGGAGAGAAGATTACACAGAAATATAGGAACAGCCATGTGCTAAATGTAAAAAGATTAGACAGAAATATAGGAACAGCCATGTGCTAAATGTAAAAAGATTAGACAGAAATATAGGATAAACCATGCCCTAAATGTGGAGAGAAGATTAGAATTATAGGCACTAAAACTAGGGAGTGGATTAGATAAAAAATATAGAATCATCCATAAGCTAAAACTGGGGAGTGGATTAGATAAAAAATATAGAATCAACCATAAGCTAAAACTGGGGAGTGGATTAGATAAAAAATATAGAATCAACCATAAGCTAAAACTGGGGAGTGGATTAGATAAAAAATATAGAATCAGCCATAAGCTAAAACTGGGGAGTGGATTAGATAAAAAATATAGAATCAACCATAAGCTAAAACTGGGGAGTGGATTAGATAAAAAATATAGAATCAACCATAAGCTAAAACTGGGGAGTGGATTAGATAAAAAATATAGAATCAACCATAAGCTAAAACTGGGGAGTGGATTAGATAAAAAATATAGAATCAACCATAAGCTAAAACTGGGGAGTGGATTAGATAAAAAATATAGAATCATCCATAAGCTAAAACTGGGGAGTGGATTAGATAAAAATATAGAATCATCCATAAGCTAAAGCTGGGGAGTGGATTAATATAATGTTGTCCATGGCCAGAATGAGAAGAGAAGTGGCAACATTTCTTGAATGTTTGCTTCTGCTTGAGAAAGCACAGGTTTGAATCTCAGTAAAGTGTAGGTTTTTTTTTGTTTTTTTGTCCATGGACAAGGTTTTGAAAAGTCGGAGTGTTCACACTCCATGGCAAATGCTCTGGATAAACCAGCCTTAATCCTTGAGTCTCAGAGCACCCCTGTAGTGCCATTGGGAGAGCACTAAGATTTGGTTTACACCATTTTACATATGGCATATGCCAGGATATATTACATGTTTGATAAGATGTAAGAAATACAGGGTGTTCCATAAGTAACTGTGCATTAACCCAGTATCGATTCCAGTATCGCAGTGATATCTTAATGTCTGCGGTATCTAACCACATCTACCTGCTGCAGTCATTAAGACATCACTATTATACCGGAATTGACGCAGGGTTAGTGTACAGTTATTTTCCGAACACACTGTAGAACTTAGAGAATAGAAGATGGATTCTGTAAATATACTTTCAGTATTTAAATTAACTAAAATAATCAAATATTTAACTATAAATAAGTACATCATGTCATCTGAGAAGGAAAGATGAAGAAGATGATGAGATGCAGGTGTAGGAAGATTAAGTCTTGTAAGGCGAGATCTTTTACTGAGGTAAATTCCACTGATGAAATATTAATAGAATGGGCATAAATGGTGTTGTTGAGTGTGATGATTAATATTTGACAAGGACGTCTGCAAGATATCAGTGTTTGGATACCTTTTGATCACAGAAAAGACCACAGAGGCATGACGGAATATGTTAATTGACAAATCACTATCGAACAACATATATAGAATTGCCCTTCTTTTTACAGGTTTTCTGTTATTCTGAGCCTCAAGCTCTGCACGCATTCGAAGACGGATCTTCAGTTCTCTCATCACTTCAGCCATTGTGCTGGTTTTGTAATCTGTGCTGCTTCTCCAGTTGTCACTGCGGTGGCAGTGGCCGACCAGCTCGAACGGGATACCAGCGTATATAGTGAGGCTATGAAAATGAATCGGGTTATTATTCACAAAAGCGGCACAAGAGGCATGTGAATTTTATTTGTGCCCGCCGTATTATTACAAGCCACATGCTGGCAGAGCTCTTCTGTGATCTGGGAGCCATGAATATTTAAAGCTTCTCCTGAACGCTGAAATAATTATGCCCGTTTCAAGTGCGGAAGTTTTTGAGCAAATTAATTGGCCGTCTCCTGTGAAGTCTGTGCTAGAATTGTGAATATTTAATTAGAAATAAATGGACACCTTAATTTTAAGCATTTCTGTTCCATAATTTATCAAGAGTTTTCTGCGGCAGATTTTAGTCCCTTGGCGTGTCAAGTTTGTTGTCATTATCCTGTAGCATGTACAGTTTTTTTTGTTTTTTTTGTTTTGCATTTCAAGGAAATGTAATGTCAAGTGACATCTGACCGTAGTTTTATCTTAGCTAATAGTGAAATGTGATTTCAGAGAAAAGTTCGATAGGCGCCTTAAAATCAGTGGTTCCCAGACTTTATCAGACTTTCATCCAGGCAAACATTCCTAGTGCACTCAAAAACATTTTTTGTTTGGTTGGAGCAGATGCCTTCTACTGCTTCAATTTTTTTCTCACCCCTTCTCCCCCCACCAAAAGGATAGGACAAAAAAGCCACCACTGCCTTAGAAGGATGGGACCAAAAAAATACAAATGAATTTCTCAGAGAAGTTGAAACAATAATTTAAAAAAAAACAATTGAAAAGCAAAACAAAACATATCAAATAAGTTTTTGTTTTTGTCTTTTTTATTTGATGCTGTATGCACAGCGTCAAGGACAGTCACTGATCATTTAAAACGTTAGAAATTAGAAATATTTGAGAGGGGTTGCCAGGATGGACTGGAGAAACCAAAGAGTAAGAAAGCCGCAGAAATGCTAAATGTGAAAGTTAACCAAAAATCTCTTTTTAAAAAAACATTAGGTTTTGAAAGCTTTTTATTCGTGTTGAGAACCTTGATATTTTTCATGAGCTATGTTAAAAGCTGTAAAGTAATTTGTCAGAATTTCAGAGAACATCATAAATTAGAATTTTGCTTGACCTGTCTGACAAGTGCAGTTCATTTGCATTTATAATTTGAAATTTTTTGAGGTCCAACTTGTTGATATCAGTTTTTTCCTTTGCTCATGTCATGCTCAGCGGAAATAATGGGTATTTAAAGATGTCAAAATATATTTGATGATTTATATAACTAGACCAATCAGATTTTGTTGTTGTTTTGATTTGTACATGTTTTAGACATTTTGTGCAAATTTTCATTTATGTTAAATGAGAACATAGGAATCATATTTTGTGCATACTTTATGCTAAATTAAGGCACATGATTCATTTTGTGTATGATTTATGCTAAATTAAGGCACATGATTCATTTTGTGTATAATTTATGCTAAATTGAGGGTATGGAATGAAATAATTGGTTGGAAAGATTTGATGTATTCATGTGTGAGGATGTTGTAGCTTTGGGTCATGGAAGATGATACACGAATAACGTTGCTCGTTTTCTGTTTATTATGAATTTTTTTTTTTTTTTTGATGATGAAAATGGATGCTGGCAATCTTATTGAATTTTATTTTTGGAATATGGGAGTTCATGGGGTTGACACAGTTGCCTGACAGCGATACTTCTGCTGGGGTGGAGAGAAGAGTTTCCCGTCTGTATGCATACAAAGAATGTAGCTAGACTGTTAAAACGAATGTTTGTATGTATGTGAGTTTTGGTTTTTCTTTTTTTACATTTTGAAAATGCAGAATGTATCAATTCCCAGAAGAAACTTGCCAGTGAAATTGTCCCTGAAGCTGCAGGATTTACTTTTAGCCTCCGACAATTCTGATTGGCTAGAGAGTCCCCATTGTCGTGATCTGGTCACCAACGAATATTTATTTCCCGAGTTATATACTGCTCATTTTTTTAAATAGGTTTTTAATCTCTGCATTTCCACTTACGTTTTCTTATACATATAAATATTTATACCCATAAATGCTTTCTTTACATATAAACATATATACCACACATATTTTCTTATATATATATATATATTTGAATATTTATATCAATGGACTAGCAATGTTTTTTTTTGTTTTTGTTTTTATTCTTTAAATGCATTTACTGTTCATGTTTGTGTAATTTATATGAGACGGCCTAATTACCTTGGAGGGCATTCACATACTTTTCTGCGCTGTTTTATATGTGAAGATTCAACTGAACTATTTTTTTTAAACCCACCCATCCTCCATGGCAGCAGCGGTGGTTCCCAGCTTTAGGTCGCTCCCCAAATTAGGGTTGGCAGGGGAGAAGATATGAGGTGGAATCATAAAAAAAGGATATGAAAAATTGAAAAGAAAAAAATTTGTTAGAAAATGTAATAAGTTTTAACGATTGGCAAGAAAAGCTCAAGAACAGAAAGGAATGCAGACATGTCTCATCAGCAGCAGTGAGCCTTAAGAGCTTGAAAAGCTGTTGAAAGCTGCTCAGATAAGAAAAAAAAAGGGATCGTAAGTTAAAATTGTAAATGGCTTGCAGGATTTTAGGGAGATCCTGCTACTTTATGTTTTCAGACATAAATATTAAAGTAACTACAAACAACTGCACTCGCTATTATTCAGTGAAATAATTCGTGGATCATGGATCATGTACCAAGTCAGGTTTAGGGTTGTGGTTAAAGAAAAATAAACAAAAACTTGGGAGTCGCTGCCCTACGGAGACATGTAGAAGAAGTTTTGATATACGTTGTGATATGAGATCTCTATTTAGAATGAAGGACCTGGCCAGTAACTTGTGATCATGCCAGATATGAATGTCATGTAAAGAACATAAAAAAGGGCAGTAAACCAATACGGAACTGTCATCATCAGCCATTGTATGCGAGGGCATAAATGAAGGAGGAGACCAGAGTGTCCTTGGGCCTGCCCTCAGTAAAGTGAAGGTGGTTCGTTTATGTTAATGAGGAATTTAGAGGATATGGTGTTGGTGCCCGTATTTTCCTTTGACCTGTCCACACAGCAGAAGGTGATGTAGTCCGCATCATGTCCAGGTAACCTTAATTTCCCCACCTCCAGGAGCCAGGTACTTATTTCTACAGCTGGATCTGAACCTTCGCCATAAGGAGCTGATTTTGTCTTCAGTATTAGAATAATTATCTTGATCATATTGTATGACTGATATATATATATAGATCTATGTCTTCAGTATTAGAATAATTATCTTGACCATGTTGTATGATATATATATATATATAAACTCACATAACAATTATTGATATGGATTTACTTCCTGTTTTTGAAACCCATATTTTGTCCTTCCTCACAGCCATGAGAGACATATTCAAAGTATAGTTTTTAGAATATTTGTAAGTACAGTTTCTGCCGTTTATTACGTATATATGTAAGTATTAATACTTGCTGCTTCAGTAATGTGGCCATTCTAGCAGTGTTTTATAATGAACGGAGGTCTTCTGTTATTGAGAACTGGCGTTACATTGAACTGTAGAAAGTATGGCTGTGTGTGTAAATTAAGCTACGAAATTTTATGAACAGTAAATTACACTGTAAGAAATATGGTAACGTACAGTGAATTAGCTACTGAGATGTTGTACAATTATTATTATTATTTGTTTAAATTCCTCAAAATAATTCCTATGGAAACTAAGTAAATGTCCTATGTGTCCATATATCTTATAGGTTGGCAAGAACAGTATGTATATATATATATATCCTTCTCTCTCTTTCTCCTTCTCACTCTTTCTCCTCTTCTCTCTCTCTCCTTCTCTCCCCTCTCTCTCCTTCTGTCTTTCTCCTCTCTCTCTTTCTCCTTCTCTCCCTCTCTTTCTCTTTCTCTCTCTCTTTCTCCTTTTATCCTTCTCTCTCTCTCTTTTTCTCCTTCTCTCTCTCTTTCTCCTTCTCTCTCTCTTTCTCCTTCTCTCTCTCTCTTTCTCATTCTCTCTCTTTCTCCTTTTATCATTTTCTCTCTCTCTTTCTCATTCTCTCCTTCTCTCTCTCTCTCTCTTTCTCCTTTTCTCTTTCTTTCTCTCTTTCTCCTTTTCTCTCTCTTTCTCCTTTTCTCCTTCTCTCTCTCTTTCTCCTTCTCTTTCTCTTTCTCATTCTCTTTCTCCTTTTCTCTCTCTCCTTCCCTCTCTCTCTTCTCTTTCTCCTTCTCTCCCTCTTTCTCCTTCACTCTCTCTTTCTCCTTCTCTCTCTCTCTCTCTTTCCTTCTCTCTCTTTCTATCCTTTTCTCTCTCTCTTTCTCATTCCCTCCTTCTCTCTCTCTCTTTCTCCTTTTCTCTTTCTTTCTCTCTTTCTCCTTTTCTCCTTCTCTCTCTCTTTCTCCTTCTCTCTCTCTTTCTCCTTTTCTCCTTCTCTCTCTCTTTCTCCTTCTCTTTCTCTTTCTCATTATCTTTCTCCTTTTCTCTCTCTCCTTCCCTCTCTCTCTTCTCTTTCTCCTTCTCTCCCTCTTTCTCCTTCACTCTCTCTCTCCTCCTTCTCTCTCTCTCTCTTCTCTCTCTCTCTCTCTTCTCCTTCTCTCTCTCTCTTTCTCCTTCTCTCTCTCTCTTCTCTTTCTCCTTTTCTCTTTCTTCTCTCTTTCTCCTTTTCTCTCTCTTTCTCCTTTTCTCCTTCTCTCTCTCTTTCTCCTTCTCTTTCTCTTTCTCATTCTCTTTCTCCTTTCTCTCTCTCTCCTTCTCTCTCTTCTCTTTCTCTTCTCTCTCTCTTTCTCCTTCACTCTCTCTTTCTCTTCTCCTTCTCTCTCTCTCTCTCTTTCTCCTTCTCTCTCTTTCTATCCTTTTCTCTCTCTTTCTCATTCCCTCCTTCTCTCTCTCTTTCTCCTTTTCTCTTTCTTTCTCTCTTTCTCCTTTTCTCCTTCTCTCTCTCTTTCTCCTTCTCTCTCTCTTTCTCCTTTTCTCCTTCTCTCTCTCTTTCTCCTTCTCTTTCTCTTTCTCATTCTCTTTCTCCTTTCTCTCTCTCTCCTTCTCTCTCTTCTCTTTCTCTTCTCTCTCTCTTTCTCCTTCACTCTCTCTTTCTCTTCTCCTTCTCTCTCTCTCTCTCTTTCTCCTTCTCTCTCTTTCTATCCTTTTCTCTCTCTTTCTCATTCCCTCCTTCTCTCTCTCTCTTTCTCCTTTTCTCTTTCTTTCTCTCTTTCTCCTTTTCTCCTTCTCTCTCTCTTTCTCCTTCTCTCTCTCTTTCTCCTTTTCTCCTTCTCTCTCTCTCTCCTTCTCTTTCTCTTTCTCATTATCTTTCTCCTTTTCTCTCTCTCCTTCCCTCTCTCTCTTCTCTTTCTCCTTCTCTCCCTCTTTCTCCTTCACTCTCTCTCTCCTCCTTCTCTCTCCTCCTCTCTCTCTGCTCTCTCTCTCATAGGCTCCTTCCTCTTCTTTTTCTCATTCACGCTCAACATCTTGTTGTTCTCCATGTCTCTTTGTTCTACTCCTACTTCCATATCCCAGGTATCCATCTCTGTGATGTCTTTCATAATGAGTTGCCAGTCATCTGGAGCAACGTATACAGTACTATGTCTTAAATTCTACACATTAAAAAGTACTGTAATATACTGTATTTGCCAACATATAAGATACATAGGCTTACAACATATAAGATACATAGGTTTACAACATAAAATACATAGGCTTACAACATATAAGATACATAGGCTTACAACATATAAGACACATAGGCTTACAACATATAAGATACATAGGCTTACAAGGACATACAATGTATTTGCTGGACATATTTTTGGAAGCAATTAGCAAAAAAAACTATTTTGGCAGATAACAAATCATATCCAGAGAATCTGGCCAATAGCTCATCATGTTTGGAGTTGTCATATTTTTTTGCATAATCTTTTCATTTTTTTGTGTGTTTGTTTGGTTTTTGTAACAGCCGCTTGTTCATGCATGAGTGCCTAAGAAGTTTTCCTCTCAAACCTCCGGTTCTGACAAACAATTGTGGTATGACTTTGAATTTAAAAAAAAAAAAAAAGCAGTTGAGTGTTCTCAGGTTCCTTCCTGCGGAGCTTGGTGTGTATGGCTTGACTGATACAGGCTGCGGACATTATTTAAGATTCTTTTAGACTCTTAGCCGAGGTAGAAAGTGATCTGAACCCGGTTTTATTAGTTTTTTTTTCTTTCTCTCTCATGTCTTCTTTCTGTCCTTCAGACATCAACGGCCAGTCTCTCTCACAGATAAGCCAGCTTGTCTCTGGTTTTCTGTCTTGCTGTTTAGCTTTTCCTGTTGGGGAGATTTTCTGGGCAAGTGATGTTTCAGAGAATTTTTTTTGTTTGTTTTTCCTTTTGTCCCCCCCCTCCCCCCATGTGTTGAATGGGTGGTGGGGCAGGGTTGTATCTCTAGGGCCCGGAAACCCTGTTTACCCTCATTTTTTATTAGAGTTTGGGTAGGGGGTCAGGTAGTAGCTGACCTTGGGGCCCTGCCTGGCTGTGTATTGCCCTGCTTTTTTAAATACTGGGCTGAAAACTGGAGGAAGTAGGAACAGTTGTAGGTAGAACATGGACCGGATATGAAACTGGGTGGAGAACCAAAACAAACAACCGGCTGGAGACTGTGCAGGGATGGGCTGGAGGTTGTGCAGGGATGGGCTGAGACTGTGCAGGGATGGGCTGGAGACTGTGCAGGGATGGGCTGAGGGTTGTGCAGGGATGGGCTGAGACTGTGCAGGGATGGGCTGGAGACTGTGCAGGGATGGGCTGAGGGTTGTGCAGGGATGGGCTGAGACTGTGCAGGGATGGGCTGGAGACTGTGCAAGGATGGGCTGAGACTGTGCAGGGATGGGCTAGAGACTGTGCAGGGATGGGCTGGAGACTGTGCAGGGATGGGCTGAGGGTTGTGCAGGGATGGGCTGAGACTGTGCAGGGATGGGCTGGAGACTGTGCAGGGATGGGCTGAGGGTTGTGCAGGGATGGGCTGAGACTGTGCAGGGATGGGCTGGAGACTGTGCAGGGATGGGCTGAGGGTTGTGCAGGGATGGGCTGAGACTGTGCAGGGATGGGCTAGAGACTGTGCAGGGATGGGCTGGAGGTTGTGCAGGGATGGGCTGAGACTGTGCAGGGATGGGCTGAGACTGTGCAGTTATGGGCTGAGACTGTGCAGGGACGGCCTGGAGACTGTGCGGGGACGGCCTGGAGACTGCAGGGATGTGCTGAGACTGTGCAGGGACGGCCTGGAGACTGTGCAGGGACGGCCTGGAGACTGTGCAGGGACGGCCTGGAGACTGTGCAGGGACGGCCTGGAGACAGTGCAAGGATGGGCTGAGACTGTGCAGGGATGGGCTGAGACTGTGCAGGGATGGGCTGGAGACTGTGCAGGGATGGCCTGGAGACTGTGCAGGGATGGCCTGGAGACTGTGCAGGGATGGGCTGGAGACTGTGCAGGGACAGGCTGGAGACTGTGCAGGGATGGGCTAGAGACTGCGCAGGGATGGGCTAGAGACTGCGCAGGGATGGGCTGAGACTGTGAAGGGACAGGCTGGAGACAGTGCAAGGATGGGCTGAGACTGTGCAGGGATGGGCTGAGACTGTGCAGGGATGGGCTGAGACTGTGCAGGGATGGGCTGAGACAGTGCAGGGATGGCCTGGAGACTGCAGGGATGGGCTGAGACTGTGCAGGGACAGGCTGGAGACTGTGCAGGGATGGGCTAGAGACTGCGCAGGGATGGAGATGCAGATGAGCCTTTCAAACAGAAGTTTAAAGTGCAAGAAAGCCAGAATAGGAAAGAGAAGGCTCAAGACCGTCTTAGATGGAGAGTTTTTGTCTTAGTCTTATATATCTGTGGCCACAGTGAGGATCTGTGATGATACGAGAGAGGATCTATGATGATAAGAGAGAGGATCTGTGATGATAAGAGAGAGGATCTGTGATGATAAGAGAGAGGATCTATGATGATAAGAGAGAGGATCTATGTTGATGATGGTGAAATTTTATACTCCTAGGTAGACATTTTCCCATCATTTTTAACCAATTAAACTGTTGGGTTTAGTATGGCATTTGTTCTCAACATCATTCTCGGCTTGGTTGTTATTTTGAATAACTAATGTTTTGTTTTAGCAAAAGCATATTTTTTTCCCCCTCTTTTCGTTAACAAGTTTTACACTGTAAACTTTTACAGAGAACATGTAAAATGAACATATAATATGAATATACTTTTGAACACATGCAGTAGCTCTGCAGCATTTGATGGAAGTTCATGCCAGTACATTTGATGGCAGTTCGTGCCAGGACATTAGATGGCAGTTCGTGCCAGTACATTTGATGGAAGTTCATGCCAGTACATTTGATGGAAGTTCGTGCCAGTACATTTGATGGAAGTTCGTGCCAGTACATTTGATGGAAGTTCATGCCAGTACATTTGATGGCAGTTCGTGCCAGTACATTTGATGGCAGTTCGTGCCAGTACATTTGATGGAAGTTCATGCCAGTACATTTGATGGCAGTTCGTGCCAGTACATTAGATGGCAGTTCGTGCCAGTACATTTGATGGCAGTTCGTGCCAGTACATTTGATGGCAGTTCGTGCCAGTACATTTGATGGCAGTTCGTGCCAGTACATTTGATTAGTATCAGAATGATGCTTTAATTTATGTCCTTAACTTGCATTTATGAAGTAACATTTGTTACTTTGTCAATTTTCCTTGCACTGTATATCAGTTATTGCTTTATTGTTGATATCTACATTCTTTATTATTAGTATCTGCTTGCATTATTGTTTGTATCTACTTGCATTATTGTTTGTATCTACTTGCATTATATTGTTTGTATCTACTTGCATTATTGTTTGTATCTACTTGCATTATTGTTTGTATCTACTTGCCTTATTGTTTGTATCTACTTGCTTTATTGGTGGCCTGGTTAGCTGAGTGGTTAGGCGCTCGGTTTACAAACCAGCAGTAGGATTTTGTCTGGTACACACCAAAAAAAAAAAAAAAGGGGCCCTGGTGTTGACCCGGCCTGTAAAAATGGATACCAGAGAAATCTTGGAAGGTAAATGTGGCCAGGCGTGATGCTGACCGTATCACACTTTCACGTGGTGAAGGTCTTGGAAATACGGGCCTAACACCGTATCCCCAGTATGTCTTAATGCTTTATTATTTCTGTCTACTTTTATTATTTGTATCTACTTCCTTTATTATCAGTATCTACTATTAGTATGTACTTTCTTTATTATTAGTATCTACTGGCTTTATTATTATTGTCTACTTGCTTTATTATTAGTATCTTCATTCATTCATTCATTCATTTGCATGTCCCTTGCGGAACTTTGCCTCCCAAACAGCACTCCTGTAGGCCTCTCGGTTGTGAGCAAGATGCCCTGCTGCTGCTGTGTCCATTTGCAGATCATCAATGATTTCTTGCAGCCATCTTCGTTTTGGTCGTCCTCTTTTTCTTTTTCCCATTATGTACCCTTCCAATACGGTCTTCTCTAAATTATCATGACGTTTAATGTGTCCAAAATATTTAAGTTTTCTCTCTTTAATCCTCTTTACTAGCCAGCCTTCTTCAATATTAAGCTCTTGTAGTATAGATATATTTGTTCTTTTTTGTGTCCACGATATTTGGAGAACTCTTCTGTAGCATTTACATTCAAAGGCATTTATGTGTTTCTCAGCTGTTTTGTTAAGTGTCCAGGTCTCACAGGCATATGTTGCGATCTACTTGCTTTATTATTAGTATCTACTAGCTTTATTATTAGTATCTACTATTAGTATCTACTTGCTTTATTATGTGTATCTACTATCATTATTATTAGTAGCTACTGTTAGTATCTGTTTGCTTTATTATTAGTATCTACTATTATTGTCTACTTGCTTTATTATTAGTATCTACTTATTTTATTACTAGTATGTACTGTTAGCATCTACTTGCTTTATTATCAGTATCTACTTGCTTTGTTATTAGTAACTACTTATATTATTTGTAGCTACTTTCTTTATTATTAGTATTGGCTTGATTTATTATTAATATCTTTCTGTTTGTTATTTATGAAATGTCCACAAATAATTAACAGTAATTGTAGTTCAGGACAATGAAGTATGTTTATAGTTGAAAAACACATCCGTTGGAAGATGAAAGCTACAAAAGCACTATGACAAATTTTGTTTTAAAAAAAAAAAAGTGATAACATTGCACTAAATAATAACAAAAGCTGATTGGTAGAGATGCAATTGAATGTTATGCCTGCTGCTTCGTGTCTCCACTCCTGCGTTAGAAATTTCTGCACTTGTGCCGTTCCCAGCTGTATCCAGTTACCTGGAAGCATTGTTGTTCTTCAGAAAACGAGAAAGTGCTTGGGTGAAAAAAGAATGTTGGTTTCCAAGTGTTGTCTGAGTGCATCGAATGTTGGTGTCTTGAGAAAGGATTGCTATATTTGAATGTAAAATGTAGAAAGAGTCAGGGAGTGAAAGAGAATGAGCAAGAGAGTCAGTCAGTGAATGAGACTGTGCATGAGAATAAGTGAGAGGAGAGGTAGTTTAAAGTGTTCATTACAGACTCATAGATATAGGAAATTGTGGAGTTTTTTTTTTTAGTATTCAAAGCCCAATCCTTGCCACTTGAAGGTCTGTGTCAGTAGTTTTAGCTGGGAAAGTATGATAATCATTAAAAATATTATATTCCAGTAAGTTCTACTAGCCGTTATATTCCAGTAAGTTCTACTAGCCGTTATATTCCAGTAAGTTCTGCTAACAATTATTGTATTTCTGTAAGTTCTACTAGTAGGCATTATATTCTAGTAAGTTCTACTAACACATATTATATTCAAGTTCTGCTTAACAAGTTCTGTTAAACAAATGTTTTATTTCAGTGAGTTCTGCTAACAAGTTTTATATTCCATTCCAGTAAATTCTGCTAACAAATATTCTAGTTAAGTTCTGCCAGCAAGAATTGTATTCCACTACATTCTGCTTAATAGATATATATTCCAGCCAGTTCTGTTAATAAGTATTGCGTTCCAGCAAGTTCTTCTGTTATCTCCAGGTTTAATGCACAAAATTTGCGGAGATTCTAGTCATCTACAAGTTTTATGTAACTGTCAGTCAGGATATACTGTTTTCCAGCATTTTTAGAATAGTGTGGTTGAATTACAGTGTTATCACACGGAACAGTGGTTCTCAAACTGTGGGGTCTGTGAAGAGGGTTCTTAATTTGGTACAAAGTGGCTGAGGATTGTAGGATGGCCGCAGTGAATAATCATTAGCTGCAGAAGGGGAGTCTCTTATCTCATAAAAGATTGAGAACCACTGTGAGATAAATTGAGTGAACTCATGTGCTAAAGTTTTAGAAACCAAAGTTGAAAGAGCAGTGGAGCATTTTAATATGTAATGAATTCCAAATTTGTCAGGGTTTTAATGATATTTTTGTATTACATGACTCTTGTCAGGTTTTTAATAATATTTTTTGTATTACATGACTCTTTATCATTTTATTACATAATTTTTTTACAATTATGTAATATGGTTTTCTGGGTTTAATACATAAATCTCTAATTTTGTTTCATGATGTTTGTTACATTCTTAAGTTTTTCATGTAATTCTGTATTTGTTAAAATTACATGATTCTATGATTTTGTTACATTATTCTTCCAATTTTGCTATATGATTATCTAATTATATAATGTTGGAGAGATCATTATTAGGAAAGCAGAAACATACAAATATCTAGGCACAACCTTCAGCAGAAGCAACACAGTAAGCAAGGAAATTAAAAGCAGAGTTTATTATTAGGAAAACAGAAACATACAAATATCTAGGCACAACCTTCAACAGAAGCAACACAGTAAGCAAGGAAATTAAAAGCAGAGTACAGATAAGGAATAAAATATACTTCGCCTTGCAACACCTGTTAAAATCCAAAATCCTGTCCCAAAACACCAGAATAACAATCTACAAAACTATAATAAGACCAGCCGTCATGTATGGATCAGAAACGTGGAGTACAACAAAGAAAGATGAACAACAATTGCAGATCCTAGAGAACAAGATACTAAGAAGAATCTTTGGGCCCATAAAGGATACCAGCACTGGAGAATGGAGAGCTATAGAGAACACTGAACTGAACAGCTTATTTAAATCCCAACAGATTATAAATGTCTTGAATCTGAATATAGCTGGGCCATGTAGAAAGAATGGAAGAGAACAGACAAACGAAAATTATGTATACACAAGAGATGAGGGAAACAAGACCAAAGGGTAGACCAAAGCAGAGATTGAAAGACAACATAGAAGAGGATATAAAGGAAATTGCCAGTAATTTGTGTATAGGTATATTGCTGGCGATGGTTGGGACATGTGCTCCGAATGACTGATAACTCACTACCAAAAACAGCACTAAGATGGACACCACAGGGGAACAGAAGTAAAGGTAGACCAAAAGAGACATGGAGAAGAACAACAGAGAGGATGTTGAGCAATAGAGGGCTCACCTGGACAGGAGCAGAAAAAAAAGCAAAGGACAGGCATTTGTGGAAAACCCTTGCGGAAGCCCCATGTGCCCTGGGCACTTAAGGTTCAGAGAGAGAGATATCTCTTTTGTTTTATTGGTGTGAAGCATGGTCTATGAATAAGAGAGTACAGTGAGAAATGGAGGCCATGGAGATATGGTTTATAAGAAGGATGTTGAAGGTACCATGGACAGCCAAGAAAACCAGTGAAGAAGTCTTAAGAGAGGTCAAGGTAAAATTCCCGTTTCCATGTCATTAAGGCACATTGCGGATACGGTGTTAGGCCCGTATTTTCCATGACCTTCGGCACGTGATAGTGTGATGTGGTCAGTAACACGCCTGGCCACTTTACCTTCCCAGATTTCTCTGGTACCCATTTTTAGAGACTGGGTCAACCCCGGGGCCTTTCTGGTGTGTTCCAGGAAAAAAAAATCCCACTACTGGGACTGAACCTGGTACCACTGGATTAGTAAACAGAGCGCCTGACCATTCAGCTAACCAGGCCGCCTAACTTAAGAGAAGCTGGAGTTAAAAAGCAAATTATAGCAAAGATCAGAGGCAGACAAGCGAGGTTTATAGGACATTTTCTGAGAAGAGGAAAATTGGAACACGCTCTGGCAACAGGAAAAATTGAGGGAAGAAGAGACAGAGGAAGTTGCTGTATGGAGCTGTCAGTGTGGCTAGGAAGAAAGTCACCAGCGGATCTCATAATCAAGTCTAAAGACAGGGAATTGTGGAGAGAAATGATCGCCTATGCCACCCGGCACTGCATTTGAATTGAATAGGTTTACAACTATACACAAAATTAGTGTATAAGTATACAACTATACACAAAATTAGTGTATAAGTATACAACTATACACAAAATTAGTGTATAAGTATACAACTATACACAAAATTAGTGTATAAGTATACAACTATACACAAAATTAGTGTATAAGTATACAACTATACACAAAATTAGTGTATAAGTATACAACTATACACAAAATTAGCGTATAAGTATACAACTATACACAAAATTAGTGTATAAGTATACAACTATACACAAAATTAGTGTATAAGTATACAACTATACACAAAATTAGTGTATAAGTATACAACTATACACAAAATTAGCATATAAATATACAGCTATACACAAAATTAGCGTATAAGTATACAACTATACACAAAATTAGCGTATAAGTATGCAATTATACACAAAATTAGCGTATAAGTATGCAATTATACACAAAATTAGCGTATAAGTGTACAACTATAAACAAAATTAGCGTATAAGTATACAACTATACACAGAATTAGCGTATAAGTATGCAATTATACACAAAATTAGCGTATAAGTATGCAACTGTGCACAAAGCACTGCAGTAAATCTGTGATAACCAAAATGTATAAGCTAGGAGAAAAATAGGAACAGCTTTATTACTTAACAATAACACACTTGTGACGTTTTGGCGTGAGTCTTTGTCAAACAAAAACAAACAAGATGAAGAATCAAAGAGAGGAAACAAAGTACAGATTCACATGAATTTACTGGTAGCAGAACAATAAAAACTGGAAAAAGTTGTTCATGCTTCTACTGAGGACATACAGGCATTGCTGGTGCTGTGTTGATCCAGAGGCTGAGATAAGTCCTTTTTCCATTTTTTATCAACACGGCACCAGCAATGCCTGTATGTCCTCAGTAGAAGCATGAACAACTTTTTCCAGTTTTTATTGTTCTGTTACCAGTAAATTCATGTGAATCTGTACTTTGTTTCCTCTCTTTGATTCTTCATCTTGTTTGTTTTTGTTTGATAAAGGCTCACGCCAAAACGTCACAAGTGTGTTATTGTTAAGTAATAAAGCTGTTCCTACTTTTTTTCCTAGTTTATACATAGAAGAAATTGGTGTCACCAACTGGAGAGAGAAGATAAGAAAAAATAGAGAGGAATGGAGGTGAACTTTATCTGCAGCAATGAGCCTTAATGGCTCGGAAAGCTGAAGAAGAAAAAGAAGAAAAAGATTATCTAATCATACAGTTCTCTGATTTTGTTGCACAATTCTCAAATTTTATTACACTCTTCTCTAGTTTTGTGTATGATTCTCTAGTATTGTTACGTTATGCTGTAATATTAACACATTATTTTAGTTTGTTTACAGATTAACTTATTTTATTACATTATTCTCAAATTTCATTACATGATTCTCTATTTTAAAAAAAATAACATTTTATATTTTTTTCTTATTTGATTGTAAAACTTATAAAATAAAATTCTCTATTTTTTGTTATTTGACTGTAAGATTCTTTAATTAACATTCTCTATTTTTTTGTTGTTTAACTGTAAGATTTTTTAAGTAACATTATCTACTTTTTGTCATTTAAATGTAAGATTCTTTAATTAACATTCTCTGCTTTTTTTTGTCATTTAACCGTAAGATTATTTAATTAACATTATCTTCTTTTTTTGTCATTTAACCGTAAGATTCTTTAATTAACATTCTCTACTTTTTTTGTCATTTAACCGTAAGATTATTTAATTAACATTCTCTACTTTTTTTGTCATTTAACCGTAAGATTATTTAATTAACATTCTCTGTTTTTTGCTATTTAAGTGTAAGATTCTTTAATTAACATTCTCTTCTTTTTTTGTTATTTAACTATAAGATTCTTTAATTAACATTCTCTATTCTTATTTCACATGTCATAGTTGCTATGTCTCACCACTTGTCTTAGTACTGTGTCCCAGTGCATGTCATAGTTGTTATGTCTCACCACTTGTCTTAGTACTGTGTCCCAGTGCTTGTCATAGTTGCTATGTCTCACCACTTGTCTTAGTACTGTGTCCCAGTGCTTGTCATAGTTGCTATGTCTCACCACTTGTCTTAGTACTGTGTCCCAGTGCTTGTCATAGTTGATATGTCTCACCACTTGTCTTAGTACTGTGTCCCAGTGCTTGTCATAGTTGCTATGTCTCACCACTTGTCTTAGTTGCTATGTCTCACCACTTGTCTTAGTACTGTGTCCCAGTGCTTGTCATAGTTGCTATGTCTCACCACTTGTCTTAGTTGCTATGTCTCACCACTTGTCTTAGTACTGTGTCCCAGTGCTTGTCATAGTTGCTATGTCTCACCACTTGTCATAGTTGCTATGTCTCACCACTTGTCTTAGTACTGTGTCCCAGTGCTTGTCATAGTTGCTATGTCTCACCACTTGTCATAGTTGCTATGTCTCACCACTTGTCATAGTTGCTATGTCTCACCACTTGTCATAGTTGCTGTGTCTCACCACTTGTCATAGTTGCTATGTGTCACTACTTGTCATAGTTGCTGTGTCTCACCACTTGTCATAGTTGCTATGTGTCACTACTTGTCATAGTTGCTGTGTCTCACTACTTGTCTTAGTACTGTGTCCCAGTGCTTGTCATAGTTGCTGTGTCTCCCTGCTTGTCATAGTGATATGTCCCACTACTTGTAGTGATGTGTCCCACTTCTTATCTTAGTTTCTATGTCCCACTACTTGTCATAGTACCGTGTCCCATAGTTGCTATGTCTTACTACTTATTATTGTACCATGTCCCACTTCTTGTCATAATTTCTGTGTCTCACTACTTGTTGTAGTGCTGTGTCCCACTGCTTGTCATAGTTGCAAATCTCACTACTTGTAGTGCTATGTCCCGCTGGTTGTCGCAATTGCTGTGTGCCACTACTTGTAGTGCTATGTCCCGCTGGTTGTCGCAATTGCTGTGTGCCACTACTTGTAGTGCTGTGCTGTCCCGCACTGCCTAACATAGTTGCTATGCCCCGCTGATCTTGGCACTTCTGGCAGGGATGAGTATTACAACTTACTTTCTCACTCCCGAGGCATTAAAAAATTATGCCTGTGTGGCATTTGCATGGTGTAGTAAGTGCGTAAAGTATTAATGCCTTCACATATCCAAGCCGTAGCTTTGTAGAGGTGCAGAGACCGACAGTTGTCCACGCTGCCTTTGTCTTTCCAGTGAAACCCTGGACACCCGTTTCTTGAGGCTGGGTTGGCCAGAATCAGTGTTTCTTGTAAACTTTTGTCTCTGCCTATGTGCTTGGTAGCTTGATACAGGGAGTTTGGTTTATGTAGAAATCTGTTGCCTCTTTCCAGTTTTCTTCTGTTTTGTAACATTTTTTTCTTCTTCTGTAGTTAGCCACAGAGAAGACCGTCTTGGAAGGGTACATAATGGGAAAAAGAAAGAGAGGAAGACCAAGGCGAAGATGGCTGCAAGACATCGTTGATGATCTGCAAATGGATGCATCAGCAGCAGGCCATCTTGCTCACAACCGAAAGGCCTACAGGAGTGCTGTTAGGGAGGCAAAGTTCCACAAGGGACATGCAAATAAATGAAATGAGTTAGCCACATGATTGATGTTCTGCTGTACTTTTCTACACAGGACCATATGATGACATAAAGAAAATAGTAATAAAGTTACCCAAAGAGGCATTACACGCAGGGTCTGCAAGAGTAGCATGTATTGTGCACTCCATGCAGGGTCTGCAAGGGTAGCCAGTATAGTGCACTCCACGCAGGATCTTTAAGAGTAGCCAGTATAGTGCACTCCATGCAGAGTCTGTAAGAGTAGCCTGTATAGTGCACTCCATGCAGAGTCTTTAAGAGTAGCCAGTATAGTGCGCTCCACAAAGAGTAGCCAGTATAGTGCACTCCATGCACGATCTTTAAGAGTAGCCTGTATAGTGCACTCCACACATTCTGTAACAGTAGCCAGTATAGTGCACTCCAAGTAGTCTGTAAGAGTAGTCTGTATAGTGCATTCCACACAGGGTATTTAAGAGTAGCCTGTATAGTGCACTCCACGCGGGATCTTTAAGAGTAGCCTGTATAGTGCACTCCACGCAGGGTCTTTAAGAGTAGCCTATATAGTGCACTTCACGCGGGATCTTTAAGAGTAGCCAATATAGTGCACTCCACGCAGGGTCTTTAAGAGTAGCCTGTATAGTGCACTCCACGCAGGATCTTTAAGAGTAGCCAGTATAGTGCACTCCATGTAGGATCTACAAAAGAGTTGCATGTATTGTGCACTCCATGCAGGATCTTTAAGAGTAGCCAGTATAGTGCACTCCACCCAGGGTCGTTAAGAGTAGCCTGTATAGTGCACTCCACGCAGGATCTGCAAGAATAGCCAGTAAAGTGGACGCAGGATCTGCAAGAATAGCCAGTATAGTGCACTCCACGCTGGGTCTGCAAGACTAGCCAGTATAGTGCACTCCACGCAAGATCTGCAAGAATAGCCAGTGTAGTGCACTCCACGCAAGATCTGCAAGAATAGCTAGTATAGTGCACTCCACGCAAGATCTGCAAGACTAGCCAGTATAGTGCACTCCACGCAGGATCTGCAAGAATAGCCAGTAAAGTGCACTCCACGCAAGATCTGCAAGAAAGCCAGTATAGTTCAATCCACGGCTGCCTCGATGCCGTACCTCAAAACCTTCATCGTCGAGATCTGAGAAGATCTCCAGCGTGCAGTTGCAGGAAGATGCAACAAGAACAACAACAACAACAACAAAAGGGAATGTTGTATAGTAATCATACAGAGGCTTGTGATGTTCTGGAGAGGGGGGGGGGAGTGATCAAATATCTTGATCGGGCTTAGTTCCACACAATCACATGTGATCTCCACTTTTGTCTTGTCTTCTTCCTCTTTCAGTGGTGAAGATGGGCCAGTAGGTTTCTTGAAACGACTCCAGTGTGTGTGTGTGTGCGTGCGTGTGCTTGCTTGCTTCGTATAAGGGTATTTAGGTGAATCTTCACACCTGGTTTTAAAGAAACATCATGCTTTTCATTTTCACTTTCCACTTTTTTTTTTAATATGCGTGAAAATGTTACATTTTCTAACAGTAATAATAATAATAATCAGAAAAGGATTTGCCTTGTTACCAGTTAAATATTATTCCTGCCATTTTGACCTCTATGTTCTGCGGTACCGCGTGCTTGATCCGTGTCATTAGTTTGTAATAAATGTGCTATAAATATCCACACTGTCCGTCCTGCCGGCCCAGTGCTGGCTGTGTAGTTTCGGCTGATAACTTAATATCCTCCACGTTGTAACCAGTCGCTGCTGGCAAATAGTCATGTAGCAACCAATCATTGGTGTCATCGTTGGGTCACGTGACAAAATATACCTGACCAGTATTTAGACAGTACAGGCCAAATTAAAATTTAGAAAAAAAATTCAGTCTTTCCCTGAATTTTTTACCTTTTCAGTCTTTTCTTATATATATATATATATAATTTTTTTTTCGTAGAACGTTAACGTGCTAGTTATATTTTTTTTGGTCAGAACTGCCTTGATGCTTTGAATATAATGACGAACGCAGAAGAGTTATATCTTCTGTACACTCTTCATTTCTGGAGGGGAAAAAAAGAGAGACATATTGAAGTGTTGGCTTGTACTTGACACGTGCTTGTCTAGAATGTAGTAATTAGACTGGCTTGAATGTATGGAACTGTTTGTTCAACGATGTGTTCTCTTAGTTCTGTATTAGACTGAAGGATAGAAGGGACTGAAATATGAGATGCTTCATGGCGAGTGTGTGGCTCCGTCTTGACTAAGCAGTTTCTCATTCTATTCGCGTCCGGGGGTGGGGGGCATCTGTGTCCAAGTTGTATCTTTCCCCCTCCGCCGTGGCTAAAACTGCCCTGTACTATCATCATCATCATCATATTTCATTTCCTTGAGACCATAGGCCACGGATAAAGGCTCTCCAGTCATCCCTGTTCTTGGAATTATTCTCTGCTTCCTTCCATGTGCATCCCTTGTCTCTGAGCACTGTCATAACTTCTCTTCTCCAAGTAAGTCTAGGTCTTCCTCGTTTTCTGTTTCCATGTCAGTGCCTGTCTTGCTATGTTGGTGTCGGGTTTCCTCAGAGTGTGGCCATTCCACCTCCACTTCCTTGACATGATTTGTAGGTTCGTAGGTTTATGTACAGGTTTGCTGTACTATAAACATTCGTGGTTTAATTCTACCTTCTTATCTCTGTCGTGAAGTTTCAGAAGCAAGATACTTTCACTCGCCAGTTCATTTGCACACTTTGCGAGTTAATTTGCACACTTTGCGAGTTAATTTGCACACTTTGCGAGTTAATTTGCATACTTTGCGAGTTAATTTGCACGCTTTGCCATGAGATATTTTGGTGGAAAGAAACTGGAAGTATGTTGGTCGTTACTTACAAGTAATGTGCTTGATTAGAAATGTGCTGCTTTTCATTTTGTTTAGGCTGCCTAAATATTGCTCCGAACATTTATTGGCATAACAGCGTGATTTTAGAGCGAAAGAGTAAGCTGTTTGTAAATTGTTCAGTATTCTTCGTGGGATACGCATGCAGTCATTGTCGGTCGCTACCCTTGTTTCTTAACACATGCGTGTCAGGTAACCCGTTTTGTCGCTTCCAGTGACTGTTAAGATTGCTGGGCACTGGAACCTTCGTTGCACATTGCTCGCGCGAGAACATTTTTTCAACAGCCCAAGCAAAACCTGTTTAATTTGAGACTTCCATTTTGTTGTTGTTGTTGTTGTTTTTTTGCAAGACTGGGTCAGTGTATGTTAAGTGTATTTGTGGTACATTATGGAGCCAAGCTCGGGAAAACGGCGCTTAGAAATGAAACGCATTTCCTGAATATTTACAAACAGGGGGACGCCATGGTGATACGAGTGGGCCCACACTGTAATGTAATCATGCTAAGAGACAATTTCGTAACGCGAGTTTCTTGTGATTGATGCAATCAGTCCCCCCCCCCCCCCTATTAAATTAAGGTTTAGTTAGGTGTCATTTTAACAGCACAACTCTGTGTAATATGTTATACATTGTGCAACATTTGCCTGCGTTTTCAGTGTGTTATAAAGTTGTTTAGTGTGATGTGGTGTCTTTAATTTGCTCAAACTCAGTTTCTCTGAAAACCGATGAGACCGATTTTTTAAAAAAATCGTTTTACAAGTTTGTTTTTAAAGTTACGAGTTATTTTTCTTTTAGTTTCGAGTTGCGAGTGAATTAAACTCGTAATTCCTCGGTGTCTTGTGTGTGCAAATTCTGTCAGCATAAAGTACATCAAAGTGTCTTGATCTTGAGTGTTCTGTGTGTATAGATTCTACTAGCACAAGATAAATCAAAGTGTCTTGATCTTGGGTGTTCTGTGTGTATAGATTCTACTAGCACAAGATAAATCAAAGTGTCTTGATCTTGGGTGTTCTGTGTGTATAGATTCTACTAGCACAAGATAAATCAAAGTGTCTTGATCTTGGGTGTTCTGTGTGTATAGATTCTACTAGCACAAGATAAATCAAAGTATCTTGATCTTGGGGGTTCTGTGTACAAACTATATCAGCACAAGGTAAATCAAAGTGTCTTGGTCTTGGGGGCTCTGTGTACAAACTATATCAGCACAAAGTAAATCAAAGTGTCTTGATCTTGGGGGCTCTGTGTACAAACTATATCAGCACAAGGTAAATCAGTGTCTTGATCTTGGGGGTTCTGTTTGTACAAACTATATCAGCACAAGGTGAATCAAAGTGTCTTGATCTTGGGGGTTCTGTTTGTACAAACTATATCAGCACAAGGTAAATCAGTGTCTTGATCTTGGGGGTTCTGTTTGTACAAAATATATCAGCACAAGGTAAATCAAAGTGTCTTGATCTTAGGGGTTCTGTTTGTACAAACTATATCAGCACAAAGTAAATCAAAGTGTCTTGATCTTGGGGTTCTGTGTACAAACTATATCAGCACAAAGTAAATCAAAGTGTCTTGATCTTGGGGGCTCTGTGTACAAACTATATCAGCACAAAGTAAATCAAAGTGTCTTGATCTTGGGGGTTCTGTGTACAAACTATATCAGCACAAGGTAAATCAACGTGTCTTGATCTTGGGGGTTCTGTGTACAAACTATATCAGCACAAGGTAAATCAGTGTCTTGATCTTTGGGGTTCTGTTTGTACAAACTATATCAGCACAAGGTAAACCAGTGTCTTGATCTTAGGGGTTCTGTTTGTACAAAATATATCAGCACAAGGTAAATCAAAGTGTCTTGATCTTAGGGGTTCTGTTTGTACAAACTATATCAGCACAGGGTAAATCAAAGTGTCTTGATCTTGGGGGTTCTGTGTACAAACTATATCAGCACAAAGTAAATCAAAGTGTCTCGATCTTGGGGGCTCTGTGTACAAACTATATCAGCACAAGGTAAATCAGTGTCTTGATCTTGGGGTTCTGTTTGTACAACTATATCAGCACAAGGTAAACCAGTGTCTTGATCTTAGGGGTTCTGTTTGTACAAAATATATCAGCACAAGGTAAATCAAAGTGTCTTGATCTTAGGGGTTCTGTTTGTACAAACTATATCAGCACAGGGTAAATCAAAGTGTCTTGATCTTGGGGGTTCTGTGTACAAACTATATCAGCACAAAGTAAATCAAAGTGTCTCGATCTTGGGGGCTCTGTGTACAAACTATATCAGCACAAGGTAAATCAAAGTGTCTTGATCTTGGGGTTCTGTGTACAAACTATATCAGCACAAAGTAAATCAAAGTGTCTTGATCTTTGGGGTTCTGTTTGTACAAACTATATCAGCACAAGGTAAACCAGTGTCTTGATCTTAGGGGTTCTGTTTGTACAAAATATATCAGCACAAGGTAAATCAAAGTGTCTTGATCTTGGGGGTTCTGTGTACAAACTATATCAGCACAAAGTAAATCAAAGTGTCTTGATCTTGGGTTTTAGTTTCCTCTTTCGTATGGTCTCCAGACACGATTATTTAAGACAAAAAAACACTCTCCTTAATTTCTTTTGTTATCTTTTTTTTTTTGTTTTATTTTACTTTACTTTTCTTGCTCAGTGCATGCAGGAATAAATGTAAGATAAAAAATTTATAACATTTTGTTATTCATTATTTTCGTGTGTTTATTGTTGCGTTAGATGTAGGAAAGGTTGTAATTTGTTAGTCTAGACAGTCATAATGGGGGTAGTGGTGATGGTGATAGTGGTAGTGATAGTGGTGATGGTAGTGATAGTGGTGATGGTGATAGTAGTGGTAGTGATAGTAATGGTAGTGATAGTGGTGCTATTGGTGGTGATATTGGTAGTGATTGTGATAGTGGTAGTGATAGTGGTGATGGCGATGGCGATTGTGGTGATGGTGATAGCGTTAGCGATAGTGGTGATAGCGGTAGTGATAATGGTAGTGATAGTGGTGATGGTGATAGTGATGTTAGTTGTGGTAGTGATAGTGGTAGTGATATTAATTGTGGTAGTGATGGTAGTGATAGTGGTAGTGATGTTGATTGTGGTAGTGATAGTGGTTATGGTGGTAGTGATGTTGATTGTGGTAGTGGTGATGGTGATAATGATTAGAGTAATGGTGATTGAGATAGTGGCGATGGTGATAATGATGAGAATAGTGGTGGTGATGATGATAATGATTAGAGTAGTGGTGATGATGATAGTGGTGATCGAGATAGTGGTGATTGTGATAGTGGTGATCGAAATAGTGGTGATGGTGATAATGATGAGAGTAGTAGTGATGGTGGTAGTGGTGGTGGTAATGGCGATAGTGATAATGATGGGAATAGTAGTGGTGATGGTGATGATGTTGGTGATATTAGTAGTGTTGATAGTGGTTGTGGTGGTGATAGTGATAGAAATGGTGACGGTGAAGATGATATTGGTGGTGGTGATGATAATGATGTGATGCTGATGATCATGATGACAACAGTGACGATGATAACAGATATTTAAGAGAATTAGTTAACCACCCTGGCCTTTCACTTTCCTGCGGACATACAAAAGATGACTGAGCAATGACAGACCAGGCAATACTGGGCATGTCACTACAACTTCTAGCAAGTTGACAACAACAGGTCTTGCACGAAGTAAAGTGCTATAGCAAAGGTTACATATATTTAGTCGTCAAAATCTTTTACAGAAAACACTTTAGGCGTGAGAGGAATACAAAATAAACATATGAATGATCGTTAACTCCAACCACAGATTCTTGCAGACGAAGCAACTGCCATGTTCTTTGTCGCTGATAGACAAACTAGCCATGTCCAAACACGCCAGGTGAGATTTTTCAAAACAGCAATAATTCTGCCTAGGTAGTCTGTTTCCCAGGCAGACAGCATCATAATAACGTATCTCACACACACTTGTCAAAAAAACACATCAGTTTTGATATTTTCACAGAGTTGTGATGTTTTGATCCTGTGGTATTTTGGTGTTGTGATGATTTGACTTTGTGATGTTGATTCGTGACTAAGACAGTGTTTACAAATAAATGATCGCTCACGATAAACAACATGATTTATTTTTCACTCTAAAGAACACCATTTATCTATCATAATAAGGAAAACCATTTATATCTCATAATAAATAATATCACATATCTCCTACAATAAAGAGCATCATTGATCTGCCTCAGTAAAGAACAAAATTTATCTCTCACAATAAGGAACGTTTATATATGGCAATAAGAGCATTACATATCTCAGAATACAGAGTATAATTTATCTCTCACAATAAGGAACGTTTATATATGGCAATAAGAGCATTACATATCTCAGAATACAGAGTATAATTTATCTCTCACAATAAGCAATACCGTTTATCTCTCACATAAAGGAAATCAATTATATCCCATAATAAAGAACACAATTTATCTCACACTATCGCAAGCCTGAAGTCAGTCAGTGTTGTAAACATTTCTTGTATCGACTCATTTATTTATGTTTTTAATTTATCGTGTAATGTCTGGCACTGTAGTTCAGCAACTGTCAGAATGTGGACCTGACACACTTATATAAGGGAAACTGGACCTCACACAGAGGCCTACAGGAGAGCTGTTAGGGAGGCAAAGTTCCGCAAGGGACATGCAAATGACTGACTGGACCTTACACACTTATATAAGGGAAACTGTACATTAATATTTATATAAGGGGAACTGGAACTTACACACTTACACAAGAGAACCTGGACCTGCCACACACACTTATGTAAGGGAAACTGGACCTGACACACATATATAAGGGAAACAGGATCTAACACACTTATGTAATGGAAACTGGACCTTACACACTTACACAAGAGAAACTGGACCTGCCACACACACTTATATAAGGGAAACTGGATATGACACACTTATATAAGGGAAACTGGACCTTACACACTTACACAAGAGAAACTGGACCTTACACACTTATAAGGGAAACTGGACCTTATGCACTTATGTAAGGGAAACTGGATCTTACACAAGATAAACTGAACTTTACACACTTACGTAAGGGAAACTGGACCTTATACGCTTATGTAAGGGAAACTGACCTTACACGCTTATCTAATGGAAACTGGACCTTACACACTTATGTAAGGGAAACTGGACCATACACACTTATGTAATGGAAACTGGACCTTACACACTTATGTAAGGAAAACTGGACCTGACACACTTATGTAAGGGAAACTGGACCTTAGACACTTATAAGGGAAACTGGACCTTACACACTTACGTAAGGGAAACTGGACCTTACACACTTATGTAAGGGAAATTGGATCTTACACACTGACACAAGATAAACTGGACCTGACACACTTATGTAAGGGGAAACTGGACCTTGCACACTTACGTAAGGGAAACTGGACCTTACACACTTACGTAAGGGAAACTGGACCTTACACACTTACGTAAGGGAAACTGCCACAGAAATGATAGAATGCCTGCCTGCAAAGCGAGGTGTACCAGACAGTACTGTAGACGCAGTCGTTCGTACAAATAAAAAGGTAAAGAAGTGCGGTTAGCATTGAAACTATTATAAACGGTGGCCATGTTGATATTTCTCTGTTTAAAGCTGTCAGAGAATATTGAGCGGTGGTTTCAATGAAAGCCCGTCTTATCACATTACACAATTATGGTTTTTTTTTTCTGTTACATTACACTACTTCAGCCATGTTCATGAGAATCAGTAAGATATATTTATATTTTAAAAAATCATTTTAAAGCAGTGGTTCTAAACCTTTTGGTCGTTGACCCCCTTTTTGGCCTAAGAACACCTGTGGGACCCCCTACTAAAAATTAAAAGCAATGAAGGCAATCCGGACGATGTCAAAACTTAACTTTTTTCTTAATCGAGCCAATCAAATTGCTGATCCGTGGACTCCTAAAAATCCTTCCGTGGACCCCGTGTGGGAACTCACGGACCCTTAAGTTTGGAACCTCTGTTTTAAATGTAAATCATTACAATTCTATCAAGTTCCAGCAATGACTGGTGAAGTTAGTAATGCATAACGGAGTATGAATCGGCGATGTGAGACGAACAGGCAGATTAATTTCATCGTGTTATTATATTATTGATTACCTGTCCAGGACAATTCAGGTTTTCTCTCTCCCCCCCCCCTCTCTCTCTCTCGCTCTCTCTCTCTCTCTCTCTCTCTTTCTTTTTTCATGATTAATTCAGTATCGCTGACAACTGAAGTGACAAACATTGGATAACAGTGTTCGGTCCTGCCGGTGCTGATTGTTGGGGAGAATGGGTGGGGTGGGGGGTGTTGTTGGGGGTGGTGAGGGGTGGGGGGGGGTAGAGAGGGAGATGGAATTGATTGTTTTTGCGAGAAATAGGTTTGCTTTCCTCGCTGGGTCCGTCTACAAGACTTGATCGATAGTTCGGGTTACGAAACATTTCTCCCCCCCCCCCCCCCCGAGATCAGAATTTAACAACAGATTTGTCCTTTCCACTAACTTTGGTGTTGTTATCTCCGTTAAATTCTAGACAACCTATGCCTTGGTTGCCCCATTCTCTCTCTCCCCCCCCCCAAACACATTCTTAAAACCCATGGTGCAGTATCGGAGAGAGAGTAATCTGCTGTGGTTTTTTTTTTGTTTTAAATTTTCCATGGATTAAATTAAGAAAGTGTCACTTAAGTAGATTTCTGTGCCAGCTGGAGCAGGTCGATCTCCTTGATAACTACAACGATATGGCTGAGAGTAGTATAACTGAAAGTAGTCTAGTCTAACTGAGAGTATATATGCAACAGTGTTACTGAGGGTAGTCTACCTTAGAGTAGTCTGTGACAACAACAGTGTTACTGAGAGTAGTCTACCTTAGAGTAGTCTGTAACAAAAACGTGGCTGACAGTAGGCTACCTTAGAGTAGTCTACTACAAGAATTTGGTTTATAAAAGTACTGTAAAATGTAGCTTAAAGTAACAGCAAAAAAATACCCCCCAGGGCAGTGCCACAAGTTTAATACCGCACTCTTGTATGCCTCAGTGGCGTGGAACTAGTGAAGGAAGATGTAGAAGCTATCCAGGCCCGTAGAGAGACAGGTCAGGCCACACGGTCAGTTACTATTCCCCTCCCACTCTTTCCCATACAAAGACGGAAAGTATCTCATTCATACATTCCTATACGTAAACAGGGCCCTCGGGTCCTCTCAAACAGCCCGAGCCCTAGGGGTACAACCCCCACCTCTCTCTCCCTCTCCCCCGGGCCTGCCAATACCACATAACCTGCAGGTCGTCATATCGTGAAACAAGTACAGGAAGACATGGGAACCAGTACAGCAGCCCCCCCCCCCCACCCCCGTATAACTTAATGCAGTGGTTCCCAACCTCTTGTTTAGCGGAACCTTAAACCAACACTGATAGGTGACCCGCGGTAAATGAAAAAAAAAGTGTGATATTACTAAAATTTAGAAAAAAAAACAACAATAACAACAACAAATAATTATTTCAGTGCTTTTAACATGGCGTAAATTTGCTACTAAATATGTACAAATATCATATCATAATAATCCAACATTTATCATAATATCTTTTCGCGACTCAACCTCAGATCCCCCCCCCTCCCCCTCCCCCCCTCGAGAACTATAATTTGGGTCACTGCCTGATACTGGGAAATGCTGTCTTAATGGCATGGGACAGGTCAAATAAAATACGCACACCAAAACTATACACTCCTATAACATGGCATGCCATACCATGGCTTTCCATACATTGGCTTCCCATAACATAACTTCCCATAACATGGCTTACCGTACCATGGCTTTCAATACCATGACTTCCCATACCATCTCACTCTCTCTCTCTCTGAACCTTAAGTGCCCAGGGCACATGGGGCTTCCGCAAGGGTTTTCCACAAATGCCTGTCCTTCGCCTTTTTTTCTGCTCTTGCCCAGGTGAGTCCTCTGTTGCTCAACATGCTTTCTGCTGTTCTTCTTCATGTCTCTTTTGGTCTGCCCTTACTTCTGTTCCCCTGTGGTGTCCATCTTAGTGCTATTTTTGGTAGTGAGTTATCAGTCATTCGGAGCACATGTCCCAACCATCGCCAGCGTCTTTCCTCAATAACTGTTGTCAGTGGTTTCATCTGCATTTCTGCTAATAAGATGTTATTTCTTATGGTGTTTGGCCAAAATATTTTTCAAATTCTTCGTAAACATTTAGTCTGGAAAGAATTCAACTTGTTTTCTATGGTTTTGGTGATTTTCCATACCATGGCTTCCCATAACATGACTTCCCATAACATGACTTCCCATACCATGGCTTCCCATACCATGGCTTCCCATAACATGACTTCCTATACCACGGCTTCCCATATCATGGCTGCCCATACCATGACTTCCCATACCATGACTTCCCATACCATGGCTTCCCATAACATGACTTCCCATACCATGGCTTCCAATACCATGGCTTCCCATACCATGACTTCCCATAACATGACTTCCCATACCATGGCTTCCCATAACATGACTTCTCATAATATGACTTCCCATATCATGACTTTCCATACCATGACTTCCCATACCATGACTTCCCATAACATGACTTCCCATACTATGGCTTTCCATAACATGACTTCCCATACCATGGCTTTCCATAATATGACTTCCCATACCATGACTTCCCATACCATGACTTCCCATAATATGACTTCCCATACCATGACTTCCCATACCATGACTTCCCATACCATGACTTCCCATAATATGACTTCCCATACCATGACTTCCCATAACATGACTTCCCATACCATGACTTCCCATACTATGACTTCCCATACCATGACTTCCTATAATATGACTTTGGGGGGGGGGGCAAAGACGCTGTCCGATTAGGCAGTCAGCGACCCATAGCTGATATGCTAGCATCTGGGTTAGCTACCCATAGCTGATATGCTAGCATCTGGGTTAGCTACCCATAGCTGATATGCTAGCATCTGGGTTAGCTACCCATAGCTGATATGCTAGCATCTGGGTTAGCTACCCATAGCTGATATGCTAGCGTCAGGGTTAGCTACCCATAGCTGATATGCTAGCGTTAGGGTTAGCGACCCATAGCTGATATGTTAGCATTAGGGTTAGCGACCCATAGCTGATATGCTAGCGCCAGGGTTAGCGACCCATAGATGACATGCTGGCGTTAGGGTTTTTGACTCATAGCTGATATGCTAGCGTCAGGGTTAGCGACCCATAGCTGATATGCTAGCGTTAGGGTTAGCGACCCATAGATGATATGCTAGCGTTAGGGTTAGCGACCCATAGCTGATATGCTAGCGTCAGGGTTAGCGAACCATAACTCACCAAGACCCTGTCCCACCTCTCCGTTGATACCCCCAGTAACAGGCCTACCCTGCCTAACGAGACAGGGATCGCAATGATCCCCATGGTGGTGGAATCTGCTAAAGAAGCACTGTATTCCGGGACTGAAAAAAATAGCTCCATTACCCACTCTCACGCCCATACGATCCCGGGGATCAACGCCTCCACAGCATCGGCTGCAAAGAACATCAGCTCTCAGTTATAGGGAGATTGAAGAAAGACAGAAAGAAAGACAAAAAGAAAGAAAGAACGAAAGACAGAGAGAAAGACAGACAGACAGAAACGTGACCACCAGCGCCTACCGGCACGGCACATGATGATAATGTATGGGGTGACTAGTGTTCACATATTTCAGTATGTAAATCAGTGGCGTGCTGGGTGTGGGTGGGTGGGGCTGGGGTCAGGGCCACGGAGTTCCTGATCGGGCCCCTGGGTCGGTTACTATTGGGGCTACTATCAAAACTGCAGCCGAAACGTTATATTGTCTTCCTAAATTAATTTTGTCTCTAATTAGAAAAAGAGGGAAAAAAAACCCCAGGGCCGTCTGGCCCCCTGAACAACCTGGACCCAGCTTTTACAACCCTCCTTCCCCCCCCCCCCCTCCCCCCCAACCTATCAGATTGTACCAGAGTTATGTGCTAAAGTATTCGTACTTAATATCACAGACAATTAGTCTGCTCCGCACACGAACAGTATTATACGGAATCACAGCCGTGACCTATATATCACCTCCACACCCGTTCTTGGCGACCCTGGCTCATCCGCTGCCCAGATCTAGATCTAGTGTATACCAACCGCCAACAGAGAGCCCCATTTTGCCGCCCATTTTGCAGTATTTCTGAAGGTGGAGCCATGATGACAGCGAAAGATGAATTTGCTAGATGCTAGAGGAGACTGTTTGCTGATGCTACAGTTAGCCGAAGAGATCGAATCCTTGTAATTTCCCGGTGTTTATAGTAATCGTCCGTCTCCCTCCATCGGGACAGCTAATCAGAGCTGGATGGATGTCGTTCCTGTGCTGATGGAGTCGGTCAAGGAGATCATTTTTAGGCTGCACAACCCAGGACCTGGAAAGAAACCGCCGACCTACGTCTCCTTCACCCGACGCTGTACCCATCCTTGAAGACCATCCCAGCAAACGGGAACGAAACACACGGCACATGATACGGTGACGGATGAATCACTACTAGACCACTAGGATCAATTTTTGTAAGGACTTCTCAATCCCCTTCCGAACTATAAATCCTCCTGATATAATATGACCTGGTTCCATTGCATTTATGATCTCAGTTACCCACGTGACTTGATTGTACCCGGCCCCAACGCGTTGGCAAGACTCACATGTTTTGTTTTTTTTTTAAGCAAACTTTGCATTTACTTCTTTAAGCTGCCCTTCATGTAAAACAAACTTGTCTATGCTTTCTACAGTTTTGCCTTCCATTGTCACTGGGCCCCCATACCCCTCTGGGGCCCCCCTAGGTTTAAGCCTTACTCATCCTAAAGGATAATGCGCCGCTGTTGTCGAGATTCCAGGAAAAGCCACAAAAAGGGGGGGGGGGGGAGGGGAGGTCACAGTGACACTTGGCTATGAGTAAACTTGATACGATCTGTTGTTCTACTGTTCGCACCACTGATGAAAGTCCAATAAATGTTGCTAGTAAATGAAGCAAAGGTTTATTAAATGTTGCCAGTAAACGAAGCAAAGGTTTACTAAATGTTGCTAGTAAATGAAGCAAAGGTTTACTAAATTTTGCTAGTAAATGAAGCAAAGGTTTACTAAATTTTGCTAGTGATTGAATTGGTTTATTAAATGTTGCCAGTAAATGAAGCAATGTTTTATTAAATGTTGCCGGTAAATGAAGAAAAGGTTTACTAAATGTTGCCAGTAAATGAAGAAAAGATTTACTAAATTTTGCTAGTAATGAAGCAAAGGTTTACTAAATTTTGCTAGTGATTGAATTGGTTTATTAAATGTTGCCAGTAAATGAAGCAATGTTTTATTAAATGTTGCCGGTAAATGAAGAAAAGGTTTACTAAATGTTGCCAGTAAATGAAGAAAAGATTTACTAAATGTTGCTAGTAAATGAAGAAAAGGTTTACTAAATGTTGCTAGTAAATGAAGAAAAGGTTTACTAAATGTTGCCAGTAAATGAAGAAAAGGTTTACTAAATGTTGCTAGTAAATGAAGAAAAGGTTTACTAAATGTTGCCAGTAAATGAAGCAAGGAAGTTGGCATGTGTATCGACGGTAAGAAAAGGTAATGAAAGTTGTGCGGTGATTACTTGATTATCTCCCTGCTGTTACCGGCAGTTGCTGGTGATGATGGCCCAAGAGTTCGTTACGCTGTAAGATTTTTTATAAACTGCTGCGAATTTGTCATTGTTGCTGTTGTATCGTTGTTGTTATTGTTGATTTTATTGTTCTTGTTGTTACTGCAAGGTTGTGTTATTGCTTTTGTTATTGTTATTGTTGTTTTTGTTGTTGTTGTTGGTACTGATGTTGCTGTTGTTGCTTGTGTTGTCATTAATGTCGTTATTATTACTGTTGTTGTTGTTGTAATTGCTGTTATTCTTTCTTTCTTTCTTTCTTTCTTTCTTTCTTTCTTTCTTCCCCAGCCCGCCCCCTCTCCGCCAAAAGTGTCTGTGCAACTTTAGTCCCGATACGTCTGACTTCGGCTTGGTGTATTTCTTAGAGCCGGGGTTCATCTTGTTATTTCGCTCCTCATTAACCGGGCCGCCCTGCTGAGTTCACGAGGCACGCTCAGGAGGTAAAAGAGAGTCTTAGCCCGACATGCTTCGCCAACCCTGACTCAAGCAGCCATCCGTGACCACCGTCTCCGATCAGTACCGCAATCTCAGCCCCAGTCCGGTGGATGATTAGATGAGTCTTCTTCTTCTTCTAGTTGTTATTGTTGTTGTTACTGTTGTCGTCGTCGTCGTTGTCGTTGTTGTTCGTCTTCTTTTTTCTTCTAGTTGTTGTTGTTCGTCTTCTTTTTTCTTCTAGTTGTTATTGTTGTTGTGTTGTTCTTCTTCTTCTAGTGTTATTGTTGTTGTTCTTCTAGTTGTTTTTGTTGTTGTTGTTGTTCTTCTATTTGTTATTGTTGTTGTTGTTATTGTTCTTCTAGTTGTTTTTGTTGTTGTTATTGTTGTTGTTCTTCTTTTTATTCTAGCTTTTTTTGTTGTTGTTTTTGTACTCCTCTTCTTGTGGTTGTTAATGTTGTTGTTCTTCTTCTTATAGTTGTAATTATTGTTGTTGTTGTTGTTCTTCTTCTTCTAGTTGTTGTTGTTCTTCGTCTTCTAGTTGTTATTGTTGTTGTTGTTGTTCTTCTTCTTCTTCTAGTTGTTATTGTTGTTGTTGTTGTTCTTCTAGTTGTTATTGTTGTTGTTGTTCTTCTTCTTCTGGTTGTTATTGTTGTTGTTCTTCTTCTTCTATGTTATTGTTGTTGTTCTTCTTCTAGTTGTTATTTTTGTTGCTCTTCTAGTTGTTATTGTTGTTGTTGTTCTTAGTCTAGTTGTTATTATTGTTGTTGTTCTTTTTCTACTTGTTATTGTTCTTGTTGTTCTTCTTTTAGTTGTTATTGTTGTTGTTGTTATTCTTCTAGTTGTTATTGTTGCTGTTGTTCTTATTCTAGATGTTATTGTTGTTGTTATTGTTGTTGTTGTTGTTCTTCTTCTTATAGTTGTTATTGTTGTTGTTCTTCTTCTAGTTGTTATTGTTTTTGTTGTTGTTGTTCTTCTTCTAGTTGTTATTATTGTTTTTGTTGTTGTTGTTATTCTTCTTCTAGTTGTTGTTCTTCTTCTAGTTGTTATTGTTGTTGTTGTTGTTCTTCTTCTTCTAGTTGTTATTATTGTTGTTCTTCTAGTTGTTTTTGTTGTTGTTGTTGTTCTTCTATTTGTTATTGTTGTTGTTGTTATTGTTCTTCTAGTTGTTATTGTTGTTGTTATTGTTGTTGTTCTTCTTTTTATTCTAGCTTTTTTTGTTGGTGTTTTTGTACTCCTCTTCTTGTGGTTGTTAATGTTGTTGTTCTTCTTCTTATAGTTGTAATTATTGTTGTTGTTGTTGTTCTTCTTCTTCTAGTTGTTGTTCTTCGTCTTCTAGTTGTTATTGTTGTTGTTGTTGTTCTTCTTCTTCTTCTAGTTGTTATTGTTGTTGTTGTTGTTCTTCTAGTTGTTATTGTTGTTGTTGTTCTTCTTCTTCTTCTTGTTATTGTTGTTGTTGTTCTTCTAGTTGTTATTGTTGTTGTTCTTCTTCTAGTTGTTATTGTTGTTGTTGTTGTTCTTCTTCTAGTTGCTATTGTTTTTGTTTGTTGTTGTTCTTCTTCTTCTAGTTGTTATTGTTGTTTTTGTTGTTGTTCTTCTTTTTCTAGTTTTTATTGTTGTTGTTGTTCTTCTTCTTCTAGTTGTTATTGTTGTTGTTGTTCTTCTTCTTCTAGTTGTTATTGTTGTTGTTCTTCTGGTTGTTATTGTTGTTGTTCTTCTTCTAGTTGTTATTGTTCTTCTAGTTGTTATTGTTGTTGTTATTGTTGTTGTTGTTCTTCTTCTTATTCTAGCTTTTGTTGTTGTTGTTGTTGTCCTCCTCTTCTTGTGGTTGTTAATGTTGTTGTTCTTCTTGTTATAGTTGTTATTATTGTTGTTGTTGTGTTGTTGTTCTAGTTGTTGTTATTCTTCGTCTTCTAGTTGTTATTGTTGTTGTTGTTCTTCTTCTTCTAGTTGTTATTGCTGTTGTTATTGTTGTTGTTCTTCTTCTTCTGATTGTTATTGGTGTTGTTGTTGGTGTTCTTCATCTAGCTCTTCTTCTTCCTGTTCTTCTTCTTCTTGTCCTTGTTGTTGTTCTTCTTCTAACTCTTCTTCTTCCTGTTCTTCTTTTTCTTGTCCTTGTTGTTGTTCTTCATCTAGCTATTCTTTTTTTCTGTTCTTCTTCTTCTTCTTGTCCTTATTGTTGTTCTTCATCTAGCTCTTCTTTTTCCTGTTCTTCTTCTTTTTGTCCTTGTTGTTCTTCTTCATCTAGCTCTTCTTTTTCCTGTACTTCTTCTTCTTGTCCTTGTTGTTGTTCTTCATCTAACTCTTTTTTTCCTGTTCTTCTTCTTCTTGTCCTTGTTGTTGTTCTTCTTCTAACTCTTCTTCTTCCTGTTCTTCTTCTTCTTGTCCTTGTTATTGTTGTTGTTGTTCTTCTAGCTCTTCTTGCCCTTGTTGTTCTTCTTCTAGCTCTTGTTGTTGTTGTTGTTCTTCTTCTTCTTCTTCTTCTTCGACACCACAACCCACCTAAAACAGCTACCACTCACTCAACACAGTCTCAGTCTCTCTCTCTGAACTTTGCTTGACTGGTAACTGAATAATTAACAATTTTCCGCTCCTTCCCACAAAACCATAAACGCATTGACAAACAGTCACATGACTGCAGTCAACTAATCCAGTCTCATGTCAGGAACTAATAGTCCAGGCTATTTAATTAAACAGATAACCCGACCAGCCGGGGCCCAGAATAACACGTGCGCAAACCGTTCAGTAGGCCCTAACTAAGGGTCCCTGATATTGATTGGATAATTATTCTATTGCACAAGTACGGCCGGTTGTGGGTTCTTATCAGTTGATCGGTGTATCGCAGGTCTGCCGGCGGCCAGACGGGTACTTAAAACACTGGGAACTGCACCGACTGCAGCAAGGTGGGACAGACAGGTCTACTGATAGACACACGGGCGATATTGGTCGAGCTGCAATAAAGCAGACGGCTAGTCAGCATGAGAGACATTTAAGACACAAAAGAGGTCAGATTTATGCCTGTTAATTGCTTTGTGCGTTCGTCGGCGTGTGTGGGCTGTGTGGCCCGGGGTTTGTGGCCTCCCGTGCTTGTGGTTGGTTTGTGGTTGGCTTGTGGTTGGACCAATGTATACTCCGCGTCTGAGCAAACTTGGTCTGTGGGAATCGTCTCCCATCTTTCTTTTAAACGGTGATGATGGCGATAATAACGATGACGATAAAGATGTTGATGATTGATAAGAGCATAATGCAAGGTCGAGTAATAATGGAAATCTTTGCTCAGGTGTTAAAGCTCAGCCATCATCATCATTATCGTCATGATCAATAACCTATCTTTTGTAGTTTCCAATACTGGACATATGGGTGGTATGTATGTGAGCATTTTGGGGGTAAAATTTTAAATGTAATTTAAATCAGTAGATCAGGTTTATACGAGGGTCACACCGAAAGTCGTGAGCAAACATTTTTTGAAATCAGAATTTATAGATAGAGAAAATATAAATGTATCACATTATCTTATCTTATCTATATCTTATATCCTTCCCGTGCCGTTAACGCCACATAGGGCACGCAAAGTAGTTCGCCAGTTTTTCCTGTCTTTGGCGAGTCTTTCAGCCTCAACAAAGGATTCTATTCCTGTTAATTTGGCCTCTCTTAATAATGTCCTCTTCAGCGTTTCACGCGGTCTGCCTCTTTTTCTTCGGCCTGTTGTGTTCCACTTGATAGCTTGTTTTGGGATTCTCTGATCATTTCTTCTCATCAAGTGACCAAGATATGTCCATCTCCTTTTCCTGATCACCCATGAAACTGGTTGTTGTTCAGTCATCTGTCTTATCTCTGCATTGTTTTTGAATTCATTCCACTTGATGCCGAGTATTTTCCTTAGGCATTTGTTTTCAAAAGAGTCTAATTTCTTTTCTATTTCTTTAGTTGTTTTCCAGCTTTCGCATGCATAAATGAGGGTGGATATTACATTTGAATTGAATAGTCTTAACTTGGTTTTTGTGCTTATAACTTTTGAATTCCATATGTTCTCAAGATTCTTGAAGATTGATGCTGCTTTTGCAATTCTGATCCTAACTTCCTTTCTAGTGTCACCATCCTGGTCTATGTAGCTGCCAAGGTATGCAAATTGATTGATTTCTTCAATATCTGTCCCTTCTATGTGTATTTTTCCAATTTGATTGATGGGAATTTTCATTATTTTTGTTTTGTCCTTGTTAATTTCAAGTCCTATTTTGCTAGCCAGTGAAGACAGGCATTATAGAAAGAGAAAATGTAAATGTATCACATTATAGATAGAGAAAATATAAATGTATCACATTATAGAGAGAGAAAATATAAATGTATCACATTATAGATAGAGAAAATATAAATGTATCACACTATCAGCACCCTTTTCTTCACTTTTCAACATAATCTCTATTTCTCTGCACACGTTGTTCCTATCGCTCTGCAAGTTTGAAAATATCCTCCCGGTAGAATTTCGTTCCAGCTGACCGACGGCACAGACGCAGTGCTTTATGGACGTTCTCTCCTGTGGGACCCACCTAGGGTTTCAATCATTTCCTGTACTGCATTGTGTCATATTTCAGGATTTACAGCAATTTCAGATACTGTGACACGCCTGCCTTCTTTAATGACGCCGTCAACCCTTTCCACGTTGCGTTCAGTGGAGGCAGTTCGATGGCGACCGCTGTGAGGCATATCTTGGATGCTCGTGTTTCATCTTTGAAATGTTTCGCCCACCTCCTAACACTGCTAGCACCCATACACACATCTGCATAAGCAAGTTGAAGGTTTTGGTGAATTTCAGCAGCGGGGATTTCCTCTTTAACGAGGAACTCAGTAACGGCAGGTTGACGAAACGAAACTTCAGCACCCGCCATTTTGTTTATGCTCCTCGTGGTCACGTGACACATGATGGTGACATCAAGTGATTTCTACATGAAGTTCAAAGGATGCAGTTAAGGTGATAAATTTATATTTTCTCTACCTATAAACTGACAAAACAAACAAGGCAGCTGAAATATATATAAATGAGGAAAAATTGGTAGAAGTGGAGAGTTTTGAATATCTTGGATCACTACTAATTAATAATGGAGATACAATGAGAGAAATTAAAAGGAGGACATCTATCGCTCTTCAGAAAGTAAAACAAATAAAGAATCTGTGGAGAGGAACAGACAGAACTACAAAAGTAAGATTTTTAAGGGAATGCATCTTTCCCATCGCAACATATGCCTGTGAGACCTGGACACTTAACAAAACAGCTGAGAAACACATAAATGCCTTTGAATGTAAATGCTACAGAAGAGTTCTGCAGATATCGTGGACACAAAAAAGAACAAATATATCTATACTACAAGAGCTTAATATTGAAGAAGGCTGGCTAGTAAAGAGGATTAAAGAGAGAAAACTGAAATATTTGGACACATTAAACGTCATGACAATTTAGAGAAGACCGTATTGGAAGGGTACATAATGGGAAAAAGAAAGAGAGGAAGACCAAAGCGAAGATGGCTTCAAGACATCGTTGACGATCTGCAAATGGATGCAGTAGCAGCAGGCCATCTTGCTCACAACCGAGAGGCCTACAGGAGTGCTGTTTGGGAGGCAAAGTTCCGCAGGGGACATGCAAATGAATGAATGAATGAATCTATAAATTCTGATTTAAAAAAATTTCTCACAACCTTCGGTACGACCATTGCAACATTACTTAATAATGTGCCAAACAGCCATCCTTTGCTTTCGTAAACGGCACAATGACTTAGATAGAACAATAATGGAGATTACATTTACTGAGAGGAAAAGAGACAGAGAGAGAGAGAAAACAGTCGAGGAGATGATGGATATCACCCATACTCTCAACACGCCACTCACCGAAGCAAACGTCCTGGGTAGACAAGGACAAATTTTCACGCTGACTATCAAGGGCGGAATATTTTGTGAAGGACATGCCACATGATGATGAATCTATAACGCGTAGTCTCCTTTATCTGTTTAGATACGGAGACCATGGCTGTATATTCTCCATACATTTTCAAACTCCAAGATCTTTAACCTCATTTTGTATTAGGGGAAATACTCAGTCTTTTTTTTTTTTCAAGAATGTGGGCCCTCGTGATGTTTAATTAGTAAATCTGGAACTTGGAGCCTTGTAAACATTTACAGAAGAAGGAAGGGACAAGATGAGGCAAAGATGGGGAGGCGAAATGTATGAAGGTATAGGAGAGAAGATACAGGAGAATTTGGAGTATAAAAAAAAACTGGAGAGAAGGCTATGCGCAGAGATGACGGCTTGTATCTTCTGAAGAAGTGGGTCATGAGAGTATAGGAAAGCTGGAGAGAGATAGGAGGGAGAGAAGGAGAGAGAAGAAAAGAAAGAGAAGAGAGAGAGAGACGGGAGGAGAAGAGAGAGAAGATAGAGAGAAGAGAATAATAGAGGAAGAGAGAGAGGAGAGAAAGAGAGAGAGAGAGACAAGAGAGAAGAGAGAAAGAGAGAGAGATGAGAGAGAAGATAGATGAGAGGGAGAAGAGAGAAGAGAAGAGAGAAGAGAGAAGATAGGAGAAGAGAGAGAGGAGAGAGAAAGAGAAGATAGAAGTGAGAGAGGAAAAGAGAAGATAGAAGAGAGGGAGAAGAGAGAAGAGGAGGGAGAAGAGAGAAAATAGGAGAAGAGAGAAAAAGAGAGAGAGGAGATAGAAAGAGAAGATAGAAGAGAGAGATAAAAAGAGAGAAGAGAGAGAGAAGAGAGAGAAAAGAGAGAGAGAGAGGAACCACGCTGAAGGCTATGGTTACTATGTTCTTTCTGCCACGTGGTTAGCAACGACCAATCAGAGCACTCGTTTTTTTGTTTTGTTTTGTTTTAGATAGATTTTGCTGAATATCGATAACACCCCCATCACCCAAAACAATTTTTTTTCTAGCTGCCTTGGTTTTTAGGCCTGTTCCTGGGGTTATTTGGGGCGCTGATTCAGAAAGTTTCATTGGATAGACCGCATCAGCTCTAGTTTCTTAGATATGGTTGGCATCAGCTCTAGTTTCTTAGATATGGTTGGCACCAGCTCTAGTTTCTTAAATATGGTTGGCATCAGCTCTAGTTTCTTAGATATGGTTGGCATCAGCTTTAGTTTCTTAGATATGGCTGGCATCAGCTCTAGTTTCTTAGATATGATTGGCATCAGCTCTAGTTTCTTAGATATGGTTGAATTTATACAACTTTAGTCCGCTCTTCTGCAGAACTGGGATATCATAACACGCTGTCTTATTTGAATGGCAAATTTATGTACAATATTTAATTTACCCACATTTTTTGGTGTATAATAACCTTCGTTTCACAACTATTCTTCTACTTTCTCTCCTATAATGCACACTGACCTAAAAATGTATAGCTCAAATGACAACATCGCTTTTGTTCTGTTTTATTACATAATTATATGCACAAAATTAAGATGGTAAATCATGGTTTTCCTAGACTACATAAATGTGTATCTCAAAGGTTTCTCAACCTGACCTGTTTAAAACATCCGAGCTGTATAATAGTTATGATCGTGTAGTAGTTGTGTGTATATTCCGACTCATATCATTTTATTTTTTGCAAATCGAACACCGTAGAGGTTATGGCTACTTCAAGACTGAGCAACTTGAATCATCTCGACGTAATTTGTTATACTAGTGGGGGAGTACACACTGAAAGGAAGTCGAAAACCTATTTCTGAGTTTGTAAATAGAGCATATGTAGGTTATTTTTGGTGTCAAGCTTGGAGATCAAGATAAGCCATGGGCTTTTCATAGTGTATGCGAAACTTGTACGGAGCATTTGCGCCAGTGGACAAACGGAAAGAGAAGCTGCCTGAAATCTAGAGTACCAGAGGTGTGGAGGGAACCGAAAAACCACTTCGATGACAGGCATCAATCAAACTAATCGTGACAGGTGATCTTACCCTGACCTACCTTCAGCTAGGAGACCTGTTCCGAACTCAGATCTTGTACCCGTTGCATCTTTCCTCGAACTACCCCAGCTCTCAGAGGATGAGTCTTGCGTGTCTGATATCTCACAAGGTAAAGAAAGTAGGGCTAGTGACGGTGAATTCCAAACAGCTTCACATAGTGATCGCTTTGATCAGAATGAACTGAGTGATATGATCAGGCACCTAAATATTTCCAAGGAGTCTTCTGAACTGCTGGCCTCTAGGCTAAAGGAAAATAATGCACTTCAGCCTGGAATGAAAATTACATGTTATCGAAGGAGAGAAAAGAATTAGCTGCCATTCTTTACCGAAGACAACAACTTGGTATTCTGCAATGACATCGGAAAATTTGTGAAGAAAATTAGTCTTTCACCCAAGTGAGTGGCGTCTTTTCATCGACAGTTCAAATCGTAGATTGAAATGTACTTTTTTTCAATAACGGCAACAAATATTGTTCTATTTCAGTCAGTCATTCCACCAGGACGAAAGAAGAGTACAAAGGCCATCTCTTTAGTCTTGGAAAAGATAAATTACCAAGAACATCAATGGGTGATTTGTGTAGACTTGAAGATGGTTCATTTTCTTCTTGGTCAAAGTGGCCACACAAAGTATCCTTGCTTTTTATGCATTTGGGATAATAGAGCCAAACATAAACATTGGGCAAGAAAAGATTGGTCTCCAAGGGAATATGTGGTGGTTGGAGGACAAAATGTAATCAATGAACCTTTGGTATCATGAGATAGAATCATACCGCCACCACTACATATAAAGCTAGATCTGATGAACCAATTCGTAAAGGCTTTGAATAAAGACAGTTCGTGCATTGAGTACATAGTGTGCATAAGTTACCTGGACTTAACATGGAAAAACCGAAGGCAGGAATTTTCAGTGATCCACAAATTAGACGCCTTATAAATGACCCACATTTCATAGCATCAGGGAATGAAATCGAATCATGTGCCTGGTCTTCATTTGTTCTTTTTGTGACAAGCTTTCTTGGCAAAAGAAAGGCAGACAACTACACACAATTAGTAGAGGAAATGCTCTTTCATTTCAACAGGCTTGGCTGTAACATGAGTGTTAAAATCCATTATCTGCACATTCACCTAGATTGCTTTCCAGAGAACCTTGCTGACTTAAGCGAGAACAAGGTGAAAGATTCACAAAGACATAAAAACAATGGAAGCCAGATACCAAGGAAGATGGGGTGCACACATGAGACAGATTATTGTTCGAATCTTATGCGGGATTGTCCTGGCAGATCATACTCTTGTAAGTTTTACAAAAGGAGCTTCTTGTGTGTCGAATGAGTGGAAAGTCTGTATCATAAATTTGTGCTTTTGATATGAAATAAGTAGATTTTTAAGTAGTATACTTTTCTTTAATTTTTTTAAAAATTTCATCCATGCTTAAGAGATATTAATTTAAACACTATATTTAAACATCCTGATTTGTTATGGGCGAGTAGAGTGAAGGGTGGTATATGGCTTATGTTCTGTATCTCAAAAGCTAGAGCTGATAGGGGGAAACTTTTGCCATTTTATTTTAATCAGCAGGACAAATATACCCAGAAACAGGCCTAACACTTGAGGCACCAAAATGTATGTTGCCAGTGTAAAACACAAGTTCATGGTCTTTGTTTTGGGGTTTTTGTGTCCTGCTTTGTTTTGCTTTTGTTAACTCTTTATGAACCTCGCACGTGATAACACATCTATAGCACTGAGTATTTTTTGAAACCCTGTTTTCCTTCAAAAACTTACAGGCCCTTGCACAAGATAACAATGTGTGACTTTGTCTTTCTCTTTGTATACTCTCATTGTTTCATTTGACCCCTATCTCCTCAACATTTGCGTACCATGTACCAGTTTCATAGCGGGCTAAACCGGCTGGCGCAGGAAACTGCTCTTCATCTCAATTTTCTCACGAAAAGGCAATCCACAATCGATTTTGCTTCTCCGAACAGATATATACGGTTACTGATAGTTTCTGTATCATTGCATGACTAGGGTCCTTTATTTAGGTAAAATAATCGCGGTAGAGATATTAGGCAGCAAAGTGAGCGCCTACACGTATTGCGCATCTCTGCGAGAGAGAGAGAGAGAGAGAGAGAGAGAGAGAGAGAGAGAGAGAGAGAGAACGAGCGAACGAACATACTTTATTTTCAAAGGGTTAAGAATTGGGCACGCAGGCCCGTCTGACATTCTGCCCTTCATCATGCAGCTTTCACTCAGTCACAGTCATTCAGCATTTGTTAATGAGCATAATAATCATGAAGACATATTAACTTATTACATAAATAAATAATAAACTTATCTCATGTCCATACACTCTACACTCTGATTTATGCAACAATATGAAACAAACTTGCATTCTTACATTCGTTCAAAACTAACACATTTATAGAAAAGCATTATTTTAAAAAATTACAACAATTAAGCCATACTTTAAACTACTTTAGACTATGCTTAGAGAGACATGTAGTCCATATCAAACAGATGTTGACAAAGTCTGAAGTTTTAAGAAAGAATATTACGTATATGTTTTACATGAGTTGGTAGGGCATTCCAAAGACGGACAGCTGAGTAAGAAAAGCTTTTTTTAAAACATGCCAAGCCTTGGTTTTGGGAGAAAACAATTGCTTAAGTGTTGACTGTGTTTTGGGTTGGATTTGAACAACGACCACAGATAGGATGGAGCACTGTGCGATAGAATTTTATGAATTAACTTGGCCTTGCTGAGAGAGAGAGAGAGAGAGAGAGAGAGAGAGAGAGAGAGAGAGAGACGTTATAGTTCCTCTGTCTACTGGTCAGCGGTTTTCAATTTGTGGTTGTTATGGTGCCATTAACGCAAACCGTCTAAACTATTTTCCCGTTTATCTTGAATAGAAAGATGGCTACAAGACACCGTTGATGATCTGCAAATAGATACATCAGCAGCAGGCCATCTTGCTCACAACCGAGAGGCCTACAGAAGTGCTGTTAGGGTGGCAAAGTTCCGCAAGGGACATGCAAATGATTGAATGAATGAATGAAAAGCGTCATGTAGGAGTTCGCAGTGAAAGTCTAGAAATGTGAGAACGAAGGCGCCCTATTCAAGATAAATGAGAGAATAGTTTAGACTTTGCGTTAAGATTCTGTGAGCATTAACCAGGCAAAACCATGTTCTACCTTCCGTGGTTGGTCCAGAAAACAGACAGGAGTCCGGCCAGGTGAAATCCGCCTCAAAGGGAAGGCAAGTTAAAAAAAAAAAACAGAAAAAAAAACACCAAATCAAAGTCGGACGTGCTGGGCCAAAAGGGCGATAACTGCAACACATCCTAAAGAAAGCGCTAGAAGAAGAAGAAGAAGAAACAAACGCGTTTCCATCAAGATGCTGAAATGATAGGGCGGGATCTTGATCGCCTGTGACTTCCTGGTTCTGAAGACCACATGACCAGGGCCTCCCAGAGAAATATTGTAAGATGGTGCACTCCCCCCCCCTTCCTCTTATTTTTTTCATCCACTTCAGCCTCCCCCCTCACCCTCACCGCGCCCCTCCCCCCCCCCCTTGAAACAGGCAAACTCTCGGAGCCCTGAAGGAATGTACCAACTATGGCCCCCCCACCCATTTTGTGGGCCTGTAAGTTTCTTGCTGTGGTATCATAATTAAGATGGAGATCAAGGAAAACCATGGGCCCCTCGAATTATATGCAAAACACAATCTTGGAGGAACAAAGGAGGAACGGGGGAACAGCTGGAAGAGGGAGGAATAGGGGTGGGGGAAATGGGGTGTGGGGAACTGCTAGGGGATAAGAGAATTGCTTGGGGGTGGGGGAACTGCTAATAATGAGGGAACTCTTGGAATATTGGGAAACTGCTTGGGGGTGGGGGAACTGCTAATAATGAGGGAACTCTTGGAATATGGGGGAACCGCTTGGGAGTGGGGGAACTGCTAATAATGAAGGAACTCTTGGAGTATGGGGGAACTGCTTGGGGGTCAGGGAACTGCTAATAATGAGGGAACTCTTGGAGTATGGGCGAACTACTTGGGGGTCGGAGGGAACTGTTAGTGGTGAGGGAATTCTTGGGGTGTAGGGGAACTACTTAGGGGTGGGAGAACAAGCTGTAAGAACTGCTGGTGGGATACTGCTGTGGGGGTTGGGGAGGATTAGAAAGGAACACCCCCTGTCTCTGATCACTCTCTTCCGTTTAAAACATTTTTCCGTCGCCATTTTGCTTTCATCAATAACTAAATCATCTGTTATTTTATTTTTCTAGCATAATTAAAAGTTAATGAAAGCTTCTTTGATCTTATATTTTAAAAAATGTTGAAAGATCCTGCAACGACAACAACAACAACAACAACAACAACAACAACAACAACAACAACAACAACAACAACAAAAGAGCGAAAAACAGTCAATATTTCAGACTAAAATCCTTCTTCAGGTAAATAAAAACAGTGAATAAACGTGAGACAGAAAGTTCAGTGTCAGATTTTTTGTGGAGGGATTCACAATGTAAAGCCATTGGCCGTTCTGTACAATACGGGATAGGCTATAAGTGAAGAGTTTGTCCCGGGGAATAGTATTACTTCATGAAGGCGTCTAAATGTCCCAGTGATCCACATAGTCCCGTATTCCCGTCTTTGATCCTTGCTTGTTGGGAAGTACCCAGAAGTTTAAAATGACCTCAGAGAAAATGTCCCTTATTTGAAGAAAATTCACTCCGTGGGGTTAGGCTTGACTGGGACATCCGTGGTTAAAGTTATAAATCTAACCCACGGGTTAAAATTTTGGGTTAAAATTTTTTAAAAATTTACATTTAATCCTCAGTAGCGGGCATTGTGAGTATCTCCAGCAATGAAAGGGAAATGCCTGGACAGAGAGAGAGAGATAGAGAGAGACAGACAGACAGAGACAGACAGAGAGAGACAGACAGACAGAGACAGACAGAGAGAGACAGAGAGACAGAGACAGAGAGAGAGACAGAGAGACAGAGACAGACAGAGAGAGAGAGAGATAGAGAGAGACAGACAGACAGAGACAGACAGAGAGAGACAGAGAGACAGAGACAGAGAGAGAGACAGAGAGACAGAGACAGACAGAGAGAGACAGAGAGACAGAGACAGACAGAGACAGACAGAGAGACAGAGACAGACAGAGAGAGACAGAGACAGACAGAGAGAGACAGAGAGAAAGAGACAGACAGAGACAGACAGACAGACAAAGACAGAGAGAGACAGACAGAGACAGAAAGTGACAGAGAGATAGAGACAGAGAGACAGACAGAGAGAGACAGAAAGATACAGAGAGATTGATTGATTGATTGATGGATTGATTGGTTTTTATTTCAAAAGGGTTAAGAATTGGGCACGCAGGCCCGTCTGACATTCTGCCCTTTATCATACATCTTTCACTCTATTCCAGACATTCTACAAATATGCTGTTCATATAACAAACATAACTAACATTGAAGCTGAGAGACATAAAATAAAATATAACATTTACGTTTCGATCTTAAACATTCACTCAGTACAGAAGTAACTACATACATTATAAATGACTATCTACTAAACAAAATTTTCGGGACTATTCAGAAAACAATTAATTGTATTCGGTGTCTGTAAGAGCAGCTTAAGATAACTTTTAAGTTTTATAATTCATGGAGGCATGTAGTCTACATCAAATAGATATTGGGAAAGCTTGTAGTTGTAGGAAGGAGTATAATTTATATTTTTTATATAGGATGTGAGGGTATTCCAAAGATGAGCAGCAGAATAACTAAAGCTTTTCTTGTAAAGATCAAGTCTAGGTTTTGGAAGACATATGTTGTTCAAGCGTTGGCTGCACTTTGGGCTAAATTTAAGAGAGACAGAGACAGAGAGATAGAGAGAGACAGAGACAGAGAGAGAGAAGAGAGAGACAGAGAGAGAAAGAGAGGGAAATAGAGAGATAGAGAGAGAAAGAGAAAGAGAGAGACAGAGAGAGAGAGAAAGATAGTGGCAGAGAGAGAAAGAGAGAGAAAGAGAAAGAGGGAGAATAAGAGACAAAGAGAAAGAGAAAAACAGAGAGACAGACAGAAAGAGAGAGAAAGAGAGGGGAAAGACTGAGAGAAAGACAGAAGGAAAGAGAAAGACAGAGAGAGAGTTAGGGAGACAGAGAGAGAGAAAGACGGACAGAGAAAGACACAGAGAGAGGCACAGAGAGAGAGAGAGAGAGCCCTGCATGTGAACAAATCAAAGATATTAACGTAAAAAAACGAAATAAAGAAACTAAAAAAAACGCAAAGACGGATAGATTATATTTCTCTAATTTCTCGGGTTTATCTAAAGCCACCGCGTGGCAGTGTCTTTACTCCATTTTCATTTTTTTGTTTGTTTTAATCAGAAATGTAACGAACTGTTTATATTTATCTCCAAGCAACGAGTGTTATGTTTATGCCCGTGTCATAAACTCGCCCTTTATCATCAAAGTACTGACTTTATAGAACACAGAATTATAAATGGTTTATTGCTGTCATTAACCGGACTCTCACAGGAACAGAACAAAAAAAGGTCGAATGTTCATTTTCACAAAGGCTATCAGGAAGAAAATGTGACAAACGGAGTCTAATTTGACTTGCCCCAAATCTAAGATAACAGATTTAGGTTACCAGCAGACTAGGGTTATTAAGAATGTTTGCCCTATCCTCCACAAATATGCTTACGGCATTTTATTGTCTCGCGAACAATTTGTGTGTGAATAGTCCATAGTTTTAAAACGTGGAAATATGGCTGTCCTTCTTTTCCACAAGTTGGAACTGGGCTCCCTGCAGTCGACAGTTTCATAAGCCTGAATCAAGGTTGGATGAGGAATGGGTCAGTCAGTCAGTCAGTCAGTCAGTCAGTCAGTCAGTCAGTCATGTGCATAACCCATGCGGAACTTTGCCTCCCTAACAGCTTTCCTATAGGCCTCTCGGTTGTAAGCAAGATGGCCTGCTGCTGATGCGTCCATTCACAGATCATCAACGATGTCTTGCAGCCGTCTTCGCCTTGGTCTTCCTCTCTTTCTTTTCCCCATTACGTACCCTTCCATGATTGTCTTCTCTAAATTATCACGACGTTTAAAATGTCCAACATACTCAAGCAGTGGGTATGGAGACTTATTTGATGTCATTAACTTGAGGACTATTCTCCTCAGCCGAGACCACCACTCCCCACCCTCCAAGGCGACTAACAGCGGTCAAACATATCAGAAGAACCAGGGCTTTTCACTCCGAGCACTTCGAGGAAGTAGGAAGGAAGGGGGAGGGTCTTGACCAGACGTCATAAAACAAGGATTTTTATTTTTTTTAAAAAATCCCACTGAGAGGGGCTGTAACAACTGGCGTATGAATAGCTGACCAGATTTCAAAGCACGGACAGGAAAACTGATTCAAATTGCACAATAATTCTGTCGATAGTATTTTTTTTTTTAACCCTCTCCCAACTTCTGTCACTCCTGGGAGCTGTGAACGTGGGAGTGCGGGTAGGGGGTGATAAGTTTCAAAACCTGCGCTGGCCTTAATTGTTTTTTTCTTTTCTTTCTTTCTTTCATTTCACCTATTCCACAGCTTCCGTCAATCAATAGTTCCCTGGGCGTCGGTCGGTCTGCTACAGCAGTGCAGAGCATGGTTCTGGATGTGAATGAATATCATAGAGTAAAATCACTGTGTGTTACATAGGACGATACAGGCTTCTCTCTCTCTCTCTCCCTCCCTCTCTCTCTCTCTCTCTCTCTGTGTGTAGGGAAGTAACGTTTGAGGTTTGGATTTAAGAAAAAAAGGTTGTGTGTATATGTTGTGTATTATCTTCACTTTAAGTCTTTCAGTTTTTATTGTTGTAGATATAATCCGTGTCCAGTTCTTTCTCTCTCCTCTCTCTCTCTCTCTCTCTCTCTCTCTCTCTCCCTCTCCCTCTCTGTGTGTAGGGAAGTAACGTTTGAGGTCTGGATTTAAGAAAAAAAAGGTTGTGTGTATATGTTGTGTATTTTCTTCACTTTAAGTCTTTCAGTTTTTATTGTTGTAGATATAATCCGTGTCCAGTTCTTTCTCTCTCTCTCTCTCTCCCTCCCTCTCTCTCTCCCTCTCCCTCTCTCTCTCCCCCTCTCCCTCCCTCATTCTCCCTCTCTCTCCCTCTCCCTCCCTCTCTCCCTCTCTCTCCCCCTCTCCCTCTCCCTCTCTCTCTCCCTCTCTCTCCCTCTCTCTCTCCCTCTCTCTCCCGCCCCTACCCATCTTCAGCACTTCAAGCTTGTCAGTTTCATTGTTGTTAATAGGTCTATGTTCATTATATTTGTTCCTAGCTCTCTCTCTCTCTCTATCTCTCTCTCTCTCTCTCTACGTGGCGATGTCTTTGTTGACTACAAAAAAGCTTTTGACGTGATTGATCATGAAATCCTAGTTAGAAAGCTTGAGACTTATAAATTACACTTTGTCTTGACAAAATTTATTACATCTTTTCTTTCCAACAGACAACAAGTAGTTTCCCTCAAAAACTCTAAATCAAGTTCATCTGTGGGTGATAATGGTGTTCCACAGGGATCTATTCTTGGTCCTCTCCTGTTTACCATCTACATCAATGATCTTCCACTTCATCTCAAAAAATCATATTGCTGATGACTGCACAGTTTATACTAGTGACAAAATGTATAAATTAGGAAAGAAGTAGGAACAGCTTTATTACTTAAAGATTACACAGTTGTGACCTTTTCGACGTGAGCCTTAATCATACAAAAACACACAGGACAAAGAAATAGAGAGAGGAGATAAAGCGTAAATTCACATGAATTCTGTGTTTAAAAATATCAGATAAAATGAACAGAGCAAGCTACAAGTTACTGCTAAGTTCTCTATTCATTTTATTTGATTAAAGAAAATTAAAACATAGCATTCATGTGAATTTATGCTTTATCTCCTCTATTTATTTGTCTTGTGTGTTTTTGTATGATTTAAGGCTCACGCCGAAACGCCACAAATGTGTGCTCGTTAAGTAATAAAGCTGTTCCTAATTTTTTTCCTAGTTTATACATTTTGATATCACAGCTTTACTGCAGTGGCTCCGTGTATAGTTATATACTCATACACTAATTATTGTGTGTTACACTAGTGATAATGACTGTATTAACCTTGAGTCAACTCTTCAAATTGGAGCAACAACAACAGAATGCTTTTAAACACCAGCAATACAAAATCCATGCCCATTACAACAAGACAGAAATTAACAAATTCACCAACAACAACACTACAGCTCCATGCTGGAACTTCACAGATAGAGAATGTTAGTGAACATAAAACTCTAGGTCTCATGATTGACCACTACCTCAGCTGGAATCATCATGTAGACAATCTAACCAAACTTTGTGCACAAAAAGTTTACCAGTTTACTAAAATTAAACATTTTATTGACATAGACATAAAAAATATACTACATATCACAGATACAATACACTTGGACTACTGTTCAATAATCTGGGATGGTTGTTACATGTCAAACATGAAAAGACTTTACTCACTTTAAAAAAAACGTGCAGTAAAGATTATAGATGACAAACATGCAGGACATATCACAAATAAGGACAAACATCTTGACATTCTACCCCTCAAGAAGAGATTTCTTTTCAACAAGGCCAAGTTAATTCATAAAATTCTATCGCACAATGCTCCACCCTATTTGTGGTCGTTGTTCAAATCCAACCCAAAACACAGTCAACGCTTAAGCAATTGTATTCTCCCAAAACCAAGGATTGACATGTTTAAAAAAGCTTCTCTTACTCAGCTGCCCACCTTTGGAATGCTGTACCAACTCATGTAAAACCTATAAGTAATATTCGTTCTTATAACTTCAAACTTCGTCAGCATCTGTTTGATATGGACTACATGTCCCCCTAAGCATAGTTTAAAGTAGTTTAAAGTATGGCTTGATTGTTTTAATTAAAAAAAATACTGCTTTTCTATAAATGTGTTAGTTGTGAATGAATGTAAAAATGCAAGTTTATTTCATGCTGTTGCATAAATCAGAATGTAGAGTGTATGGACAGGAGATAAGTTTATTATTTATTTATGTAATCATTTAATTGTGTCTTCATGATTTTTATGCTCATTAACAAATGCTGAATGACTGTGACTGAGTGAAAGCTGTATGATGAAGGGCAGAATGTCAGACGGGCCTGCGTGCCCAATTCTTAACCCTTTGAAAATAAAGCATGTTCGTTCTCTCCCCCCCCCCCCCAATCGCCAGCAGTGTCAGTTTCATTGCTATAGATAGGTCTATGTCCATTATATTTGTTCCCGGCACTCTCTCTCTCTCTCTTTCTCTCTCTCTCTCTGTCCCTAGTATTCCAATCACTGCTGCAGACATGGTCTATGTCCATTATATTTGTTCCCGGCACTCTCTCTCTCTCTCTTTCCTTTTCACTCTCTCTTTCCTTTTCTCTCTCCCTCTCTCTCTCTCTTTCCTTTTCATTCTCTCTCTTTCCTTTTCTCTCCCTCTCTCTCTTTCCTTTTCATTCTCTCTCTTTCCTTTCCTCTCCCTCTCTCTCCCTCTCTCTCTCTCTCTTTCTTTTTCATTCTCTCTCTTTCCTTTTCTCTCCCTCTCTCTCTTTCCTTTTCATTCTCTCTCTCTTTCCTTTTCTCTCACTCTCTCTCTCTGTCCCTAGTATTCCAATCACTGCTGCAGACATGGTCTATGTCCATTATATTTGTTCCCGGCACTCTCTCTCTCTCTGTCCCTAGTATTCCAATCACTGCTGCAGACATGTTCTATATCCATTATCCCTGCTGCTGGCTGTATCTCCGTCTGTCTTCTGTCTGCTGTTTCTCCCTCTCCCCCCCCCTCTCTCTCTCTCTCTCTCACACACACATTCAAGTGTTCTCATTCTTTAATGATCATTATTGTAGACATACTCTCCTCTTATTCATCTCTGTCTCTGTCTTTTCCTCTCTGCCTCATTTCACCAGCTCAAGCTTGTAAGACACGTGTCTGCAGATACAAATCTGCCTCCATTCATCTCAGTTCCTGGCCGTCTTCGGTTATCTTCTCCAAATTCTCGTTAGATCTGCTTCCACATTGTATCTCCATATATGTCCTGTCTGCCCTTTATACTTGTCCCTTTCGTCTCCCGTATATAAATGAGTTTGCCCTGAGGACTGCCTCCAGTTTCTTTTTTTATGTTCCAGTCATCGTAACCTACCAGGTTTTACAGTGGAGGCAACCTGTGATTCTTTGTGTAACTATGGATTTTTTGTTTCTTTTTTCATGTACGGAACAATATTATAAATTGAAGTATTCTGGAAGCTGAACCGGACAAGTTTTTCAAGGACAGAGCGAAAATCCTAATTATCCGTACTGCTTCAGTGGATGGAGTGGTAGTAAACAAACAAATACTCTCTCCTTCTCTCTCTCTCTCTCACACACACACGGGCACGCAGTCAACCAAACTGTTTAATTAACAAATGAATTCAGCAGAACAAAGGCCGGAGTTCTTGATGATGTGTTTCTTTGTGCTGGCCAAAAGAAGTACTCTTGAACCGAGGTCGTGTGACCATCTATCTATCTATCTATCTATCTATCTATCTATCTATCTATCTATCTATCTATCTATCTATCTATCTATCTATCTATCTGTCTGTCTGTCTGTCTGTCTGTCTGTCTGTCTGTCTGTCTGTCTATCTATCTATCTGTCTGTCTGTTTGCCTGCGTGCCCAATTCTTTACCCTTGAAAAATAAAGATTATTCATTCATTCATTCATTCATTCTGTTTGTCTGTCTGTCTATCTATCTACCTACCTGTCTGTCTATGCTCTTCTACGTTCTTAGTCGACGATTGGCCAAGCAATCACCACCCAATATACCTTCTGGCGTCTTGCAGGGCAGCAACAAATTCTCTCCACCTCTCACGGTCTGCGGCCAGCATATACTGTGCCCCAGCTGTGCTGCATGCTTTTCGTTTCTGCTTCTACAGTTCTCCTCCAGGTAGCCTTTGGTCAGCCTCTCTTTCTTGTTCCCTCGGGTGTCCGTCTCAATGGCTGTTGTAGCGATGTTGCTTGGTCATATCGTCTATATCTGTAGTTCAGTCTCTTGCAGGAACTGGTCATATCGTCTATATCCGTAGTTCAGTCTCTCGCAGGAACTGGAATTTATTTTCTTGTAGCTCCTGAGTAGAACCGCAGATCTTGTCTTTTTGAGTTTTTTCATTGAACTAGATCTCTCTCTTTCTCTCTCTCTCTCTCTCTCTCTCTCTCTCTCTCTCTGAACCTTAAGTGTCAAAGACACATGGGGCTCCCACAAATGCCTGTCCTTTGCCTTTTTTTTTCTGCTCTTGTCCAGGTGAGCCCTCTATTGCTCAACATCCTCTCTGTTGTTCTTCTCCATGTCTCCTTTGGTCTACCCTTAATTCTGTTCCCCTGTGGTGTCTATCTTAGTGTTATCTTTTGGTAGTGAGTTGTCCGTCAATCGCAGCACATGTCCCAACCATCGCCGGCGTCTTTCCTCGATAATTATTAAGCTAAATGGTGGGTCTTTATTTCAGTTTTGAGGCACCTGACTAAACATGCAAGAAGAAGATTTGTCAACCTTAAAACTTCGTGCACTCGTAATTTCTGGGTCGGTTTGTCGCGAATAAGCTGAAAGACAGGAAATGGAATAGGACTGGGTTAGGTCGACAGAGACTTTCTCCACTGTTACTGAGCTGACCAACAGTGGAAAAACTTCTCACTAGGCTCCGCCATCCGGACAACATTTTAATCTTTACCTTTTCGCTCCGTTAAAATGACGCAACAGTTATTATTTTTCACAATGGCGGTGCTGACAAACAAGGCAGGTTTCTTCTTGTTATTTTTAAAAACTCTTTTACCCCCCCGAGAACCAGGAAGATATTTTTGTTAAAATTACAAATAAAATAATTGCTTTTATATGTTTTTTACGTTCCTTTTTTTAAAAAAAAAATATTTATTTGTGGAATTTTTACATTTTTAAAATACAGTATAAAACGTGTATCGCGCTATTTCAGGTCAAAAACATGGCAGATACATTTATTATACTGTTGTTTGTGTGGTCTTAGAATAAATAACGCTGTTTGGGTCATGTAGGAAAATAGCGGAAGAGAACAGGCAAACGAAAATGATGTATGTACTCAGAGCAGGAAAGCAGGTAGACCAAGACGGAGATGGAAAGACAACATAGAAGAGGATAAAGGGAAAATTGGGGTCACCAACTGGAGAGAGAAGATTAGGAATAGGGAGGAGTAGAGGTGAACTCATCTGCAGGAATGAGCCTTAATGGCGTGGAAAAGCTGAGAAAGAAGAAGAAGAAGTAGAAGTAGAAGTAGAAGTAGTAGTAGTAGTAGTAGTAGTAGTAGTAGTAGTAGTAGTAGTAGAAGTAGTAGTAGAAGTAGTAGTAATAGTAGAAGTAGTAGTAGTAGTAGTAATAGAAGTAGTACTAGAAATAGTAGTAGTAGTAGTAATATAGTAGTAGTAGTAGTAATAGTAGAAGTAGTAGTAATAGTAGAAGTAGTAGTAATAGTAGAAGTAGTAGTAGTAGTAGTAATAGAAGTAGTACTAGAAATAATAGTAGTAGTAGTAGTAATAGTAGAAGTAGTAGTAGTAGTAGGATAAGGAGAAGAAGAAGAAGAAGAGGAGGAGGAGGAGAAGAAGAAGAAGGAGGAGGAGGAGGAAAAAGAAGAAAGGGAAGAAGAAGAAAAAGAAGAAGAAGAAGAAGCAGGAAGAAGGAGAAGGAGAAGAAGAAGGAAAATAGGAAGAAGAAGAAGAAGAAGAGAGAAGGAGAAGAAGAAAGGATAAGGAGAAGAAGAAGAAGGAGAAGAAAAAGAAGAAGAAGAAGGAGAATAATAATAATAATTATAATAAAGAGAATAGTAATAATAATAAGGAGAATAATAATAAAAAGAGAATAATAATAAGGAGAATAATAATAAGAAGAAGGAGAATAATAATAATAATAAGACGAGGGGAGAAGAAGAAGAAAAAGAAGAAGGAAGAGGAGGAGGAGAAGAAGAAAAAGAAGAAGGAAGAGGAGGAGGAGAAGAAGAAAGAGAAGGAGGAAGAGGAGGAGGAGAAGAAGAAAGAGAAGGAGGAAGAGAAGAAAAAGAAGAAGAAAGAGAAGGAGGAAGAGAAGAAAAAAGGAGAAGAAGAAGAATGTATGGTCAGGATTTTTGTGCCGTAAATTTAGAATGAAAGTCTAAGAAATAGAGCGATCTAGACATCAGGTTTTGGTAACCTTTTTTTGGGTGGGGGGGGGATATTGCTCAGGATGATGATGGTAAAGTTCATAGGTTACATCTTCAGTGTATCGTGTAATTTACAAACAAAAATGGCGCCCCATGATTTGTAGTTAAAAATATTGTACTAGAAGTACGAGAACTGGGCTTGGTCCAATCAAAATAGTTCCAGAAATCCGATCGTAGATTGTTCTCATCCGCGATCTCCAGACATTACAGCAAATCTGCCATTTCATTTTTTTTATAGCTGACATTTATCCTTGTCTTCAACGTCCCAAATCCTCGCCAGAGGCTTCGTGTAGTGTCTGATTTCAAAAACAATGGGGCCTTGTTAGGTTCAGTGTTTATAAGTTTCTGTCCAGCGGGCTTAGTTAACTCTTACAGCGCCACGATGTCAAAGTTTATTTTGGACAAAAGTTTTGTCAATTTTGTGTGCGTGTTTTCGTACTCCAGTAGATGAAGTTAAGAGAAATTTGTGACAGTTATCTGAGGACGAAGACGCTGTCAGGTTTGACAGTCAACGACCCATAATCTGACATGCTGGAGTCAGGGTTGGTGAGACATAACTGACATGCTGAAGTCAGGGTTGGCGAGACATAGCTGACGTGCTGGAGTCAGGGTTGGCGAGACATAGCTGACATGCTGACGTCAGGGTTGGCGAGACATAGCTGACGTGCTGGAGTCAGGGTTGGCGAGACATAGCTGACGTGCTGGAGTCAGGGTTGGCGAGACATAGCTGACATGCTGGAGTCAGGGTTGGCGAGACATAGCTGACATACTGTCGCCAGGGTTGGCGAGACTTAGATGACCAAGACCCTGTCAGTTGGTACCCCCCAGTAACAGGCCTAGCCTGGGCTAACGCGGCAGGGATCCCTACAGTCCCCATGGTGGTGGAGTCTGCTGAAGAAGTATTGCACATCCCTTGCTTTTATCTGCACTCAGAGACCCTCCGCCCAATCGGACACGAAGCTGTTCCTCAATATCTTCACAGCATCGGCTGCACAGAACACCAGCTGGCAGTTCTAGGGAGATAGAAGACAAGACAAGTACCAGTTACTTGGAAGAGACAGAGACAAGTACCAGTTACTTGGAAGAGACAGAGACAAGTACCAGTTACTTGCAAGAGACAGAGACAAGTACCAGTTACTTGCAAGAGACAGAGACAAGCACCAGTTACTTGCAAGAGACAGAGACAAGCACCAGTTACTTGCAAGAGACAGAGACAAGCACCAGTTACTTGCAAGAGACAGAGACAAGCACCAGTTACTTGCGAGAGACAGAGACAAGCACCAGTTACTTGCGAGAGACAGAGACAAGCACCAGTTACTTGCGAGAGACAGAGACAAGCACCAGTTACTTGCAAGAGACAGAGGCAAGTACCAGTTACTTGCGAGAGACAGAGACAAGTACCAGTTACTTGCGAGAGACAGAGACAAGTACCAGTTACTTGCGAGAGACAGAGACAAGTACCAGTTACTTGCGAGAGACAGAGACAAGGACCAGTTACTTGCGAGAGACAGAGACAAGTACCAGTTACTTGCAAGAGACAGAGACAAGTACCAGTTACTTGCGAGAGACAGAGACAAGTACCAGTTACTTGCGAGAGACAGAGACAAGTACCAGTTACTTGCGAGAGACAGAGACAAGTACCAGTTACTTGCGAGAGACAGAGACAAGTACCAGTTACTTGCGAGAGACAGAGACAAGTACCAGTTACTTGCGAGAGACTGAGACAAGTACCAGTTACTTGCGAGAGACTGAGACAAGTACCAGTTACTTGCCAGAGACAGAGACAAGTACCAGTTACTTGCCAGAGACAGAGACAAGTACCAGTTACTTGCAAGAGACAGAGACAAGTACCAGTTACTTGCAAGAGACAGAGACAAGTACCAGTTACTTGCAAGAGACAGAGACAAGTACCATTTACTTGCAAGAGACAGAGACAAGTACCATTTACTTGCAAGAGACAGAGACAAGTACCAGTTACTTGCAAGAGACAGAGACAAGTACCAGTTACTTGCAAGAGACAGAGACAAGTACCAGTTACTTGCAAGAGACAGAGACAAGTACCAGTTACTTGCGAGAGACTGAGACAAGTACCAGTTACTTGCGAGAGACTGAGACAAGTACCAGTTACTTGCGAGAGACAGAGACAAGTACCAGTTACTTGCAAGAGACAGAGACAAGTACCAGTTACTTGCAAGAGACAGACAGCTTAACCAGATTCGACTATGAGTGCACAAGGCTGGTATTTCAAAACAGATAATCAATCAGGAAACAGCGAGGCTTATACACGGAGATGAGACATTATCCAACGTGTCCTGAAGCTGTTAGGCGATTGTTCGCCCTACTGTAATTCGTGGTTGGAGTCAAGGTCATGTTGTTGTTGTTGTTCTTCTTCTTCTTCTTCTTTCGAGGTTGTTGGTCACATCAGATCTTGATCCCTGTCGACATAGCAAAGCCCACAGTCCTCTCCAGATCCTGATAGGAGCCCCCAAAGCTTTTGTCCCAAGTTTGTGTCCTCTGTTCTTTTGTTTTACTTCTTTAACATCTAAAATATTGTATATTTTTTTTTCGAAACTAGACATATAACACTCTACTTGACTACAGTACATCTCAGTAAGAGACAAATTTGAAAAAAAAAGGCAACTAGATGTACTTAAAAAAAAGCAAGAAAGTAAATTTTGGACTCTTAAAGCATGTTTTGACCTTTTAAAACCGGACGGAAAATGATTACAGGACGTTGATCTGTAGAGCCTGCACGTTGTGTGTGTGTGTGTGTGTGTGCGTACGTGCGAGCGTGTGCATATAAAGATTACAATATCCGCATGTGTTGCTGGAAAGCTAGTCTCCTACAATGCAGTACATCAACTCCAGCCAATCAGAACTAATCAAGAACCGGCGGGTCTCAGGCAAGAGGTTGGGACGCTGTTTCAGACAAGCTAATGTAGGAGAATCAACATGTTTCAGCATGATGGTGGTGGAGCGTGTGAAGAAGATTTCTTTGTTTTTATTCACTATGGAAGTTAATGACAGTCGGAGTGTCCAGTTATCTGTGCTTTTTGTTTTTGTTTGTTTGTAAGAAAATATCTTCACCGCTTCGTTGCTCGTACACAGTTCGAGTTACTAGTTACAGTAAGGTAACCGACCGACCGACCGACTGACCGACCGACCGACCGACCGACCAGCCAATCAGCTAGATTTACAATGAAGCTTCTTCTTCTTCTTCGTTCACTTCTACCACCAAAAACCGCACTGTGAACCTACTGAATTCACGCATGTGGTCCCCTGTGTGGTCCAAAATAGACCACACGAGTTCCACGAAAGGACCACAAGGGGTTCAGAGTATCACAGTGCTTTAGCCTGTATTCTTGGTGGGTCTCGGAAGTGGGATTGCGTGACACCGTGGTTTTCATTGCACCAGTTTGGTCTAGGGGTGGACTTTCTCACCGGAAGACCTCGACGTGTTTGGAATATCAGTGCATCCCCGCTGGGTGAGAGGCGTTAGCCCACCCAGGCCAGAGTTGGACTTTCTCACCGGAAGACCTCGACGTGTTTGGAATATCAGTGCATCCCCGCTGGGTGAGAGGCGTTAGCCCACCCAGGCCAGAGTTGGACTTTCTCACCGGAAAACCTCAGCGTGATTAGGATACGCAGACATCCCCGCCGGGTGAGAGGTGGTTGCCTATCTAGACTTCCCTGGTCCAGTGTCTCCGACTTCAGCATTTTGCGGTCGTGGCCGCTACCCTTCCTAGTTGTGACCAGGATGGAGCTTTTGTCCAGGAGGACGAATCCTCGCCACTAGTGACTTCTACCCCTGGGTTGAGCCGGTTTAGGCATTTCCCAGTATGGGCGTGTTTGGGACGGGACCGACCTCTAGGGCAGAGGTACTGTGACATTCATAGCCTTCAAGATTCACCCCTGGTATGAGCCGGTTTAGGCAAAATTCACCAGTATGGGTGTTTATCAGGCGTTACCGACCTCTAGAGCGGAGGTGGCATGACATGTCTAGCCATCGAGTCCTGAAGCTGTTAGGCGATTGTTCGCCCTACTGTAATTCGTGGTTGGAGTCAAGGTCATGTTGTTGTTGTTGTTCTTGTTCTTCTTCTTCTTTCGAGGTTGTGGTCACATCAGATCTTGATCCCTGTCGACATAGCAAAGCCCACAGTCCTCTCCAGATCCTGATAGGAGCCCCCAAAGCTTTTGTCCCAAGTTTGTGTCCTCTGTTCTTTTGTTTTACTTCTTTAACATCTAAATATTGTATATTTTTTTTTCGAAACTAGACATATAACACTCTACTTGACTACAGTACATCTCAGTAAGAGACAAATTTGAAAAAAAAAGGCAACTAGATGTACTTTAAAAAAAAAGCAAGAAAGTAAATTTTGGACTCTTAAAGCATGTTTTGACCTTTTAAAACCGGACGGAAAATGATTACAGGACGTTGATCTGTAGAGCCTGCACGTTGTGTGTGTGTGTGTGTGTGTGCGTACGTGCGAGCGTGTGCATATAAAGATTACAATATCCGCATGTTTGCTGGAAAGCTAGTCTCCTACAATGCAGTACATCAACTCCAGCCAATCAGAACTAATCAAGAACCGGCGGGTCTCAGGCAGAGGTTGGGACGCTGTTTCAGACAAGCTAATGTAGGAAATCAACATGTTCAGCATGATGGTGGTGGAGCGTGTGAAGAAGATTTCTTGTTTTTATTCACTATGGAAGTTAATGACAGTCGGAGTGTCCAGTTATCTGTGCTTTTTGTTTTTGTTTGTTTGTAAGAAAATATCTTCACCGCTTCGTTGCTCGTACACAGTTCGAGTTACTAGTTACAGTAAGGTAACCGACCGACCGACCGACTGACCGACCGACCGACCGACCGACCAGCCAATCAGCTAGATTTACAATGAAGCTTCTTCTTCTTCTTCGTTCACTTCTACCACCAAAAACCGCACTGTGAACCTACTGAATTCACGCATGTGGTCCCCTGTGGGTCCAAAATAGACCACACGAGTTCCACGAAAGGACCACAAGGGGTTCAGAGTATCACAGTGCTTTAGCCTGTATTCTTGGTGGGTCTCGGAAGTGGGATTGCGTGACACCGTGGTTTTCATTGCACCAGTTTGGTCTAGGGGTGGACTTTCTCACCGGAAGACCTCGACGTGTTTGGAATATCAGTGCATCCCCGCTGGGTGAGAGGCGTTAGCCCACCCAGGCCAGAGTTGGACTTTCTCACCGGAAAACCTCGACGTGTTTTGAGATACCCGTGTATCACCGCCGGGTGAGAGGTGGTTGCCCATCCAGTCCAGGTTGGACTTTCTCACCGGAAAACCTCAGCGTGATTAGGATACGCAGACATCCCCGCCGGGTGAGAGGTGGTTGCCTATCTAGACTTCCCTGGTCCAGTGTCTCCGACTTCAGCATTTTGCGGTCGTGGCCGCTACCCTTCCTAGTTGTGACCAGGATGGAGCTTTTGTCCAGGAGGACGAATCCTCGCCACTAGTGACTTCTACCCCTGGTTGAGCCGGTTTAGGCATTTCCCAGTATGGGCGTGTTTGGGACGGGACCGACCTCTAGGGCAGAGTACTGTGACATTCATAGCCTTCAAGATTCACCCCTGGTATGAGCCGGTTTAGGCAAAATTCACCAGTATGGGTGTTTATCAGGCGTTACCGACCTCTAGAGCGGAGGTGGCATGACATGTCTAGCCATCGAGTTCCACCCCTGGTGTGTGCCGGTTTAGGCATATTTCACCAGTGTAGGTGTATTTCGGACGTAGGCGGCCTCTAGAGCAGAGGTGCCGTGGTATAGCTCTCGTAGCGATACTACTGGACATACCAGGTTAAACTTCACTTTCCACCACCTTTTCCCATCGGCGCCGCACAGCAACCTTTATTTCCGCATTTCTTCCTTAACCGGAGGAGCTTCACTCCACGCGCGGCATTGAAAAGTCAAGCCAGCAGTGACTTAACCTCTGGGACAAGCCGGTTCATGCATTTCACCCGATATGACTGCACCCAGGACGTGGCTGACCTCCAGACCAGAGGTGCCGTGATTTGACTGTTTGCTTCGCTTTATTCTTTCAACCACCTTTTCCGCAGTGATGCTGCGCGGCAACCTCATTTGCAAATTTCTTCATTGGCCGGGAAGAGCACCGCTCCACACACGGCAGCTGAAGATCTCGCCAACAGCGGCAGATGAGCTACCAAACGTGACACTCATCTACCCTAAGTAACTGGTTTTCAGGCGCCAGATATTCGCCCTCGCCCCTTCTCCTGTCAGTTTAAACAGTTCTGCCACGGGAAGGCCAGGAGCTGTACTTGACTGCCAGAGACTGTTTGTGGCGCGTTTGCAGTCCTTAGAACCTACAATGAAGCAACTGTTTGTTTAGAAATCAGCTCTAAATTAGACAAACGTTTAATTGCATCTTACGAGATATCCAAATTGATAACAAAAGAAGGCAAGACACAAAGGATAGATGGATCTTTAGCGTTACCAGCAGTGTCTTTTGTGATTTCAACTGTCGCGAGCAAAACTGCTCGTGAAATTATTGCGTCCACTTCTTTCAGCAACTCATCAGTGTCGAGGCATATCCATGAAACGGCAGACCATGTTGAGAAGCAACTTGTTATCCAGTTAAACGTTAAGAAGTTTTCCTCTGCAAGTTGATGAATCATATTTACCAGAAAACACAGAAATGTTGATGGATGAAGATAAATTTAGAGAAGAAATGCCTTTCGCTTAAAATTTAACGCAGACACTAGATGTGAAACTTGTTTTTTTTTAAAAAGAATTTAAAGAGTCATTTCACTGAAAATGATATCCTTTTAGAAAACATTATGGTTTGTGCTGCTGATGGCTTCCATGACAGGTGGATAAAGAAAAAGGATTTATTGTACTCATGAAACATGCGGTCCCAGAAGTATTTTGTGCTCACTGAGTGGTTCATCGGCAAAGTTTGATTTTGAAAAAAAAAAAACGCCATTGGCTGGACACTTTCGCGAGTCTCAGAGTGTCGTAAAAAAGGGGGACAACCGCATAAAATGGAATGCACTTCAAGATTGTCTGTTTCCACAGTTTTGTGAGAACAGTGATGAAGATTTTACACGTTTATTATTGCTATCTCGTCTTGTCTTGTCTTGTCTTATCTCCTTGTAACTGCGAGCTGGTGTTCTTTGCAGACGATGCTGAGAAGCTGTTGAGGTACAACATCGTATCGGAGTGGGAGAATGAATGAATGAATGAATAATCTTTATTTTTCAAGGGTAAAGAATTGGGCACGCAGGCCCGTCTTACATTCTGCCCTTCATCACTCCATCTTTCATTCTTCCCACACACTCGATTTAGTACAAATATACAAATTAAATTAGGAAAAAACATATCAAAAGAGTATAAGATTTAACTAATACATTCAAAGTAAAAGAGAAGAAGTAATTAACCTAATAAAATAGCACTCACGCTCACATACACGCGCAGACATATACATAAACAAAAATACATTGTAAATACAGATCTTCTAACATATGTTTTTTTAACAGACATTAAAATGGAGCTATTTTTTTCAGTCCCGGAGTACAGTTAAACAGCAGGGAATGTGCAATGCTTCTTTAGCAGACTCCACCACCATCGGGACTATGTCGATCCCTGGCCCGTTAACCAGTCTAGGCCTGTTACTAGGGGTACCGACAGAGAGGTGGGAAAGGGTCTTGGTCAGCTATGGTTCGCTGACTGCCTCATCGGACTGGCGTCTTCATCCTCTGTTATACTGCAGACAGAAGTCACGTGGTTAACGAAGGATAACTGTCTGCGTCGCTTTATTGCTCTGTGGGTCAAAGATGGGACATTTTTAAGTGACCAGCAAATTGAAAAGGAGACCAGCTCCCCTAAATGTGACATATTTTAACTTTGTGATATTTTTTTAGCAAGTTAATTTGTCAAATACCAGCATAGCAAGACAGGCATTGACATGGAATCCTCAAGGAAACAGAAAACGAGGAAGACCTAGACTTACTTGGAGAAGAGAAATTATGACAGTGCTCAGAGACAAGGGATACACATGGAAGGAAGCAGAGAATAATTCCATGAACAGGGATGGCTGGAGAGCCTTTATCCGTGGCCTATGCTCTCAGGGGAGTGAAAGGCGATGATGATGATTATGATGATGATGATGATGATGGTAATGATGATGAACTTATTAAATAAACAAAGACAGGGAAGAAACTGTTTCCCTTTATCATGCAGGGATTATTATGACATTTCTTGGAAAACTGTGCGCAAACAAAGTTGAACATCGGGATTTCGTCCCCTTGTTCTTCTTCGCCTTAAAAGATGATGACAAGGTCCTGCACGTGGACCATTTGAAGCAGCTACACTCTGATACGGAAGTTCGTTTCCATGATGCGCTGGATAAGGATAATCTATATAGCGGATAGTGAATCCATCTGTGGTGAAGGTTCCTAATGTTGATGTTAGCATTGCAAGATCTGCCCATCGACTTACAGAAGGATATGTTAGCATTGTATGATCTGCCCATCGACTTACAGATGGATATGTTAGCATTGCAAGATCTGCCCATCGACTTACAGAAGGATATGTTAGCGTTGCAAGATCTGCCCATCGACTTACAGATGGATATGTTAGCATTGCAAGATCTGCCCATCGACTTACAGAAGGATATGTTAGCATTAAGGAGCAGATATAGGAAGTGATCACAACCTTCTGGTAGCAAAAATAAAACTAAAATTAAGGAAAGCCAGAATCGGAGAACACAGAAAGATACATTTTGATACAAGAAAACTGATAGACCAGCAAACAAGAAATGAATTCTCAATAATACTTAAGAACCGCTTCAGTGTCCTACAAGACGAAGCAGAAATGTCCATATTAGAGTTCAATAAAACACTACAGGAAACAGCAAAAGAGGTGCTGGGATATCGGAAAAGGAGAAAAGAGGAATGGATAAGTGAGACCACATGGGAAAAGATAGAGCAAAGAAAAGAAATCAAGAAAAAATTACTGAACACCAAATCACAACGGCTTAAAGAACGAGTTTTAAGTAATTATGCACAAAAAGACAAAGAAGTAAAGGAATCATGCCGTCAAGATAAACGTCAATATTATGACAACTTAGCAGAAACAGCAGAGAAAGCAGCATATACAAATGACATGAAAACCATATATAAAATCACAAAGCAGATGACAGGTAACTTCAACACAAGATGTGAAAGTGCAGTAAGAACACAAAATGGACAACTGGTCAGTGGAGAAAGAGAAAAAATTGAAAGATGGAGGGAACACTTTAACACCCTACTAAACAGAACACAAGCAGCACAAGCAATAGATATACCTGAAGCAAAAGCGGAACTAAACATCAATACAGGACCAATAACAATAAATGAAGTAAAGAGGCGATAAAGAAGCTAAAATCAGACAGGGCACCAGGTGAAGATGAAGTGACTGCTGAGATGTTGAAAGCAGAAGAAACAGAAACACCAAAACAACTTTGCCGGATATTACAACAAATTTGGGATTTAGAAAAAGCCCCAGAGGAGTGGAAAACTGGTCTTATAGTAAAACTACCAAAGAAGGGTGACCTCAGAGATTGCGGGAACTGGAGAGGCATTACCCTACTGCCACTCACTAGTAAAGTATTTTGCAGAATAATCATCAACAGAATTGTAACAACACTTGAGGAAAAGCTTCGGAAAGAGCAGGCAGGATTTAGGAAAGGAAGATCATGCATAGACCATATATTTGTACTTAGACAAATATTAGAACAGGCAAATGAGTGGCATAGCACAACATATGCATTATTCATAGATTTTGAGAAAGCCTTTGACAGTGTCAACAGAGATGCACTGTGGAAAATCCTAAGATGGCATGGCCTCCCCCATAAAATAGTTAATGTAATCAAAGCCCTATACGAGGGATTTCAGTGCAAAGTTATCTGTGGAGAACATACCTCCAGCAGCTTTAGGGTACAAACAGGAGTGAAACAGGGATGTGTACTATCACCAACATTATTTATCTTGGCAGTAGACTGGTTAATGAAGGAGGCAACATCAGACAAACGCAGAGGATTACAATGGACCCTTGACACAGTGCTGGAGGACCTTGACTTTGCGGACGACATTTGTCTATTATCAAGCAGTCACAAAGATATGCAAGATAAAATAACAAGTTAACCCAGAATGCAAACAACATAGGACTAAAGATCAACGTAGGAAAGACAAAGTTAATGAAGCAAAATGTGAACAACAGAAATGTACTCAGAGTAGATACAAGTTAGTGGAGGAGGTCAACGAATTTGTATACCTTGGCAGCAGAGTAGTAGAAAATGGAGACAGCACAGAGGACATCAACAGCAGACTTACTAGAGCAAACCAGGCTTTTGCAATGCTACAGAATATATGGAAATCAAATAAACTAAGCATAAATATGAAAATCAGGATATTTAAGAGTAATGTTCTAAGTGTACTACTCTATGGAAGTGAATGCTGGAAAATCACCAAAACCATAGAAAACAAGTTGAATTCTTTCCAGACTAAATGTTTACGAAGAATTAGAAAAATATTTTGGCCAAACACCATAAGAAATAACATCTTATTGGCAGAAATGCAAATGAAGCCACTGACAACAATTATTGAGGAAAGACGCTGGCGATGGTTGGGACATGTGCTCCGAATGACTGACAACTCACTACCAAAAATAGCACTAAGATGGACACCACAGGGGAGCAGAAGTAAGGGTAGACCAAAAGAGACATGGAGAAGAACAACAGAAAGGATGTTGAGCAATAGAGGGCTCACCTGGGCAAGAGCAGATAAAAAGGCGAAAGACAGGCATTTGTGGAAAACCCTTGCGGAAGCCCCATGTGCCCTGGGCACTTAAGGTTCAGAGAGAGAGAGAGAGATGTTAGCATTGCAAGATCTGCCCATCGACTTACAGAAGGATATGTTAGCATTGTATGATCTGCCCATCGACTTACAGATGGATATGTTAGCATTGCAAGATCTGCCCATCGACTTACAGAAGGATATGTTAGCGTTGCAAGATCTGCCCATCGACTTACAGATGGATATGTTAGTATTGCAAGATCTGCCCATCGACTTACAGAAGGATATGTTAGCGTTGCAAGATCTGCCCATCGACTTACAGATGGATATGTTAGTATTGCAAGATCTGCCCATCGACTTACAGAGATATGGAAGCCCAGGCATTTTTTAAAAGAGAGAAATAATTATTTTTGGATAAACATTACAGTTTCCAGAAAGCTTCCATAGCTTTGGGGGAAGGGAAAACTGTTTTTCGTGGCATTTCTCATATCGTATTTGGTGGAATCATGTTCTAGCATTAGCTGGTTGGTGGGTTGGTCGGTGTGTCGGCTGATTGGCTGCTTGATTGGTTGCTCGGTTGACTGGTTGGTTGGTTGGTTGGTTGGTTGGTTGATTCTAGCTTGGTTGGTTGTTAGCTTGGTTGATTGATTGGTTAGTTGGTGGATTGTTGATTGATTGGTTGGTTGGTGGTTGGTTGATTGTTGGTTGTTGGTTGATTGATTGGTTGTTGGTTGGCTGATTGATTAGTTGATTCTAGCTTGGTTGGTTGATTGGTTGGTTGTTAGCTTGGTTGGTTGGTTGTTGGTTGATTGTTGGTTGATTGATTGGCTGATTGGTTGGTTGATTGGTGGTTGGTTGGTTGGTTACCTTACTGTAACTAGTAACTTGAACTGTGTACAAGCGACGAAGCGCTGAAGATATTTTCTTACAAACAAACAAAAACAAAAAGCACAGATAACTGGCCACCCCGACTGTCACTAATTTCTATAATGAGTAAAAACAAAGAAATCTTCTTCTCACGGTCCACCACCATCATGCTGAAACATGTTGATTCTCCTACATCAGCTTGCCCGAAACATCACCCCAACCTCTTGCCTGAGCTGGCAGTAGTTCTTGCCACAGATAAATACATCCCTTATCGTTTACCTCCCTTGAGCAGGACATGAAAGCCTGCATGGTTCTAGCAAGTTCGAGGGGTCACATTGGCAAAGTAATAAAGGACAATAAAATTGTGTATACTTGTATAATTGTGTGCTGTAAACAGCATTGCTAAAAGTAGTATAGATAGAAACATATAGTCCGTCTGTTTACAGGGCAAGTGTTTTGTATGTGGCTGTTTTTTCATAGTTATGGGACGAATTAGAAGCAGCAGCAGAAGTAGTAGTAGTACTAATAGTTGTAGTAGTAGTAGTAGTAGTAGTGGTAGTAGTAGTAATAGTAGTAGTAGTAGTAATAGTAGTGTAGCAGTAGTAATAGTAGTAGTAGTAGTAATAGTAGTAGTAGTAATAGTAGTAGTAGTAATAGTAGTAGTAACAGTAGTAGTATTAGTAGTAGTAGTAATAGTAATAGTAGAAGTAATATTAGTAATAGTAGTAGTAGTAATAGTAGTAGTAGTAGCAGCAGTAATAGTAGTAGTAGTAGTAGTAATAGTAGTAGTAGAAGTAGTAATAGTAATAATAGTAGCAGTAATAGTGGTAATAGTAGTAGTAATAGTAATAATAATAGTAGTAGTAGTAGTAATAGTAACAGTAGAAGTAATAGTAGTAATAGTAATAGTAGTAAAAGTAGTAGTAGTAGCAGTAATAGTAGTAGTAGTAGTAATGATAGTAGTAGAAGTAGTAATAGTAGTAGTAGTAATAGTAGTAGTAATAGTAATAATAATAGTAGTAGTAATAGTAGTATTAGTAGTAATAGTAGTAGTAATAGTAGTATTAGTAGTAATAGTAGTGGTAATAATAATAGTAGTAGTAATAGTAGCAGTAATAGTAGTAGTAGTAGTAATATTAGTAGTAATATTAGTAGTAATTTTAGTAGTAGTAGTAGTAGTAGTAGAAATAGTAATAGTAACAGTAGTAGTAATAGTAATAATAATAGTAGTAGTAATAGTAGTAGTAGTAATAGTAGTAGTGATAATAATAGTAGTAGTAATAGTAGTAGTAATATTAGTAGTGGCAGCAGTAAGAATAAATGGTGAAACAACAACTTGTTTTGACATAAAACAAGGGCTTCGTCAGGGATGCATATTGTCGCCTTACTTATTTAACTTGTATACTGAAAATATAATGAGGAATGTTAGATAAGATGTAGATAAAGAATATTACGATGCCATAACAATTGGAGGTTATGAAATACCAGAGATTACATATGCTGATGACACAGTATTACTGTCCACAACACAAAAAGCAATGAGTAATCTAATTATGTAAGTTCGTAAGAATAGACCAAAATCTCTAACTTAAGAAAACTAAATTGATGACAACTAACAAAACAAACAGGCAGCTGAAATATGTATCACTGAGCAAAAACTGGAAGAGGTAGAGAGTTTTGAATATCTTGAATCACTTCTAATGGAGATACAATGAGGGATATTAAAGGGATGATATCTATCGCTCTTCAAAAAAGTAAAACAACTATAGAAGCTGTGGAGAGGAGCATACAGTACTACCAAAAAAAAAAAAATAAGATTTTTAAGGGCATGCATCTTTCCCATCGCAACATATGCATGTGAGACCTGAGCACTTAAAAAAACAGCTGAGAAACGCATAAATGCCTTTGAATGTAAATGGTCAGAAGAGTTCTTCAAATATCATGGACACAAAAACAGGAACATAATTTTGAAAAAGGTTGGCTAGTAAAGAAGATTAAACAAAGAAAACTTAAATATTTTGGACATATTAAACTTCATGATAATTTAGAGAAGACAGTCTTGGAAGGGTACGTAATGGGAAAAAGAAAGAGAGGAAGACCAAGGTGAAGATGGCTCCAAGACATCGTTGATAATCTGCTAATGGATGCATCAGCAGCAGGCCATCTTTCTTACAACCGAGAGGCCTACAGGAGAGCTGTTAGTGAGGCAAAGTTAGGCAAGGGGCATGCAAATGACTGACTGAATAGTAGCAGTAGTAGTAATAATAGTAGTCATAGTAGTAGTAGTAGTAGTAGTAGTAGTAGTAGTAGTAGTAGTAGTAGTAGTAGTAGTGGTAGTAATACTTGGAGTAGTAGTTAATGTCTGTGGGAACTGAAAAAAAGAGGGAATTTGGATCAGTTTCGTTTACATCACTCTTCCTTCCTTTTTTTTCTGCTTGTGTTTGTCTGCCTTCAGTGAAGGTTGGCTATGATAGATGTGGGAGCTATGGCAAGAGATGTTGGGGGTGTGACTAGAGATGTGGGAGGGGGTATGACTAGAGATGTGGGGGTGTGGCTAGAGATGTGGGAGCTGTGGATAAAGATGTGGGGACTGTGGGTAGAGATGTGAGGGCTGTAGGTAGAGATGTGGGAGCTGTGAATAAAGATGTGGGAGCTGTGACTAGAGATGTGGGAGCTGTGGCTAGAGATGTGGGAGCTGTGGCTAGAGATGTGGGAGCTGTGGCTAGAGATGTGGGAGCTGTGGCTAGAGACGTGGGAGCTGTGGCTAGAGATGTGGGAGCTGTGGCTAGAGATATGCGGGGTGTGGATAAAGATGTGGGAGCTGTGGGCAGAGATGTGAGTGTTGTGGGTAGAGTTGAGGTCTGTGGCTAGAAATGTGGGGGCTCTAGCTAGAGATGTGGGGGCTGTGGCCTTAAATGTGCTAGAGATGTGGGGGCTGTGGCTAGAGACGTGGGAGCTGTGGCTAGAGATGTGGGAGATGTGGCTAGAGACGTGGGAGCTGTGGTTAGAGATATAGGAGATATGGCTAGAGATGTGGGGGCTGTGGCTATAGATGTGGGAGATGTGGCTAGAGATATGGGAGCTGTGGCTAGAAACTTGGGAGCTGTGGCTAGAGACGTGGGAGATGTGGCTATAGATGTTGGAGATGTGGCTAGAGATGTGGGAGCTATGACTAGAGACTTGGGAGCTGTGGCTAGAGACGTGGGGGCTGTGGCTAGAGACGTGGGAGATGTGGCTAGAGATGTGGGAGCTGTGGCTAGAGATGTTGGAGCTGTGACTAGAGACGTGGGAGCTGTGGCTAGAGATGTGGGAGCTGTGGCTAGAGATGTGGGAGCTGTGACTAGAGACGTGGGAGTTGTGGCTAGGGATGTGGGAGCTGTGACTAGAGATGTGGGAGCTGTGGCTAGAGACGTGGGAGCTGTGGCTAGAGATGTGGGAGCTGTGGCTAGAGATGTGGGAGCTGTGGCTAGAGATGTGGAAGCTGTGGCTAGAGACATGGGAGGTGTGGCTAGAGATGTGGGAGCTGTGGCTAAAGATATGCGGGGTGTGGATAAAGATTTGGGAGCTGTGGGCAGAGATGTGAGTGTTGTGGGTAGAGTTGAGGTCTGTGGCTAGAGATGTGGGGGCTGTGGCTAGAGACGTGGGAGCTGTGGCTAGAGATGTGGGAGATGTGGCTAGAGACGTGGGAGCTGTGGTTAGAGATATGGGAGATATGGCTAGAGATGTGGGGGCTGTGGCTAGAGATGTGGGAGATGTGGCTAGAGATATGGGAACTGTGGCTAGAAACTTGGCAGCTGTGTCTAGAGACGTGGGAGCTGTGGCTAGAGACGTGGGAGATGTGGCTAGAGATGTGGCAGATGTGGCTAGAGATGTGGGAGCTATGGCTAGAGACTTGGGAGCTGTGGCTAGAGACGTGGGAGCTGTGGCTAGAGACGTGGGAGATGTGGCTAGAGATGTGGGAGCTGTGGCTAGAGACGTGGGAGCTGTGGCTAGAGACGTGGGAGCTGTGTCTAGAGATGTGGGGGCTGTGTCTAGAGACGTGGGAGCTGTGGCTAGAGATATGGGGGCTGTGGCTAGAGACGTGGGAGCTGTGGCTAGAGATGTGGGAGCTGTTGCTAGAGATGTGGGGGCTGTGGCAAGAGAGCTTGTTCTGGTCCTTCAAGTCCATTTTTACAAGGTGTCACTTGAGAGCTACAAGCCAGATGTAGACGAGGCGTTGAATATGTCGTAGGTTTTTTTCTGGTGTGAGGTTATCATCATCATCATCATCATCTGTCCCAAAATAACTAAAAACCATAGAACTACAAGTAGACAACATTACTAAAGAGGTCAAAAGACGAAGATGGAAATGGCTTGGCCACATACTATGAATGGAAAAACCAAGACACCCCTATGTTGCCTTGACTTGGACAGCTCAAGGGAAAAGAAAGAGGGCCGGTCCACTGGGAACATGGAGACACAATACAGAAAGAACTAAAGGAAGCAGGGAAGACATGGTTTGAGCTATCCCGACTTGCTCAAGACAGGACTGGCTGGAGAACATTTGCTGATGCCTTATGCTGTATTGGAAGTACAGTGGAGTGATGATGATGATGATGATGATGATGATGATGATGATAGAGCCTGTTATGCCACACAGGCACTTGTAAATATGGTATAAGTTGTTATCTTTTCTTTGACCTTCGGCACGCTTTATTTTGATGTTTTCTGCGTCAGTTGTACAACATCGGGTCAGAACACCCCAGCTCCCAGCCCTTCTGTGTATAGCCCAGACTGTTCCTATATATTAAATAATCATCTAGAAAAGATTTTCACGTTATACATTTTCTTAAGATGGTATATTCCCCCCCACTCCCCCCTCCCCAAACTTTAAATTTAAACTCAACATAGCGTAGTACAAACGAGACGCCATCTATACCAGAAGCTGAAGACTTGCCCATAAAGGGACCTACGCGCCTGCTGCAAAGAGCAACAGGCCCCACATCACATCTTCCAGAGTTGCCAGCTACACAACCCACTCAGACAAAGGACCTGGCCAGACCCCAGCCTCCCCCCCCCCACCCCCATCACACAAGAGAAGCTGTACGATGATGCTGAAAACCTGAGACGAACTTCCCACATTTGTGTGAGAGAGATTGGCGTCGATGTGTCTGCTAACGGCGAAGAAAGAAGGCTATTTCTATCAAGAGAGATACCCGCCTGCCCGTTACGAATCACCCACCATAGTCTACATTTGGCCAATATTTCACCGAAATGCCTTTGTCATGGACGGCGAAAATAACGAAAACATAAATAAAAAGTCATAGGGCCGAAATATTGGTTTGTTACTGTTTCTTTTACATTCCTAAGTGCTCATTTCAGTCTTCTTGTGGCATTCCATCTCTCCCTTACTCTTTTTTTTTTTTTTTACCTAATACTATGCAACTCACCTCTGCCTATCTCCACTCTACAAGAACTCGTTTTACGACAGTAATCAACTCATCTACATTTTTTGTAAAGTGATTTTTCGCGCGGCTAAAGTAGATGAAATGTTTAAATTGTCCCCAGTTTTTGCCTTTTGTGATTATAATTACCGAGGTTACGCCATTTTTCTTACATATAAAAACAGAATGTATTCTCCTTGTTTGCAAAAAAAAAAAACAATTCTCTTATCTCCCAGACTACTTAATGGCTTGAAAAATCATTGTCTGGACACAGACTAAGAGAAACTGCACGCAATGCCTTCTGATCTGCCGCTTAAAGTGTTTCCTTAATTTCTTTTCTGTGAATATTATCTACCTAGCGTAACAATTGTTTCTGTTTACAAGTGGGTTTTTTTTGTAGTAATGTTTTTGTGTATAAGTATTTTTGTGTAAGTGTTTTTGTCTATAAGTATTTTTGTGTATAAGTGTTTTTGTGTATAAGTGTTTTTGTGTAGAAATGTTTTTTGTGTACGAGTGTGTTTGTGTATAAGTGTTTTTGTGCATAAGTGTTTTTGTGTACAAGTGTTTTTGTGTATAAATGTTTTTGTGTATAAGTGTTTTTGTGTACAAGTGTTTTTGTGCATAAGTGTTTTTGTGCATAAGTATTTTTGTGTATAAGTGTTTTTGCGTACAAGTGTTTTTGTGTATAAGTGTTTTTGTGTATAACTGTTTTTGTATAGCAGTGTTTTTGTGTATACGTGTTTTTATGTATAAGTGTTTTTGTGTAGAGGTTTTTTTGGGTACAAGCGTTTTATGTGTATTAATATTTTGTGTGGGAGTGTTTTTGTGTATAAGTGTTTTTGTGCATAAGTGTTTTTGTCTATAAGTGTTTTTGTCTACAGGTGTTTTTGTGTACAAGTGTTTTTGTGCATAAGTGTTTTTGTGTATAAGTATTTTTGTGTACAAGTGTTTTTGTGTATAAGTGTTTTTGCGTACAAGAGTTTTTGTGCATAAGTGTTTTTGTGTAGAAGTATTTTTGTGTAGACGTATTTTTGTGTATAAATGTTTTTGTGTAGAAGTGTTTTTATGTATAAGTGTTTTTATGTATAAGTGTTTTTGTGTAGAGGTTTTTTTGGGTACAAGCGTTTTATGTGTATTAATATTTTGTGTGGGAGTGTTTTTTTGTGTATAAGTACTTTTGTGCATAAGTGTTTTTGTGTATAAGTGTTTTTGTGTATTAAATGTTTTTGTATTTACTTTTTGTATGCCAGTAGCGTAGCATGCTGTTATTATATGATAGTTTTGTTGTATGTTAAGTTTCTTGTATGTTTTTGTTGTATATTAAGTTTCTTGTATATTAATTTTCTTGTATGTTTTTGTTGTATGTTAAGTTTCTTGTATGTTTTTGTTGTATGGTAAACTTTTTGTATGTTTTTTGTATGTTAAGTTTATTGTATGCCATTCTGTGTAATGGTCACGGTGTATGTTTTTTTGTATAGCATTTTTCTTGTACGTTATCTCTTGCTGTTTTATTGTATGTTAAGATTCTCGTATGTTAGTTTCGTTGTATGTTAAGTTTCTTGTATAATAGTTTTGTTATATGATTTTGATGTATTGTGCTCCTGTTGTAGGACCACATTTTGTTATATTTCTACTGTCTGAATGGCGAAGTGGTTAGTTCACTAGCCTCTAATGGCGAAGGTGGGGTTCGAACCTGACCAGAGGCGCGCCAGTCACCCAGTTTTAGAAACGGGTACCTGACTTCTTCTGGAGCCGGGGAAGGAAAGGCAACAAGTCCACGATACTGACCATATCACCCTCTAGTGTGCTGACAGGTCAAGGAAAATAAAAACTAACACCATATCCTTATGTGCCTCTAAGGTATGCCAGTGTCTTTACCTACAGCTGAATGCCCTTGTTTTAAAGCTGGTCTAGTTATATGTGCTCATACTGTGTGCATCGCTTTTGTTGTATGCTACTGTTGTTCCTGTGTGTGTGGGGCGTGTGTGTGTGTGTGTGTGAATCTTGTTTTTTTTTTAAAATAGAACAAAAATCCAACTTCAGCAAGTTATTTCGATGTATCCAGTTATTCTATATTTGTGAATATATGGAAAAGAGGAGAATTATTTCGTTATTTGACATTTTACTCCTGCTTCTTATATTTTCTATATCTTGAAGTAAACTGAGTGATAGGGTAGAGTGAATGATCGGGTAGAGTGAATGATAGGGTAGAGTGAATGATAGGGTAGAGTGAATGATAGGGTAGAGTGAATGATAGGGTAGAGTGAAAGATGAGAGACAAAAGGCCCACGTGTCAAATTCTTCATCTTTTCAAAATAAAGTTGAGATCAGTCAGTCAAATCCCACTCCCACCTGCAACTTACAGACTTCTGAGATTCATGATTAAGAGGGGCCTACTACCCCCTAACTTTCTACGTTAACAACTTACAGACTTCTGAGATTCATGATTAAGAGAGGCCTACTACCCCCTAACTTTCTACATTAACAACTTACAGACTTCTGAGATTCATGATTAAGAAGGGCCTACTACCCCCTAACTTTCTACGTTAACAACTTACAGACTTCTGAGATTCATGATTAAGAGAGGCCTACTACCCCCTAACTTTCTACGTTAACAACTTACAGACTTCTGAGATTCATGATTAAGAGAGGCCTACTACCCCCTAACTTTCTACGTTAACAACTTACAGACTTCTGAGATTCATGATTAAGAGAGGCCTACTACCCCCTAACTTTCTACGTTAAAAACTTACAGACTTCTGAGATTCATAAAATTAAGAGCTACTACCCCCTAACGTCATGACAATTTAGAGAAGACCGTATTGGAAGGATACATAATGGGAAAAAGAAAAAGAGGAAGACCAAGACGAAGATGGCTGCAAGACATCGTTGACGATCTGGAAATGGATGCAACAGCAGCAGGCCATCTTGCTCACAACCGAGAGGCCTACAGGAGTGCTGTTTGGGAGGCAATGTTCCGCAAAGGACATGCAAATGAATGAATGAATGACCCCCTAACTTTCTAAATTAACAACTTACAGACTTCTGAGATTCATAATTAAGAGCTACTACCCCCTAACTTTCTACGTTAATAACTTACAGACTTCTGAGATTCATGATTCAGAGAGGAGGCCCTTTCCTGTACCAAGAACTTACAGACCATATGAGAGTCATGGCCCAGAAGGGCCCACCCCTCTCTGAGTTTCAGTAGTATGAAAGGTCGAAGCGCCTATTTTCTGATAATATCTAGGGAGTTGTGTGGTTGTTTCGCTGTGTAAGCTCTGTTTTTTCCCCAGCAAACTCCACTATCTCTGTGGATTATCCATGTATCCTCACCTGTCCCCTCTTGTGTGGATATGTTCAGATGACACAAAAAAACTTGTTTGTGGGTGAACTTCAAGGAAGTGGAATCTGGGCCCGTGAAGTCTCTGACTTTCTGGACCTTATCTTATATCCTTCCCGTGCCGTTAAACGTCACATAGGGCTCGCAAAATAGTTCGCCAATTTTTCCTGTCTTCGGCGAGTCTTTCAACCTCATCAAAGTATTTTATGCCTATTAATTTGGCCTCTCTTAACAATGTCCTCTTCAGAGTTTCACGCGGTCCGCCTCTTTTTCTTTGGCCTGTTGTGTTCCACTTGATAGCTTGTTTTGGGATTCTCTGATCATTTCTTCTCATCACGTGACCTTATAGCTTCCGCTGAACCTCTGGATAGTGGGATCTGTCTGTGCATTCTGTACATCGGACGTTTTACTATGTGATATTATGTGATACATTGCTCTGTCACATCACGGTATTCTATAACATGTGATAATATGTAATATTATGCGATATACCGCAGAGTTACATCAAGCTGTGCTATATCGCGTGATTCTGTAACATATCATAACGTACTACGCTATGTTATGTTATGTTATGTGATATTAGCCATTTCGTTGAGATACAGTGCGATGCTATGTGATATAGTGCTATATTCTACAATACAATAGTGTACTGTGACTCTGCAATATTATGAGGTTCTTATTTGAATGCTGTGCAATACTGTAATATTATGCATTAGTGCTATATTATTACATACAGTGCCATGTTATATGACACTATGCAATGTGATATTAAGCGATACTAAATGATAATAGGAAATATTATATGCCATCAAGTTTTTGCTATATCTCCTAGGATTATAAATCTGTTCTTTTACAAACGAGCCACGTTGATTTGTCAACAGTGTAACAATAGATCTAATCCTAGCAGTGTTTGAGAGCTTGAAGGATTCTCCCATGGCTCAGGTGCAAGTGGTGGGGCCCCCTCATGGTAATCCACCGCACTGTTCTCTGGATCGTTCTGCCGTTGGGAGCTCTATAGCGAAGGGAGGAAGAGATCAGCTTTGATCTTATGCCCCCGGGGTGGAGGAGCTTAGCGAGCAGCTACGTACTGCAGCTCCTTAGGAGGGAGTCGTGGCGTCTTCTAGCCTCAGTCCCGGAGAGACGAGAAACGTCAGAAAAGATGGAGGATTATCATCGGTTGTCGCCAGGAACATCAATATCATCAACACAATGACTGGAGGATCTACAGGGCTTTGTTAAACTGAATTCTTGTCAGAGAGAATGATGAATGCAGCAGATATGTGGATCTATAGGGCTTTGTTAAACTAAATTCTTGTCAGAGAGAATGATGAATGCAGCAGATATGTGGATCTATAGGGCTTTGTTAAACTAAATTCTTGTCAGAGAGAATGATGAATGCAGCAGATATGTGGATCTACAGGGCTTTGTTAAACTAAATTCTTGTCAGAGAGAATGATGAATGCAGCAGATATGTGGATCTATAGGGCTTTGTTAAACTAAATTCTTGTCAGAGAGAATGATAAATGCAGCAGATATGTGGATCTATAGGGCTTTGTTAAACTAAATTCTTGTCAGAGAGAATGGTGAATGCAGCAGATATGTGGATCTATAGGGCTTTGTTAAACTAAATTCTTGTCAGAGAGAATGATAAATGCAGCCGATATGTGGATCTATAGGGCTTTGTTAAACTAAATTCTTGTCAGAGAGAATGATAAATGCAGCCGATATGTGGATCTATATGGCTTTGTTAAACTAAATTCTTGTCAGAGAGAATGATGAATGCATTAGAGATGTGGACTTATAGCAAAGTAGGTCATATATCATAGGAAATGAAAAGAACAAAATATACAAATATTAGAGCAACTACAAATGCAAACTTCGTTTCTCAAGGAAATAAAGATCAAAATAAAATAAAAAACTTTGGCTGTATCAAAAGATATAATAATGTGCTGAAGATCATGCTGGGAGGAAGTCCGGAAGGAAAGAAAAAAAAAGAGCAGGAGGTAGACAGAGATGCAAAAAAAAAGGTAAAGGTAATCCTGTCGCGTCTTATAGGCACATAGGGATATGGTGTTAATGCCCATATTTTCCTTGACCTGTCAGCACACTAGAGGGTGATATGGTCAGTATCACGCCTGGGCGCCTTTCCTTCCCCAACTCCAGAAGAGGTCGGGTACAGAGATGTAGATGGGAAGATAAGATACAAGAGTGGGCAAGACACAGCCTGGCTGAGTGCACCATCATGGCTAGGGAGCGAGGGAACTGGAGATTCATTACCTCCAACCTTCCTACCGAAGGCAGCGCACGATGACGACGATGACGATGATGATGATGATGATGATGATGATGATGACGATGACGATGATGATGATGATGATGATGACGACGATGACGATGATGATGATGATGATGATGATGACGACGATGATGATGATGATGATGATGATGAATTCCACACAAGAACAAATGTGGTCAGGCTGATCTCGAGTTGTACAATTGGTCGCTCCTGGACTGATATGCGCATGCGTCAACAAAGTACTACTTATCGATGTTGCCGATTGGTCAAATGCTCGACAGCGATGCTTGAACTTCACTGGTTGTAGTATCATGTACTACATACAGATTACGGCGTGTTCAGTTGTTAGCACCAGAAAATATTTATATACTACTTTTGTTTTTATTTAGGAAACAAGAGCCAAACTGAAGACAAATGACGTACACGGAAGACTGGCCCTTACAACACAACCAGCGCTTGCTGTTCTTATTGTGTGCCATGTGTGATAAGCGGACAAGTTAGCAGGGACGGCATCGGTTCAGACAACCGTAAGGATGGACAAGGAGATTGCAAGAGCCACCTTGGATAGGCTGTGCGTGGAGGACGACAATCACATCAGGAGGATGACTGAACTGGTGGAGAAGATGGGAAGTGAATATTTTTCCCGAAAGAAGTGGTTTAGCTAGCGTTACCCCACAAGCAGCGTGGGACTTGCTCCATCAGCAGACGCAAACTTCAGCGGGCGCTGGAACGGAAGGCGGAGCACGTATGGGAATGCCCGGAGTTCTGGGATGCCAGTCTCTGATTATAGATTACAGTTGTCATGTTGGTAGCGTTGACGATTATACTTCTCCATCTTGCACGGTCCTCGGTATTTTCCGATTAATTCACATGCTTCTCTCTTTTTTTTTCTTCCCATGCCATTCGGTCAGTCCACTGAGACCTTTTACTCTTTGTCTTCCTCTCTTTTTCTTTTTTCCCTTGAAATTTTCGAGTGATTACTAGGTTCTCCGGCTTCTGTCCTCCCATGCCATGCCCAAGAAGTTTTGACTGTCTTCTCCTGATCGTTCTAACCAGTTTTCGTTGTTCTGATGCTTCTATTAGGACCTCGTCGTTTCTTTGTCTGCCTGTCCTGGATATTTGTTGCATCTGTCACCCAGAAACCACGTCCCTACTTGTGGTTAATGTGGCCTACAAGGCAAATCCATCTTTGGTGAAAGGCAGGCAGGTAAGGGCCTGTAGAACGAAGATGATGTTAGGCAAAACCTACAGCTGATATCCAGCCCCATCGAAGCTGTATTCGCCAAGACTAAAAGTTACTGTACACAGTACACATTTTTCACATAAGAAACGAGACTTGTGTACAGTCAAGTGACAGATGACTGTAAGTATGACTAACCTTCGACACAACAGAAAAGACTCATCTTGTTAGATGTAATATATCGCAGAGATCGCCATCTTATTGGCCAGAGGGAAGGGAGGGGGCGGGGCAAAGACGCTGCCCGAATTGTCAATAACTGACCCATAGCTGACATGCTGACATCAGGGTCGGCGAACCATAGCTGATCAAGACCCTGTCACATTTGGTACCCCCAGTAACAGGCCTGACTAAAGTGGCAGGGATCGCTATAGTCCCCATGGTGGTGGATTCTACTAAAGAAGTATTGCACACCTCTTGCCACTTAGCGGCATTCACGAATTGAAAAAATAATTGGCTACCATAGCCCACTCACAATCCGACACAATACAATGTCTCAATATGTCCACAGCATCGGCTGTAAAGAACATCAGCTCACACTTCCAAGGAGGAGGAGAAGAAGAACAAGAACAAGAACAAGAAAAAAAAGAAGAAGAACCTGTGTTATTGCATGGAGGTACCTGGGGGATATGGTCTTATTTTCACCAGAGGGTCACGTGATCAGCATGACGCCATGACTGTTTTACCTTCCATAACTCCTTAAAAACCAGGCATCCATTTCTATATCTGGATAACTGAGACGATTCCAGACGAATTAGAACGACGAATCTTCGCCATGAGAGGCTGGCGCTCTAACCACTTTGCCACTTTAGAGACTAGGGCTCTAACTACTTTATCACTCGAGAGACCAGTGCTCTAACCAGTCTGTCACTTGAAAGACTATCGATCTAACCATTTTGTCACTTGAAAGACTAGCCCTCTAACCATTTTGTCACTTGAGAGACTATCGCTCTAACCATTTTGTCGCTTGAAAGACTAGCCCTCTAACCACACTGTCACATGAGAGAACAGCGCTCTAACCACTTTATCAATAGAGAGACTAGCCATCTAACGATTATGTTACTTGAGAGACTAGCGCTCTATCCACTTTGTCACTTGAGAGACCAGCGCTCTAAACACTTTGTCACTCAGGTGCGCTGGTGGATAGTGCCCTGCCCTTCCATGCTCTAGACGGCTGTTTGCCCTAACAGAATCCTTGTTTCGAGTGACATCAACTCTCTTATCATTTCTCTTTCTCGCATTTCTAAAGTTTCTCTTCAACTATTTCTGGAAGGCTAACCATAAAATACTGCGCCCTATCACTTTATACAGTACAGCAACATTTATTTCTTCCTGATGTTTTTATTTATCTCAAAACTTGAGGTTTTCTTACACGACTAAGATTCCTTCCATCCATCCATCCATCCATCCATCCATCCATCCATGTCCGTGCTCGGCGACCGGCCACGCAATCACCGCCCAGCACGCCATGTGGGCGTCTTACAGCGCAGCAAAAGTCTCTCCACCTCTCACGGTCATCGGCCAGTTTTTATATTGTGCCAAAGCTGTGCTGCATGTTACTTATTTCTGCTTCTACAGTCCTCCACCACCTAGCCTTCTGGTCTTTCTGTTTCCCTTCAGGTTTCCGTGGCTGTTTCAGCGATGTTGCTGGGGTCTCTTCGGAGCCTACAACCATCCAGCTTTTTTTTTTTTTTGTGGCTGTTATGACATGCATATCTTCTAGTTCACATTTGGCAAGTAGGTCTCTTGTTTGTTGTCTGTGGTCAATAAACATTCAAATTCTTTCTGAGGCAGGTTATATGGAATAAGGATAATTGGCCCATTTCCTTTTCATTTGTTGTCTAGCATTCTGCTCAATAGAGGAGCATGGATGACACACAACTTTGATGCAACCAAGAGTAAAAGTTTGATTTTCTCGTGCGTGAAGCAAGCATTTAGAATCTATAAGATGTGTTATAATATTTCTAATATTTTAATATATAATATATTAAATATATCCATACTACAAGAACTTAATATTGAAGAAGGCTGGCTAGTAAAGAGGATTAAAGAGAGAAAACTTAAATATTTTGGACACATTAAACATCATGATAATTTAGAGACGACAATCTTGGAAGGGTGCATAATGGGAAAAAGAAAGAGAGGAAGACCAAGGCGAAGATGGCTGCAAGACGTCGTTGATGATCTGCATATGGATACATCAGCAGCAGGGCATCTTGCTCACAATCGAGAGGCCTACAGGAGTGCTGTTAGGGAGGCAAAGTTCCGCAAGGGACATGCAAATGACTGAAAATATGTTTGTCATTTGTGGCTTTTGTCAATAGGGTCTTCTTTTTTAAAATTTATTGTTGCTGCTTTTTGTTCTGTTTCCTGGAACTGCGAGCTTGTGTTCTTTGCAGCCGATGTAGTGAAGATGTGGATGCACAAACATGGTATCGGATGGGGAGTAGATTACGGCGACTATGTTTTGCAGACCCGGAGTGGAGCTAGAAAAGCAGGGGGTAGGATGCAAAGCTTCTTTAGCAGACCCCATCGCCATGGGGGTGTTGGGGTGGGGCGGGGCGATCCCTGTCCCTGTTAGCTAGGATAGGCCTGGTACTGAGGGTACCAAAAGAGAGGTAAGACAGGGTCTTGTTTCAGCAACCTAGACACAAGCATTCCAACTATGGGTCACAGGTTGCCCATAAGCCCATCTTTGTTTCTAAAATGCCCGACACAAAACATACTTTATCCACTCTTTAACACATTTCTGAACAATTCTCCACTCTTTAATATGTTTCTGAAAGTTTCTCCACTCTTTTAATGGACCAAAGCAGATACCTAGATCAGATATATTTTAGTAAACCTTTCCGAAATGTCATCATGCACATCCCATCTCTCTATGACTGGTGGAAACCCAATGATACCTGTACACAGGTAAATGTTTGTGCCTGGCGTGTGATAGGTAGACACTGGAGCCTTTTTCACAGACTAGAGCTAATAACGCATACAAGCTGTTGCTATTTATTTATGGGCTGTTATGACTGCATATCTTCTAGTTCACATTTGGCAAGTAGGTCTCTTGTTTGTTGTCTGTGGTCAATAAACATTCAAATTCTTTCTGAGGCAGGTTATATGGAATAAGGATAATTGGCCCATTTCCTTTTCATTTGTTGTCTAGCATTCTGCTCAATAGAGGAGCATGGATGACACACAACTTTGATGCAACCAAGAGCAAAAGTTTGATTTTCTCGTGCCTGAAGCAAGCATTTAGAATCTATAAGATGTGTTATAGTATTTCTAATATTTTAATGTATAATATATTAAATATATCCATACTACAAGAACTTAATATTGAAGAAGGCTGGCTAGTAAAGAAGATTAAAGAGAGAAAACTTAAATATTTTGGACACATTAAACATCATGAGAATTTAGAGACGACAATCTTGGAAGGGTGCATAATGGGAAAAAGAAAGAGAGGAAGACCAAAGCGAAGATGGCTGCAAGACGTCGTTGATGATCTGCAAATGGATACATCAGCAGCAGGGCATATTGCTCACAACCGAGAGGCCTACAGGAGAGCTGTTAGGGAGGCAAAGTTCCGCAAGGGCCATGCTAATGACTGAAAATATGTTTGTCATTTGTGGCTTTTGTCAATAGGGTCTTCTTTTTAAAAAATTATTGTTGCTGCTTTTTGTTCTGTTTCCTGGAACTGCGAGCTTGTGTTCTTTGCAGCCGATGTAGTGAAGATGTGGATGCACAAACATGGTATCGGATGGGGAGTAGATTACGGCGACTATGTTTTGCAGACCCGGAGTGGAGCTAGAAAAGCAGGGGGTAGGATGCAAAGCTTCTTTAGCAGACCCCATCGCCATGGGGGTGTTGGGGTGGGGCGGGGCGATCCCTGTCCCTGTTAGCTAGGATAGGCCTGGTACTGAGGGTACCAAAAGAGAGGTAAGACAGGGTCTTGTTTCAGCAACCTAGACACAAGCATTCCAACTATGGGTCACAGGTTGCCCATAAGCCCATCTTTGTTTCTAAAATGCTCGACACAAAACATACTTTATCCACTCTTTAACACATTTCTGAACAATTCTCCAATCTTTAATATGTTTCTGAAAGTTTCTCCACTCTTTTAATGGACCAAAGCAGATACCTAGATCAGATATATTTTAGTAAACCTTTCCGAAATGTCATCATGCACATCCCATCTCTCTATGACTGGTGGAAACCCAATGATACCTGTACACAGGTAAATGTTTGTGCCTGGCGTGTGACAGGTAGACACTGGAGCCTTTTTCACAGACTAGAGCTAATAACGCATACAAGCTGTTGCTATTTATTTATGGGATATTGCAGATTTAATAATATCTTCCTGATTGTAGCTATCGTTAAAGGCTGATGAATGATGAGAAGCCATTTCTGTCATCCCACGAGATGGACAACGCGGAAGCCATGCGCCGGCTTACGGCCGCATTTCATTCCAGTCTTCAGGCCGTAAGTCAATTTGGTCGCATATCGGCCGTTATAGGGGGAGGTCAGACAACTTAATACATTACACTACTATGACATGTTATAAGATGAACAGACAGCTCGCTACTATAACATATTACAAAATGAACAGACAGCTCACTACTATAACATGTATCAAGATGAGCAAACAGCTCACTACTATAACATGTTATAAGATGAACAGATAGCTCACTACTATAACATGTTATAAGATGAACAGATAGCTTACTACAATAACATGTTACAATGTGAACAGATAGTTCACTAGTTTAACAGATTACAAAACAGAACAGACAATTCTCAGTACTATAACTTGTTACAAGATGAACAGATAGCTCAGTACTAAAGCATGTTGCAAGATGAACAGACAGCTCACTGCTATAATATGTTGCAAAATGAACTGACAGCTCACTACTGTGACATGTTACAAGATAAACAGACAGCTCATTAGTATGACATGTTACAAGATGAACAAACAGCTCACTACAATAACACGTTACAAATGAACATACAGCTCACTACTACAACATGTTACAAGATGAACAGACAGCTCACTACTACAACATGTTACAAGATGAACAGACAGCTCACTGCTACAACATGTTACAAGATGAACAGACATGCTCACTACTATAACATGTTACAAGATGAACAGACATGCTCACTACTATAACATGTTACAATATGAACAGACATGCTCACTACTATAACATGTTACAATATGAACAGACATGCTCACTACTATAACATGTTACAAGATGAACAGACATGCTCACTACTATAACATGTTACAATATGAACAGACATGCTCACTACTATAACATGTTACAATATGAACAGACATGCTCACTACTATAACATGTTACAATATGAACACACATGCTCACTACTATAACATGTTACAATATGAACAGACATGCTCACTACTATAACATGTACAAGATGAACAGATAGCTCAGTACTAAAGCATGTTGCAAGATGAACAGACAGCTCACTGCTATAATATGTTGCAAAATGAACTGACAGCTCACTACTGTGACATGTTACAAGATAAACAGACAGCTCATTAGTATGACATGTTACAAGATGAACAAACAGCTCACTACAATAACACGTTACAAATGAACATACAGCTCACTACTACAACATGTTACAAGATGAACAGACAGCTCACTACTACAACATGTTACAAGATGAACAGACATCTCACTACTGTAACATGTTACAAGATGAACAGACAGCTCACTACTATAACACGTTACAATGTGAACAGATAGTTCACTAGTTTAACAGATTACAAAACAGAACAGACAATTCTCAGTACTATAACTTGTTACAAGATGAACAGATAGCTCAGTACTAAAGCATGTTGCAAGATGAACAGACAGCTCACTGCTATAATATGTTGCAAAATGAACTGACAGCTCACTACTGTGACATGTTACAAGATAAACAGACAGCTCATTAGTATGACATGTTACAAGATGAACAAACAGCTCACTACAATAACACGTTACAAATGAACATACAGCTCACTACTACAACATGTTACAAGATGAACAGACAGCTCACTACTACAACATGTTACAAGATGAACAGACAGCTCACTGCTACAACATGTTACAAGATGAACAGACATGCTCACTACTATAACATGTTACAAGATGAACAGACATGCTCACTACTATAACATGTTACAATATGAACAGACATGCTCACTACTATAACATGTTACAATATGAACAGACATGCTCACTACTATAACATGTTACAAGATGAACAGACATGCTCACTACTATAACATGTTACAATATGAACAGACATGCTCACTACTATAACATGTTACAATATGAACAGACATGCTCACTACTATAACATGTTACAATATGAACACACATGCTCACTACTATAACATGTTACAATATGAACAGACATGCTCACTACTATAACATGTTACAAGATGAACAGATAGCTCAGTACTAAAGCATGTTGCAAGATGAACAGACAGCTCACTGCTATAATATGTTGCAAAATGAACTGACAGCTCACTACTGTGACATGTTACAAGATAAACAGACAGCTCATTAGTATGACATGTTACAAGATGAACAAACAGCTCACTACAATAACACGTTACAAATGAACATACAGCTCACTACTACAACATGTTACAAGATGAACAGACAGCTCACTACTACAACATGTTACAAGATGAACAGACATCTCACTACTGTAACATGTTACAAGATGAACAGACAGCTCACTACTATAACACGTTACAAATGAACATACAGCTCACTACTACAACATGTTACAAGATGAACAGACAGCTCACTACTACAACATGTTACAAGATGAACAGACAGCTCACTGCTACAACATGTTACAAGATGAACAGACATGCTCACTACTATAACATGTTACAAGATGAACAGACATGCTCACTACTATAACATGTTACAATATGAACAGACATGCTCACTACTATAACATGTTACAATATGAACAGACATGCTCACTACTATAACATGTTACAATATGAACAGACATGCTCACTACTATAACATGTTACAATATGAACTGACATGCTCACTACTATAACATGTTACAGTATGAACAGACATGCTCACTACTATAACATGTTACAATATGAACAGAAATGCTCACTACTATAACATGTTACAATATGAACAGACATGCTCACTACTATAACATGTTACAATATGAACAGACATGCTCACTACTATAACATGTTACAATATGAACAGACATGCTCACTACTATAACATGTTACAATATGAACAGACATGCTCACTACTATAACATGTTACAATATGAACAGACATGCTCACTACTATAACATGTTACAATATGAACTGACATGCTCACTACTATAACATGTTACAGTATGAACAGACATGCTCACTACTATAACATGTTACAATATGAACAGAAATGCTCACTACTATAACATGTTACAATATGAACAGACATGCTCACTACTATAACATGTTACAATATGAACAGACATGCTCACTACTATAACATGTTACAATATGAACAGACATGCTCACTACTATAACATGTTACAATATGAACAGACATGCTCACTACTATAACATGTTACAATATGAACAGACATGTTTGCCATAACTTTAAAAATACGAACAGAATGCAGATTAGCATAGTAATTAATTAATGTGAAAATTAATCAGAAAAAAAAGAATCATAACATATTAGATAAAGAATCCTTCCGCAGTAACTCTTCGATGACATACAGAAACTCACATAAACATACACCAACATGCATACCTTCTGACTCAGCAAATGATGATGCAGCGCTTGTTCATCGCCTTCTCTTGTCTTGTGTTTGTAGAACAGTAAATGTATCTAAATTAATCACACAATGAATCACAAAACATTGAACCGGGGGACTTTAATCGTAAGTAAAAACAGTAAGTAAATCAGTCAGCCGTAAGTCGGTGAATGATTGTAGTTTAATTTCACAGGAAGACCTTCACAATTGGTAACTGTAGTTTACACGTGTATGTAGCCCACAAGATAGCTTGGTGCTTCACATGCAGACAGCATATTTACCGCACTAGGTATGTATCAGGCCTCTCATGGCAAAGTTCGTTGGTTCGAATCCGAAAATGCAGAAATAAGGCACCCCAACTTCTTCTGGAGTTGGGGAAGGAAAGGCGGTCATGACTCATGCTAACCACATCATTCCCTGGTGTGCAGAGAGGTCAAGGACGATATAAACACCAACAACACATCTTCTGCTGTGCCACCACAGAGAGGTCAAGGACGATATAAGCACCAACAACACATCTTCTGCTGTGCTACCACAGAGAGGTCAAGGACGATATAAGCACCAACAGCACATCTTCTGCTGTGCCACCACAGAGAGGTCAAGGACGATATAAGCACCAACAACACATCTTCTGCTGTGCCACCACAGAGAGGTCAAGGACGATATAAGCACTAACAACACATCTTCTGCTGTGCCACCGCAAGTTTCCTTTTACGTACGAGAGCCCTTAAAAGAAAATTTGAGAAGTAAGTAAACAGAAATGTATTTTACTATTTATGATCTGCAGAAAATTAGTTTTTTTTTCAAAGATAATATTAATAATAGTTGTAGTAGTAGCTGTCTTAGAGGTAGCAGCAGTAGTAGTATTATTAAAAGTAATAATAGATGCAATAGTAGTTGCAGTAGTAGTAATAGTAGTAGTAGTCGTATTAGTAGTAGTAAAAGTAGTAATAGCTGCAATAGTAGTAGGTAGTAGTAGTAGTAGTAGTAGTAGTAGTTACAGAAGCAGCAGCAGTACTAGTAAAAGTAGTAGTAGTCGCAGTAGTAGTAGTAGTAGTAGTAGTAGTAGTAGTAAAAGTAGTAATAGTTGCAGTAGTAGTAGTAGAAGTAGTAGTAGTAGTAATATTAGTAGTAGTTGCAGAAGCAAAAGCAGTATTAGTAACAGTAGTAGTAGTCGAGGTAGTATTAAAGGTAGTAGTAGTCGAAGTAGTAATAGTAGCAGTAGTAGTAATAGTAGTAATTGTTGCAGTAGTAGTTGCATTAGTAGTAGTAGCAGCAGCAGCAGCAGCAGTAGTAGTAGTAGTAGTAGCAGTAGTAGTAGTAGTAGTAGTAGTAGTAGTAGTAGTAGTAGTTAATGTCTGTGGGAACGGAAAAAAGTATTGGTACTGTCACACGTCATTATGCGTTTGATCAATCCAAATCTTCAGTTTCATACACTTTTAAGACTTATCCTTCCATCAAAATTACCCCCGTTACAGCGATAGTCTATAAAATGGATAAAATATTTCAATAAATGAAAATTATACACAAAACTATACTTACTAGTCATGGCAGTAACCAACCTATTTTTTGGGCCACAGGCAAGAATAAGTAATCTGTGTTAAACTGTTTACCTTAGAAAGGCAATGGCTCCTTCTCCCTGAGGCCTTCAGGTTAGTCAGATGCTTTAAGTAGCCTAACGGTGTCACCGACTTTCATATACTAACAATCAAATGGTATGGAAGACTACTCCAGAGGTGAGCAGGAGAGTAAGAAAAACCATTCTTGTACAGACAGGGCAGTTATTCAAATCATGATTCCTCAATGTCAACTGGATTGATTGTCTTTGAGAGGAAGGAAGAGAGGGGAGGAGGAAGAGGATTACTGATGTAAAAATGTAGTCAATTTAAAAATTTAAGTAGAAAGAAATATATGTTCGTTCATTTCATTTTTATTGTGTAACATCTGTCGCACGTTCGTGATACACGATAGTCCCTTATATTCATTCTCTCCACAAAGAAGGTTGCAGGAAGTGTGCTTGATATGAAGTGGTAGATTAAAGAGTGAAATCCATCCATCCATCCATCCATCCATCCATCCATCCATCCATCCATCCATCCATCCATCCATCCATCCATCCATCCATCCATCCATCTTCTTCTTCTTCTTCTTCGTCAATCAGCCTGGTACTGCGAGAGCTGTTGTTCTGTGTAGTCGATACGATGAGAATGTTGACATACATCATGGTGTCGGCTTGGGAGTGGGTCATAGCGGGTTGTTTTTCATTCCCTGAGCGGAGCAGTGCAGTGTTTCTTTAGCAGACTCCACCACCTTGGAAACTATAATGATCCCTGCTCCGTTAGCCAGGCTAGGTCTGTTACTGGGGGTACAGACGGAGAAGTGAGACAGGGTCTTGGTCGGTTATGTTTCGTTAATCCAGTCGCTAGCTTGACAGCTATGACCATCGACTGCCAAATCCATCCATCCATCCATCCATCCATCCATCCATCCATCCATCCATCCATCCATCCATCCATCCATCTTCTTCTTCTTCTTCTTCGTCAATCAGCCTGGAACTGCGAGAGCTGTTGTTCTTTGTAGTCGATACCATGAGAATGTTGACATACATCATGGTGTCGGCTTGGGAGTGGGTCATAGCGGGTTGTTTTTCATTCCCTGAGCGGAGCAGTGCAGTGTTTCTTTAGCAGACTCCACCACCTTGGAAACTATAATGATCCCTGCTCCGTTAGCCAGGCTAGGTCTGTTACTGGGGGTACAGACGGAGAAGTGAGACAGGGTCTTGGTCGGTTATGTTTCGTTAATCCAGTCGCTAGCTTGACAGCTATGACCATCGACTGCCAAATCCATCCATCCATCCATCCATCCATCCATCCATGGGCGGTGATCAACGATGCAGTCACTATCCCATGTGGCATCAGACAGCTCTACAACTTCTCCCTACCTCTTAGAATCACTTGCCAACTTCTACATGACGTCACAGATGTGCTACATATCGCCCATCTGTTGCCATGGCGACTGGCGTTGGCTATCATGCTTTCCCACAATTCCCTGCTCCGAGCGCAGATTGTAAGCTGTGTTGTCATTCTCTGTCCGTGCCGTGTAGTTACTCCGTCCATCATTTTCTCTCTGTCTACCTCGATCTTTTTTGCCTTCTGTCTTTCCTGTTGTCAGAGTGTAATCTAGCTTGCCTCGCCGTAGAACTACTCCTAAGAATCTGGATTGTCCTTTTTCTGACTTTTGTTACTGTTTATCTCGTCTCTCCAGCCTCTCTCAGAACCTCCTCGTTTGATTTATTTGCTGTCCCTGGTTCTCGTAGCATTCTTCTAAGGGACCACATTTCAGTGGCTCCCAGTTGGCGTTGTACTTCATTAGTGACTGACCAAGCCTCACATCTGTAAAATAAAACTGACTCGATGTGGAACTGGAGTACTCTTTTCCTCACTCCCAATGGCAGTCATTTATTACCCAGAATGCTCTTTATTTTCTGAAACATTATTTTGGCTTGTATTATTCTGCTCTTTATCTCAGTTAGGGCATCTTCCATCTGAGGTCAGTAGTGTCCCCAAATATAATGGGGGCACAATTAAGACAATATAAACTTGTCATCCACTTGTTTCAGCATTGTATCCTTTACTGTTATGGTCATCTCAGAGGGAAAAAAACGATTCCTGGTTGTAAAATAACGGTTAAAATAACAAGTGTCACTACATTTGCTTGCTTCCTCATCCTTTTTTTTAAATATTTGGCCTGATGCACCCATTACATATGCATCAGCAGCAGGGCATCTTGCTTACAACCGAGAGGCCTACAGGAGAGCTGTTAAGGAGGCAAAGTTCCGCAAGTGACATGCAAATGACTGACTGACCCATTACACAACTTTTTGTCAGCATTGACTGAGCCTTGATTCATGACCAATATATTTGCCAAAGACAGTTTTTGTCTTAATTACGCCCCGGCGTTGTTTGCTGAGATCTGAGCGTGTATGTCTTGTATTATTTACGATCTGTGGCCAGAAAAAAGTCTACAATATGACATACAAGGGGGACAAGAATAGAAAGCTGATCAGTTATTGATTGGAAATATGTTCAGAGGGGAGTTCTTGAAGTAAATTATCCGAAGATTTTTTTTTCCAGCATAAATCTGGGGCGCTCCTGTTGGTTCCGACTCAGTCTGTATGTTTCGGTGTTTGCTGTGTGTATAAATTCAAGAAAACTTGACCGAAGCAAAAATAAAACATATACGGTCGCAAGAGATAAGACATCTTGCGGCTTGGTTGGCTGGGTGGTTGGGGGTTCGGTCTACTAATCTGGTGGTACCGGGTTTAAGCCCCAGTAGCCGAATTTTTTTTCTGGTACCACCACACCAAAAAAAAAAACGTCCCCCAGAGTCGACCCAGCCTCTAAAAATGGATACCAGAGAAATATGGGAAGGTAAATACGGCCAGATGTGATACTGACCTCATTAGACTTTCACGTGCCGAAGGTAGTGGAAATACAAACATAACACTGTATTCTCCAACATGTTTTAATGGCCCGGATAAAGGGGATTTTAACCTTTTCGTCTAAATGTGCAGAGCCCAATATATACGTGTCTTTTTTCTGATAGCAAATGTGCGTCCCTTGAAGCAGTTGAAGTATTCCTTTAATTTTGTGTATGTAAATGTGCAGACCACTCCTTAGCAAAACTGGAACCCTATTAACATCAAGTAAAGACCAAAAGCAAAGATGAGCTGAACACTTCCAAGAAATACTTAATAGACCACACCCAAAAGAATTGTTAAACCTTGAAACCAACTTACCAGCCCCACAACTAAATGTCAGCCTAGATGAAATTAAATTGCATGAAATTGAAATATCAATGAATTTAATGGCTAACAACAAAGCTGCAGGTGAAGATGAAATAAAAGCCGAAATGCTAAAAGCTATCAATAGTGACAACATGAGACAACTACAGAGAATGTTTAACAAGATTTGGAAAAAAGAAAAGGTCCCTTCTAAATGGATAAAAAGGAATCATTGTTAAAATACCAGAAAAAGACAACCTTAGTGACTGTAACAACTAGAGAGGAGTAACCTTAATATCAGTTGTGTCAAAAGTATTTTGCAAGGTCATTTTGAATAGACTTAAAGATATAATGGATACTGCAATGAGAGAAGAACAAGCAGGATTTCGGAAAGGGAGAAACTGTCTTGACCAGACCTAAGAATAATTCTCGAAGAACTTATTGAAAAGCAGAAACCATTAATACTGAACTTCATAGACTTTAAAAAGGCATTTGATAGCATACACAGAGATTCATTATGGAGAATTTTAAGTCTGTATGGAATACCATCTAAAATTGTCAACATCATTAAGGACTTATACAATGGATATGTTTGTGCAGTCAAGACAGAAGAAGGGATGAGTGAATGGTTCCAGATTGAAACAGGTGTGAAACAAGGATGTATACTGTCTCCTTTACTTTTGGAATTACAATAGACTTCATAATGAAAAAATGGTGCACAGGTAACACAGGTATTGACTGGGTACATGGGACCCAACTAGAAGGTCTTGATTTTGGTGATGACATAACTTTTATCAGTAACAATGTGAATTCGTTGCAAGATAAAACAGACAGCCTGTCTTCACTGGCTAGCAAAATAGGACTTGAAATTAACAAGGACAAAACAAAAATAATGATACTTCCCATTAATCAAAATGGAAAAATACATGTAAAAGGGACAGATATCAATTTGCATACCTTGGCAGCTACATAGACCAGGATGGTGAAACCAGAAAGGAAGTTAGAATCAGAATTGCAAAAGCAGCATCGATCTTCAAGAATCTTGAGACCATATGGAATTCAAAAGTTATAAGCACAAAAACCAAGTTAAGACTATTCAATTCAAATGTAATATCCACCTTCATTTATGCATGTGAAAGCTGGAAAACAACTAAAGAAATAGACAAGAAATTAGACTCTTTTGAAAACAAATGCATAAGGAAAATACTCGGCATCAAGTGGAATTCAAGAACAATGCAGAGATAAGACAGATGACTGAACAACAACCAGTCTCATGGGTGATCAGGAAAAGGAGATTGACATATGTTGGTCACTTGATGAGAAGAAATGATCAGAGAATCCCAAAACAATCTAGCAAGTGGAACACAACAGGCCAAAGAAAAAGAAACAGACTGCATGAAACTCTAAAGAGGACATTGTTAAAAGATGCCAAATTAACAGGCATAAAATCCCTTGATGAGGTTGAAAGACTCGCCAAAGACAGAAAAAATTGGCGAACTACTTTGCGAGCACTATGTGACGTTTAACGGCACGGGAAGGATATAAGATATAAAAACTGTACAGATGCAATGTAAATGCTACAGAAGAGTCCTACAAATATAATTCATTCATTCATTTGCATGTCCCTTGAGGAACTTTGCCTCCATAACAGCACTCCTGTAGGCCTCTCGGTTGTGAGCAAGATGGCCTGCTGCTGATGCATTCATTTCCAGATCATCAACGATGTCTTGCAGCCGTCTTCGCCTTGGTCTTCCTCTCTTTATTTTTCCCATTACGTACCCTCCCAAGACGGTCTCCTCTAGATTATCATGACGTTTAATGTGCCCACAATATTTAAGTTTTCTCTCTTTAATCCTCTTTACTAGCCAGTCTCCTTCAATATTAAGTTGTTGTAGTATGGATATATTTGTTCTTTTTTGTGTCCATGATATTTGAAGATCTCTTCTGTAGCATTTACATTCAAAGGCCTATTTTTTTACTTAATCATCATCATCATCATCATCATCATCATCATCATCATCATGTGCTTACACAGAAGTGTTACTAAAAACGCGCTTAGGGCAAATATAAAAATGACATTCCCCCCCCCCCCCCCCCCCCCTGAAAACCAAACATGAAATGAAAAAAATCTACTTTACATAAATAAGAAGTAGACTTTTTTCTGCCTTGAACGATAAACATGGCGTCCTGACCCCGAGCCTAATCTGTTTCGTCGTTGAAAAGACCCTGACTTGTAAGAGGTGAAGGTGCATGCTTCTTTCTTCTATACATCCCTTGCCTTCATTCATTCCTTCCATGCTGAGCAGTGTTTACAATTATCCTTCTCCATCCTGTGCACTGCCTGGTGGTGCTTTTAATGAAAACAGGAAGGTCATTAAGTCTTCAAGTTGCTGACCTGATCAAGCCTCAGTCCAGCTTTCGTGGTATAGCTTTCTTGGTACAACTTTCTAGTACAACTTTCTAATACAGCTTTCTTGGTTCAGCTTTCTCAGTAAAGATTTCTTGGTCCAGCTTTCTCAATACAGGTTTGTTTGTCCAGCTTTTCAAGTCCAGCTTTCTCAGTACAGCTGTCTCACTACAGCTTTCTCTGTCCAGCTTTCTCAGTACAGCTTTGTAATTACAGATTTCTCACTGCAGTTATCTAATTACAGCTTTCTCGTGTAGCTTTCTCAGTACAGCTTTCTTAGTAGAGCTTTTTCAGTATAGCTTTCTCGGTACAGCTTTCTTGGTGCAGATTTCTCAGTCCTGTTTTCTCAGTACAGCTTTCTCAGTACCACTTTCTCAGTACAGCTTTCTCAGTCCTGCTTTCTCAGTACAGCTTTCACAGTCCAGCTTTCTCAGTACAGCTCTCTTGGTCCAGTTTTCTCAGTATAACTTTCTTTGAATATTCCCCCCCCCCCCCCGTGTTTGTCTGTAATTGTTTCTATGTTATTGTTCCTTTTCATTTCTTTTTTTTTCCCCACTTGTTCTACTAGACATTCTCATCTGTTCTGTGGGACAGTAAGGGTTAATAATGCTATCTAACATTTTCATAAAAAAAGTCTACCGACTGGATGTCTGATCCAACTGATTGTAACTGTCGAATGTTTTCTGTAGATTTTTTTTTATTTTATATTATTTTTCCCCATGAAGTGCTTTCTCTCCCTCTCCTCTCTCTCTCTCTCTCTGCCTACCGTATTCCACATTTCGTTGGCTCCTTGACTTCTCATATTTTCACTTCCATCTGTGGCCGCAGTCTGAGCCCAGTCTCTTCAAAGAGCGGCTCTCAGATAACCCTTTTACCCTTTTTTGTGTTTATCTAGTCCTTTCTACTGTCCTTGATAACAACATATTTGCCGAAATATTGGGTTGTTGGTATACTTGTTTTCCATAACCATTTCATTGTTCTTACCTCTTTCCGCTAACTCCTCTTTCTTTCCTTCCTCTCTCTATCTTTATAAAACTGCACCAAACTTCCATCTAACTATACTCTACTGGCGCTACTGGTCACTATCACAGTTATCCTGTATCATTCACCACTTCAAGCATCGTTCTTTTTTGTTCTTTTTTCTATGCTATATTATCAAGAAAACAAGGAAACAACAGAAAAAGAGAGAAATTATGGCAAAATTTCAGAACATGACAATCCAGGTTTGTAAGACATATTTTGAGAAGAGGCAGACTGGGACACCACATGACAACGGAAAAACTGGAGGGACAAAAAGAGGGAAGAAGACAAAGAAACAAGATTCTTGGGGGACTAAAAGAATGACATAGAGCACGGTCCAACACACAGCTTATAGAAATCAGTGGCGACCAACGTCTAATTGGCTGACCAGAGAGAGAGAGAGAGAGAGAGAGAGAGAGGGGGGGGGGAAGAGAGAGAGTTATTATCATCTTTTTGAGATATTTTCTCACAACCTTTCCCTTCTTTCCTCTTTGATTTTTTCAGTGATCTCCAAGTTCTCCAACTATCGCCTTCTCACGACGTCCAAGAAGGTTTGATTCACCTTAATCACAGCTTTCTTTCTTCTGCCGCATCTCATAGAACTTCTTCATTCCATCTTTGCTGCCTCTAAACAAGCTCCTTGCCTCCCTTTTTTTCCCCTATGCCACTTAGTCAGTTAGGATGCACAGTTAGTATGTGCTTAATCACTTTTCTTTCATTATCACTTCTCGCACACGTTAAATTCACTGACAACACAAACATTGCTTTATACCATTCACACAATACTTTCTAAATTTGGGGAAATGCTGCTATAATTATCGGTCGGAAAGATTTTTCTTTTAAACACAAAAAACCGTGCTAAATTCAGAAATGACGCATAAAGCAAAACTTTAAGATTAAGCTTCTGAGGTCATTAAGTCACTCAGTTAAGCTAATGACGCACACAATGTAAAACACTAAAAATAGAATTCACACAAACGGGCAGACATTGAAATAGAGTTTTAGGAACACGGAACGTCTGACAGCATGAACAGAATTCACAGATGTTGGCCTGACAGAAAGCTGTGGGATAGAAACCGTGATTTATAAGAGAGAGAGAGAGAGAGAGAGAGAGAGAGAGAGAGAGAGAGGGAGAGGGAGAGAGAGAGAGGGAGAAATCCCTGTGTTTTAATAGTTAAATAAATAGTGCCTGGTTTGAAACATGACCGAAGTACGCCCAGTGTGAGTCGCCAATGTCACATCTGCTGAAACAGGTCATGCTGTACTTTTGCAACGTTTTCAGAAATAATCACTCGTTGTTTTTCATTGTTATTGTTCTTGTTGTATAACTTTCTGTACTGGTATCAGATTTCCTCCATCTTGCCTTTTCCTGTGCAGTCGTAATTCCTGCTAATTTTCTTTTCTTAAATTTTGAAAAAGAATTACTCCATGTCAGAATTGTGAAAACAGTCTTAGTTCTTTGTCAAAGTTTCTTTCGTTGACGTGGCCAAAAGCCATTTTATTTTTTTTTTCTGTTTAAAAATACATTTCTCACAGGTAATCCAACATGACACACCTTCAGAAAGAAAGACTAAAAGTCCGTTATCATGCAGTGCGTCCCTAACTCTTGTATTCCAGCCATTAGCCTTTTAAACTTCATTTTTAAAAGAAAGTTTAAAAAAGGAAATATTGATTTCTGGTTTTCTTCTTTGGTTTTCTGATTCAAGTTTTTAAACTACCATATTGTACAAAAGATAGATCGTAGGTCGTTTCGGGGGCAAAATCATGGCTGCTGTGTTTATTTTAATTTCTTTTTTTTTCCTTGTGTGGTCTTGAGATTTTTGCATGGTAATGAAAGAGTTAAATGCATTTTCACGCTTTGATCTTTGAAAAATGTCATGAAAATGTCACAGTTTTTAAATTCCACAGGATTTAAAACTCTGTCATCTTATAAACAAACGTAATATCATAATTATCATAATTATCGTTGATAATCTGCAAATGGATGCATCAGCAGCAGGGCATCTTGCTTGCAACCGAGAGGCTTACAGGAGAGCTGTCAGAGAGGCAAAGTTCCGCAAGGGACATGCAAATGAATGACTAACAGCTCACAATCAACAACTGTGCACGAGATACATAGGTTCTGGTTGTATACTATCATCAGATTTAACTTATTGCCTACATGGCTTTCTCCTCACAAGTTATCTAACAATTCATCATCATCATCATCATCATCATCATCATCATCATCATCATCATCATCATCATGTCCCCTGTGCTCCCAGTAGAGTATAAAGCATTAACAAACGTTCCCCACCCAATCTTATCGGGATGCCCCAAACCATGTCTTTCCCACTTTCTTTAGTTCTTCCTGTATTGTGTGTCTCCATGTTCCTAATGGCCTGCTCTTCTTTCTTTTCCCTTGAGGTGTCCAAGTCAAGGTGGTATGGGGGTGTCTTTTTTTTGTTGTCCTTTTGCAGTATGTGTCCCTGCCACTTCCATCTTCGCCTTTTGACCTCTTTAGTAATATTCTTAATGCCTATTCCTTTGAGTTATTTCCTCGTTTGTCACGTTTTCTTCCCAGTGTATTCTTAGAGTTTTCCAAAGGCATCTTCCTTCAAATCCTCTCTGTCTGCTCTCGATTCTCCCCAGTACGTTCATCCTGCTTCGATTGCGTATAATAGAATGGAGCGTACACTGGATTTATAGATTCTGATCTTGAGGTGTGTATGGAGAATGGGAGATTTCCATATGTTTGCTAATTTGTTAAAGGCATGAGACGCCTGCCCAATTATTGTGGATATTTCCTTCTCGATATAACAGCTCTTAGGAGTACAGTAAAATTCAGATCGGAAATTAGGCTAACCAGCTGAGAATGGACAGAAAGAGAAAAAAAAAAAACAAGTCGGATACCACAAAATACACACAAATCAGGCACAAAACACTTTGCATCAAATTTACGATTGCAAATTTGATTATAGAATTGACTGTGCCATCCGAGGTAAATTTGAATGAAAGATGTCATGTAATTCGACAAAAACTAGCCTATTTATATCTAGCCTGCCACTCGACTCATGGATGTAGGTATGGCCCCTGGGCTCCATGTAGCTGGGCACCGCTGTTTTACGTAAAAATCAAAGTTATAAGTACGTCACCGTGGTGTTGTTGTTCTGTTTTCAGTGCTTTATAATAATGACCAAACTTGAAAACAAAAGCCGCGGGTGCCAAGGGGACGGAATTTGCAACTGAAATATGAGTTGCCGTTTCTGGTACTGCTTACTCCAATCAAAGGTTGGTGGAGCCAACTACGGGAGAAGGAACGTAGGAACTTAGCGAGACGATGCTCGGCAACTTCATTAGAATGCCAACATCTGCTCGTCTTAATATCCAGTCAGCCTTTAATGGCCACAAAGGGAAGGAAAACAGGACAAAGATATTGCTGTTATATGAAGAGATACTACTACTGACGGTAGAACTACTGACTGCAACCCGTCTCCTTGTCTAGATCGCTGAGCATATGAAGCTGAACCAAGAAGAAGAAGAAGAATTGCGGTAACTGAGAGAACTGAAACAACTAGCAAATATGAGACGAAGATTCACTTCACGCTATGAAGTGAGTGCACCTTTGAAAACTCGATAAATGATTGATTGAAAAAGATTAAAGGAGTCCGGATCAGGAAAGGACAAACGAATTTCAAGAAGTGTCCGGATCAATAGAAAGATTCTTGTGTTTGAAGTTGTCTCGGAGTTTGAAAGGAATCAACAACAAAAAAAATTATTGAAGTCTGGCGAAATCAAATTTTAAAAGAAGCTAAGAAAGAACTATGCTTAAGTCTGAGACCTGGAAATAAATTCATTTAAAAATACTTTAGTATGAGAATTTGAAAGAAGTCTATAAAAATCATGCTTTAAGTCTGAGAATTGCGAAGAAGTCGATGAAGAATAATGCTTACGTCTGAGATTTGGAAAGAAGTCGATAAAGAATAATGCTTAAGACTGAGAGTTTGAAAACCAATCACAAAATAAATCATGCTTAAGCTGGGAATTTTAAAAACATTTATTAAAGAATTATACATAGGTTTGAGAATTCGAAAAAAATTATTTAAAAAAAAATCATGCTTAAGTCTCAGAATTTCAAAGAAATTAATTTTTAAAAATCGCTTAACTCTGAAATTTCAAACAAAGTTGTTTTTTTAAAAAATCATACTAAGAAAGTAAAAGAAGTTCCTAAAGCCATGAAAGTCTGAGAATTTGAAAAACAATCAAAAAGATATCATAATTAAGTTTGATAATTTGAAAAACAATCGTGAAAAATCATAATTAAGTTTGATAATTTGAAAAACAATCATAAAAATCATAATTAAGTCTGAGAATTTGAAAAACAATCATAAGAAAATTATAATTAAGTCTGAGAATTTGAAAAACAATCACAAAATATCATAATTAAGTATGAGAATTTGAAAAACAATCATTAAAAATCAGAATTAAGTCTGGGAATATGAAAAACAGTCATAAAAAATCATTATTAAGTTTGATAATTTGAAAAAATCATAAAATATCATAATTAAATCTGAGAATTTGAAAAACAATAATAAAATATCATAATTAATAAAATATCATAATTAAGTCTGAGAATTTGAAAAAAAATCATTAAAAAATCAGAATTATGTCTGAGAATATGAAAAAAAGTAATAAAATATCATAATTAAGCATGAGAATTGGAAAAAATCATTAAAAGATCAGAATTAAGTCGGAGAATTTGAAAAACAATAATAAAATATCATAATTAAATCTGAGAATCTGAAAAACAATAATAAAATTTCATAATTAAGTCTGAGAATTTGAAAACAAAAAAAATCATTAAAAAATCAGAATTAAGTCTGTGAATTTGAGAAACAAACATAAAAAAATCAGAATTAAGTTTGGGAATTTGAACAAATCAATCATTAAAAAACCATAATTAAGTCTGAGAATTTGAAAAACAATCACACAATATCATAATTAAATCTGAGAATTTGAAAAATAATCATAAAAAATTAGAATTAATTCTGAGAATTTGAAAAACAATCATAAAAATCATAATTAAGCCAGATAATTTGAAAAACAATAATAAAATATCATAATTAATTCTGATAATTAAAAAAATCATAAAAAAAAATCAGAATTAAGTTTGTGAATTTCAGAAACAATCATAAGAAAATCATAATTGTCTGAAAATTCGAAAAACAATAATAAAAAAACATAATTAAATCTGAGAATTTAAAAACCAATCATAAAATGTAATAATTAAGTCTGAGAATTTGAAAAATAATCATACAAAAAGTTATAATTAAGTCTGAGAATTTGAAAGAAAAAAACAATCACAAAAATTCCTATTTAAGTCTCAGAATTTGAGAAACAGTTCATAATGAACCGTGCTTAAGTCTGTGAAAGTGAAAGAAGTTGGTTAAAAAGAAAAATCATAAATCTGAGAATTTAAAAGGATTCCGTAAAATCTTGTTAATGTTTCTGAAATGAAAAAGGTTCACTAGTATCATGTTGAATTCTGAGGATTATAAATTCCTAAAAAAAATTATGTTTAATTCTGAGGAATCTAAAGTATCCTACATAGAAAATTATCTTTAATTCTGAGGATTCTAAAGTATCCTACAAAGAAAAATATGGTTAATTCTCAGGAGTCTAAAGTGTCCTGGAAAGAAAATTATGTTTAATTCTGAGGATTATAATGTATCCCACAAAGAAACCTATGTTTAATTTTGAGGTTTCTATCATTGTAAAGTACTCAGCAAAGAAAATTATGTTTAATTCTGAGGATTCTAAAGTTTTCTACGAAGAAACGTATTTTTAATTCTGAGGAATCTAAAGTATCTTACAAAGAAAATTATGTTTAATTCTTCGGATTCTAAAGTATCCTAGAAAGAAAATTATGTTTAATTCTTAAGATTCTATTGTATTCTACGAAGAAAATTATGTTTAATTCTGAGGATTCTAAAGTATTCTACAAAGAAAACTATACTTTGTTCTGAGGATTCTACACGTGTAAAGTACTCAACAAAGAAATTATGTTTAGTTTTGAGGATTCTAAAGTATTCTACAAAGAAAATAATGTTTAATTCTGAGGATTCTATAGTATTATAGAAAGAAAACTATGGTTAACTCTGAGGAATCTAAAGTATTCTACAAAGAAAATCATGCTGCCTTAGGACTCTTTGAAATGAATCCAAGGAGAAATCCAGTGAACCCTGAGATTTAAATCTGTGCTCCGTACTAAACATTTAAGACTTAAAGTTTGAATCATTGTTTACTTAAATAACTTCAAAACTTGACATTCCGAAATTACAGGACAAGTGTTTGGGGTTTTTGTTGCCTACCGAAATGGAAGAGTAGTAGCACAGGGTTCAGGAGCCGAGGAAGTCACCACTTCGTGAGAATGGAAATTGAAGCTGTTGTAAAACTTGTTTGGTGCAAGTTTACCTTTTTTTTAACTAGTGGGAGGAATATACTTTCTCAAGATGGTTACAGACCAACGATCCTTGGCAATGTACTACCATACTCGAGGTCAATCTAGCCCCCCCCTTCCCCCCATCATGACTGCCAGCCCAGGTTCTCCTCTCCTTGGTATATTGTAAGCTAATTTTGCCTAAATCTTCAATCATTCAATCAACACAACAATACACTGACATGCAGTACAAATCACCAAGTCTGAATTCAATAATACAACAATTTTAATCTCACAATGAACCCAACAACCACAAACAACTGGCACTGACAATCAACCCTGACATTAAGACATTATTCATCAATAAAGGCACAACAATGTGAGGAACAATCAATGAAAATACAAATGAAGTCAAGCATAATATCAGTTAATAATGAAACTTCTCAGGTCTGCAATATTTACATCGTTACTCTATGTATCTGGGGCCCTCAGCTCATTGGGCCCTACCAGTGGTATCCACCACGACCACATGTCCCATTGCATTTTCATCTCTGCAGCCGTTGCTGCCATTACCTACATCAACAGCGTCTGTATTGACACGTGGTCAATCTACACGAAAAAGAACAATAAAAAGCATACATGTTACCAATCCAAACAACAGAGAAAATCACAATGAACTCAGACACAAATTACCTTCTTACACGGAATGACATGAACTCCACATCACAGCTTACTGCACAACTACATGATCTACACCACATGAGGTGGGCACGGGCAGAATATAACCAACGATCACTATAATAAACAGGAATTTACAGCACATGCATAAGAACGACGGAACAAGACATCACCCGGCCGTTGCCTCTATCTAATCTGATCAAGCCAATGTTTATATATATAATTAATATATATATATATATACATATAATTAATTAATATAAATAATTCGGGGATATACAAGTATATATATATATATATATATATATATATATATATACTCGTATATCCCCGAAACAAACTACCAAATCACGTGGACGCTCTTCGGTCAAGATCGTACACCCTTCGATCTAAGTGTGTACCGTCCACACTGTGTCGGAGCCAATGATACGGTTAGTTGCCCCTGACGTAGTTCATGGCGTCCTTGTGAGCGATTCACAGAATATACTTCGTAAGATCGAGAAAAAAATTGCTTCGGAAAATAATGGGTTCATCTGTTAAGCCAGTCAGGTGTGACAAGCCTAACGTGGCTTTACTGTCCAGGGCATGCGGGAGTACATGGCGATGACGTGGTAGACAGACTTGCTGGACAGGCTAAAATAAATGACAGGCTGAGAATGAACAAAGGGGGACATTGCTAAAGCCGTATTGGAAAGACTGCGGGAAAATGAAGAGCTGGAATGGAAGAACAATGTAGCTGTGAAGAGATTGCTGGAACTAGGACAAATTAAAGGTGCTGGCAGTTAATCTGAACTGTGTGGTAGAAAACGCATCGTCAACAACCAACATTTGACAGGAACTATTAGCAAACACAATCTTGGATGGACGCAGAGACATGCAGCGGAGCATACGTGGGGTTGTCCTGAATGCAGTGAAGCCGGAGTCTGATTTTGAACCTTCGAACCTATGAGGTCTGAAACTGCCAACAAAATTGTCCCTGTTCTGCAGTAAACTTTTTCCGCTAGACGTAAAATTTCCTGGTTCTGCAGTAATCATTTTCATCTATAGCTAAAATTTCCATGTTCTTCGGTAAACATTTTCCTCTATAGCTAAAATTTCCATGTTCTTCAGTAAACCTTTCCCGCTAGGGCTAACTTCAGTTTATATTAAACAACACAGATTAGGTATAATTTTTACTTTTATTAGAATGTCCACAAATCTGATTAAAATCAGTTTACTTTCCTCCCATCTTTAAAGGAGTTTCTTCCAAATTATCATCATACTCTTCAGATTCTTTCACCAAAATTGATTTCTGTTCCGAATGTTCACATGTAAGATCAACTGGTCGTCCTCAAGATCTCCAAATACTTTCGGCAGCCCATCAGATTGACGATCACACTGTCCCAAAGAGCTGCAGGACGCAGTGAGATCTGTAAGATTATTTTCCATATTTTGATGATGCGATAGTTCATGATATTTTCACATTGTTCCAAAGATAGCCTGTTTAACCCTTGTATATTTTTCATCTTGGGCTATTGGTCCAGAGAAACAGAAAGACAAAGTTTGTGACAAAGTTATTGTAAGTGACAAGTTACTTATTATTTTTTTAAACTACTATTTCCTTGACGTCAAGTCGAGTTGTCAACTGACGGCAAGGTTCTGTAGCCACCAGCTGGACCAGTATTTCCAGGCTGTCGACTCTTCCACTATTTTTAGACTACACCATTTGTAGACTCGACAAATATCACTAGACGTTTCTGGACACAGACTCGACCACTATTTATAAACTTTCTTGGTCGTGGAATTTCGTCTCGTCCCCCCTCTCTAGCCTCTCTGGACCTTCGTGGTTGTTTCGACCAACCGTCTCAAAGAACATGCCACTTCTGTCCCACTCTAGTCGACTCGACTAATACCCGCAAGCTCTCTTTGTCGTCGATGTTCTTGGTCGGGATGTAGATGACAGCGTTTAAGGCAGGTTTCGACGACAACGAACAACTGTTCTTGGACTGTTCGCCAATCGCGAAACCCGAGTAAACGCATAAAGCACTTTCGATGTTCTTAGTGATGTGTAGAAACTGGAGGACTTTCCTGGTCACGGAATCAACAAACAAACAAATAATATAACTAAAATAAAATAAAATAATTAACTATTTCAGCCCTGAATTAATTTCCATGCTCAGACATAAAAAATCATGACGAGAAATTCCGTCAGAACACAGCTAGTTAGAAGAGGGTTCAAAAACTTGTAGTCTCCGAAAGTAGGATAATTATGCTACAGTCGGCTTGAACTGACAGATAGTTCACTCAAAAACAACACTGGTAAGATTAGGTAGATTAACCCAGGATTGGGTTGGGTTAAAAATGTGATGCTTCTCTTTTTTTTTGTTCACACTTTGACCTAGCATCGCTCTGAGCTTTGTTTTGCAGATCTACCAATCTTGTCAGATTGCTTAGGGGTGAAAGAGCTATCTGGCAGTCCAAGCCGACTGTAGCGTAATTATCCTACTTTGCGGAGACTGCAAGTTTTTGAACTCTCTCCTATCCTTCGTCGAAACATCTCTTAGACAAGCTCCTTTTTTGGTGTTCTAATCCTTCGCCCAAGTTTTCTTAAACAAAGAATGAAAGGTCTGAAAGGAAGTGAAAACAATATGACTCAATAAAAAGTTTATGAAGGGGTGGAAAGGTTTAAAGCAAAATGAACAAATGTAACCGACGAAACTCCATCTATTCGGCCATCAGCATCGGACACATAAGGCTACATCGACAGGCGCATGGTCTTGGTCAGAAAACATAAAGGAACATACGTCAATTTCTGCTAGTGTCACCACCCCCCCCCCTCTCCATCTTAATGCCAGGAGAACTAAACTGATGACAGCTGACATAACAAATAAGGCAGCTGAAATATATTTATCAGTTAATGAAACAATTTTAAGAGGTGGAGAGTTCTGAATTATCTTGGATCACTGCTAACTAATAATGGAGATACAATGAGGGAAATTAAACGGAGGACATCTATCGTTTTATAGATATATAAACACCAATATAGCTTTTTCCCTTGCTTCCGTTTCTGTAGCAGTCTGATAGTTTTTTTACCAGATAGAGTTGCTGGCCCTATGCTGAACCCTCCTTAGTCGCCTTTTACTATCATGCGTGGTAGGGTACAGTGGTCCTATTCTTTGCAGATCCCGGGTACCACACGGGGGATAGCATTATACATGGATATATAAACACACAGACAGCTCTACATATTGATACATAAACACATAGACAGCTCTCTTTATGGATATATAAACACCTAGACAACACAATATATGGATACATTAACACACAGACACCTCTCTGTATTGCTATATAAACACCCAGACAGCTCTCTGTTTTGATATATTAACACCAAGTCAGCTCTCTCTTTGTATATCAAAACCCAGGCAGCTCTATATATGGATATATAAACAGCCAGACAGATCTAAATATGGATATATAAACACACAGACAGCTCTTTGTATTGATATATAAACACCAAGACAACTCTCTGTATGGATATATAAAAACCCAAGTAGCTCTATACATGGATATATAAACACCCAGACAACTCTGTATACACGAATATATAAACAGACATACTGCTCTCTCTCTCTCTCTTTCTCAGTATAGACTGATAAATGAGATTCATAAAGATGGACGCAGAAACATAAATAGAACTCTGTACAAGGAAAAGTGAATCAAATCGAGATTCCTTAGGCATTTATATAAACAGACTGTTATAGATATATGTCTGTATGTAAATATAGATATCACTACAAGCATACACATACATACGCGTATATTTCATCTGATCGTTATATAAACAGGCAAACAGTTAGAGAAACAGAAAGTAAACGAAAAAACAAAAAGAAATGGAAAGTATAATGGCTTCCACGACACAAGAAAAAATCTTGGACGTATGCAAGTTTAGTACATTGTAATCGATACTTTCTAGCCTATTGTTATGCGTTGGCTGGGAGTTTATGCCATCTATTTGTGCCCTTTTGGCGTCCATTTCCCATTATCCATCCGTCCCACCCCGTGCTCTTTGTTTCCAGAAATTTGTATTTCCAATCTATGCATTTATCTCCATATTGTTCTATGTTATTTCTTTCTGTGAGTAGTACATAAAAAAATGGAAAGAAATTAGAAATTGCTGCATACTATTTCTTTCTTTCATTATTAAATTAAACGAAAAAATGAAAAGAAATTTGAAATTCTTCCACACTATTTCTTTCTTTCAGTACTAAATAAATGAAACGGAAAAAGAAATGATGGAAACTGTTCTTAGCTTTTTCTTTCCCTGGCTGTTAACAGAAAACAGAAAGAAATATGAGCTTGGTCTATGATACTTCTTTCAACATCAAACACAAACTGGAAAGAAAAAGAGAAATAAATTTAACGTTTTTTCTTCTTTTTCTGCAGATGAAAAAAAAACCCCAGAGAGGAAGAAATAGAGGTCTTTTCACTGTATATTTCTCTCTTAGAAAACGAAACATAAGCAAGAAAAAACCCAAGAGAGGAAGAAATAGAGGTCGTTTCACTGTATATTTCTCTCAGAAAATGAAACATAAGCTAGAAAAAAAAACCAAGAGAGGAAGAAATAGAGGTCGTTTCACTGTATATTTCTCTCAGAAAATGAAACATAGCTAGGAAAAAAAAACTTCTGAAATCAGGATATACTTCAAGAAGAACATATTAAAGATTCTGGAGCATTTCAAGAACAGGAAAGAAGCAGAACTGCTTCAGCATTTGAACTTAAACAGAAAAGTAATTCTGAAGCACGCCAGCGAGGTAGCTAAATCTGGGCCTATGTAGTCCCATGATGCAATAGACGAAGTTAGAGATTTGCTGTCTGTGCACATATTTTCCTTGATCTGACTGCACACTACAGCAGAGGTTCTCAAAGTGTGTTTCGTGTTTTCCCTGATGTATTATCAAATGGCCCGCGGCTGGAGTAAGGGCTATTCATTGTAAAAAAAAACCCCAAAACTATTAAGGATCTATGGTGTTACGAAGTTACATATAATTATGACAATGCTCAGAGACAAGGGATACACATGGGCAGAAGTAGAGAATAAATCCAAGAACAGGGATGACTGAGAATCTCATCAGACCTCATCAGTTCCCCGAGAACGTTATAGATCTCATCAGTTCCCTGAAAACATTATAGACCTCATCAGTTCCCTGAAAACATTACAGACCTCATCAGTTCTATGAGAACATTATAGACCTCATCAGCTCCCTGAGAAGATTATAGACTTCATTAGTTCCCTGAGAACATTACATATCTAATAAGTTCCCCAAGAACATCATATATATCATCAGTTCCCTCAGAAAAATTACAGACCTGTTCACTTCTCCTCGAACATTACAAACCACAACAGTTCACTCAGAATATTAAAGACCTCATCAGTTCCCTCGGTAAATGATGGACTCTGTGATCTCTCATAGGACCGTGATAACCACATCTGAAACAACACACACTTCATCAGTTCTCTCAGGACATCACATATTTTTTATCAACCACCCCCAGAACATCGCAGATCTTTTCAACCCATACAGAACATCACCGATCTTATAAACCCATACAGAACATCAGAGATCTTATCAACCAATATAGAACATCACATACCTTATCAACCAATATAGAACATCACATACCTTATCAACCAATATAGAACATCACATACCTTATCAACCCATACATAACATCACAGATCTTATCAACCCATGCAGAACATCTCATATCTTTTCAACCCATACAGAACGTCACAGATCTTATCAACCCATATCATCACTGGCTCTGAAATTGACGCCAGAACAACATATAAACTACTTGATGGGAGAACATATAACATACCAAACTCTAATTACAAAAACACACAAAAAAACTCCTCACATTTGTTCTATCTCTGTCTTACATGATGTGATCAAATCTGCTTACCAGATGTTTGCCTTGCAGATTTCATCTACAGCCTCATCAAGCCATCTCGTCCACCAAAGATTTCTTTTTTTTTCTTTCCATCCTCGTGGAATTCAGAAAACCGTGTACCTCCAATTTGTTCCTTTCCTATCGATCGGGCCCAGAGCTGCTGCCTCATCCTAGCCTCGCCTACATCGACGCCGTACTGACACCAACAGAACCTCGAGTGAACTCACGAGGTACAGCACAAACCTCCCATGTGTGTATATCACAGTAAAGCCGTGCTGTCTAATGCATCACACACATATCTCTCTCTCTCTCTCTTTCTCTCTCTCTCTCTCTCTCTCTGAACCTTAAGTGCCCAGGGCATAAGGGGCTTCCGCAAGGGTTTTCCACAAATGCCTGTCCTTTGCCTTTTTTTTCTCCTCTTGCCCATGGTGAGCCCTCTATTGCTCAACATCCTTTCTGTTGTTCTTCTCCATGTCTCTTTTGATCTACTCTTACTTCTTTTCCCCTGTGGTGTCCATCTTAGTGCTATTTTTGGTAGTGAGTTGTCAGTCATTCGAACCACATGTCCCAACCATCGCCAGCGTCTTTCCTCAGTAATTGCTGTCAGTGGCTTCATCTGCATTTCTGCCAACAAGATGTTATTTCTTATGGTGTTTGGCCAAAATATTTTTCAATTCTTCGTAAACATTTAGTATGGAAAGAATACAACTTGTTTTCTATGGATTTGCTGGAAAATCACCAAAACCACAGAAAACAAGTTGAATTCTTTCCAGACTAAATGTTTACGAAGAATTAGGAAAAATAATTTGGCCAAACATTCATTCATTCATTCATTTGCATGTCCCTTGCGGAACTTTGCCTCCCAAACAGCACTCCTGTAGGCCTCTCGGTTGTGAGCAAGATGGCCTGCCGCTGCTGCATCCATTTGCAGATCGTCAGCGATGTCTTGCAGCCATCTTCGTTTTGGTCTTCCTCTCTTTCTTTTTGACCAAACACCATAAGAAATAACATCTTGTTGGCAGAAATGCACATGAAGTCACTGACAGCATCACGCATAAGGTTCTGAATCTATGTATCTCGTATGGCTAGATATATCATCAGTATGTGCATCTTATTTCATATATAGTCCAGACTGTCTTTCTGTAATTTTTACACACGTAGGAGGAAAAGAAAAGAGAATAAATGCAGTGGAAGTATTTTGTACAGCCAGTATTTTAGCATAACGCCTATTTCGCGGACGTTAGAAATTAACGAAGTAACACAAAATATCACAGAATAAAGTTTTACAGCACCACACTTAACGATAATAAATTTCCTTTTATGATACCAGTACTCGGTCCATTGACTGCTCTATATTTTTGCTCGATATCAGCCGAAACAAGGTCAGATGTTTGATGCTACTGGGAGATAATTAACAGAATGACCTACTTCTGATCAGCGTGAGCCCAGAACTCCTGGCCACGCCATACATAGACTACAAATTGTTAATCTATAATTTAATGGCAGAAAATACAGAACCTAACTTCATCTGGAAGCAAAGCAATAATGTAATATTTCAGCTTAGGGCTTCTTCAGGCAAAAACAATTGCGAAACAAAGAGAATTGAGAGGAAAATCATTAATTTGCATGTCTCTTGCGGAAATTTGCCTCCCTAACAGCTCCCCTGTAGACCTCTCGGTTGTGAGCAAGATGCCCTGTTGCTGATGCATCAATCTGCAGATCATCAACGATATCCTGCAGCCATCTTCGGCTTAGTCTTCCTCTCTTTCTTTCCCCATTATTTACCCTTCCCAGACGGTCTTCTCTAATTTCTCATGACGTTTAATGTGTCCAAAATATTTAAGTTTTCTCTGTTTAATCTTCTTTACTAGCCAGCCCTCTTCAATATTAAGTTCTTGTAATATGGATATATTTGTTCTTTTCTGTGTCCATGATATTTGAAGGACTCTTCTGTAGCATTTACATTCAAAGGCATTTATGTTTCTAATCTGTTTTTAAGAGAAGAATGAACACTGACATAAAGTGAGATAAAAATGTCTAAAATTGAATAAGTGAACTTTGATGTGACAAAGCCTGGTGAAGTTTGACTATTGTCACTTTCTTCCTTAAATTAGCAAAGCTACTTTCAAAACTTTTGTTATTATAGCCACTTATATCATCATCAAATATATCAATACTCAAATGTCAAATATATCTATACTACAAGAGCTTAATATTGAAGAAGGCTGGCTAGTAAAGAGGATTAAAGAGAGAAAACTTAAATATTTTGGACACATTAAACTTCATGAGAATTTAGAGAAGACCGTCTTGGGAGGGTACATAATTGGAAAAAGAAAGAGAGGAAGACCAAGGCGAAGATGGCTGCAAGACATCGTTGACGATCTGCAAATGGATGCATCAGCAGCAGGCCATCTTGCTCACAACCGAGAGGCCTACAGGAGAGCTGTTTGGGAGGCAAAGTTCCGCAAGGGACATGCAAATGACAGAATCATCATCATCATCATGCCAACCAACAAGATGCTTGTTTCTCCAACAGATTACGCTCTTTGACGTTATCTAATCATGTCATCGCGTTAGACTATGCATGATCTTCTCTCTATGCCTTCCTCTAGTTCGTGTCACCCTCATTTCATCACACATTCAGGTGATTATTTTCGCATATCTTCAATTTAAACTCTCTTCCCCCCCCCCCCATTTTCTTATTTATAAAAGTTCCTCATTTATCATCTTATTTGTTAGAGAAGATTTTTGTACATATATTTTTATGTTAAATGTTAGAATGTTAACAGAGGCTGTCATCGCTGAACAACACAAGGCAAGTCCGGGAGTTATTCGACCTTATCCTCGGTTAGAGGACTTCTTATTACGTTGCTCAGGCTCAGAAAACTTCGACTAGAAGCAAGCGACTGTACCGACCGGGGCAGAACCTGACAGCTTCAGTTCTAGAAGCCCTCCTTTAACAATGTTTTGGCTATTCCTATAAACATTTTCTAGCTTATGTCAACTTCCTAATTTTGGTTTTCTTACATCCAAGCCACGCCTCTTTTGCTTCTATTGATCTTTAAACTCGATCATTTTTGCTGTCTAAATTCACTGCTCCATTGAGCTTGATAAGGTCTTCAGAGATTCTGAATACTCTTTTTTCTGATATTTTGTGCGAGATAGACGGATTACGCCAAATGTTTATACACGTTATCATGAGGGAAAAAACACCCTCAACATTTCTCTAGTGTCTATAGAAGTTGGAATTAAACAGAAGATTAAAAATCTAACCCCAAGTGAAATGACCTGGCTTGCTGCTTCTTTTTTTTTCAATAATAATTTTTCTTATGTGTTTCAAAACCTTCTTCACAATAATATCACTGATACACACTCTGTCATTGCGTTCTTCATGTGGCCACGGGAGGACCAATCTCTGCGGGGTTGTCAGTTTTTGACAAATAACAGAAAATTCACAAATAGAGAGACCGCTAAACGAAGGGAGGCCGAATCTAGCGAGGACTGGACGAGTGTGGAATATTCTAGAGGGTGAACAGAATTGGATATTCCTTTAGAGATTGTAAAATCAAGGGATGGGGACTTGCAGAATGAAATTATTTGCATATTCCGTAATTATAGAAAGCACAACTCCGCTAAATTTACAACTGGGGGAATTTCAATTTCTGAAGTAGTTTGGGAGACTCTGATTCACTCCTTGCTAAAAGAGAGGAAGTTGATAAGGCCAAAGAAATGATACAAATCAATGCGACAGAATTACGGCAGACAAAGACCCTATCTTGCGTGTGACGAAAGTTCGTAAATATTGGCAGTTGTGTGTCCTGCAGCAGCAGTACAGAGACTGACATGCTGCGTGTCCATGGAGTTTCTGTGGCATCTTTGGCTAGCTTGTGAGAGCGGAAGAAAGTCATCGTTTGTTACTGCCAATCTTGCTCATTTCCTGGGTGTTAAGCTCGTAAAGCGATGTCTGCAGCGTGTAGGGAGCTCAGATCTATAGTTAAAATGAATGTTATGTTCTCAAAGCGGTGTCTGCAGCAGGTAGGGAACTCAGATCTATAGTTAAAATGAATATTAAGTTCTCAAAGCGGTGTCTGTAGCATGTAGGGAACTCAGATCTATAGTTAAAATGAATATTATGTTCCCAGAGCGGTGTCTGCAGCATGTAGGGAACTCAGATCTGTAGTTCAAGCGAATATTCTCAAACAACAGTTGTACAGAAGTCTTTCCCCAAGTTAAGAATAAATATGAGCTAAACTGACACTGGATATTTGATGTCACATGATTCCTTCCTTTCTTCCTTCCTTCGTCCGTCCGTCCATCCAAAGGGCACAAAGGATGAGAAACGCCGATCTAGAATTAATCGATAGAGATGATGTATAAAATATACATTGCCCCATTTTTTGTTGTGACTATTGGCTGGATCAGTCCAGGAAGACGGGGGCCTGTATCTCTTTACCATGGGCTGCCGTGATTGTGAATAATCTTTGTTTTGTTCTTGTTCTAGTCCCTTGTCTGGTTCTATCTTCAGGGAACAGCCAGCAAGATGCTCTTTTCTGCCCGTACCGTGATTGACTGATTGATTCTTAACGATCGACGTGAAGGAGTTGAGGCATAATGGTCGTGTCGCATGGGGAGTGGGTTAGGGCGCCTAGGTTTTCACAGAAGAACCGGAGCTTAAACAAGACGAGAAATGGTGGAGTGCAACTCGGGCAGGCTCCACTACCGTGAGGATCATATAGATTCCACTCTACCCCCCCCCCCCCCCACCAACCTTGTGGTCAGTCTCAGTCTGTTACTGAGAGCCACAGTAACGGACAAGATGAGCAGGGTCTTGGCCAGCTGCGGTTTGCTGACTCGCGTATTTGTACCGCTATTCTATCCTGCACAGTCGGCTGTACTCTCATACAATGTAACCGAACGTAAGAGAATTTTAAAGAATATAGAAGAATGTTAGAGAATATAGGAGAATGTTAGAGAATATAGGAGAATGTTAGAGAATATAGAAGAATGTTAGAAAATATAGGAGAATGTTAGAGAATATAGGAGAATGTTAGAGAATATAGGAGAATGTTAGAGAATATAGGGGAATGTTAGAGAATATAGAAGAATGTTAGAGAATATAGGAGAATGTAGGAGAGTGTAAGAGAATATAGGAGAATGCTAGAGAATATAGGAGAATGTTAGAGAATATATGAGAATGTTAGAGAATGTAAGAGAAAATTAGGAGAATGTTAGAGAATATAGAAGAATGTTAGAGAATATAGGAGAATGTAAGAGAATATAGGAGAAAGTTAGAGAATATAGGGGAATGTTAGAGAATATAGGAGATTGTAAAATAATGTAATGGAATTTTGGAAAGTGTGAGAGAATATTAGAAAGTGTAAGAGAATGTTACAAAATAATGTAATGGAATTTTGGAAAGTGTGAGAGAATATTAGAAAGTGTAAGAGAATGTTAGAAAGTGTAAGGGAATGTTATAGAGTGTTAGAAAGTGTAAGGGAATGTTATAGAGTGTAAGAAAACGTTATAGAGTGTAAGAGCGTGTTAGAGAGTGTAAGAAAGTGTTAGAGAGTGTAAAAGAATGTTAGAAAGTGGAAGAGAATATTAGAAAGTGTAAGAGAATGTTGCAGAATGCTAGAGGGTGTAAGAAATTGTTAGAGAATGTAAAAGAATGTAAGAGAACGAAACAGAATGCATGAGAATAGTGAAGAATGTAAGAGGGAGAGAGAGGGAGAGAGAGAGAGAGAGAAAGTGTGTGTGTGTGTAAGAGACTGTTAAAGAATATTAGAGGATATAAGAGAAGCTAGGAAGAGATAGTCAAACAGGACACGTATGCCTAATTCTTCTCTCTCTGATAATAGCATCGGATTGTATGGTTTTTTCCCCCTATTTACATTTAAGAATAGAATGTCAAAGATGTTCTTTGGAGTCTATTGGATACAGACAAAGACATACGATGGCTCTTTTCTAGCTAGTTGCAGTAGTGGACTTTTCAATGGCCTGATTGACAAGAATGGGAAGACACGCCGAACCATATCTCTTTCGTCAGGCTGCTGTGAAGCCTAGTGTCGCCTCTCTGGCAACGGAATCCACGCCCTTGTTCACTAAATGCTGACTTTGTCACGTGCTGCAAGTGCTTGAATAGTGGGGTGGTTAATTCTCTAGTCTGCGGTCCAAGTCTGGGCCCGAAGGGGGCCCCAGTCATCCTTGTGTACCCCCAGATTCTCTGGGAGTGGAGGAAGAAAAGACAGCCACGGGAACGGAGCAAACCCCGTCACCATGTAATGTGCCACAGGTCAAGGACAACATGGTCACTAATATCACCTCCCTGGTTGCCTTGACGACGATGGTTCTTAAACCTATTTTGGATGTGGACACCCTGTACAGCTTGAGAACCGCAGTTAGTATAACCAAGATGATTCTATTGTTTCTTTTGAAGGAGCCAGTCCATTGATGAACATACAGATCCCACATTGCATTGTTCTAGGAATGTGGAGGTTGGTCAGAAAGTTCTGAAAGAGACACAAGAAAGAAGGAAAATTATAACAAAGATCAGAAAACGACAATCCAGATTTGTGGGGCCATGTTTGGAGGAGATGAGGGTCAAAGGACCTAACGGCAACAGGGAAGATCGAAGGCAGAAGAGGCAGAGACAGACAGAGAGAAAAGATAATATGATGGCTTGGCCATCCTGGCACGGATAATGCTCAGTGACAAGACTGTTGTGATGTACATGGGATCAGGGGTTATGGAAGGACATGATATCCTACGCTTGTCGGCAGGGACCTTGAGAGAAAGAGACAGAGGGAGAGAGGGAGACAGAGAGAGAGGGAGACAGAGAGAGAGAGAGAGGGAGACAGAGAGAGAGAGGGAGACAGAGAGAGAGAGAGAGGGAGATAGAAAGAGAGAGAGGGAGACAGAGAGAGAGAGGGAGACAGAGAGAGAGAGAGGGAGACAGAGAGAGAGAGAGGGAGACAGAGGGAGAGAGAGGGAGACAGAGAGAGAGAGAGACAGGAGAGATGGAGAGAGAACGAACGAACACACTTTATTTTCAAAGGGTTAAGAATTGGGCACGCAGGCCAGTCTGACATTCTGTCCTTCATCATACAGCTTTCACTCGGTCACAGTCATTCAGCATTTGTTAATGAGCATTAATAATCACGAAGACACATTAAATGATTACATAAATAAATAATAAACGTATCTGTTGTCCACACACTCCGCCCGCTGTTTATGCAACAACATGAAATAAAACTTGCATTTTTACATTCATTCAAAACTAACAAAAAGAATTATAGAAAAGCAGTATAAAATAAATTATAATAATCAAACCAGAGAGACAGAGAGAGGTGAGAGAGAGGGAGAGAGAGGGAAAGAGAGAAGGAGAGAGAGGAAGAGAGAGAGGGAAGAGAGAAGGAGAGAGAGGAAGAGAGAGAGAGGATGAGAGAGAGGGAGAGAGAGAAGGAGAGAGAGGGAGAGAGAGAGGGAGGGAGAGAGAGGGAGAGAGAGAGGGGGAGAGGGAGAGAGAGAGGGATCCACCAAAATCCTTCAGTGGACCCCTTAGAAGTCCATGGAGCTCACGTTAAGAACCACTCTTCTGTGACATGTCAGAACCAGTGTTCTTCTGCATGAGACCTGCCAGTAGACGCTGATGATTACTCTTCTTTCGTCCTGCAGGTTTCTTAGCCTGTGGTTTAAATATGGCCCGAGGGGGCCCCAGTCATCCTGCTGTACCCCCCCCCCCCGTTTCTCTGGGAGTAGAGGAAGAAAAGATAGCCACTAGAGCGGAGCAAACCCCGTCACCATTTAATGTGTCACAGGTCAGGGACAACATGTGATGTGCCACAGGTCAGGGACAACATGTGATGTGCCACAGGTCAGGGACAACATGTGATGTGCCATAGGACAGGGACAACATGTGATGTGCCACAGGTCAAGGACAACATGTGATGTGCCACAGGTCAGGGACAACATGTGATGCGCCACAGGTCAGGGACAACATGTGATGTGCCACAGGTCAGGGACAACATGTGATGTGCCACAGGTCAGGGACAACATGTGATGTGCCACAGGTCAGGGACAACATGGTAACTAATATCACCTCCCAGGAGTGAGCCACATCTTGTGCAACAGATCCATGTCAATGGAAACAAGATTCAGAGTACTTAAATGTTACATCGAGCCAATTCTGTTTTATGGATGTGAAGCATTGTCCATGAATAAGAGAGTACAGCGAGAAATGGAGGCCATGGAAATGTGGTTTATAAGAAGGATGTTGAAGGTACCATGGACAGCCAAGAAAACCAATGAAGAAGTCTTAAGAGAGGCCGGAGTTAAAAAGCAAATTACAGCAAAGATCAGAGCCAGACAAGAGAGATTTATAGGGCATTTCCTGAGAAGAGGAAAATTGGAACACACTATGGCAACTGGAAAAACTGAGGGAAGAAGAGACAGAGGAAGACAGAGAGAGAAGTTACTGGATGGGCTGTCAGTGTGGCTAGGAAGAAAGTCACCAGCGGATCTCATAATCAAGTCTAAAGAGAGGGAATTGTGGAGAGAAATGATCGCCTACGCCACGCGGCACGGCACTTGAATCTTTCTCTTGACCTCCCTCTTCTTCTTTGTCCCTTTGAGTTCTTAGGCAATGACAATTACTTTCTGTCACGTCGATCTTCTTATCACACCTCAAAAAAACGTAATCCCCATTATCCTTTCCGCATCATTTTAACTGGTTTTCGTTGTTCTGTAAGTTCTCTGAGAACTTGTTTTCGTTGTTCTGTAACTTCTCTGAGAACTGGTCTTCGTCGACCTGTAATTTCTCTGAAATCTGGTTTTCGTTGATCTGTAACTTCTCTGAGAACTGGTCTTCGTCGACCTGTAACTTCTCTGAGAACGGGTCCTCGCTTACCTGCAACTTCTCTGAGAGCTTCTTCGTTCTATTTTTTTCTGTTGGACCAAAGTACGGGATCTGTCCTCTAAAGCCACGTCTCTGTTACCTCCAGTTTCTGCTTCATCAAAGAGGCATAGTTGATAAACATTAACAATTGTGTGAGGAAATAGTGGGGGGATGGGTGGGTGGGTGGGGTGTGGCCGAACAGTTTCTGATGGAATGTTGAAGCTCGCAGGGGCCCGGCAAGATCCCACTAAAGTGTTCTAACGTTCGACAAGAACATGGCTACAGCATTGTTTATTCTAATTTGCAATAAGAAAATCAATATCAACATTTGGGGGAAAAGGAGGGGTGGATGAGGGAGGGAGGGGAGGGCCCAGTGCTCAGGATAAGTGGGAGTGGAGAGGGGTGGGGGGGGGAATGGAGGCTTAGGAGGAATAAACAAAATAAAATCCATCGATAGACACGGAGGAGATTGGTTATTTGATCTTTTATCGCAAACATCCAGGCAGAATTGCAGTTATTTGTGCGACTGTCATAAATCTCCTAGCTTCAAACACGGTAGCTGAAGACATATTTCCTCATTTTTGATTGTCCGCTGTTCTGTATGTGATGGGGGAGTTTTATGTGTAGTCAACCTCTCATTTATATCCCGACTCTTTTCTTTTCTTTTTGTAATGCTGTCCGTGGTTTTGTTGTTGTTGTTGTTGTTGTTGTTGTTCCAGCGATATTTTCCACCTTTGTTATACTCGTTGCCATATTCCCTGGAATTTCTTGTTTCGGTATTCCATAGTTTTTTTTTTCTCCTGTTCCTGTATTCCAATTGTTATCTTATTTACTGTATTCCCTGTTTCTTGTATTCTCAGTGTTTTCAACTTCCTGTGCTTCTATAAGGTTTTATTTTTTCTGTATTCCTGCTGTTCTTCTGTTTCTGTTTTTCTGCGGTTATCTTGTTACTATGTTTCCACTGTTTTTCTCTCTGTGTATTTCGAGAATTTATTTTTATTTCTACTATTTTAATGTTTTTCAATTCCCGCTGTGTTCCTGTTAATTTTCATTCTCACTGTTTAGCTGTTTCTGCGTTCCCACAGTTATTCTCCCTTCCCTGTTTTCATGTTCCTGCATTCTCATTGTTACTCTGTTTCTTGTATTCTCATTGCTTTCTTGCTTGTGTATTTTCATACTTTCCTATTCCTGTATTTCCACGATTTTCCTTTTCCTGTTTTTTTCCCCATTGTTTCATACTTCTTTTGCTTTACTCTATCTTGATTCTAATTGTTTTAATGTTCCTCTATGCCGTGATTTTCATTTTCCAGCATTCCTTCTACTTTTCTTTTCCTTTATTCCATGGCTTTTCTGTTCCTGTATTCCCATGGCTTTCCTATTCCTGTATTACAATGGTTTTCCTCTGCTCTTTGTTTCCATGATTCTCATATTCCTGCCATGTTCCCCGTTTTTGTTGTTCCTGGAATATTCTCTGAATCTAATTTTTGTTGTTTTTCTTTCTGAATTTTATTTTGCAACATTCGTCAAGTTCCGGTCGCTGCTCAGCTATTTCCATGGTTTGTTACTTCTCCAGTATATAACAGATTTGTTACTTCTCCAGTATATAACAGATTTGTTACTTCTCCAATATTTCACAGGTTTGTTACTTCTCCAATATATCACAGGTTTGTTACTTCTCCAGTATTTCACAGGTTTCTTACTGCTCCAATATTTCACAGGTTTGTTACTTCTCCAGTATATCACAGGTTTGTTACTTCTCCAGTATATCACAGGTTTGTTACTTCTCCAGTATATCACAGGTTTGTTACTTCTCCAGTATTTCACAGGTTTGTTACTTCTCCAATATTTCACAGGTGTGTTACTTCTCCAATATTTCACAGGTGTGTTACTTCTCCAATATTTCACAGGTTTGTTACTGCCCCAATATTCCACAGGTGTGCTGCCCCAGAGCTGTGATACCGAGTAGTTGATTCGTGGGGCTAGTGATTCTGATAAATGAGATAGAAGATGATAATGATGATGATGACGGTGATAATGATGAAATGTTAAAACTATCAAACAAAAAGTAGAAACAGCGTTAATAATTAACGAGCAGGCTGTTGTAACGCTTTGGTTTACGCTTTGATCATACATACACACAAAAAAAAAGAAACATGCAGGACAACGAGACAGGGAAAGAAGAGAAGATACAGATTCCTATCAATGATATGTAGCAAATGGGAACGAAAAACAAATCATAGAAAGAAAGGAACATTTAGCCGTGACTTACAAGAAACTGTGTCCGAGAGTGCGTGTGTGGTGAAGTGTTGCGAATGTTTCAATGAAGACCTGTAAGATGTGATGCCAGCCTGACTGGTTGGTATTAAATAGAGGAGAGGGTGGGGAAAGGGAAAAGGGAAAGGAGAGAGAGAGAGAGAGAGATACAATGGTTGTCAAGCCGAGGAAAAAAAGGGTTGGTGGAACAGATGAAAGCGATGCGGGTGGAGGGGTTGTAATACAAGGCAGTGAAGGTCCTGCAGCAGGTATTCCAGCACCATCGCTGCACTACATTACCTGCCACGGGTTGTTTGATTATTGGCCACAGTTTACTGTCGCGTTATCCCCCCCCCCCCCTTTACAAGATGCTGTCCGCACTGGCCATCCCTCTCCTTCTGGGTAATCTTCTCTGTCTGATTCCTGGGTTTCTCTTTTCTGTGGTACTTTGTTGCTGGCTGAGAGAGAGAGAGAGAGAGAGAGAGAGAGAGAGAGAGAGGTGGGGGAATAATGCTATATGATCACTGCAACTCGTCTCTCAGTACGAAATCAGCAGTTGGAATATCTTAGGAAGTGCTATATCGACCCATTTGTGATTGGAGGGGAGGGGGAGAGGAGGGGGGAGAAGAGGAAAGGCAGACCTGACCTGACTCTGACAACATCAACCCTCTAGTACGCTGACCAGGTATACAGAAAGTAGGACAACGAATATCGTATCTCCTGACTGTGGTGTGACGAAACTTATTGACTGTGCTCACTGCAAGGGTTTGTTTGTTCCAGCGTTAATGGCTGTTATTCATTGTCATTACTAGTTAACACGCCATATTTCTGGGGCGGTGAACTCGAGGAAGTGAGGGTCTTGATCAGCTACGACTAACACCACAGCAGCGGCCGCCTATTCTATGCACTATCCAGGGCAGGTCTTCCAGGAGATATTTTATAAACAAAACAAATCCTATCTCCCCACCAACCTCCCTCCTCCGGCCCACATAAATCTCCCCTCTCTATATCGTCAAATGCGGGGCTTCCAAGCCCTCTGGACCACTATTGAAACACTGAAACCCTCTGGACCACCATTGAAACACGAAACCCTCTGGACCACCATTGAAACACTGAAACCCTCTGGACCAACATTGAAACACTGAAACCCTCTGGACCACCATTGAAAAATGGAAACCTCTGGACCACCATTGAAACATTGAAACCCTCTGGACCACCATTGAAACATTGAGACCCTCTGGACCACAACTGAAACATTGAAACACTCTGGACCAGCAATGAAACATGGAAACCCTTTTGACTTTGAAGAAGACTTTGAAGAAATGCACAGGCTTCTCTCTCTCTCAAGGCTTCCTCTAAGGTTCTCGACAGTGAGCAGGCGAGGATTCATCTCTCTCTCTCTCTTTCTCTCTCTCTCTCTCACTAAGGGCCTACTCCAGGGTTCTCACCAGTGAGCAGGTGAGGATTCATCTCTCTCTCTCTCTTTCTCTCTCTCTCTCTCACTAAGGGCCTACTCCAGTGTTCTCAACAATGGGCAGGTGAGGATTCATCTCTCTCTCTCTCTCTCTCTCTCTTAGGGCCTACTCCAGTGTTCTCAACAATGGGCAGGTGAGGATTCATCTCTCTCTCTCTCCCTCTCTTAGGGCCTACTCCAGTGTTCTCAACAATGGGCAGGTGAGGATTCATCTCTCTCTCTCTCCTCTCTCCCTCTCTTAGGGCCTCCTCTAAGGTTCTAAACAATGGGCAGGTGAGGATTCATCTCTCTCTCCCTCTGTTAGGGCCTCCTCTAGGTTTCTAAACAATGGGCAGATGAGGATTCATCTCTCTCTCTCTCTCTCTCTCTCTCTCTCTCTCTCTCTTTCTTAGGGCGTCCTCTAGGTTTCTAAACAATGGGCAGATGAGGATTCGTCTCTCTCTCTCTCCTCTGTTAGGGCCTCCTCTAGGTTTCTCAACAATGGGAAGGTGAGGATTCATTTCTCTCTCTCGCTCTCTCTCTCTCCTTCTCTTAGGGCCTCCTCTAGGTTTCTAAACAATGGGCAGGTGAGGATTCATCTCTCTCTCTCTCCCTCACTCTCTCTGTGTCTCTCTCATTTATACACAGTTCGTGAGGTGGCACTTTAATCGTGAGAAGGTTCGCGCATTGATTCGGCATAAATGATTGAAATGTAAGGAATGCGCGAGGCAGAGCACAGACCGATCACTTCCACGCATTTAATAACCTTTCTCAATATTACAGTGAGCTCCATCATAATGCTCCCCTCTCAGGCCATGACTGTTGCGAAATTGCAAACGGATAAACGCACACATCCGGCCGCACACGATTCAGTTATTAAAACGAATCCCAAACTATCCGCGTTGCTACGCGACGGTGGCTTCCGGTGCCGTTTTATGCGCGGGGAATATGTGTGTAGAATCCCTGCCCGCTCGATAATGATGAAACAGCCGCTTGCCTTTCTTATACAGTGTCGGGATACTTCCCCCCCCCCCTGAAATTATCCGCCCCTGATTGAACGAACGCCAGAAAATCATTCGCCCCTGATTGAAAGAATGTCAGAAAATTACTCGCCCCTGATTGAAAGAACAGCAAAGTGGGTGAGATAAACCCAGCAGGCTAAAAAAACAAACAAACCGTATATATATGTATATGGAGAGAGGAAAAAAACAAATGGACAGGAGGCGGAGGAGGAGGAGGAGCCTCTCAAGATAAAGCGAGATTGACAGAATGATTGATTGTACTGATAGAACGCTATAAGCCATTACTAGCAAAGGCACAAAGGTTCCCATCATGGCTACTTTATGTTTTAGTTTTTCAGGAAAAAATAAAACCGTTGACAGATATTTCATCCTCAGTTATTATTATTTTTTTTTCTGTGCACTTGGGGAAAAAAAAACAAAAACAAACCAAACCCCAGACATGTTCCATGTCATTCGGGTAGTTAGGGGATATAGTGTTACTGCCCTTATATCCATTGACCTGTCAACACATTGTGGCAGGGCTTGTTAACCTTCTGCAATACAGACACGCCCAGTGTTCCTGTATTCCCAAATGGATTGCCCAGGATTTTTCCATATCCTTCGCTCGCAGATGAAGAGAATGTGTCAAAGTACCAACAAGAAAACAAAGTTATGCTTACTCAGAGTTTACATGCGAAACATGGACACTTGACAAATGACAAGAAATGAGCATTTGAAATGAAGTGTTACAAGGGCTTTTAGTATATCATGGATAGAAAAAAAAGAACACATATAGGAGTGGCCTGAGTGCAAGGAGATCCATCTCCAGGCAAGCAGCAGAGCATGGCCGTTCTTCAAGTTCAAGTTCAAGGACAGAAGGAAGATCAAATAAAGAGATATTGACGTGATTAGGTGTCGCAGAGAACTGACTCGTTCACACCATCAAAGTTAGAAAAGACGAGACACTTCGGCCACATCAAGAGACACAACAGCCTGGAGAGGCTGATAGCAGGAGACATGTTGCCAGGCAATAGGGACGACCTCGCTGCAGGTGAACCTCAGGACATGACGGAAAGTCTGAGCATGTCATTGAGAGACGCCGGTCAACCTGCTCTCAAGACCGTATTGCATTCTGGGAGCCCGTGAGAGGGACAACGTTCTGGAAAGGACACGTCACGTGACACACACGTCTCTAGTGCTTTGTCTACTATCTCTTCGAGGTCTAAGCATGCAAAAGACGTTCTGGTAAATCACTTAACAATTAGCATACGATTGCTCCTTCAGAAACAGTCAATCTTGTGATTCGTCACGGACAAACAAGAGTAGACACGGACAAAAAGGAGCGGACACCGACGAACAGGAGCAGACACGGACAAAAACAGGAACAGACACGGACAAAAACAGGAGCAGACACGGACAAAAACAGGAGCAGACACGGACAAAAACAGGAGCAGACACGGACAAAAACAGGAACAGACACGGACAAAAACAGGAGTAGACACGGACAAAAACAGGAACAGACACGGACAAAAACAGGAACAGACACGGACAAAAACAGGAGTAGACACGGACAAAAACAGGAGTAGACACGGAAAAAAACAGGAGTAGACACGGAAAAAAAAACAGGAGCAGACACGGACAAAAACAGGAGTAGACACGGACAAAAACAGGAGTAGACACGGAAAAAAAAAACAGGAGCAGACACGGACAAAAACAGGAGCAGACACGGAAAAAAACAGGAGTAGACACGGAAAAAAAAACAGGAGCAGACACGGACAAAGAGGAGCAGAATAACCCAGAGAAGGTCGAAAATTTTATGACATATATTAAACAGTGATAATTTATAATCTAAGTTTTAATCTCACAAGAATTTTTTTTAAAAAATCAAAATTCAGAGATTCAGACCCCGCGATCCCCATCATTTGTTTCCTGTATCACCTGGGATTAAGAAACCCCTCAGATAGAGATACGACGGTGCCGTCCAACGTGACAATCAGAGAACCATATCTGACGTTCTGGCCTCAGGGCTGGAGAACATTAGCTGGCCGAGACACTCCCCAACTTCTCATTTGGTATCCCTAGTAACAGGCCCAGCCTGGCTAACAGGAGGACAAGGATCGCCATAGTCTCCACGGTGGTGAAGTCTGATAAAGAAGTACTGCAAACCTCCTGATTGTTTTTAGCTACACTCAAGGGTTAAACAAGAAAAAAACAAAACAAAATGAAGTCGCTATAACCCGCTTCCAATCCGACACAGCGCTGTATCTCAAAACCCGCACCGCATCAGCTGCAGAGAACATCAGTTCGTAGCTCCAGTGAGATAGAAGAAGAAAAAGAAGAAGTCTTTTCACTGAAGATCCAGGTGGAGCCAGATGCCTATTTCTAGAACAGGGTTAACTGGGGCGCCTCCACACTAAATCGTAACAAGCATGAGATTGGAGTACTCTGACAACTGCACTACACAGACGCCGCGTTAGAAATAAAAACGAAATAATCCGCCCTGAAGCAGGCAAAAACGTTTGGTTTCTCCTCATCAAAACCTTGGAACTTCGGTCTCAGATTTGGCCTATGTGCTGTCCTAGAGTTGCACAAACTTGGCTCATAGTCTCCGTCATGGGTTCTCAAACAGTTGGGAAGTCTCCCGTGAAGGGGACGGGATGTTAAGGCCTCAAGGAAGAAAGAGGAATTTTAGGATTTCAGAAAGCGTGGGGGGGGGTATGAATGGAGAGGGGGGAGCAGAATTTTAGAGTTTCAGAAGGATGGGGAAATTTTAGAGTTGCAGAAGGAGGGGGAAATTATAGAGTTTCAGGAGGGGGGAATTTTAGAGTTTCAGCAGAGGGAAATGTTAGAGTTTCAGAAGTAGGGGGAAATTTTAGATTTTCAGGAGGATGTATATTTTCAGAAGGAGCGGGAAATTGTAGATTGTCAGAAGGAGCGGGAAATTGTAGATTGTCAGAAGGAGCGGGAAATTGTAGACTGTCAGAAGGAGCGGGAAATTGTAGATTGTCAGAAGGAAGAAGGGGGGGGGGGAATTTTATATTTTCAGAAGGAGGGGGGAATTGTAGATTAACAGAAGGAGGGAGAAATTGTAGATTTTCAGAAGGAGGAGGAAATTGTAGATTTTCAAAAGGAGGTGGAAATTTTAGAGTTTCAGGAGGAGGGGGAAATTTTAGAGTTCTAGGAGGAGGGGGAAATTTTAGAGTTCTAGGAGGAGGGGTGGAAGGATTTCGATATCCAAAAAAAAGAAAAGAAGGAAGGGGTAAGGGGAATTTTAGGAATTCGGGAAAAAAATGGTGGATTAGAGTTTCAGAAGAGAAGGAAGAGGAAAGAGGGACTATCCGCAGAATGACAGGCTCAGACGATTGAAATACGCGGGCATAAACTTTATAACAGAGTATGTTTCTGCAAGAGTCATGTAAAGTTAACGCCCCTGATTGTTTGTTTATATACTCGGGCTAACGAAGTGATTTCCCGTGACTTCCGGGCTCAGTTTGGCAGAGCAGATAGTGTTTTGCACGGGATTTGTGTGCAGTAACAGATTCATGGTCTCCATAGTTATGGAGTCTCCATAGACGCATTATATGTATATTTTCCAGCCGTATAGCTACACTGCAGGTGTGCCCATTCTACACGTTATGTTCAACACTTTCACCTCATTGGCTAACAAGAACATCCTGCTAGCTGTTTACAGGAAGATAGACAAGAACAAGAAGATCCTGTTACCTATCACAGGAAGATAGAAAAGAACAGGAACATACTGCTAGCTGTCACAGTCTCAACATCTCAACAGCACCGGATGCAAAGATCACCACTCGCTGTTCCAAGAAGAAGAAAAATGAATGCAGGTCGAAGCAATAACACGCTGACTAGAAGATACTATTCCCTGAGTAACAGCACCAAGTTGACGCTCTATATGAGATAGCTACTTCTTTACCTGCTTGTTCATAACTGGCAAGTTTTGTCTACGAAGTTATTCTCCCGCTTCCTGTATAAAACTGACCTACATCAACTACCCGAGTTCACGTAAATCTGGTCAGAAAGTGGCCAGTCAAATGACCTGTTTAAATTCTGACCACGCAGCATGAGGTAATACTAGGTAGTTTTAGACTACACCATGAGCACTAGATATAGATATCAATGTCTGACCTGAAAATAAAGGAGTCCTGACTTCCGGGCTCTGTATTAGCATCCCGCCTTGCTCGTACCACCTCGGGAGCTGAGACAACGTAACTTAGGGTCTTGATTATTTCTAGACAGTCGGCCATCATGAAGCACCTTCCCCAGGACAGACATCTTGGCTCCGGTAATGCGTCTCGTAGACTTGCAGGACTAAATCCTGAACTATCCACACTACAAACAGACATCTCTCAACAAGGATTCATGCCTCTTTATATTGATCTCTAAAAGGATTATTTGGTTTTCTTGTCTGCTCTTGTAAAATCAGACATTTTTCTCTGGCACAGCTTCCGGGGTAACACCCGCTGTCTCTCCGGCCCTCGCTCTAAGCTCCAGCTGTGTGTTTTTGTGGTCGAGTTTTGAAAACGTCACACTCAGATTTCAAAAACCTCTAACCCTTTCATTTGTTTCTGTCTCTCCGTAATTGACTAGCATTTAAGAGTACCGAACAGCATTTCTTCCTTTTACCATTCTTTCTCAGAGATATATTTTCTTCTTCTTCTCTAGTTTTAACTTTTATTTCTTTCTAGTTTGATCTTTTCTTGTCTTATTTTTTCTTTTTATTTCTCCACTAGTATTATCTCTTCTAGTTTCTTCTTTCTTTGCTTGTCTTATCTTTATTCATTTATTTTGTAGTCTTATCCTTTAAGGATAAGGCTTATCCTTTTTAATTACTTTTTCTTTAACATTTTTTTATGGTGTTATCTTTTTCCTCCTTTTCATGTCTTGTATTTTCTCGCTTTGTCTTTTCTTCTGTTCTAATTTTATATTTTTACCTTTTTTCTCTTTTTTCTAATCATTATCTTTTCTTGTTTTATAGTTTTATCTCTTCTCGCTTTATATTTGTTTTTTTTTCTAGTCTTATCTTATCTTATTTCCATATTTTCTTCTTTACTAATCTTAGCTTCTCTAGTTTTATCTTCTCTTATTTCTATAGTTTCTTCTTTACTAATCTTAGGTTATCAATTCCCCCCCCCCCTGTTTTTAATCTTTGATTTTTTTCTAATCTTATATTCTCTACTTTTATCTTTTCTTATTTCTATCTTTTCTTCTTTCTAGTCTTAGCATTTTTCGTCTTATTGTTTTGTTCCTTTCTAGTATTAACTGTTCTCATTTTAATTTTTAAAAAAAACTTTCTCACTTCTTTACATGTCTGATTTATCCTTTTATTGTTTTATCTTTTCTTCCTCTCTAGTTTTATCTTTTCTCCAGTTCTTTTCTTCATTTGTTTTGTTTCTCTCTTTTCATGTTTTCTGATTTCCTCTGCTAATTTTTCCATCTTTTCCCGATTGGTTTTTTCATTTTTTTTAAAACTCATCTTAAAAATGATTTCCGTGAGAAAAATGTTACGAAAGTTACTTACGTTTCCTATAAATTTGACAACTTTCTGATTAATGAAGAATTATTGTTTCATCTTTATTATTCTCTACCTCTCTCTTCCCCCTTCTCCTTTTCTCTCTTCATCTCCTTTCTCTCTCTCTCTCTCTCTTTATATTTCTCTCACTTTTTCTCATTCCCTCCCCATGTCTTTTCTTTTCTTCACTATTCTCCTGTTTCTCTCAAACTCCTTATTTTTCCTACCATCCTTTTTTCTTCCTCTATCCATTCCCCCGGTCCCCCTCTTCCTTCCTTGTGCATTCATTTTTCTCTCCCCTTTAACTCTTCTTTCACTCTTTATTCTGTCTATCTCCTCTCTCTCTCTCTCTCTCTCACTCCTGGAAGCATGTCACGTCTAGTTGCCAGCCTGGAAAATAAATTTACACAAAATGCAAAACAAGATCAAGAACCGAATCAAAGGCAAAAGCAAAAACACAACTTTAACCAAACTCTCTCCCTCAAACACAATAACAAACAACGCTCACCCCCCCCCCCCCAACCACAACCAAAAACCCCACCAAAAAAAACACAACGAAATAACCAACAAACAGTTCTACAAACAAACGAATCTTAAAAAAGACTCAGAAAGACACGAAATCTACTGCCTGTCCGTCTCTCTCTCTCTCTCTCTCTTGATGGCCTCTCGCTAAAAACCGAAAAGGAAATATTGATTTTTCTTCTGGTCCGTTCAAAGTCCCAGCACGTGCCTTGGGTGAATGACTTCCCAACAATTTGTTATACGGGCACACTTATTGTAGATGTTCGCCTCCTTGCCTTTACCATTTTCCTTAGCCGCATCTCCCCCACCCCTCACCCCCAAACCCCACCCCACAATTTCAGGAACGCAATTTAAGACAGGAAAGGCCAAAAGGTAAAAAAAAAAAAATATGTGAGATAGATAATGTTGTGCTATAAATTTGTTGGGAGATAAAGATGATAGAAGCGAATAAAATCATCTTTTTTGAGCGAGAAACACCAGCTTTAATGAAGTATAAAGATGATGATGATGATGATGATATGAATGATAATGGAGGAAATGAAGATTATGCGATGATTATTGCAATGCTGATGACAGCAATCAAGATGATGATGATGATGATGATAATGCCATGCACGGTTTATCTTTCACAGCAGCGTCATATTTGTTGAATAAGACACAAATGATCTTGAATCTGGAATCTTGAAATCTAGGAACCAGCATCAGGACACATGGGACACACCCAAGCATGCTCTGCTCGCTGTTTCAGTAACCGCCGAAGAGTATGAACCCAACTCTCTTCAGAGTTTACCGTCACAAAGGTCGACCACGGAGCACGAACTCCGTAGCTCCGGCCGACAGATGATAATAATGAACACAGCGTGACACAATGACACAGATGATAATAATGAGCACAGCAAAATGAGGAGGGAAATGATAAACATTCGGATGTGTAAACAAATAACTGAAATGTTGATGTGTAAAGATAACAATGACAAACATGCAAAGGTATAAAGATAACAATGATAAACATGCAAAGGTATAAAGATGACAATGATAAACATGCAAAGGTATAAAGATAACAAAGATAAACATGCAAAAGTATGTAGATAACAGTTATAAACACTCTGATGTATTAAAAAAATGATAGAAATGCTGATGTGTAAAGATAGGAATAATAAAAGCAATAAAAATTGCTATATCTATAACGCCTCCTTCCAGATGCGTGCACGCGCGCGCGCGCGCACACACACACACACACACACACACACACACACACAAGAACTTCGACGTGTTACGTTTCGATAAAGACAAGAAGAAAGAACAAAAATAACAACGACGAGGCGATAGTATTTATGATATTAACGACGATGATAACAGACACAATAAAAGTGTTTCTTAACTGGACAAGATGTAGCACCCAGGCTGGATGATATAATTTTCAGTGACCCGTAACTAGCCTGTATCTTCTCTGCCTTCTAGTGTCTTCTTGGGTGTGGGGCCATCTGACCGGGTGAATAGGGATCGCAATGGGGACCCCGAACCCAGTTTTACAAAAAAAAATATGCTAAAAGATAAATGAGTTGAGAACTGGGGGGTAAACTTGGTTTCTAGTGGAACAGAGATGGTCTAAGGTGTGTGGTGCAGTTTTACACACATAAACACACATACACACATACACACAAATACACGCACAATATAAGCGTAAAGGTGAGAAAAGGATGGCAAAAGATGCAAAAAGAACAAATCTTACTTGCTTGACGTCCTAATCAAGAGCACCTCTGCTAAATATGTGCCATTTTTGTGCGTATTTGTCCCCCCCCTTATTTTAGTTGTCCTTGATGAAGGCATATTGCCGAAATATTGGTTGTTGTTTTACGTTTCTACTCATTTCATTGCACCATGGCTTCTGACTATCTCTACTAAAAAATACACCTAGACGAAGTAGGGCGTGGGGTCTTACAGCTGCCACACAACACGAAATCAACGCCATTTTGAGGGCGAATGCCGAAGAAGAATGAATGAATGAATGGATGAATGAATGAATTGATCTTTATTGAATTGGGCAGGCACTCTTACATTCTGCCCTTCATCATTCCATCTTTCATTCTTCCCACACACTCGATTTAATACAAATATACAAATCACACAAAGGAAAAACATATCAAAAAGAGCACAGAAGAAGAAGAAGAAGAAGATACGACTGCATTTGTCTAGAGATACGAACTAACAATGGTCTTGTTCTGAGAAGTGAAAAAAAAATTGCCCCCAATTCGTAGAAGACGTAACCATAGTGACAAACGATCCATCAAGTTTACCCTTGCTCAACCTCTTGTCCTAAATGGCAGAGACAGATGCGGCCGGAGTTGATCTCAGCTGAAGGAACGTTCACATCTTTTATGTCTGTGTTCCCTTTAAAAGTTAAGAAGAGGATCAAGTTATTAGGAATATGTGAAAAATGGGGGAAGGAGTGCAGACAGACATAAAGGAGAGGGAAATGGACGAGAGTTTCATGGCCAGACTTTGTCTTGAAGACTTAGAAACCAGCATGGACAATATCTATTTGTCTCTCTTCCCCCAACCCCATCTCTCTCTCCTCTCTCTCCCCCCCCCCTCTCTCTCTCCCTCTCTCTCTTCCCGTCAGTTCCCTAGACACTTAGGAGTTGCCGCTAGCAAGAGATTTTTTTTTTCGATCTTTTGATATTTTCTTGGTTGTCTCCCATATCAGTACTTTGTTTACTAGCGTTCTCTCTGTTATACGTTTCCATATCTCTTCGGGTCGCCCTATGCTTCTTTTATCCTATGTAGTCCACATCAAAGTTGCTTATAGTAAGGATTCTTCTGTCATTCCCTTAATGTGGCCAGTCCATTGCCATCTTCTCGACATTGCTGTTATGTCGTTGCTGATGGTATCTGGGCAGAACACTCATTTCATCTTACGTCGACCCTTGGTTTTGTATACACTAAAAAAAAGGTAAAGGTAATCCTGTCATGTCTTAGAGTCACACAGGGGTATGGTTTTAGTGCCCATATTTGTATACACTACACGTCCAGTAAACATGTTTACAGAATTCTACCGATATTTGTTCCAGATCTAGTGCTGTTTTACGACGAGCTATCTTCTTTTGAACATCATGCTTTCTTATCAAACACCCACAGCGAAATGTACACCACTCAGTCAGTCAGTCAGTCATTTGCATGTCTCTTGGAACTTTGTCTCCATAAAAGCGTTCCTGTAGGCCTCTCGGTTGTAAGCAAGATGCCCTGCTACTGATGCATCCATTTTCAGATTATCAACGATGTCTTGCAGCCATCTTCGCCTTGGTCTTCCACAACGGGCTTCTCTAAATTCTCATGAAGGTTAATATGTCCAAAATATTTAAGTTTTCTCTCTGTTTAATCCTCTTTACTAGCCAATCTTCTTCAATATTAAGTTCTTGTTGTATGAACGTATTTGTTCTCATTTGTGTATTTGAAGGATTCTTCTGTAGCATTTACATTCAAAGGCATTTATGTGTTTCTCAGCTGTTTTGTTAAGCGTCCAGGTCTCACGGGCATATGTTGCAATGGGAAAGATGCATGCCCTTAAAAATCTTATTTTGTAGTTCTGTCTGTTTCTCTCCATAGCTTCTTCAATTGTTTTACTTTTTTGAAGAGAAACGATAGATGTCCTCCTTTTAATTTCCCTCATTGTATCTCCATTATTAGCAGTGATCCAAGATACTCAAAACTCTTTACCTCTTCCAACTTTTCCTCATTGATATATATTTCAGCTGCCTTGTTTGTTTTGTCAGTTGTCATAAATTTTGTTGTCTTTGCATTAAGATAGAGGTTTTGCTATTCGCTGTTCTTACAGACTGACATAATTAGTTTTCCCATTCTTTTTGTGTTGTGGACAGAAATACTGTGTCATCAGCATATCTAATATCTGGTATTTCATAATCTCCAGTTTTTATGGCATCGTAATGTTCTCTGTCTACATCTTCTCTTCTACATCACTACGTGTCTTCAAATGTACTGTGATGTGTAAGGCACTCTTAAAACTGGATATAGCCTTTATTGGTCTTCTACAGGGAGAGTTTCCCCCCAACAAAAGCGAAAGAGTACTCGAATTTGCGTCTCTGCTAGCAAGAGTGCTTTGGGAATCTGGCTGTTGCTAGGGGGAAAGTTGTTTACGAACGTGTGAGAACACGTAGCTTGGAAGACAGAATGGAAAACAGAAAGACAGTACTCAGTGTGGCTAGACTTTAGAGGATAATATATGGAAAATAATACAAACAATGCACGGCGTGATTAGAGAATAGACGATATATGTATGGAAAATATATGGAAATTATGCAAACAATACACCATGTGATAAGAGGTTAAAAGATAATACGATAATAATATATGGAAAATATACAAACAATGCGCGGCGTGATGAGAGATTACTAGGTAATATATGGAAAATATACGGAAATTATACAAAAAATAAATGGTGTGATAAGAGATTAGATGATTATATACGGAAAATATGCAGATAATATACGGTATGAGAAGAGAGTATGTGATAATATTTAGAAAATATGCAGATAATACACGATACGATAAGTGTCAGTCAGTCATTTGCATGTCCCTTGCGAAACTTTGCCTCCCTAACAGCTCTCCTGTAGGCCTCTCCGTTGTAAGCAAGATGCCCTGCTGCTGACCCGCCCATTTGCATATTATCAACGATGTCTTGCAGCCATCTTCGCCTTGATCTTCCTCTCTTTCTTTTTCCCATTATGTAACCTTCCAAGACGGTCTTCTCTAGGTTATCATGACGTTTAATGCGTCCAAAATATTTAAGTTTTCTCTCTTTAATCCTCTTTACTAGCCAGCCTTCTTCAATTTAAAGTTCTTGTATCATGGATATTTGTTCTTGTGTGTGTATATATATATACGAAGGACTCTTCTGTGGCATTTACATTCAAAGGCATTTATGTGCTTCTCAGCTATGATAAGTGAGTAGATGATATTTTTTTGAAAAAAAAATCAATAAATGTCCGGAAGCATCTGCACGTCGTAGTATGGTGTGAAGTGTTATTGCTTTCACATGTCTAGGCCACTACAGCATTTGTGGTAGAGGCTGCAGCACCTGTCCCAAGTGCCTATTTCTTCGAGGGTGCATATAAACCTAGGCATCTGGTCGATCCGAAAAAATTCCACCCGAGTGCGATATCGAACCGGGGACTTTCTTATCGGCAAGCGTGTGCACTACCCACTACACCACGTCAATAAGCGAACTGATAAGTGATTAGATGATATTATATGGAAAATAATACAAACAGTGCACGGCGTGATTAGAGAATAGACGATATATGTATGGAAAATATATGGAAATTATGCAAACAATACACCATGTGATAAGAGGTTAAAAGATAATACGATAATAATATGGAAAATATACAAACAATGCGCGGCGTGATGAGAGATTACTAGGTAATATATGGAAAATATACGGAAATTATACAAAAAATAAGTGGTGTGATAAGAGATTAGATGATTATATACGGAAAATATGCAGATAATATACGGTATGAGAAGAGAGTATGTGATAATATTTAGAAAATATGCAGATAATACACGATACGATAAGTGTCAGTCAGTCATTTGCATGTCCCTTGCGAAACTTTGCCTCCCTAACAGCTCTCCTGTAGGCCTCTCCGTTGTAAGCAAGATGCCCTGCTGCTGACCCGCCCATTTGCATATTATCAACGATGTCTTGCAGCCATCTTCGCCTTGATCTTCCTCTCTTTCTTTTTCCCATTATGTAACCTTCCAAGACGGTCTTCTCTAGATTATCATGACGTTTAATGCGTCCAAAATATTTAAGTTTTCTCTGTTTAATCCTCTTTACTAGCCAGCCTTCTTCAATTTAAAGTTCTTGTATCATGGATATTTGTTCTTGTGTGTGTGTATATATATATACGAAGGACTCTTCTGTGGCATTTACATTCAAAGGCATTTATGTGCTTCTCAGCTATGATAAGTGAGTAGATGATATTTTTTTGAAAAAAAAATCAATAAATGTCCGGAAGCATCTGCACGTCGTAGTATGGTGTGAAGTGTTATTGCTTTCACATGTCTAGGCCACTACAGCATTTGTGGTAGAGGCTGCAGCACCTGTCCCAAGTGCCTATTTCTTCGAGGGTGCATATAAACCTAGGCATCTGGTCGATCCGAAAAAATTCCACCCGAGTGCGATATCGAACCGGGGACTTTCTTATCGGCAAGCGTGTGCACTACCCACTACACCACGTCAATAAGCGAACTGATAAGTGATTAGATGATATTATATGGACTCCTCAAGGAAACAGAAAACGAGGAGGACCTAGACTTACTTGGAGAAGAGAAAGTATGACAGTGCCCAGAGATAAGGGATACACGTAGAAGGAAGCAGAGAATAATTCCAAGAACAGGGATGGCTGGAGAGTCTTTATCCGTGGCCTATGCCCTCAAAAGAGTGAAAGGCGATGATGATGATGACGATGATGATGATGATGATATTGAAAATATATGCAGTGTGGCGAGAGAATAGATAATTATTGTACGTTCAAACAAAGACTATATGCAGGAATTCTGCAGAAAGGAGGACATAATGTAGTCTTCCATAAGCTATCAGTACCAGTTCGCTCTGTCCCACAGGGGAAAGCTACAAGGGGGAGGGAGGAATGCAAGGAATAGGGAGCTAATGAGGAAAGTGGGGGAGGGGAGGAGAGGAGTATTAGAACAAGCTGACTGAAAAATGTGGGAGGCGGGAGGGAAAGAGGACAGAAATGCGGCGCCATAGACAACCACTCCAACAGAGGAAAAGTTGAGAGACCAAGATATTAGTGAGATAAATATGGAGGATTTCGTTTTAGTGCTCACGAGGACCTGGAAGAGCTGGCGATAGACCGTGCCACGTGGAGCGCAGCACTGCTGAGCCATGAGAAGAAGAAAGAAAGAAAGAAAGTAAACGAAGGTTAAAAACGGAAGAAAGATGACGTAAGCACAGAGAAAACTGGAGGTGAAGATAAGTGTGTGGGCCTTTTGTTACAGTGGTCGATTATACCAATGAATCATTGCCTCTAGAATCAATCAATCAATCAATCAATGCCGCTAAAATCAATCATTAATTTAATCTTTACCAGGCCACCAACCAGCAGATAAGTGAAGTTTGCAAACTGCTGGAAGATCATCATAATAACATAAAACCAGTCAAGTAACCAGCCAGCCAACCAACCATCCACCAACCAGCAGATAAGTGAAGTTTGCAAACTGCTGGAAGATCATCATAATAATATAAAACCAGTCAAGTAACCAGCCAGCCAACAAACCATCCACCAACCAGCCAACAAACACAACCTTCAGTCAACGAACCAACAAAGGAAATTAACCGGCGATCAAGAAACCAACAAAGCAACCGACTGACCAAAACAACTAGTCGGACAACCAGGCAACTGAAAAGTCATCAAATGGGCCAACAATTCAACTAAATAACCACAGACAGAACCAGCCAACCAGTCAACTAAACAACCACAGACAGAACCAGCCAACCAGTCAACTAAACAACCACAGACAGAACCAACCAACCAGTCAACTAAACAACCACAGACAGAACCAGCCAACCAGTCAAGTAACTGAATACGTATATAATTTCGAGAAAATATACTACAAGACTAACAGGTTAAGAGAAACAAACTGAAAGTTAAAATTAAACATACTTCAGAAACCTGAGTTTACAGAAAAAAAAAGATTTATATGAGCAGGACAGAGACAAACGAACCAGATAAAGATGGGATACTTACCAACACGAAAGCAGTACACAGGCTGTTTTCTTCAACGGCAGCCTCACAAAAAGGGTTAAAATTATCTCGCAGCCTCTCAACAGGATTAGAAATATATCATATCCTTAGAAGAGAGTTAGAAATACCCCCACAGTCTCATAAGAGGATTAGAAACATCTCACTGCCTTAGAGTAGAGTTAGAAATACTCCCACAGTCTCACAACAGGATTAGAAATACCTCATAGTTTTAGAGTAGAGTTAGAAATATCCCACAGTCTCACAAGAGGATTAGAAATATCTCACTGCCTCGTAAACAGAGCTAAAATATCTCATAGCCTTGGAGTAGAATTAGAAATATCTCCAGTCTCACAAGAGGATTAGAAATATCTCACTGCCTCGTAAACAGAGCTAAAATATCTCATAGCCTTGGAGTAGAATTAGAAATATCTCCAGTCTCACAACAGGATTAGAAATATCTCATAGTTTTAGAGTAGAGTTAGAAATATCTCACAGTTCCACAACAGGATTAGAAACAGCTACTCTCACGGCCTCACAACAGGATTAGAAACAGCTCCTCTCACGGCCTCACAACAGGATTACAAATACTTCTTCTTACTGCCTCACAACAGGATTAAAAACTGCTCCTCTCACGGCCTCACAACAGGATTAGAAACAGGTCCTCTCACGGCCTCACAACAGGATTAGAAACAGCTCCTCTCACAGCCATACAAAACGATTACAAATAGCTCCTCTCATAGCCTCACAACAGGATTAGAAATATCTCTTCTCACAGCCTCACTTAGTCGAAAGCCGCCGTTCTGCATAAAATAAGCCTCAAATATTATTTTCAAGCGAGAATTCTCCAATGCGTTGACTGTAAATTATTCAGGTGCCATGATGCATAGCGTAGGCGATCATTTCTCCCCACAATTCCTTGTCTTTAGACTTGATTATGAGATCCGCCGGTGACCTTCTTCCTAGCCACACTGACAGCACATCCAACAACTTCTCTCTCTGTCTTCCTCTGTCTCTTCTCCCCTAAGTTTTTCCAGTTGCCACAGTGTGTTCTAATTTTCCTCTTCTCAGAAAATGTCCTATAAATCTTGCTTGTCTGCCTCTGATCTTTGCTGTAATTTGCTTTTTAACTCTGGCCTCTCCTAAGACTTTTTCGTTGGTTTTCTTGGCTGTCCATGGTACCTTCAACATCCATCGTATGAACCACATCTCCATGGTCTCCATTTCTCTCTGTACTCTCTTATTCATGGACCATGCTTCACATCCATAAAACAAAATTGGCTCGATGTAACATTTAAGTACTCGGAATCTTGTTTCCATTGATATGGATCTGTTGCACAAGATGTGTCTCATTGTCTGGAATGCTGACTTGGCCTGAGCACGTCTGCTTTTTATTTCGTTGGTGACATTTCCCATCAGTTGTTATAATCGTTCCTAAGTACTTGAATCTATCAACTTGTTTCAGATTTGTGCCATCGATGGTAATGCTACGTTTTGGTGGTATTCTTTTCTTTGAGATGACCATCACTTCAGTCTTCTTTTTGTTCAGGCTGAGATCTTTATTTTTACTTTCACGAACCACGACGTCCGGAAGAGCCTGTAGTTCCTCTTCACTTTTAGCAATCAGGACTGTGTCGTCTGCATATCTTAAGTTGTTAAGGTTGAACCCACCAACTGATATTACTGCCATGTTCTCTATATTTCTCATTATGTTTTAGCTGTACAAGGAGAATAGATCAGGAGATAAAACACATCCTTGTCTCACCCCCAATTGTATGTCTTGGAATGCTCCTATTTGCTTCTCGACCCTCATTGCTGCTGATTGCTGCCAATATATGTTTTTGATAAGTTTCAGATCTTTCCCATCTATGTTGGTGTCTTCCAGCATTCTTATAATTTCTGTGTGTCTCACTTTATCAAATGCTTTACAGTAGTTTATGAAGCATAATTATAGGTCCGTCTTTACTTCTACTGATCTCTCCATCAGTGTTCCTATTTTATATATATATATGGAGTTACTTGTACCTTTTCCTTCGACGAAGCCGCACTGTTCTTCAGCGATTTCTGGTTTTATTTTGCCATTGACTCTTCTTATAACAATACAAAGCAGGATTTTGGTAACATGGCTCATAAGACTAATGGTTCGATGGTCTTCACATTCAACTGCACCTTGTTTCTTTGGTAGGGCAATGAAAACTTATTGCAAAAGGTCTGATGGGACATAATTACTGTTATAGATGTCATTCAGCAATCTGGTAATTATTTCTATGCCAAGCTCTCTTAATGGTCCCAATTCTTCCTTGGTGATTTTATCTGGTCCTGGTGCTTTGTTGTTCTTCATGTGTTTGACGGTTTCTTCCACTTCTGCATTTAATATGTGAAGCCCTTCATTATTATTTCGTATATCTATTTCGCTTCTATTGTCCGCATAGAGCTCTCTAATGTATTCCCACCATCATGCCATTATTTCATCTCTGTCCATTATTGTATGCCCCTCCTTTGACTTCAGGCAACCAGTCTTGTCATATGCTCTTTTGTTTGTTACCTCCTTTATTTGTTTGTACATATCTCTTGTGTTTCCATGATGGTGTGTCTCTATTTCATTACATTTCTTATTTAGCCACTCTTCTTTAGATTTATTGGATTTGTGTCTTATTTCTTTCTTTATTTTTCATATTCATCCTTATCTTCTTTAAGATTTCTTCTCAGATCCATTAGTTGCAAAAGTTCTTCTGTCATCCACCCCTGTTTAGCGTGTCTTTATTTGGAGGTAGGATTTCGATAGATGTTTGCTGAATAGAGTCTTTAAGCATATGCCATTGTTCATCAATCGTTTCAATCTTCTCTATAGCATTATATCTATTATGTACTGTTGTCCTATATTGTTCTTGTATTGCCTTATCTTTCCGTAATATCTCTCTAACTAGTTATTTTTTGCTTTTAGCTGCTACTTTTAACTTCTTTAGCCCGATTCTCACTTTTCCTACGACTGGGATATGGTCACTATTGCAGTCTGAGTTTGGTCTTGTTTTCAAAGATATTAGTGAGTTCCTGAATCTTCTGTTGATCATAATGTAATCTGTCTGGTTACGTATGTTATTATTTGGGCTTTTCCATGTCCATAGTTGCCTGGGATGTTGTTAAAACCAAGTATTTCCTGTTATCATTTTATTCTTTTCTGTCCACTCAATCAACATCTCTCCTCTTGTATTTCTGATACCTAGCCCATACTTGCCAGTAGCTTCATTGTCTTGTTCACTCCCTACTTTCGTGATTAAATCACCTGGAACAAAGTTTACTTCCCATGGTTTGCACTGTTTCATTGCCATGTCCAGATTGTTATAAAATTCTTTTATCTCATCATCAGAGCTTTCTGAAGTTGGTGCGTATACTTGGATGAGATTTGTGTCTATTGGGTGGCCCTGTAATTTAACCATTAACACTCTGTCTGATATGCACCAGAAACCTTTCACAGTTCTTGCTGTCTTCTTATCCAGTATTATGCCAACTCCATTTCTACACTAGTTTCCCCCGGAATATATTATTTTGAAGTCTTTATGATCTCTGCTTCCTGCTCTAGTCCATCTTATTTCACATAAACCAAGGATGTTAATTTCCGTTCTTTTCATTTCTTGTTCGATGTTTTTCAGTGTTCCATGTTGTGTTAATGTTCTAATGTTCCATGTTGCAATTACTGTGGTGTTGCTTGTGTTTTCTTCGCGTACAGTAGTTGGTTGACGATCTGGTATCACCTGTCGCACGTGATTGCCCCTACCGAACGAGGCGGTTCCACTGGAACCCCCATTAACGCCGTTATGATTCAAAGAATTCTGGATTGTCATGACTGTTCTTGGGAATGTACAGTGTTGGTTTCCCCTTGCCTTCCACCCGTTTGTTTATGGTTTACTCCACTAACCTTTGACTCTGGCCAGAGCTTACCCTACAAAGAAGCAAGGGGGGGGGGGGGGTTGAAATCAAGAGTTTTCCTTCTCCTAGATGAGCTACCAACCAAGACTAACGAGTCTCATCTACCCGAAGCGTCTGGTTTTCATGCGCCTCTCCGCCTGTCAGTTTAATTATACCCTTTTTAAAAATTATACCTTTTGTTAAAAGTACACTCAAAGAAATCAGTTACTGGGTGTATTGTTAACAAATACATGAAAATAGAATAACGAAGGGGGAAAACAGCGTTTACTGAATTTTCAGACACTGCTTCAGGCATACCTCGGAGATATTGCGGATTCGGTTACAGACTACGGCAATGACGGGAAATATCGCAACAAGGCAAGGTACACCCACATGTTTTGGACTCCCTAGGGCGTATAAAAGACTAAATCATGTTTATATCATCATCATCAGGAGCCGTGCAGGTAGGCTTGGGTAGCCGTGCTTCTCCTTACAAGCATCGTAAGTTGGTGATTTTTAAAGGTTTTTTTTCATGGCGTTAGGTTGTCCATGATTTTTGTCCACCTCTTTGCCTCCCCCTGCCTCTCTTCCCATTTATTTTTCCTGTTGTTATGATGTTTTGTTTTCAGGCCCTCCTCTTGTCATTATATCTTAAATGAATGATGACTGTCGTTTTCTTATGGATTTAATTAGGTTCCTTTCTACATTTGCTGTTGTTAGACATTCCCTGTTTGTTATCTTAACTGTCCATGGTACTCTCAACATTCTTCTAAGAAACCACATCTCTGTTGCCTCTGGTGATCCTTCCATCGACCTTTTTGATTGTCCATGACTCACTTATGTAGAGAAGAACAGAATCAGCATTGCATTTTTAGAACTTCCTTTTCTGAAGTTCCGTGCTAGAGATGCATTGCACAAGATGTTTCTCAATAGTCGGAGCTCTGCTTTGGCTTGGGCATTCTCCATCCTTCGCGTCAGAGGGGCTTTTTCCTAGCGACTAGGTATTTAAATGCATGTACCTGTCTCAAAGTTGTTCCTTGTATTTTAGCACATCGTTTAGGTGGGTTTTTTCTGTTGAGCGCCAAATTCGATACCATGTGACCTGCAAAACTATTCACAAAAAAGAAGACAAATTCTGAAAGCTATAATCTCGAATAATTGTTTTTAAAAAGCGAAATATGTGCGAAAAACAACAGAAAGAACCGTAATGAAGGTATATAAGCTTTGTACAGGGAATCAGAAAAAAAACCATTTTGAATCAAGATAAGATAGATAAGAAGACATCAAGAGACCAGAGGTAGAATGATCCAGATTATATAAATGTTGGAGATATGATTATTAGGAAAGCAGAAACACACAAATATCTAGGCACAACCTTCGACAGAAGCAACATAGTAAGTGAGGAAATTAAAAGCAGAGTACAGATAGGGAATAAAACATACCTTCGCTTGCAACACCCGTTAAAATCCAGAATCCTGTCCCAAAACACCAAAACGACAATCTACAAAACTATAATAAGACCAGCCATCATGTAAGGGTCAGAAACGTGGAGTACAACAAAGAAAGATGAACAACAATTGCAGGTCTTTCAGAACAAGATCCTAAGAAGAATCTTTGGGCCAATAAAGGATACCAACAGTGGAGAATGGAGAGCTAGAAAGAACACTAAACTGAACAGCTTATTTAAATCCCAACGAATTATAAATGTCTTGAAAGTGAACAGACTACGCTGGCTGGGGCATGTAGAAAGAATGGAAGAGAACAGACAAACGAAAATGTTGTATGCCTAAGAGATGAGGGAAACAAGACCAAGGGGTAGACCAAGACAGAGATGGAAAAACAACATAGAAGAGGATATAAAAGAAATTGTGTCACCAACTGGAGAGAGAAGATTAGGAATAGAGAGGAATGGAGGCGAACTTTATCTGCAGCGATGAGCCTTAATGACTCGGAAAGCTGAAGAAGAAAAAGAAGAAGAAGAAGAAGTAGTAGTAGTAGTAGTAGTAGTAGTAGTAGTAGTAGTAGTAGTAGTGGTAGTAGTAGTAGTAGTAGTAGTAGTAGTGGTAGTAGTAGTAGTAGTAGTAGTAGTAGTAGTAGAAAAGAAGAAGAAGAAGAAGAACCTATCATCAAAGACTATGAGAAAGGGGAATAACGAAAGGCAGTGGCAGACATTCAGAACTTTGCGGAAAAGACCGAACTGTATTCTATCAATTGTGTCATTGGCACTATTATCTAACACACACTACGAGCAACACTGGGATCAAAGGCTGAGCACATATGGGAGTGTCCTGAGTGGCAAGGAGGGCCCATCTCTAGGCCAGCAGCAGAGCATGGCTGTTCTCCAAGTTCAAGTCAAGAGAATCAGAGGTTAAGAAGCTGTCTTGACTGACGGTACATGTACAGTAAGTAGATGTAAATAAATTAGACCAGTGGGAAAACATCAGAGAGACACAGAAAAACTTGGGGTAAAAAAGAAAAAAAAAAACGCAGAAAGCACAACAGAAAACTTCTCACACAGTGGAAAACCGAAATCAGTGATGGAAGCTAACATCCTGAACAGAGGCATCCCTCTACAAGAGCTGTACTTTATGAGAAGATTTCTGAACAGAAAAGTTCGTTTTTTTTTCCTGAAAAAAGAACTGAGTACAGCTTGTATTGTGACTAGCCTTTTCATAGAAGTATAAACTTGTCTAATAGAGGGCTCACCTGGGCAAGAGCAGAAAAAAAGGCGAAGGACAGGCATTTGTGGAAAACCCTTGCGGAAGCCCCATGTGCCCTGGGCACTTAAGGTTCAGAGAGAGAGAGATAAACTTGTCTCTCCTATAACTACAACCATATAAACTTGTCTCTCCTATAACTACAAACATATAAACCTATCTCTCCTATAACTACAAACATATAAACCTGTCTCTCCTATAACTACAAACATTTCCAGTATCTATTTGATGTCGGTTAGTTCCCTCCCCCTAAACAATAAACTTTCCTTGTTACTTTAGGCTCACTGTAAGCACTGAAAGTAAATCATTTTAAGCTGAATTCTCTTTCTGCGCATTACTTTGGTAGATATTAATGTGTGAGACTGTGATGAAAACAAACAGCACTGAGATAGACACTTCTGGGGAGGAGGGAGGAGGAGCAGACCAAAGGAGGCATGGAGAATACTGGGCATGCGAGACAACTGGTCAACCAACACAGGACGGGCACTATCAGCCACAGGATGCTGATGGATATGTTGGAAAAAAAGCGCGGGGGGGGGGGGGGTTGAGGGAATCTGAGCAGCCGTGGAAATGTCCAGAGTTCAATGATGATGACTCAGACCATAAACCATAAACCATAAACCATTGACATAGAGAAGAACAACAGAGAGGATGTTGAACAACGGAGGGCTCACCTGGGCAAGAGTGAAAAAAGAAAAAGAAAAGACAGGCGGTTGTGGAAAACCTTTGTGGAAGCTACACGTGCCATTAAAGGTTCAGAGAGAGAGAGAGAGAGAGAGAGAGAGAAGGAAGGAGAGAGAGACAGAGAGGGAGAGAGAGAGAGCGAACGCCATACAGACTTCATTTTCAAAGGGTTACGGTTTGGGCACGCAGGCCCGTGTAACTTTCTGCTCAGACAGACAGACAGACAGACAGACGGACAGACAGACAGACAGACGGACAGACAGACAGACAGACAGACAGACAAACAGACAGACAGACAGACAAACAGACGGACAGACAGACAGACAGACAGACAAACAGACAGACAGACGGACAGACAGACAGACAGACAGACAGACAGACGGACGGACAGACAGACGGACGGACAGACAGACAGACAGACAGACGGACAGACGGACAGACGGACAGACGGACAGACAGACAGAGATTGAGATGTATGGAGTCATTTCCTGTAAAACGCGCGCGGATAAGAGGGAGGCGGCTACGGCTTGATATTTCATTGTTAATATGTTTGTTACATGCACAACATACGGCTACGGCTTGATATTTCATTGTAAATATGTTTGTTACATGCACAAAATATTTATACTAACTAACGCAGAAGAAGACATTCGCGCTCTTGGAATCAACAACTGGCAAGAAAAGATCAAGAACAGAGAGAAATGAAGACGTGTCTTGTCTGCACCAGTGAGCCTAAGTGGCTCTAAAAGCTGTTGAATTCAGCAACTGCTCAAAGAAGAAGAAAAGAAGAAGAAGAAGAAAAAGAAGAGGAAGAAGAAGAACAACAACAACAAGAACAAGAAAAGAAGAACAAGAACAAGAAGAACAAGAACAAGAAGAACAAGAACAAGAATAACAAGAACAAGAATAACAATAAGAACAAGAACAAGAAGAACAAGAACAAGAAGAAGAACAATAAGACGAAGAACAATAAGAACAAGAATAAGAACAACAAGAAGAAGAACAAGAACAATAATAACAAGAACAATAATAACAAGAACAATAAGAAGAAGAACAAGAACAATAATAACAAGAACCATAAGAACAATAATAACAAGAACAATAAGAACAAGAACAATAATAAGAACAAGAACAAGAAGAACAAGAACAATAATAACAAGAACAAGAAGAACAATAAGAAGAAGAAGAAAAAACAAGAACAATAATAACAAGAACAAGAAGAACAATAAGAAGAAGAAGAAGAACAAGAAGAAGAAGAACAAGAAGAAGAACAAGAAGAAGAAGAACAATAAGAACAAGAACAATAAGAACAAGAATAAAAACAACAACAAGAAGAACAAGAACAATAATAACAAGAACAAGAAGAACAATAAGAAGAACAAGAACAAGAAGAAAAAGAACAATAAGAAGAAGAACAATAAGAACAACAACAAGAATGAGAAATAAAACAAGAACAATAAGAACAGCAACAAGAAGAACAAGAACAATAGTAACAAGAACAAGAAGAACAATAAGAAGAAGAACAAGAAGAATAGGAAGAAGAACAATAAGAACAAGAACAAGAAGAACAAGAAGAAGAAGAAGAAAACCAATAAGAAGAAGAACAAGAAGAAGAATAAGAAGAAGAACAATAAGAATAAGAACAATAAGAACAAGAACAAGAAGAAGAAAAACAATAAGAAGAAGAACAAGAAGAAGAATAAGAAGAAGAACAATAAGAACAAGAAGAAGAAAAACAATAAGAAGAAGAACAAGAAAAAGAACAAGAACAAGAAGAACAAGAAGCAGAAGAAGAACAAGAGGAACAATAAGAAGAACAATAAGAAGAACACGAACAAGAAGAACAAGAAGGAGAACAAGAAGATGAACAAGAAGAAGAAGCAAAATGCGTGGAATATGATGAAAGTTATGCGATAAAAGGCATAATGCCAGACTATCCTGCGAACTCAGTTCTTCTCTCTTTGAGTTCGCACGTTCCTAGTGAAAGTAGACTCCACAAACTCTTGCAGCTTGGCATCACACAGGTGAAAGTAGCAAGTCCAGATTATTTAGAAGAAAGCAAAAACCTCCACGACGATGTTCAAGTTACCACCAGAAGCACAAAGACTTTACGGAGGCCACCGATCGTCAGTGTCCTCTAGCATCTGAGATATCAGAGACTGGAAACCACTTGCCTGGGATATCAGTATATCCCCATGAAATATTTCATACGGTTCCTTTTCCTTATCGCCAGCTGCAGCCTGCCCGGTATTCTGATACAGTAAGAAACAGAGAGCCTCAAGTCGTCTTTCTATATTCTCTAACTTAATTTTTGGTGATCATTCATCAACTGTCAAGAGCGAATATCAATCTCTTAGATTATTCTCGTCTGGGCTGTTTTTTCTTTACTATCAAGGAAGTGTAATCAACCCTTAAAAACTGATTGAGAAGTCTACGTGTATCGCTACCCTAACACAGGACTTAGAAATAGTGGTAGAAGAGTCATGAACACAGCTGTCTGTTTTTTTACACATAGAAATAGTGGAAGGAGAGGTAATTTAAATCCCTTACCACCTACTGTGCTTCAACATCCTAACCGCATCGTCTGCAAAGATCTTCCTTCTGTAAAACAGTGTAAACAGCCTGCTGTCAGCGACCGGGTTAGTAGGCTGTGAACGCTATTTAGTCTACAAGTTGTTGCATAGATATTTTCCAGTTAGTTCGGGGTATGTCTCGATGGGCGAGCCGTCGTGTAGTTTCGTGGATGTGGTTGGTTCTTGATACTGAAGTATATTGTGCCATGCACTGATTATGTTGTAAGTGTATGTGAAATGTGGTTGTTGGCTATGACCCCATCGAGCACCCCAGAGTCAGTTATGTTGGTTGTGTATGAGTTTGGTTATTAGAAATGATTTCGAAAGAATGATAGTTCACGTGCTGGTTGATACCATGGCAAGGATGTAGTATGAGTTGGGATGGTGGTAATATATAGTTATATACAGCTGATATGGGCTGTCATACAATAATGCTTTCGGTCTATGCTGATAACATGTTATGATTTATTTATGTAAGAGACCTTGAACAATGGTTCAGTTATGCATATTTCTTGCCATGAGTTGCTATGCACATATAGTATACATGTAATGTTGAGTTTTGATATGATGCTTGTTAGAGCTGTTCGGGGGGACAGCTTTATATGTTCAAGAGTTCATGATAAATGCTGTTATGAGGGCACTCACCCTTTTGACAATGCTTTAATTGTGTGTGATGTTAATGTTCAATGCATTGCTGAATATGTGTATGTACATATATTGATTGTATTTATTGTTAAAACTTCTTATGACAACGAAAGTTGATATGAGTGAAGATTACTGACTTGAATATCTTGTTTCAGTGACAATTTGCTATGCCATTGTGTTTTGTTTATATATATATATATATATATATATATATATATAATATATATATATATATATATATATATATATATATAAAACTTAAGTGCCCAGGGCACATGGGGCTTCTGCAAGGGTTTTCCACAAATGCCTGTCCTTTGCCTTTTTTCTGCTCTTGCCCAGGTGAGCCCTCTATTGCTCAACATCCTTTCTGTTGTTCTTCTCCATGTCTCTTTTGGTATACCCTTACTTCTGTTCCCCTGTGGTGTCCATCTTAGTGCTATTTTTGGTAGTGAGTTGTCAGTCATTCGCAGCACATGTCCCAACTATTGCCAGCGTCTTTCCTCAATAATTGCTGTCAGTGGCTTCATCTGTATTTCTGCCAACAACATGTTATTTCTTACGGTGTTTGGCCAGAATATTTTTCTAATTCTTCGTAAACATTTAGTCTGGAAAGAATTCAACTTGTTTTCTATGGTTTTGGTGATTTTCCAGCATTCACTTCCATAGAGTAGTACACTTAGAACATTACTCTTAAATATCCTGATTTTCATATTTATGCTTAGTTTTTTTTTTATTTCCATATAGTCTGCAGCATTTCAAAAGCCTGGTTTGCTCTAGTAAGTCTGCTGTTGATGTCCTCTGTAACACACACACACATATATATATATATATATATATATGTATATGTATATGGTTATTATGTGTGTAATGTGGTCTGAAACGTTATTGGTATTGTGTGTGTTCACGACGAGTGTCTTGATGTAGTAATAAACTTATTTTATTAACTGTTTTATACAATGAGATATTTATTTTGTATTTGGTATGAGAGATGATGAGAAAGTAGAGTAGACATAGTATTCGTATCTAGAGGTTGAACTGTTGTCTAACGAGGGTCGGGAACAGAGACCGCTGTGCTCAGATATTCTTTAAAAAAATTATATTTTCGGGTTTGGGGGGGGGGGCACAGTACGTTTCTACCATTGGAAAAATCTAATTAATAAATTACCACACTCATAAGTCCCTCACCCCCCCCCCCCTTTTCGCTCCCCCCCCCCCCTTACACGTCTGGGAGTTACATGGAAGTAGAAGAACAAATAGCTTGGTTTCAGACTGCACTAAATGTTCTCTCGTCATCATCATGTGACGTATACTTTCCAGAACGTTGACCCTCTCACAGCCTCCCAGAATGCAACACGGTCTTGAACAAGTTGACCGGCGTCTTGCAGTGACACATTCAGACTTTCCGCGATGTCCTGAGTCCACCTACAGAGAGGTCGTCCCTTTTCTCTTTTGCCGGGCACTATGCCTTCTACTACCAACCTCTCCAAGTTGTTGTGTCTCTTGATGTGACCAGGCACTATGCCTTCTACTATCAGCCTCTCCAAGTTGTTGTGTCTCTTGATGTGGCCAGGCACTATGCCTTCTACTATCAGCCTCTCCAAGTTGTTGTGTCTCTTGATGTGGCCAGGCACTATGCCTTCTACTATCAACCTCTCCAAGTTGTTGTGTCTCTTGATGTGACCAGGCACTATGCCTTCTACTACCAACCTCTCCAAGTTGTTGTGTCTCTTGATGTGACCAGGCACTATGCCTTCAACTACCAACCTCTCCAAGTTGTTGTGTCTCTTGATGTGGTAATATATAGTTATATACAGCTGATATAGGCTGTCATACAATAATGCTTTCGGTCTATGCTGATAACATGTTATGATTTATTTATGTAAGAGACCTTGAACAATGGTTCAGTTATGCATATTTCTTGCCATGAGTTGCTATGCACATATAGTATACATGTAATGTTGAGTTTTGATATGATGCTTGTTAGAGCTGTTCGGGGGGACAGCTTTATATGTTCAAGAGTTCATGATAAATGCTGTTATGAGGGCACTCACCCTTTTGACAATGCTTTAATTGTGTGTGATGTTAATGTTCAATGCATTGCTGAATATGTGTATGTACATATATTGATTGTATTTATTGTTAAAACTTCTTATGACAACGAAAGTTGATATGAGTGAAGATTACTGACTTGAATATCTTGTTTCAGTGACAATTTGCTATGCCATTGTGTTTTGTATGTTTATATATATATATATATATATATATATATATATATAAAACTTAAGTGCCCAGGGCACATGGGGCTTCTGCAAGGGTTTTCCACAAATGCCTGTCCTTTGCCTTTTTTCTGCTCTTGCCCAGGTGAGCCCTCAATTGCTCAACATCCTTTCTGTTGTTCTTCTCCATGTCTCTTTTGGTATACCCTTACTTCTGTTCCCCTGTGGTGTCCATCTTAGTGCTATTTTTGGTAGTGAGTTGTCAGTCATTCGGAGCACATGTCCCAACCATTGCCAGCGTCTTTCCTCAATAATTGCTGTCAGTGGCTTCATCTGTATTTCTGCCAACAACATGTTATTTCTTACGGTGTTTGGCCAAATATTTTTCTAATTCTTCGTAAACATTTAGTATGGAAAGAATTCAACTTGTTTTCTATGGTTTTGGTGATTTTCCAGCATTCACTTCCATAGAGTAGTACATTTAGAACATTACTCTTAAATATCCTGATTTTCGTATTTATGCTTAGTTTTTTTTTTATTTCTATATAGTCTGCAGCACTGCAAAAGCCTGGTTTGCTCTAGTAAGTTTGCTATTGATGTCCTCTGTAACACACACACACACATATATATATATATACATACATATATATATACATATATGTGTGTATATGGTTATTATGTGTGTAATGTGGTCTGAAACGTTATTGGTATTGTGTGTGTTAACGACGAGTGTCTTGATGTAGTAATAAACTTATTTTATTAACTGTTTTATACAATGAGATATTTATTTTGTATTTGGTATGAGAGATGATGAGAAAGTAGAGTAGACATAGTATTCGTATCTATAGGTTGAACTGTTGTCTAACGAGGGTCGGGAACAGAGACCGCTGTGCTCAGATATTCTTTAAAAAAAATTATATTTTCGGGTTGGGGGGGGGGGGGGGGGGGAGGCACAGTACTTTTCTACCATTGGAAAAATCTAATGAATAAATTACCACACTCATAAGTCCCTCACCCCCCCCCCCCTTTTCGCTCCCCCCCCCCCCTTACACGTCTGGGAGTTACATGGAAGTAGAAGAACAAATAGCTTGGTTTCAGACTGCACTAAATCTTCTATCGTCATCATCATGTGACGTATCCTTTCCAGAACGCTGACCCTCTCACAGCCTACCAGAATGCAACACGGTCTTGAACAAGTTGACCGGCGTCTTGCAGTGACACATTCAGACTTTCCGCGATGTCCTGAGTCCATCTACAGAGAGGTCGTCCCTTTTCTCTTTTGCCGGGCACTATGCCTTCTACTACCAACCTCTCCAAGTTGTTGTGTCTCTTGATGTGACCAGGCACTATGCCTTCTACTATCAGCCTCTCCAAGTTGTTGTGTCTCTTGATGTGGCCAGGCACTATGCCTTCTACTATCAGCCTCTCCAAGTTGTTTTGTCTCTTGATGTGGCCAGGCACTATGCCTTCTACTATCAACCTCTCCAAGTTGTTGTGTCTCTTGATGTGGCCAGGCACTATGCCTTCTACTATCAACCTCTCCAAGTTGTTTTGTTTCTTGATGTGGCCAGGCACTATGCCTTCTACTATCAACCTCTCCAAGTTGTTGTGTCTCTTGATGTGGCCGGGCACTATGCCTTCTACTATCAGCCTCTCCAAGCTGTTGTGTCTCTTGATGTGGCCGAAGTATCTCAGCTTCCTAATATTATGATGTTTACTTGGAAGTTTTCTGCGACACCAAATCCCATCAATATCTCTTTATTTGATTTTTCTTTCTATCCTTGATATTCTATTTGCCCTTCCAGAACATTTCATTTCAAACGCTGTTATTCTCTTTTCTAATGCCCTGCTAAGTGCCCATGTTTCGCACCCGTACATTGCCTCTCTTACGAACGTTTCGAATGTTCTAGAAATATGTTTTGACTCATTTTTAAAATCTATACTGACTCAGCCACAGATAAGGGCAAATATCTTTCAGGAGGCCAAGTCAAGAGCTGTTCTAATTCCTCGGAGGATACAAAAACAGTGTAATCTAGAACATGTAATCAGTTCCATCTAGGGGCCATGTTGGACGGCACAGACCACTTGCCCTGAAAACTGATCTTCATCTTTTATGCGTTTCATCGAATGATTTGCTCATTTATGTGTATAAAAGTAAAAATTTACCACACAGAGATTACGTAAATCACAATTAAACTTGACTGCTCTGAACTGCTTTCTTCCTGAATGTGAGATCTATAACCTTCTGTAGACTCATAACTTGATTCTTTAGAAAATTACCTCCAGAAGCTGCCGTTATGTACTAGGATGCTCGGCATACATTGCCGTCGACTGTATGTGTAATCACTCCATCTCTAATATCACTCTTATCTTTTCTTGCTTTCTCTACATGACTGCAGTTTTTATTTCTATGGACTGGGGCCGCTCTGTAAATCTTGAGTCACAGACATGAAGTCGGATGGGGTATGGGTTAAAGTGCTGTGTTTAGAAATAAGAGACTTATTGGTAGTGGTCGCAATAAGGACTACACAGAACCCCTCCTCACCCAGAAGACAGTGTCACGTTAACCCTCATTTCAGATCTATTTTCAGCTGGTTCAGATAAAAGTGTCATATTAGCCTTAATTTCAGATCTAGATTCATTGGCCTAGACGAAAGTTTCACCTCAGCCCTCATTTCAGATACACTTTAACTGACCTAGGAAAAAAAAGAAGTGTTATCTTAACAAATATTTCAGATCTCCATTCACTGGACCAGATAAATGTCATTTTAGCCCTCATTTCAGATCTAGATTCTCTAGACCCCATACAAATATCTTCTTAGCCTTTTCTTTCACATACAGATTCTCTGGCCGTGACAAAAGTATCATTTTAGCCCTTATTTACAAGATTATCATAGTAAAAGCTAGCACATGCTATCTCCAATAGAAGTTAGCACTTGCTGTCTCTAAAAGAAGCTAGTACTTCCTAGCACAAATAGACAATAGCACTTATTATCTCTAACAAAACTGAGCACCTGCTATCTTTAATAGAAGCTAGCATTTACCATCTCTAACAAAAGTTAGTACTTGTTATCTCTAACAAAAGTTAGCACTTGCTATCATTGATGGAAGTTAGCACTTGCTATCTCTAACAAATGTTAGCCCTTGCTATCTCTAACAAAAATTAGCACTTGCTATCTCTGATAGAAACTAGCAGTTGCTATCTCTGACAGAAACTAGCACTTGCTATCTCTGATAGAAGCTAGGACTTGCTATCTCTGATAGAAGCTAGCAGTTGCTATCTCTGATAGAAGCTAGCAGTTGCTATCTCTGAGATCTTATAAATGATAAAGTCACTACTTCAGCCTCGGGAATTTAGTCGGACAAAGAACCCAGGCTCCACTAAGGCCAGAAAAAAAGGGGGGGGGGAACTTGCAGGGGCGTCCCCAACAAATCCATTTTAATGCACCAGAACTGCAGCAAAATGGGAGATAATGGCGGACTCGGTGCTTATATGACGGGCTGGCACGCAGATGAGATTTAGTATTCGCGAGAAGAGAGGAGAGGGGAGGGAGGGAGGAAGATAGAGAGGCAGGGAGAAATGTTCTGTCTACTGTACTTTTCTTTTTCTCTTAATGTCTTTACCCCGACCGAGGGGATCGAAGACATCGGCCACATTGGCAGTCAGGGACCCCAAAGCTGCCATGCCAGAGTCAGGGTATTGGGACCATAACTGGCCAAGACCCTGTCACAGCTCTCCGTTGGTACCCCCAGTAACAGGCCTAGCTCAGCTAAGAGGGCAGGGACCGCCGTATTCCCCATGGTGGTGGAGTCTGCTAAAGAAGTACTGCACATCCACACCCCCCCCCCCCTTTCAGCTTTTTAACTACACCAAGGGACTTAAAAGAAAAATGGCCGCTACAGCCAGCTTAAAGTCATACACGATGATGTGCCTCACAGTCATGACAGCGCTGGCTGCGAAGAACACCAGCTGGTAGCTTCGTGGCATTTGTTGAAGAAGAAGAAGAAGAAGAAGAAGAAGTAGAAGAATCGGGGGGAAAACATGGAAATAATTTCAAGTCTCCAGCAACTCTTGCTTCAGTGTCACGATATCTACATCACTATTAGTTGTTAGACTGATCAAAGTCCAATAACTCTTGCTTCAGTGTCACGATATGTACATCGCCAGCAGTTGTTAGACTGATCAGATTTGTCCGTATCATAATCAAATAACTGTAAATGATCTTTTGTTTTCTCTTTCTTCGTTTTAGAAGATGGTTTTTTTTCGTTTTAGAAGATGGCTTTCCTTGTTTTAGAAGATGGCTTTCCTTGTTTTAGAAGATGGCTTTCCTTGTTTTAGAAGATGGCTTTCTTCGTTTTAGAAGATGGCTTTCTTCGTTTTAGAAGATGGCTTTCTTCGTTTTAGAAGATGGCTTTCAAACTATTATGCTCTCTCTCTCACTCTCTCTCTCTCTCCTCTCTCTCTCTCTCTAGAATGTCTGGAATAGAGTGAAAGATGTATGATAAAGGGCAGAATGTCAGACGGGCCTGCGTGCCCAATTCTTAACCCTTTTGAAATAAAGATCAATCAATCAATCACTATCTATCTATCTATCTATCTATCTATCTATCTATCTATCTATCTATCTATCTATCTATCTATCTATCTATCTATCTATCTATCTATCTATCTATCTATCTATCTGGACCGTAACTTCCCAAGACACATGGAGCTTCCACAAGGATTTTCCACAAATGCCTGTCCTTTGCCTTTTTTTCCCACTCTTGCCCAGGTGGGCCCCCGCGTGGTACCCAGGACCCGGGCAGGTGCCTGGGAAGCAAAGAATTGGACCTACAACGCGTGATCGTAAAAGGCGACTAAGGAGGGTTCGGCATAGGGCCGGAACTCTGTCCGGTTAAAAAAAAAAAAGCCACCAGACTTCTACAGAAACAGAAGCAAGGGAAACTATTCTGCTGGTTTACATAAAAGATCACACTAGTATCAATCAATGTTTGCCTTGAAATGGATGTCGCCTTCCACTTGTGTCTTTTGTCTTCACATTTTATTTGTTTTGTTTGTGTATTTTACATTTTATTCATCCCTCTTCTGTACTTCATCATCGTCGCCTTTCACTCCTTTGAGAGCATAGGCCACGGGTAAAGGCTCTCCAGTCATCCCTGTTCTTGGAATTATTCTCTGATTCCTTCCATGCGTATACCTTGTCTCTGAACACTGTCATAATTTCTCTTCTCCAAGTAACTCTCCTGTACTTGATACAGTCGAATTAAATAAAATGATTGGGAACATATGCCTGTGAGACCTGGACACTTAACAAAACAGCTGAGAAACACATAAATGCCTTTGAATGTAAATACTACAGAAGAGTTCTTCGAATATCGTGGACACAAAAAAAAGAACAAATATATCTATACTACAAGAAGGCTGGCTAGTAAAGAGGATTCAAGAGAGAAAACTTAAATATTTTGGACACATTAAACGTCATGATAATTTAGAGAAGACCGTATTGGAAGGATATATAATGGGGAAAAGAAAGAGAGGAAGACCAAAACGAAGATGGCTGCAAGACAACGTTGACGATCTGCAAATGGATGCCGCAGCGGCAGGCCTTCTTGCTCACAACCGAGAGGCCTACAGGAGTGCTGTTAGGGAGGCAAAGTTCCGCAAGGGACATGCAAATGAATGAATGATTGGGAAGCGATGGAGGGCCGATGAGACTTTGCTGAGTATCAGTCGGGGCCTGCTCGCCCAATTCTTCGTCTCCTAAAAACAAAGATCGGTCATTTGTCCGTCCCCGGTTCATATATTGCTACATCTTCTTCTTCTACTACTTCCCTGGAATTGGGAGCTGGTGTTATTTACAGCCGGTGTGGTGAAGATGTTGAAACACAGCGTCCTTTCGGATTGGTAGTGGTTTATGGCGGCTATATTTTTTTTCAATTCTTGAGTGGCTTGCAAAACAGTGTGTGTGTGTGTGTGTATATGTATGTGTGTGTAATGCTTCTTTAGCCGACTCCGCCACGAATGACACTGTGGCTGTTAGCCAGCCTAGGCCTGTTACTGGAGGTACCAGCGGGGAGGCATGACAGGGTCTTGGTCAGCTATGCTTCGCCAACCCTGACTCTAGCATGTCAGCCATAATACCCCCCCCCCCCCCACCGGAATGCTAATCATAACAGCGTCTTTGATCTCCAAATAATGCTACATCCTTACACATGGTTCGAACTTTCGTCGGATTTTTTTTTCTTTTCAGTCTTCACTGATCACTGAAAAATCTTTCATGAATCTCAGGTTTTTTTTTTTTGTCCTACTACGTAGCTTCCTTCCTTCCTCCCCTCCACAAATTCATCGTTTTAAAATAAGCTCAAATATTCCACCTTCATTCACTTTATTCTTCAGATCAAGTCGTAGACTTAAAATCTGAATTTCCTTTTCCAAAATGCCTGGGTTCTACCGAAATAAGCTGAGAAACCCTGGTATTGTCCGCACTAAATCTGCTTCCCTAGCATAAGAAGGTAAAGATATTGCAAGAGAAATACACATGTGACACCGGTTCTCAACTCATCAACGGGAGAGGCGGAGATGTTGTCCGTCTTGACATGGCAGCATCAGAGCTGGCCAACCATAACCGACCAAGACCATGTCGTGCCCCACCCCAACATCTAACAGACCTAGCGCTGGGGGTAACCGTGACATGGGATCGCCATAGTACCCCCATGGCGGTGGGGTCTGTTAAAGAATCATTGCGCTTCTAATCTCCTGGTGTTTATCTCCATTCCCTGACTGTGAAAAAAATAGACGTTGTAGCCCTCGCCTCGTTGGGCACGATGACTTGCTTCATCATCCTCACAGCATCGGCTGGAAGGAACATACCACTGGATCCACGGGGGCATACAAGAAAAATATGAACTTTTCATCATAATGTAAGGGAGATAATTGCAATAGGGGACACAACACAACCAATGAGAATTCTCGTTTGTCATGAGTTTCGTTATCCCTAATGAAGGGAAATGCAACATGCAACTTCTATCTGTAATGATATGACGTACAACAAATACAGCTTTATTACTGTGTCTTTAAAATCAGATTATTTGACGATTTTATTATCATATTTTATAAATCATGTTATTTAACAATTGTAATATTACTTTTTTAGAAATTACCTTACATGACAATTTTATTATCATGTCTTATATGTCATATTATATGACAATTTTATTATCATGTCTTAGACGTCATATTATATGATACTTTTATTATCATGCCTTAGACGTCATATTATATGATAATTTTATCATGTCTTAGACGTCACATTATTCAAGAGTTTTAATATTACATCTTAGAAATTACATTACATGACAATATTATTATAATGGTTTGGAAATAACACTACGTGACGGTTTATTGTCATATCTTAGAAATCACATTATTTGATTTTCATAACATAAGCTCCTCTCTTCGTCATGTGATCTTAAAAAAAAAACAACGTCCTTTGTAAAATGATAAGATGTACCAATCCTTTCATGAAAGAACACAGTTACTCTCTGATTTGCAAAAAAAAAAAAAACAGAGAAAAAACTGTGAAGATAATATATCCTTATTTTTTTGGCAACAGACAGACAGACAGACAGACAGACAGACAGACAGACAGACAGACAGAATAAACAAAAGAACGAACATTATTTTTAAAAAAGTACAGAACTGGGCACTCAGGCCTGTCCGATATTCTGCCCTTTATTTCATTAATCTTGAACCTTTTCGATGCTACATATTTCTCTAGGGCTGGTCCCTCGCTGTGATGCATACTTTGCTGGCCTACTTTCACCCAGTGCTGAATTATTTTTGTCGCCTCAAAATCTAAGACATATCGGCGGTGCTGTCAATTATTTTTTATCACCAGAAAATATAAATTTGTTGTAACTCTTGGCTTCTTCCACTTTCGTGTCATTTAAGTCACATGATATAGCTCTTAACACATTTATTTCTTCATAAGCTTTGTTACGTAGAATCAGACAAAAAGACAGCAAAATAAAATGTCTGTTCTTACGGCTTCCGTCTATGGAAAGAACAGGTGTTTGTATTTATCCATTCGATGCTTGTCTTAACATTTAGTAAGTCGACTCCAGAAATCGGACTTTTGTGAACATAGAGGGAAATGACTAAGGCAAAAGTAATGACGGACGATCTGCTGTTCTCTCCCCCCCCCACTCTAACTTAGGGTATAATCTATCTCAGTGGTTCCCAACTAACAAAAGTCTGAGGACCCCCTGTTGTTTCAAAATCCAAGCAGCGGACCCCCATACTTTAGAAAAGTTGCATATCTGTATGGTAACTGTGTGCTTTAAATGCAAAAGAATTTCTTTCAGAAATGTAAAAAAGGTAAAGGTAAAGGTAACCCTGTCATGCCTTAGAGGCACATAGGGATATGGTGTTAGTGCCCATATTTTCCTTGACCTGTCAGCACACTAGAGGGTGATATGGTCAGTATCACGCCTGGCTGCCTTTTCCTTCCCCAACTCCAGAAGAAGTCGGGTACCCATTTCTACAGCTGGGTGACTGGGGTGCCCCCTGCCGGATTCGAACCCTCGACCTTCGCCATGAGAGACCAGTGCACTAACCACTTCATTCAGAAAATATGGGTAACCTTTAACGAATAAACGCTACTATGCACTAAAAAGCACAGGACGAACTTGGTGAATTTTCAAAATGGCAATAATGTAGTTCAGAAAAAAAAAGACACCAACTAATCTTCCTTCTTGTTCTAACAAAAAAAAAAAAGAGGACTGTGAGTTTTTGTCACGGACCCCCAACAACTTTGGGGGCCACTGACCCATCCAGAAATATCACAATAAGAAATTTGTATAGAATACTAAATGCTATGCACGGACAAAAAGAGGCAGTGGAAGGGTATTTTTTTTATAGTGTACACCGCCCACGTTACTAAGGTAAACAATGTGTGTAGAATAATGGGCAAGCCCCCATTCCTACTAAAAATGACATATTTCCAGCTCATGGCCGGTTTCAGAGTGTGAAAATAGGTCACATAGAACTAAAAATAGCTACTGTGATTTCGCAGGTATTAAGCGAGAATAGAGCTCATGCATGTGAAAGCTCGAAAACAACTAAAGAAATAGAAAAGAAATTAGACTCTTTTGAAAACAAATGCATAAGGAATATACTCGGCATCAAGTGGAACGAATTCAAGAACAATGCAGAGATAAGACAGATGACTGAACAACAAGTTTCATGGATGATCAGGAAAAGGAGATGGACATATGTTGGTCACTTGATGAGAAGAAATGATTAGAGAATCCCAAAACAAGCTATCAAGTGGAACACAATAGGCCAAAGAAAAAGAGGCAGACCGCGTGAAACTCTGAAGAGGACATTGTTAAGAGAGGCCAGATTACAGGCATAAAATCCTTTGATGAAGTTGAAAGACTCGCCGAAGACAGGAAAAACTGTCGAACTACTTTGCGAGCCCTATGTGACGTTTAACGGCACGGGAAGGATATAAGATATAAGAAGCGAGAATAACCATCTACAGCAGCGATCAAGAAAACTTGAAACGAGTTTACACGTCTTTAGCGCTGGGGGGGGGGGGGGGACAAAATGCTAGAAGCGTTGTTAACTCGTCCATAGCAGCGACTAAAGAAAACGAGTAAACGCGTCTTTAGCAGCGAAAGGGTTAAAACATTGAAATTAGTACATGAAGTAATAAACACATAAAAAACCTGAGGAAAAAATAATGTAATTAATAATACTTTTGTAGTCAGACTCGGATCAAAATTAAACTTTATTATTTGTTTTCCACAAATGCCTGTCCTTCGCCTTTTTTTCTGCTCTTGCCCAGGTGAGCCCTCTATTGCTCAACATCCTTTCTGTTGTTCTTCTCCATGACCAGGATAGAGGGCTCACTTGGGCAAGAGCAGAAAAAAAAGGCGAAGGACAGGCATTTGTTGAAAACCCTTGCGGAAGCCCCATGTGCCCTGGGCACTTAAGGTTCAGAGAGAGAGTCAGACTCGGATCAAAATATTCCACAATGTATAAAATGTAGTAAACACAGGCGATATAATTATTATCACATTAACATATATATCACACACAGAGATATCACTTCACAAGTTAATATACATAGACAATACAGACAGCTAGATAGATAAATAGATAAAAGTCACAATATTTAGCAGTCTTTAATTTTAAGAGAATAAATCTATGCTGTAATATGGTCCGAATATCTTATAAATATTGTTTTATACAACTCACTCAGAATGATTCTAAAGTTCATTTTGTATGAAGTAGGAAAACAAATAGGAACAGCTTTATTACTTAACAAGTACAAAGTTGTGACGTTTCGGCGTGAGCCTTAAATCATACAAAAACATACAGGACGAAGAAATAGGGAGAGAGGAGATAAAGTATAGATTCACAAGAATGCTTTGTTAAAAAAAAGTCACATATTCTTACAAGTTACAGCTAAGTGCTCTATTCATTTTATTTGATTTTTTTAAAACACAGCGTCCATGTAAATATATACTTTATCTCCTCTCTCTATTTCTTTGTCCTGTGTGTTTTTGTATGATTAAGGTTCACACAGCGAAACGTCGCAACTGTGTACTCGTTAAGTAATAAAGCTGTCCATACTTTGTGTCCTAGTTTATACATTTTGATATCACAGCTTTACTGCAGTGCCTCCGTTTGTAGTTATATAATCTTATACTAATTATTGTGCGTTACTAAACTTCTTCATTTTGTACATTTTGTTAAGAACAGCTCAAATGTTTAGAACGTACAATTGTTTGAGGACAGCGTCGAAGTTTAAACTCTAGAATTAAATTAGAATAATATTAATGTTTAGAATGTTCAGCTCGTTTATAATAATGCCAATGTTTAGCCCGTATCAGTTAATTTATAATAATGCCAATGTTTAGCCTGTATCAGTTAATTTATAATAATGCCAATATTTAGCCTGTATCAGTTAATTTCTAATAATGCCAATGTTTAGCCTGTATCAGTTAATTTAGAATAACGCCAATGTTCAGGTTTATAAAAAGACATTAAGAGTAATGAAACATTAACGTGCGGAGTTAAGAGTCGAAAAGTTAACAAGCAAATTAACAGCGTGCGAAAAAAAAAATACTATGATAAATGTGTAATCACAGAATCCTGGACTAACCCTGGGTTTTAGGAACCGCCTAGCCACGAAGTGGACAACGCGCTACCCGTCCTTACGTACACAAATCTGTTAAGTATTGTATTACTACCTGTATACCAAACTGCGTGATAAGGCCATCATAATATCTGTTCAGACAGACAGTAGTATAACATAGCACATTATACAACCAACTCTGGATAATACCAGTTGGGGAACTATACCAAATCTATACAGAGTATAGCGTTCAAGATATAGCCTGTATATCTTTATTGTTTATTATCGGTTTAGCTTGGGGGGGGCGAGATATCAACAAATCAACTGCTGTGACAGCTGATAGGCTCATCTGCGTTTAATTACTACATCTTTGATACTACCAAAGTGAGGGATATCTTAGGTATATATTAAAAAAGGTATACAAATGTTCTTATTTATATTCTAGTAATGAAAAACAGTTATTTAGAAAGTAACTTACCATCGGCCGGTCGCTCCTGCCAAGCTTTTCACAGCGGCCCTGCTCACTTCGACTACGAGTTGTCTCTGCTCGTGTGTTGGGCTTGAATCGATTCTCCTCACCGATTGGCTGTTGCAGCACTGGTCATAATGACACCATGAGAGCTGTGGTACAACCGCCAGCTGTTGCTGTTGGCCTGGTAGAAAGATTGTGTGCCAGGTTCGAAGTCGCTTTATTATTATTGTGATTATTATGAGAAGGAACACCCAAAAAAAATTGCAATAACAAACGGTTATTGATACAGCTCGGGGGAAAAAAAATACAATTTGTGAAGGGTGCTGGTCTTATCTGTGACATCATGTAGATGCGCGCGCGCATGTGGTACATATATATATATATATATATGTGTGTGTGTGTGCAAGCGCGCGCATGTGTGCATGGGCACTTTTTTTTCATTAAGTGCCTTGTCACTAGGGTTTGGTCCTGATGCCTCTCTCTTCTGTGTGGCCCTTGGTGTTTTTAACCAATTCAGATGCTCTATCTCTTTATATCTCTTGTGCCACTTGGCCAGGTTTTCAATTTTTTTTTCATTTACTATATCTGTCCTTTTTTCCCTTGAGTTTTCCAGTGGCTTTACAGTGTATACTGAGGTTGTTGCAAAGAATACTTGATATAACTACTACTACTACTACTACTACTACTACTACTACTACTACTACTACTACTACTCCCTTGTCGTCTTCTTCTTCTTCTAACTGGAACTACGATCTGGTGTTCTATGAAGCCGATGCGGTGAAGAAGTTGAGGTACAGTATAGTGTCGGACTGGGAGAGGGACATGGAGGCTACTTTTTCCCGCCCTTGTGTGGAGATAAAAGCAGGAGGGTGTGCTACACTTCTTTAGCAGGCTCCACCACCATGGGGACTACGTCAATCCTTGCCCCCGTCAGCCAGAGTAGGGCTGTTGCTGGGGGGGGGGTACCATCGAGGGAGGTTGGACAGGGTCTTGGTCAGCTATGGTTCGCTAGCACGTCACCTATGGGCCGCTTTTTGCCGTAACTGTCTTCAGCCTCTGCCAGATGGAATGTGAAAGTCAGAAATGACACCTTCAGGGCAAGAGTTGGAATAACACCTAGTTCAGAGCAAACTAAAAAGGGAAGGCCAGGTCAAGTGGACCAGTTGATATGGAGGCCTAGATTTTTTAAAGGGCCCAGTCTCTACCTTAAATTAAAGCAAAGATAGAATAAACATGAATGTACTATTTCCTTTACCCCCTTTTTTTTTGTATAAATCCTTCTACCTTTTTTCTTCTTTTGTCTTCCGCTGCTTTCAGATGTCACGTGCACTGAATGGAGGGCCCAAGAGAGAAGTTTTGTGGTGCGGCATGCTTCTCCCCCGCCCCCCTCCAATAGCACCCAAGGCCCACCTTAAAAACACGGATCCCCTACCCCTTCTATATGACTACACATGTACAGACTATATACATATGAACATATACGAGTGTGTATGTATACATACACATATACATCATACGTATGTAGCAATAATTACCAATATGAAAAAAAAAAACTTAACGAGTAGTTAGAAAACGGGGCCCATATTTCTCATCCGGCCCAGGGGCCTATTATCAGCTGTGCAGGGACCTCTTCTTCTTCTTCTTCTTTCACTTCTACCACCAAAAACCGCACTGTGCACCTACTGAATTCATGCCTGTGGTCCTCGTTAGGTCCCATGGTCCCCTGTGTGGTCCAAAATAGACCACACGAGATCCACGAAAGGACCACAAGAGATTCAGAGTGTCACAGTGCTTTAGCCTGTATTCTTGGTGGGTCTCGGAAGCGGGATTGCGTGACACCGTGGTTTTCGTTGCACCAGTTTAGTCTAGGGTTGGACTTTCTCACCGGAAGACCTCGACGTGTTTAGGATATCAGTGCATCCCCGCTGGGTGAGAGGCGGTAGCCCACCCAGGCCAGAGTTGGACTTTCTCACCGGAAAACCTCGACGTGTTTTGAGATACCCGTGTATCACCGCCGGGTGAGAGGTGGTTGCAGGGACCTGCTAACACAAATATTAAACTCCATCCAGCAGAAACAAGTAAAATGGTTTGACCACGTCACACGACAACCACCAGACAGCATACCACAGACAACATTCACGCTAAGAAGTGTAGAAAACAGAAGGCGAGGCCACTCAAGAAGGAGGTGGATGGAGGAAATCACAGAAACCTGAAATATCCTGTTATACGCCACAAACTACCAGAGACGTCTATATGCGACCTCGACGCTGCAAGTCAATGGAGGAAGGAGACAAGACAAGTCAAAGCAGAGAGTATGCCGTGTGTAATTTAGCCAAAGGGGAAACAGACATAAGACGAAGCTGTCATGGAGGTTAGCAAAAGAAGTGTGACGAGTTTTTCATCCAATTTTCCAGCACTAGTTTTAGTATCAGCGTTCAAAATAGACTTATTTATTTCAGGGTAAATGCTACAGAAGAGTTCTTCAAATATTATGTATAAAAAAAGAACAAATATATCTATCCTACAAGAACTTAATATTGAAGAAGGCTGGCTAGTAAAGAGGATTAAAGAGAGAAAGCTTAAATATTCTGGACACATTAAACGTCATGATAATTTAGAGAAGACCGTATTGGAAGGATACATAATGGGAAAAAGAAAGAGAGGAAGACCAAGGCGAAGATGGCTGCAAAACATCGTTGATGATCTGCAAATGGATGCATCAGCAGCAGGCCATCTTGCTCACAACAGAGAGGCCTACAGGAGTGCTGTTAGGGAGGCAAAGTTCCGCAAGGGACATGCAAATGAATGAATAAACTGAATAGTTCTGCTCTTTTGTTCACCTTCTTGTCTAAAATGACAAAACAATCCCCAAAGATGACATCAGTCGATGGGTAAAAAAGATTTGTTCTAGCCACAGGAACCATGAAGGAACAGGGATAATATATTCACAGCCAAAAGCTGTTTAAAATTTAGGAGCAGCTCTATGTATTAAACGAAATACGAAGTATGTACTTGATTGATGAATAGAGCTATTTTTATCGTTCAAATACTTGATCTATCTATCTATCTATCTATCTATCTATCTATCTATCTATCTATCTATCTATCTATCTATCTATCTATCTATCTATCTATCTACTCTACAGAATCTTTTAGAATCCAGATTTAAAAAGGAAACGCAGAATTATTTGAAAAGTAAAAGAATACATCATTACAGATAATGACAATGCACTTTTCAATATGGTTTTTAAGGCGAAAAAAAAATAAATTACAAGCAACGGATTTGATACGGCGTTTATAACGGGACACTTCGGTTAGATAGAAAAACACACACAACAACAGAAAAATTGCGAGGAAAAAAAATGAGTGCTAGTTTTAATTTTAAATGAAATCAGCAATCATTACAAATTGTTTGGCTGGTAATATTTGCCCAACAACACAAAACGGTATTCAGTGTGAGCAAATTTGTATTGTTAAACGGAAAAGTTGCTGCTGTTTTGAGTTTAAAGAACGACTCGAAGTTAATACCTTGTTTACAATTTTACTATTATTATTATTATTACTGGGATAACGCACTCTCTCGCGAGGTTTCTGTAGCGAACGTAGCTTCCGGCGTCTTATTGTTACAGAACATACTCGCAAGTGCATCTTGTTATAAGGCCTGTGAGATCTTTGTGTGGGTCTAAGTGCATATATTTTATTGGGTCTCAATAAAAAGTATTTTTTGGGTCTCAGTACATATATTTTATTGGGTCTCAGTAAATATATTTTTTGGGTCTCAGTACATATATTTTATTAGGTCTCAGTAAATATATATATTTTTGGAGTCTCAGTACATATATTTTGTTGGGTCTCAGTATAGCGTTATTCTGTTGGGTCTCTGTGTTGACCTTTTTATCTCCCCCCGTATTTTTGTGTAGATCTCTGTGTGGACATCTGTGTAGACCTTTATGTGGGTATCAGGACAGAGTCGCTTCGTTGGGTCTCTCTCTACATATTCATCTGCTTCACTCTTTAGATCTTCGGTTTTTGGTCTTTGTGTGGACCTGCATTTGAGTCTGTGCGTACACATTTATTTGGGTCTCTGTATAGACACTCATTTGGTTCTCTATACAGACCTTTATTTGGGTCTCTATATAGACCTTTATTTGGGTCTCTATATAGGTCTATATTTGGGTCTCTATGTAGAACTTTATTTGGGTCACTGTGTAGACATTCATTTGGGTCTCTGCGCAAACCTTTTTTGGGTCTCTATATAGACCTTTATTTGGGTCTCTATATAACTGTTCAATTGGGCCTCCATACACACCTTTATTTGGATCTCAACGAGATCTTTCTTTACGTCTCTGTGCAGTTATTTATTTGGGCCGATGTGTGAACAATATCACCCCACAGGATCTCAGCAGATAATAATAATAATAATAGCTATTGTACCGTATATCCATCACTACCTAATATCATGTTTAAAAGAAAGCAGAGATAATAAAATAAAACAAAAAAAAAAACAGTTTCTCGTATTTTACTTTTATTGTACCCTTTACCACAAATGTTTGCTTTACAAAACTTCCAGATTATATTCCACTATTGTCCCATTGTTCTGCTGCTCAAAGCTGGGCGGCAGCTACTGCGTGTTGATTAGCTCCCAAAAATAGAACTACATGAGTCAAGCCAATCAGAATACAATAACCTGCGAAGCCACGTGGTCGCAGCAATGCCAATTTATTCATTCCCAAAAAGAAATGATTGATTCTTCTCGAAAATCGAAACGTTCAACGAGAAATTAACGAAGTGTTAAATGCATATGAAAATATGAACAGTGTCGGCCTCCCCACACACACACACACACACACACACACACACACCTTAGTTATGATTTAGTGATACAGCAGCTTTCATCAGTGACTACATCACTTAGCAGCAGAAGGCAGCGGTGTAGCCAAGGGGGGTGGCGGGGAGAGACGGCTACCCCCGGGCGCCATGTTAAGAGAGAAGACAAACCGGTGCATTCTTTCTTTATTTTCTTGCTATTTCCTTGTGAATTTATATAAATAAATAATCTACGTAAAGGAATGGAATATCTACTTTTTGTGTCCCGTACCCCACCCCAATCCTTGATTTTCCTTTTATTTATGGGGGGGGGGAAGGTGGAGGGAGATTGGTCTGGCTCTCCTTACAGCGTCGATAATCACTGACACGCCACTGAAAGAAGGTTAAGATAGGATAGGGCCTTTAGCAGAAGGCGCTCTCCCATTTAGCAATCAGCAACCCATAGCTGGCCAAGACCCTATCCCACCTCTCCGTTTATTCCCCTCGGCAACAGACCTAGCCTGGGCTAACGGGAAAGGCACCACCTTAGTCTCCACGGTGGTGGAGTCTGCTAAAGAAGTACTCCGCGTCCCCCCTTTGCTTTTTGGCTTCACCCAGAGACTGAAAAAAAAATAGCTGTCGTGATCCGCTCCCAATCCGACACGATACTGTGTCTCGTCATCTTCACCGCATGGGCTGCAAACAAAATCAGCTCGAAGTTCCACAGAGACTGAAGAAGAAGAAGAAGAAGAAGGAGAAGAAGAAGAAGGAGAAGAAGAAGAAGAAAAAGAAGAAGAAGAAGAAGAAGTAGAAGAAGAAGGAGAAGAAGAAGAAGAAGAAGAAGCATGTAAAACAACCATATTCCCTAGCTCAGGTATGGAGGACACATGATCACGTGTTACATCAGAGGTTAAATAGACAGTAAACCATCGATTTTCCGGACTAATATGGGGGACAGCGTGTCTGTTAATGCTGAAAATCTGTTAAATCTTTTTTAACCTGGGGTAGGGACGACATTTTTTTTATCAATTTTAAAATAGTTTTTAATGTAAAAAAATATACAGTAAAGATAAAAAAAAGTTAAAATTCCCGTTTCCACGCCATTAAGACGTATTCGGGATACGGTGTTAGGCCCGTATTTTCCATGACCTTCGGCACATGAAAGTGTGACATGGTCACTATCACGCCTGGTCGCTTTACCTTCCCAGATTTCTCTGCTACCCATTTTCCGAGGCTGGGTGAACCCCGGGGCCGTATTGGCCAGAAAAAGATCCAGCTCCGCTGGGGACTCTAACCCTGGACCATTCGACTGCTAGACGAGTGCTCTAACCACTACGCTAAGCGCTTCCCATATTACTGTATTACTAACTAATAATGGAGATACAGTGTGGGATATTAAAAGGAGGACATCTGTCGCTCTTCAAAAAATAAAACAACAAAAGAAGCTGTGGAGAGGAACAGACAGAACTACAAAAATAAGATTTTTAAGGGCATGCATCTTTCCCATAGAAATGTGGTTTGTCAAAAGAATGTTGCGAATCCCCTGGACAGCAAAGATAACTAATGAAGAATGTACGAGAAGAGCTGGAGAGACAAAAAAAACCTTGTCAAAAAGATAAGAGAGAGACAATGTACTTTCATAGGACATGCAATGAGAAGAGGGGGCATTGAAAATATTATAACAACAGGAAAAAATAGAAGGAAGAAGATCAAGAGGAAGACCAAGAGAAATGATATTGGACTGTCTGATGGGATGGTGTGAGAGGAGATTACCAAATGAGCTGATGGTCTGCATGAAGGATCGTGTACTCTTGCGAAGCATAATAGCCAACGCCAGTCGGCATGGCACCTGATGATGATGATGATGATGATGATGATCTTTCCCATCGCTACATATGCCTGTGAGACCTGGACACGTAACACAACAGCTGAGAAACACATAAATGCCTTTGAATGTAAATGCTACAGAAGAGTTCTTCAAATATCATGGACACAGAAAAGAACAAATATGTCCATACTACAAGACCTTAATATTGAAGAAGGTTGGCTAGTAAAGAGGATTAAACAGAGAAATCTTAAATAATTTGGACACATTAAACGTCCTGATAATTTAGAGAAGACTGTCTTGGAAGGGTATATAATTGGAAAAAAAAGAGAGGAAGACAAAGGCGAAGATGGTTTCAAGATATCGTTGATAATCTGCAAATGGAGGCATCAGCGGAAGGGCATCATGCTCACAAGCGAGAGGCCTACAGGAGAGCTGTTAAGGAGGCAAAGTTCCGCAAGGGACATGCAAATGGCTGATTGATTATATATCCAGTCCTTCAAATCCGTAATCCGTTATATTGGGGGGTCTGAAAAATCCAGAGTTTACGATTGTGATATTTGTAAATCATCCGTGACAGATATTTCCATCACCTGGTAATGTTAAATGGGACTGGAGCAAGACCGGCCACAAGGAGTAGGGCTTTGTGTAAACTGCTGTATCATTTGATGGTGAAACAGCAGCGAAAACGTAGACTGGCGTGGAACCACACATATTTAGAGACTAGGCCTTGTAACACGAACATTATTTGCTATCAATGTTACCCACGATTCTTGGCAATTTCTATCAACATCAAGCATCCTCCAACTGCTTCAAAAACAGTATTCACAGATGGAAAAATGTCATTAAAGAAAAGATGATTCTGGTTTGAATATATTAACATTATTTTAAACACTGCTCCTTTCTGGTCTTGTCTCCTTCCTTATATACCTTTCGGTGTTGAGGGGACAAACAGACATCCTTATAGGGCTGGACGATTTGCTTCACATAATGGGATATTTAATGCTTCTGTAATTTCCTCTCTCCATCTCTTGCGTGGGCAAGTTACCTACAAATCTTAGTGTGAATGTTGTCTGTGGTATACTGTCTGGTGGTAACGGTGTAACAAGGCCAAACCATCTGATTTGCTGATTCTGGATATAGTGTAATACTGGTGTTACTCCAGCCTTTGCTCTGATGGTGTCATTTCTTATTTGGTCTCTTCTTGTCACATTTAGTATTCTCCTTAAACACCTCATGTCTGAGTCATGAATTTTCTTTTGTTCTTGGCTGTTAGTGTCCATGTTTGACATTGACAGCATACAGTTGGGAGGAAAATTGTGTTGTACACTGCCCTTTTTGTTTCAGTTGTGATGTATTTGTTTTTCAATAAAGGACTCATTTGTCCAGTGACCTGATTTGCTTTATTGCATCTGTTCTCAGTCTCAGCGTCAACTGTTCCTCGGGATGATATCATGCTACCTGGGTGTTTGAAATGTTGTACTTGTTTCAAAGGCTGGTTGTCTAGGAAGATCTTTGTTTGGATTTCTTCTCTGGTTATGGTTATGACTTCCGTTTTTTTTTCAGTGCTGTTTCTTTCTCAAGGACAAAATCCCCTGATCTTGATCTGAAATCAGAAGAGTTTCATACAAGAGTGCCCAAACCATGCAGACCTGAGGCGTGAGACATGGCCAGAGGACACAGACTTGGGGCAAAAGCTTTAGGGCTCCTATCAGGATCTGGAGAGGACTGCGGGCTTTGCCATGTCGACAGGAATCAGGATCTGAAGTGACCAACAACCTCGAAAGAAGAATAATAATAAGAAGAAGAGTTTCGAAAACCTGTTTTTTTTTCAAATAATCGGGCAGATTTCTCCTTGAATATATTGTTCTCAGTTTTTTTAACATCTTCATCACAGCCAAGCCGCCGTTTTCATTTGTGTGTGTGTGTGTGTGTGTTTGTATGTTAAAAGCAAAGCGTAATTTTTAACTAATGATCGCGCCAGGATTTCTTGAAACCGGTACAACTGTATGTGTCTTTCACCTGGCATGAAGTACTCTCCAAAATATCGGTTTTCACAGTACAGGATTCGGTACTTTTTACATTAAAAAAATAAATTTAAATTAAACACTGTACAAATAACAGCGGAAGGTAACTGTTCGTGTGAAACGTTTACTTCTTATTTTGTTTACGGCGAGATTTACTCTTTACAAATTGCTCACATGCTGAACCGGAGTTACAAAGTGGCCGCTTCTTCTCCGTACATATTAAGCATCATCATCATCCTACGGGCCTGATTATACTTCGGTCAGTTTGACTGGTCACTGTTTACAAGGTTTTTGATAATAAATCACATTTCTGCTGCTTCCAGCGATCTTTGTTCTGACCTGTCTATTGTCTACTACTCACTTTCATATAATAAAATAGGTTCAACACAGCAGTTTAGGACCTCGTGTGCTAACATTCATTGACAAGGATGCGTTGGATAATATGTTTGTCATTCTCTGAAATGAGAGCTCTTTGCTCGGTCTATTCTGTTCCTAAGAGTACACAAGTGAAAATATTAGAATATATAGAATAGAATATTGCATTATTTTACAAATTAGAACCCCGCCCACATCTAGTGCAGTCCATGAACACTGACCATATTTCATCTTTCGCTCCTACATTCAGCCATCATGTAACGACGTAGTTTTCAAATGCTTCTTATATCTTATATATCTTATATCCTTCCCGTGCCGTTAAACGTCACATAGGGCTCGCAAAGTAGTTCGCCAGTTTTTCCTGTCTTCGGCGAGTCTTTCAACCTCATCAAGGGATTTTATGCCTGTTAATTTGGCCTCTCTTAACAATGTCCTCTTCAGAGTTTCACGCGGTCTGCCTCTTTTTCTTCGGCCTGTTGTGTTCCACTTGATATTTTCAAATGCTTACGTACAGAATTATTTCCTTCAGAACTGAGCAGAAGGTATGAACGTAATACAGCACAGACCTATTTGCTGAAAATACAGGAGGAGTCTTCCAGTACGTCCGAGATGACAAGGTGCCAGCATTTAGCGTGTCCTGGCATATCGAAGACGCAGCACGAAATCTCTTTCAGCGATGGAGCAAAGTCTTCGGGTCTCCGGCGTGACATGTATTTTTCTCGTCACGCCAATCGTGACTCCACGTTCGTGACATCATTTCACGGTGTTAACATGAATTTTGCAGGAATAAGAAGAGGCGTAGCGAGGCTCATTTAAAAAAAAAAGATTTCTGCATTTGTTTTCAAATATTTTCTTGAAGGAATACTTTTAAAATGACAAGAATTTTTTACCGTGTTATTTCAGTAAGCGACAAGTTCAGGAAGCTACAAAACCTAAACTTCGTGAAAATAAAAACGAAACGAAAAAAAAAAGAATTATTGTGACAAAATGTCTGGTAGTAACAAGGAATGTTCACACAAGGTTCCTGGAAGACAAAAGTACGGACCAGGGAACATCTTTTGTGACAGACACGAATCTTAACAAGTTCAGGCCATCAGGGGACCGCTTGCCGGTTAAATGACAAGTTCATCCGGCAAACCGGCCAGTGGTGGATTTCAACCGCCTGCAGATACAGTCTTCTCAAATCGATGTGAGGAAAGGGAGGCGGACTGCTCACGACGTCTATGTTAAGATTCTGTTTCCTTGAGAGTTTCTTGGTGTGAGATTAATCAGCAGCATTTGTAGATTTGTGGAGATGATTTAAAAGAATACATATGCTTATAGATCATTCTTAGTTAGTTAATTAGTTAGTTGGTTATTTATTTATTTATTTAGTTAATTAGTTAGTTAGTTAGTTGGTTGGTTGGTTGGTTGGTTAGTTAGTTAGTTAGTTAGTTAGTTAGTTAGTTGGTTGGCTGGTTAGTTAGTTAGTTAAGTAGTTAGTTAGTTAGTTAGTTAGTTAGTTAGTCAGTTAGTTAGTTGGTTGGTTAGTTAATTAGTTAGTTAGTTAGTTAGTTAGTTAGTTAGTTAGTTGGTCAGTTACGTAGCTGGTTGAATGGTTATTTAATTAGGCAGGCATTTAGTTGTACAGTTAGTTAGTTTGTTACTTATTTACTTAGTTAATTAGTCAGTTAGTTAGTTTGCTTGGTTGCCAGTTAGTTAATAAGTTAGTTTGTTCGTCAGTACGTTAGCTAGTTAATTAGCTAGTGTGTTTGTTTGTCAAGTAGTAACTTAGCTAGTTACTTAGTTACTTAGTTTGCTTGTTAGTCATTTAGTTAGTTTGTTTGTTTGTCAGTTAATTAGTAACTTAGCTAGTTAGTTAGTTAGTTACTTACTTTGTTTTTTAGTCATATAGTTAGTTAATGTGTTTGGCAGTCAGTTAGTTAGTTTGTCAGTTAGTTGGCTAGTTAACTAGTTAGTCAGTCAGTCAGGTAATTAATTAGTCAGTTAATTAGTTAGTTGATTAGTTACTTAGTTATTTAGTTAGTAATTAGTTAGATAGTAAGAAAGGACCATCTGTAAGGGGAGCGAATGGAGGAGTCGAGCAGGCGAAAGGAAGTGTGGGTAGTGTGACGTCAGAGGAGAGACATGCGCGGCGTCCACTAACAGTTGTGTCGGTTGTACAGGCTGTTGCTAATAGTGAGTATTGGACTTAAAAACTCGCAGCCCTGCATCACATACATTAAATAAAGTGACAGTTGAAGTAAGCAAGTGACAGTGTGTTCGGTAACTGATGAGGGAATAAACTGATCTGACATTGATATGTGGAGTCTATTTGTTGTTGTTGCGTGACGACTACATGTGTGTACCATGCTGAGAACTTCTCAACACGTTGCCCATGCGCTCCGAACAAATCCACAAGTGCACCGGACAAATCCACAAGTGCTCCGGACAAATCCACAAGTGCTCCGGACAAATCCACAGCTGCTCCGGACACATCCACAGCTGCTCCGACCTCTAATTCAGCCTCGCCTTCAACCTACAGTAACTGATGTCGCCCGTTTTTCGTTGGTTGACCATTTGTCGGGAACTCTCGAAGAAACGTCAGTTTTTCGCCATCCCAAGTTTCGTCCCAAACTCCTTCATTCTTGACCACGACCCCGACTTACGGCCCCTTCAGCGAAGTCTTTTGTTCGACCAGACTCTATGCAAAGTTTATGCAGTTTAAACTTCATGTAAGCTGTTTGCTAAACGATTTCAGCTGAAATCTATGTGATGTCACTTCATTTGAAGTCATTTTACCTCGGGTTTCAGTGTCAGTATTTCAATATTTGACTTAAATTTCCCCACAAACTTAATAACATATGATAATCACGGACACAGCAGAAATGTATTCCAACGCGCGTGCTTGTCGCTACAGTATTTCACGTATCTTTTTTTCATAAAATTAAATTTCACGACGTGATTAATATACAACAAGAATAAAACAGCGACGATGAAGTGAAGTTGTAGATGAAGTGAATTGTAAAGCATACCTTCACTTTAAGAAAAAATAAGCAGAGGAAAATTGTTACTCATACTTTACAAGTGTGTAAATCACTTGAATTCTGTAATAGGAGAATTTTTGTGATTTACACATTTTCACATACTTCGCTTTGTTCTTTAGGGCCTTTATTTTGTCTTTCATCTTTTTTGCTAGTTGTTAAAATTGCTATCCTCCCTTCCCCCCCCCCCCCCCATCAGACTTACTAAGGGCCTATGGCCCCTCTGATTTATATCAATCATCTCTTGATATACAATCTGATTCATCTCTAGCTCTGATCTCTAGTATGTAAAGAAAGAAAGGAAGACCAAGGCGAAGATACCTGCAAGACATTGTTGATGATTTGCGAATGGACGCATCAGCAGCAGGGTATCTTTCTCACAACCGAGAGGCCTACAGGAGAGCTATTACGGAGGCAAAGTTCCGCAAGGAACGTGCAAATAACTGACTGACTGATTGACCGACTGACTTGACTGACTGATTGACTTGACGGACTGGACTGACTGATTTAATTGACTGAATTCACTGACTGATTGACTGACTTGACTGACTGACTGACTGTTGCGCTACGTCAATGCCCCTTAAGAAAGACATCGCTTTTGTTTTTTCATTAACGGCATGAGCGATAATAAACAGGATAACTAAAACAAGTCTTGATCTTAAGAGCAAAAATTAGCGTGGGCAGGTCACAAACACCTCCTTTTCTAGCTATTTTCAAAATCAGGACATTTTGGCACGTGCTTCCGGTCCAGAGCCCTGTCACGTGTTCCTGGGATTTCTCGACTTCTCTTTCGCTGCCGCCTCCTTTTCTCCTGCCACCCCTCCAGAATATTGGAGTATTCCAAAGGTTTCCTGAGAGCTGTCTATAAATGACCCCCCCCCCTCCCACCGAATATGGATCAATGCTCTCACAGCACATGGCACAAAGTGGACGGCGTTTCAGAAAATAAGCCATGAAGCCCTGCCTGTCGTAGTTTTAGATACAACATTGCAACATACAACGGCGGGCGACAACTTGCAAAAGATGATCCTACGTCTTACATCCTTCCCTTGCCTTTAAACGTCACATAGGGCTCCCGTGGTAGCTCGCCAAGTTTTCCTGGTTTCGGCGAGCTTTTCAACCTCATCAAGGGACTTTATGCCTCTCTTAACAATGTCTTCTTTAGAGTTTCACATGGTCGACCTCTTTTTCTTTGGCCTGCTGTGTTCCACTTGAGTGCTTGTTTTAAGATTCTCTGACTGTTTGGAAAATATGATACTACTTAAAAAAAAAGTCTTGCCTTTGGTCACTGTAGCGACCCTTCCAGTTTCCCGATTTGTACGTAGGGTCGATATAGTGACTCTTGGTTTGTTTCAATAAAACAACGGGTGTAACATTTAGATTGCACATATTTCGTCCGCGTTTCCGGTGACACTTTTCAAAATGGTGAAAGAGTGCTTAGTTACGAGCGATGCCGAGCGAGAAAAAGGAAGAGAAACATCGTGGCCTGTGACAACCCCACTGCTCTTGAATGTATCCCAAGTAGATCTAGACATATTAGATGACTGGAGAAGTAGTTAGGAGGTTATTTCAGACATTAATTTAGCGAGAATGCAACATAGAATCACAATACGAGATCGACAAGTAGATCTAAACATCTCAGATTGTAAGTAGTGTAGATCTAGACCTAGCCGATGGTGAGCTGGGCACAGTCATTGTCTAAAAACATCACATTACTTCTTTTTTCCTAAAAAAACTCTGCTTTTATGAAATTTTCATACATTTAGTTATATTTTGAAACATAATAAGTACACGGAAGTACATGGAAATACTGTTATCCATTCCATTTTACAACTATACCCTCTAAACATATCAAGACCCGCGGTTTTATTCCGACATCCAACTGAACGTCCGCGTTTGTTCCTGTGGCACGGGAAGAGTTAAGAAGTGATATAGAACAAATGGTTTCGGTGAAGGATCACGGAAAGAAGTGATATAGAACAAATCGTTTCGGTGAAGGAAAAGATCACGAAAAATGGTTTCTGTGAAGGATTATGAAAAGCTCTGAGGAGCAACCCAAAATTTGAGTGTTATATCTAGTTTTGTGATTTTAATGAGATTACGTATTACGTATAGTAAAATGCTACATATAGTCAATATTTCTTTATGGCGTAGAAGCTTAGACCTTGAATAAGACAACTGAAAGGAGAATTGACACCCTTGAAATGTGGATGTACAGAAGAATAGGGCATATCCCGTGGACAGAAAAGAAATCATTATCATCATCATGTGCCGTGCCGACTGGCGTTGGCTATTATGCTTCTCCAGAGTACGCGATCCTTCATGCATGCCATCAGCTCAGTTGGTGATCTCCTCTCACACCATCCCGTCAGACTGTCCAGTATCATTTCTCTTGGTCTTCCTCTTGATCTTCTTCCTTCTATTTTTCCTGTTGTTATAATATTTTCAATGCCCCCTCTTCTCATTGCATGTCCTATGAAAGTACATTGTCTCTCTCTTATCTTTTTGACAAGGTTTTTTGTCTCTCCAGCTCTTCTCCTACATTCTTCATTAGTTATTTTTGCTGTCCAGGGGATTCGCAACATTCTTCTAATAAACCACATTTCTGCTGCTTCCAATGATTTTTGTGCAGACTTGCCTATTGTCCATGATTCACTTCCATATAACAAGCTAGGTTCAATATAGCATTTTAGAAAAGAAAACAAAGTGCTAAACTAGCTAGTGTAACAGATTGTTTATTCTGTCACAGGATGTTGGTTAGAAGCCGTGTTGTGGTAAAGTAGCTGTTACAATCAATCACTTGTTTAAGCTAGCACCGGGCGAGGGGAAGTTATCAGTATTCCTTTGGCAGAACTCAGTCACGTGGTCTGAGTGGCGGGATGCATGAAAAGTTCAGTTCTGCTCTAGATGTTGAAGTGAGAGGATGTGTTTGTTTGTTCTAGATGTTGAGGTGAGAGGATGTGTTTGTTTGTTCTAGATGTTGAAATGAGAGGATGTGTTTGTTTGTTCTAGATGTTGCAGTGAGAGGATGTGTTTGTTTGTTCTAGATGTTGAAGTGAGAGGATGTGTTGGTTTGTTCTAGATGTTGAAGTGAGAGGATGTGTTTGTTTGTTCTAGATGTTGAAGTGAGAGGATGTGTTGGTTTGTTCTAGATGTTGAAGTGAGAGGATGTGTTTGTTTGTTCTAGATGTTGAAGTGAGAGGTTGTGTTTGTTTGTTCTAGAAGTTGAAGTGAGAGGATGTGTTGGTTTGTTCTGGAAGGTCTGCTAGGGATTCTGTGTTTCATAATGTAAGTTTTTTTTTATGTTTGGTTGTCCTTTCAGGACAAGATTGTTGTAGAGTCCTACATGTAGTAGTTTTGGTCAATTTGTCCTTTTTAGGGAAACATGTTGTAGTAGATTTGTCATTTTCAGGACAAGACTGTCATGAATTTTGTCATGTAGTACTTGTAAGTTGATTGTCCCCTTTGTGGACAATGGCTGAGATTCTAGACTGAGGTTAGCTTGGAGGTTTCTGTGTACGTGGGGGTAGATTGCTTGTCAATCTTGTCTGAGTGTGTATGTCCCACGGCGATGGTAATAGCCCGGACAGTTTCAGTGTATTTTTATTGCTGATTGTTTCCATCAGGTCACAACACGGACATTTACAACACTCATCACAAATTGGGGATTCATCATTAAACTTTTGTCATCTTTTTTGCAGCTGCTGGAATCCTGTGCTCTTTAGATCACAGCTGAGTGTCCCAACTGTGGTGTTGAGATGAGTTGTACTTACATAAACTTGTCATGTTCATGTACGGACTTGTAATGGTTGTTCGTCCTGGGTTTGCGTAGTTGCGTGGTGTATATCACTGTGACATCTGTTGTGCACTTGTGTAGCAGTGAACTAAATCTGCTCAGCAAATAGTGACGTTATGTAACAGAGTGAATGAAGAGTATAGACTCAGTACTTCAAGCCAGTTAGTTGCAACACACACACACACTAGAAGAGTACAGTGCAATGTATGGGCAAAAGCTTGTAGATGTAGTTTACAAATACCGCCTTACTAGAAGTGAAAAGAGAAATATTGAAAATCATTTTAAAAAAACCAAGACAGCTACAATAATCTGGGCACGTCATGAGGAATACTATTACATTGAAGACACTTCTTGAGGGCAAGATCGAAGAGAAAAGAACAAGAGGACGACAGCGACGTAGATGAGTGGACAATATCAAGAGATGGACAGGGACATAGATGGGTGGACAACATCACGAGATGGACAGGGACATAGATGGGTGGACAACATCAAGAGATGGACAGGGACATAGATGGGTGGACAACATCAAGAGATGGACAGGGACATAGATGGGTGGACAACATCAAGAGATGGACAGGGACAAGCTTGACTTAGTGCTCTACGAAGACAAAAAAAAAACAGAGCAGAGTGGAGATTCACTGCAGCCAACTTTCCGTGTGGGAGACGCCACGAGATGATGATGATGATGATGATTTAGTTTTGAACATTGGGAACGACAGTGGACCCAAAAGTTCTCAGATTACTAACAAATTTAAAGGTTCTCAGGTTAATGCCAAGCGGCGAGGGCCGAATAATCTTTGATATCAGAAGTCCAAGTTCTGAAAAATTTAAGAACCTCTGATATAGTTTTAACACTATTTGTTACCAAAGCTGTAGGTAGCACATCTGAGGAACTCTTAAAAATGATGAGACCTAAGATTTGTTCGCATATTCATGGTGTTCTTTGTTCTGTGTTTGATCTTTTTTTAGAGCCGTGGATTGTTGTTCTTTTGCTATCAACTCTGTGATGATTTTGGCTCACCTTTATCGTGTCGGATAGGGAGCAGGACAGAGCGAATTGCTTGAGACACGGAATGAATACAGAATACAATGTTTTCTGAAGATTCTACTCCACACGAGACAAAGACGAGACCAATCCTCTAAACCAGATTGTAGGATTATATCAGGATTTTACAGGAACGTCACTAAGATGACGGATAGGGATCTTGATAAGGTTCGATAACTGAGATATCACTCTGACGTGGTTATGTTATCTTTCTTTTTACGTGGTTTTGCTTGGCACTTTGGCCATGGACATCTCAAGGTTACGACAGAGAGAGAAAGAGACAGAGACAGAGAGAGACAGAGAGACAGAGACAGATAACACGTAACGACAGATAGATAGATAGATAGATAGATAGATAGATAGATAGATAGATAGATAGATAGATAGATAGATAGATAGATAGATAGATAGATAGATAGATAGATAGATAGATAGAGCATGGACCTGATTCAACATTAAACAAGAAAGACCATCATGTCTGAGTTTCAAGGTCCAACAAGCAGGGAGCAATTATCTTCAACGACATGAATTTCCTCTATACTTTCGTCTTACATACTCCCTAGACCATCAAAGCGATGAGGAAACCAGATTTGGATGTGTATATACTAAAACCGCGAGTTGTGATTGAAGTGCGAAGCTGGTGCTAATGGACCTTAGTGGTTAGAGGCATCCAGTTTACAGGGCCCTAATTGCTCACCGGAGAGTCTTTTAAAATCGCGTCACAATTTTACGAATACATTCATCCATGCCTGATTGATGGCTGTTGATTTCCCGCAGGTTTTAGGGTTGTAGAGCTGACTGGGCGATTTTGTTTCTGGTATCGGACATGATCTTAGTTCATGAGATGATTTTGTTAGAGAGCATGAACAAAGTTCATGAGGTGATTGTGTTAGAGAAAGCATGAACTAATTTAATGAAATTATTGTGTTGGAGAGAGCAGGAACTAAATTCATGGATTGATTGTGTTAGAGAAAGCATGAACTAATTTAATGAAATTATTGTGTTAGAGAGAGCAGGAACTAAGTCCATGAGATGATTGTGTCAGAGAAAGCATGAACTAAGTTCATGAGATGATTGTGTTGGAGAGAGATAGAGAGAGAGAGAGAGAGAGAGAGAGAGAGAGAGAGAGAGCTAGAACTAAGTTCATCAGATGAACGTAGTTACTAAGATGAACAAATTATATCCATGTCTTTTAAGAGAGATTTTTTCTTGAAATGTGTTACTTGTAATACCGTCCTGGCGGCCGTCGTGGTGTAGTTGTTAGTGACCCCGCCTGCTGACCGTAAGGTCTTCGCTTCGATTCCTGAACTGATACGGAGCTTTTTCGAATCAACCAACGCCAGGGTCAACACAGCCTCAGGAAATGGGTACCTGGGGTTTCCCTACGAAGAACAAAGAACATCAAGATCGGGTGATGTTCTCCCTAGCACGCATTGCCCCAAGGAAATAGAAATGTCAAATCACAGGCACTTCATAGGCCTACGTCCGGTCAAAGGCCGCGTGATGAAACAACATTCATCATCCCAGTATTTGCGATAAAATTCTCAGATTCTTCTTATACTCCTCGGAATACCCGTTAGTCTTCAGAATATCCGTTAGCGCTCAGACTATCCGGTAGTTCTCAGGATATACGTTAGTTCTCGGGATAAGTCTTGGGATGCAGCGAAAGGTGAGACTGGCTCTCAGTTGCTTTAGTTCTTCGCGTGTCCTTAACATGGCGTTTGTTTACGCCATCATCACGTCTCTTTCTGGCTTAAAGAGAGTTCTATGCTTTTGTAAGCACGTCTCTTTCTGGCTTAAAGAGAGTTCTATGCTTTTGTAAGCACGTCTCTTTCTGGCTTAAAGAGAGTTCTATGCTTTTGTGCGCAATGTCGAATTTAGGCGTGATGAGGATGAGACCTCTCAGTTGCAGTTTAGGATTTAGACTTGACAAGGCCGTAAACTGCATCGTCGGATTTAGACTGTGAGGAGCTAAGCTGTATCGTTGGATTTAGACTGTGAGGAACTAAGGTGCATCGTCGGATTTAGACTGTGAGGAGCTAAGCTGCATGGTCGTATTTAGACTGTGAGGAGCTAAGCTTATCGTTGGATTTAGACTGTGAGGAGCTAAGCTACATCGTCGGATTTAGACTGAGGAGTTAAGCTGCATCGTCGGATTTAGAGTTTTTAAAAACCCAAGCTGAGGTACTGGATTTAGATTTCTTAAAGATCCAATATGAAGTACTGGATTTAGATTTCTTAAAGACCCAATATGAAGTACTGGATTTAGAGTTTTTAAATCCCCTGGGAACAACTGTGTTAAGAACATACTTATCTTAACATAAACAGGGACCATAGGTCTGTTTGCTTAAAAACTGACATACTTCTGTAGCCAGAAACATGTAGCTATCAACACTAATTGTAATTGTTATTTTTGTAAAATGTAATGTCAGGTTGGTGGACGGATGGGGACATGGAGTATGCCGGCAGGGATGAGGAAAGTCTGATGTGAAACCAATGAATCCAGGACGTGACAAGCCTATGGGTCTTTACAACAATGGCTATCAGAAATATATAAACAAAACAGAGCCAGCAGACTATAGGTGGCGGGGAATGGATGTCGTTGAAGCAATCATCAGATTCCTCATCCCAAAGTCGGAGTATCTTTGTGGAACTGTCTCAAAACAAGGAGAAGGGGCTTCAGTACAGCCACCAGAGGCTGGAAAACAAAATTTTGGCCAGGCCAGCCTACATCAATGTCTTCATGGCAGTCCGAGCAAGACCACAGTCTGCCCTAGCAAGGAAAGGTGCTGAAGTCGGAGTTACCCAGCCAAAAGGCGCATCGCAAAAATCAGGGTAACACGCATTATCGCTAATGAAATGTCTATATCTACAGTTTTCAAACATGGTGCTCGCCCTCTGAAGACTAACCAGGCAGGTGCAGTGCCGGGCCCCCTGCCTCGAAAGGGTCCACCCAATGCTACTGGAGGTCCTCTCAGGTCGTATTGTGGAGCCAGGAGACGTGAGAGTAGAGCTACTGGCCAAAGAATACATCGGCAGAAAACTGCCAAAAAGCAAGGACTTAAAATAATGCAGCGGAATGCTGAAGGTATCAGCAGTGTTAGAGATGGCTATAGCAAAAGGTGGAACTACAGAACATACTCTTTGCAGAGCAGGTAAGTATATGCTGCATACAGGAGACACACCTAACCAAAGATGCCGCTTTTAAAATCAGAGGCTACCAGTGTTTTAGATCAGACCGACAGGACAGAAGAAAAGGAAGAGTACTCACACTTATTAAGAATAACATCAGCGCATGTCAGGTGGGAGTGTACATGGAAGGAGCCGAATACCAGATGATCCATCTAAAATCCGGTAATACAGTTTTCCACCTCCTTAACTATTACTGTCATAATAACTGCCCACTTGCTCTAGAAACAATCCCACACAAAGAAAGACTGATGGTCTGTGGTGATTTTAACAGCCATTCCCAGAGCTGGGGCTATGACCACATAGACAAGAGAGGAGAGGAAGTTGAGACCTGGCAGGATGATAATGGACTTCTGATCAACCAACCAGTAGATCCCCAAACTGTGGAACATATCCTCCAAAACTGCATCAACTACGAGACAGTCAGAAGTAATTACTGGCCCAGTGACACCACTAAAGAAGATAAGCTCTATCGTTCCATATATGAATTACAAAAAACAGTGAAATTTGTCCAAGAGACAGGACTGCAGATATAGACAGACAATGCGTACGAAGAAGACGAAGAAGAGTTTTTAAAGGCCCAAGCTGAAATACTGGATTTAGAGTTTTTAAAGGCCCAAGCTGAAGTACTGGATTTAGAGTTTTTAACGCCGTAAGATACAATGCCGATTTAGGTTTCGTGGGGCCCTAAACTCCAGTACAGCATTTGGAGTTATATGGACAGAGAGAGGGTATTGCTCAATGTAACCCATTGGTGGGGCCCTGAACTGCAGTGCAGGGTTCAGAATTTGTGAGGGCTTAATGTAGCAGTATAGGGAGACAACTGGTGTTTTTTTATTCTACAAAATGGGCATTTCTCGCCTTACGAGGTTTTATTGTGAACGAGAAGGTCACGTGGTTTGAGGGTACCGTGGCTGAGAATTGTGTGAGAAAGCCTGAGCGATTTGAGTCTTCGTCTGAATGTGGACCGGTGTGGACGCTTTGTGTCATGTCTCCGTGGAGTATGTGGACGTTATATCTTTGTAGCATGAATGGACTCGCCACATGGCAGGGGTAACCTGCCGGCGGTCGGATGATCGTCATCATCATCATCATCATGTCAAATTTATCCAGGACTTGCTTGATGTCTGTACCAGTTGGTTGCTAACGTGAGGTTTTGTGCGAGCCTGAAAGAGAAGCATGGCTGGAGATAGTGCTTAGCTAATCCAGAAAAGATGGATGCACAATTTGGTATCCACGTGCACAAAGACAGCACCACCACACGGCCTGGCTTAACAAGTGCCCGCCCCTTTCAGTACAGTAACACAACGGCCCCAGTCTCCATACGTCTTCATTAAGCTGTACGAAGCTAGGGATCCACTTGTTACAAAGTTACGCTAGATGTTGTATGAGGCCCTAATATGAAACGCGTTTAACTTAAGCCTAAATATGGGATCTATCGTAGGTACTGAAATCTTGTCACTCCGAACCACTTTAGAAGATTGATACTGCCTGTAGCACTGCTACTGTAGATGGGGCCATGCCTGTCAGAACAGCTGCTCTTTCCGCTCCCAGAAACATCTAAACTCCAAGGATGTACACCTGCTTTTTCCATTCCCACAAACATCTAAACTCCAAGGAAGTACACCTGCTCTTTCCATTCCCAGAAACATCAAAACTCCAAGGACGACACGGCTGTGATTTTAGAAACTGTTGAAGTCCCAGCTGACACATACCTGCTGCCGAACTATCTACACTTCCTGAACAGGTAGTCAGTCAGTCAGTCATTTGCATGCCCCTTGCGGAACTTTGACTCCCTAACAGCCCTCCTGTAGACCTCTCGGTTGTGAGCAAGATGGACTTGCTGCTGATACATCCATTTGCAGATCATCAACGATATCTTGCAGCCATCTTCGCCTTGCTCTTCCTCTCTTTCTTTTTCCCCATTATGCACCCTTCCAAGTTAGTGGCAGTTTCATTTTACAAACGGAGCAAAGTACTGTAGTGTTCCGACTGACATACACAAAAAAAACACAAAAACATACGGGACAAAGCAGTAGGAACAGAATGGAAAGTATAAATTTTACACGTATAATATTATAACAGATAACAAACGGAAGGGGAGGTTACTACTGGTCTACATGTGAGGTAGAGAGAGTGTGTGTGTACAAATATTGTAATAATATTGTAATCTAATATTCCTGTGGGTTTTAAGAGCAATAAAGTCCAGTTGTCTTGTCTTGTCTCCTTCCTCGTATACCTTTGAGTGCTGTGGGTACAGATAGACGTCTTGGTAGGGCTTGGCAGTTTGCTTGATATAAAGAGATATTTAAGGTTTCTGTGAGTCCCTTTCTCCGTCTCAGGAGTGCCCGGCCTCTTATTTTGTTTCTTACGATTCTTAGTGTGAATGTTTTTTGTGGTGTACTGTCTGGTGGTAGTTGTGTAATGTGACTAAACCATTTGACTTGTTGTTTTCTGTGATATACTGTCTGGTGGTAGTTGTGTCACATGGTCAAACCATTTGACTTGTTGTTTTCTGTGGTGTACTGTCTGCTGGTAGTCGCGTAACAAAGCCAGACCAGTTCACTCACTGTCAGCTATAACAGGAACATAACCTGATTCCTAGAAATGTCATTATTTTCTAGTCTAAAACATAAATAAAAGCGAACGTGCCAGTACTGCTCGGGTACCTTGCTAGATGCTGTCATCATCATCATCAGGTGCCGTGCCGACTGGCGTTGGCTATTATGCTTCTCCACAGTACGCGATCCTTCATGCAGGCCATCAGTTCAGTTGGTGATCTCCTCTCACACCATCCCGTCAGACTGTCCAGTATCATTTCTCTTGGTCTTCCTCTTGATCTTCTTCCTTCTATTTTTCCTGTTGTTATAATATTTTCAATGCCCCCTCTTCTCATTGCATGTCCTATGAAAGTGCATTGTCTCTCTCTTATCTTTCTGACAAGATTTTTTGTCTCTCTAGCTCTTCTCATACATTCTTCATTAGTTATTTTTGCTGTCCAGGGGATTCGCAACATTCTTCTAATACAGTAGTAAAACATAAATAAAAGCGAACATGCCATTACTGCTCGGGTACCTTGCTAGATGCTGCAGTATTCTCTACAACAGCGAAGGCCACTGGCGAGCGTGTTTCGTTTAAGCCAGATCTGGGACAAGCCGAAAAGTCTGAAATAATACACTCTACATCTTGATATGAAAGCTTTATCACACTACGCCATCTGTTGCCAAGGTCTCCAATAACACACGTGCATAAATCAGGCCAGGTTAGGCCACCTATTGTCTGTGGCTGCTAGTAGCCACAGCTTTGGGGGGGGGGGGGCGGGGAAGAAGGGGGGGGGGGCGCGTCTCGGGAGAGTCACAATAAATGGGATGTAATCCTAAAGAGTAAAATCTTATGGTAGAACTAGAAAGCATTCTATAATGAGATTCTCTCCCTTTCGTATAATGTAAGCAATGCTACGATTGGCCCAGATCTGTCCAATCAATGAATACGACAATTTCAAACAGGCCCCTGTCCTCAATTCTTCTCCTTTAAAAATAAAGATAAAAAAAAAGTTCCTTCCAGCTCCATCTAAATATGTCTTTATTTCTATTGGTTACTTCTACTTGTTTGAAGTTAGGTGGAATCCGATTGGCTCATACTTTTTAATATCTCATCAACTGCCGACTTAAAAAAGAATCCTATTGGCTGATATTGATATCAGTATATGCAGCACTCGGAGCTTCATGAACAATTGTTCTGAAAACTTTACGGTGTCAGGAAAAATGGACTAACACAGATTTTGACCGTACCTTTAATACTCTTCTACTCCAAATTCATTATATATATATATATATATATATATATATATATATATATATAACTTGACAGAACTTTAATATCCAAGTCTTAAGACGAGTACTTTCTTCTTCTTCTTCTTCTTCTCCTATATTCTGGAACTAATAGCTACTGCTTTTTGCAGTCAATGCAGTGAAGATGAGGGATAGCATCATATCGGATTTTGAGAGGGTTACGGGGTTTTTTTTTCATCTCCGGGTGGAGCAGTACTTCTTTAGCAGACTCCACCACCAAAGAGGAATTTGGCGATTTCTGCCTCGTTAGTCAAGCCTTCTACTGGGGGTATCAACGGAGAGCTGTGGGAGGGTCTTGGTCAGCTGTGATTCATTAAACTTGGACGCTAGCATGTCAGCTATGATTCATTAACCTTGGACGCTAGCATGCCAGCTATGATTCATTAACCTTGGACGCTAGCATGTCAGCTATGATTCATTAACCTTGGACGCTAGCATGCCAGCTATGATTCATTAACCTTGGAGGCTAGTATGTCAGCTATGATTCATTAACCTTGGAGGCTAGCATGTCAGCTATGATTCATTAACCTTGGAGGCTAGCATGCCAGCTATGATTCATTAACCTTGGAGGCTAGCATGTCAGCTATGATTCATTAACCTTGGAGGCTAGTATGTCAGCTATGATTCATTAACCTTGGACGCTAGCATGTCAGCTATGGGGTCGCTGATTGCCAAACCGGGCAACGTAGTCATCCTTTTAGACTTCCCTAACGTGTTCACAAAGTATGTGTTCTATTAAAGTTCATTTTCTTGTGTAGGGATTTTCCTGTACCTGGCATGTGAGATTATAAAAATCATTACATTGTACGTACTTAGTGTACCTATAATCCGCTAAATGTGTACACCACAGACTGAATTCCAAACTTGCGTTATCTGAATGTTACTCAGACTAATTATTTATTTAGAAAAGGCGTATCAAGCCAAATGTTTGTTAACAAGCGGAAGTTGAGAGAGGGTAAAGACGGGCCTGGGGGCCCTGAAAAATGAAATATTCGTTTATACTTTAGAGAAATCGCTGGTATAAAGTATAAGTGTCATGTAGAAGTCCATGAAGTGTCATGTAAGGGTCCATGAAGTGTCATGTAGGAGTCAATGGAGTGTCATGTAGGATTCAATGAAGTGTCATGTAGGAGTCAATGAAGTGTCATGTAGGAGTCAATGAAGTGTCATGTAGGAGTCAATGAAGTGTCATGTAGGATTCAATGAAGTGTCAAGTAGGAGCCCATGAAGGGGCACATGGGAGTCTATGAAGTGTCATGTAGGAGCCCACGAAGGGGCACATGGGAGTCTATGAAGTGTCAAGTAGGAGCCCATGAAGGGGCACATGGGAGTCAATGAAGTGTCAAGTAGGAGCCCATGAAGGGGCACATGGGAGTCTATGAAGTGTCAAGTAGGAGCCCATGAATGGACACATGGGAGTCTATGAAGTGTCAAGTAGGAGCCCATGAAGAGGCACATGGGAGTCTATGACGTGAGTCCGTGAAATATCACGCGGGAGTCTATGAAGTGCCATGTAGGAGTCTATGAAGTGCCATGTAGGAGTCTATGAAGTGCCATGTAGGAGTCTATGAAGGGACATGTAGGGGTCTATGAAGGGACATGTAAGAGTCCATGAAGGAACATGTGGGAGTCTATGAAAGGACATGTAGGAGTCTATGAATGTTCAAGCAGCGTCATTTCTGATTTGGTCTCTTCTTGTTACATTGAGTACCCTCCTCACACATCTCACTCTGTTGTGATGGTTTCCTTTTCATTTTTTAGCTTTCAGTGTCCATGTTTGAAGTTGACAGCATAGAGTTGGGCGGAAGACTGTATCGTACAACGCTCTTTCTGTTTCAGTTGTGATGCATTTGTCTTTCAGCAAAAGGTATCATCCGGTCTGAACAAATATGACATCAATATTCTGCGAAACCAACGTCTTGCAGACCAATCAAAATAACTTTTACATTCTGTGAACCAGTCATAACTAAGCAGTGGTCAGCGGTGGGATATCCGTAATAGAAGGTTACAATGGTCTCTGTTTGAGCAGGTAAGATAGCCTTTTCAAAACTATAACCCAGTATTGTCGGCAGCTGAACCAACGAAACAAATTAACAGTGAAGAATATTTTCGACATTGACGCGAAGGTCATAACAAGCGCTTTCAACGTCTACTTGCCAGGAGCAGCCCACAGGCAACCCACTTCATTTCTCCTAAACCAGTCACAACCCAACCCCCCCCCACCCCACCACACACACAGAATCAACCAACAGCTGAGCCTGTCGCAACCGCAACTTCAACATTCGTAGGGAGCGGAGCCTGCCATAGCCTCTGTCATTAGTCAGCCGGACAACATCACAGAGTTAACTGTTTGCCACAGATAACCGCTAAACAGTTTAAGAACTATACATCCAAATTAGACTGCTTGTCACGAGGTCGAAATTGATTGCGAAAAAAAAGGTCTTTGAGAACATCAAATTTAGCTCGCTGGACGAGCAGTGCAGTTCACATGGATCGATTATTCACTTCTGTATTTGCAGGTAACATGAACCTTTAAAAACTATAACCGGGTCGTCCCGGCAGCTGAATCAACGAAACAAATATAATAACCCCGGCATGTTTACCCTGCGGAAGGGTCTCGCTTGACTGTTTGTCTCACATCTGAAGGCAAAATGTGGATTAATTTACCCCTGTCATGTCGTGTTCCAGATAGCTGTATCTGGGGATAAACTTAACGAGGGAGCCATATTCTGGAACATGTCTCGCATAATCCAATCATCATACGAGATCTAACGAGAACTGAAGCTACCCACGTGCATAAGATCAGTTCATGTAAATAACTCGTATATTCACCCATGAACGAGTGATATAATTTTAGCAAAGCAAAAGGATGTAAAGAAACATATATATGTAAGAAAAATGAATAGTTTTAGAATATTTTGTTATATTACATTGAGATGTAGAAGGATTCGAATAGTTTATTTTAATATATATGGTATAGAAGTTAACTATCACAACTATCGCTGTATCAGAGCAAGGGCTGAACAGACAGACAGACAGGCAGATAGATAGATAGATAGATAGATATAGATAGATAGATTAGATAGATAGATAGATAAACAAACTGACAGACAGACAGATAGATAGATAGATAGATAGATAGATAGATAGATAGATAGACAGACAGACAGGCAGACAGATAGATAGATAGATAGATAGATAGATAGATAGATAGATAGATAGATAGATATATAGATAGATAGATAGATAGATAAACAAACTGACAGACAGACAGACAGACAGACAGACAGACAGATAGATAGATAGATAGATAGATATAGATAGATAGATAGATAGATAGATAGATAGATAGATAGACAGACAGACAGACAAACAGACAGGCAGACAGATAGATAGATAGATAGATAGATAGATAGATAGATAGATAGACAGACAGACAGGCAGACAGATAGATAGATAGATAGATAGATAGATAGATAGATAGATAGATAGATAGATAGATAGATAGATTAGATAGATAGATAGATAAACAAACTGACAGACAGACAGACAGACAGACAGACAGACAGATAGATAGATAGATAGATAGATAGATAGATAGATAGATAGATAGATAGATAGATAGATAGACAGACAGACAGACAAACAGACAGGCAGACAGATAGATAGATAGATAGATAGATAGATAGATAGATAGATAGATAGATAGATAGATAGATATAGATAGATAAACAAACTGACAGACAGACAGACAGATAGATAGATAGATAGATAGATAGATAGATAGATAGATAGATAGATAGATAGATAGATAGATAGATAGATAGATAGATAGATAGATCATGACAGCCCTGAAGACAAGTGTATCAAAAATCCAAAGTCCACATAAACAACTTTCCACTAAACACACAGGAAATGATATGATGCTTATATTTAGCTTACAATTTGAATCTCCGAACATCGAAACAAAGCAACGAGTATACAGAGGAGTTGAAGTTCATACAATTCTTCTCAAACTCATGTTTTTGGACCACTGTAAGAAGACAGGTTGAATAGATTTCATTCTGTATCATTACTCATAATTCTCGAAATGAATATAACAGGTTTATATCTATTTGTTTCGCCCATAAACACACAGCCATGAGGAAGAAAAGCAAAACATGTACGCAGGACTCTAACAATGTGTCTCCTCCTATCTGACATTATACGTGAAGGATACAGTAGCAAGTCCCTATGTTGAGGACGTCAGGCGAAGATACAGCAGCAAGTCCCTTTGTTCAGGACGTCAGGCGAAGATACAGCAGCAAGTCCCTATGTTGAGGACGTCAGACGAAGATACAGTAGCAAGTCTATATTTTGAGGACGTCAGGCGAAGATACAGTAGCAAGTCCCTATGTTGAGGACGTCAGGCGAAGATACAGTAGCAAGTCCCTATGTTGAGGACGTCAGGCGAAGAATCAGTAGCAAGTCCCTATGTTGAGGACGTCAGGCGAAGATACAGTAGCAAGTCCCTATGTTGAGGACGTCAGGCGAAGATACAGTAGCAAGTCCCTATGTTGAGGACGCCAGGCGAAGATACAGTAGCACGTCCCTATTTTGAGGATGTCAGGCGAACATACAGCAGCAAGTCCGTATGTAGGGGACGATAGGTGAAGATACAGCAGCAAGTCCGTATGTAGGGGACGATAGGCGATGATACAGCAGGAAGTCCCTATGTAGGGGACGATAGGCGAAGATACAGCAGCAAGTCCCTATGTTGAGGACGATAGGCGAAGATACAGCAGCAAGTCCCTATGTTGAGGACGATAGGCGAAGATACACCAGCAAGTCCCTATGTAGGGGATGTTAGACGAAGCTACACCACCAACCAAGTCCCGATGTAGGGGACGATAGGCGAAGATTCATTAGCAAGTCCTTATGTAGGGGACGTCAAGCGGGAAAACAGCAGTCTCTATATAGGGGACGTCATGCGGGGAGACAGCATGAAGTAGTGGACTCTGGGGAAAGATTATTTATTTTGGTCACATGACCAAGCGGAAGTTGGAACCATGTATATAAGACCCATATATTCGTGGACCGAGGGGGGGGGATGGGTGTAGACAAGGGCAAGGATAAAGGGGTGGACTATGATTGATTGCATGACCAAAGGGTGAAGAATTTGGCGCGCAGGCCCGTCTGACATTCTGCCCTTTATCATGCGACTTTCTCCCTATTCCTGACACTCTGTCATCATTAGATAGCACAAATATGCTTTGTATATAAGAAACGTGATTAAGACTGAAATAACGAAACTGAAGTAACAAACTTGTTGTGTCTTACTTTTACTCAGGACATCTTTTTTAACTTATGAAAGCATTCTTCCCCCATTTTTAACACTTCTGAGATGATTTTTCTGACTTCGGACGGAAGAGTTCAGTTATATCTTCATATACAACGTAGGTCTGGGCTTCTTTTGGCAACATGTATTCTTATACCAACAAACTGAAATATGACGTAGGCAGCATATAACAGTATTCCTATAACAACAAACTGAAATATGACGTAGGCGGCATGTAACAGTATTCTTATACCAACAAACTGAAATATGACGTAGGCAGCATGTAACAGTATTCTTATACCAACAAACTGAAATATGACGTAGGCAGCATAACAACAGTATTCCTATACCAACAAACTGAAATATGATCTAGGCAACATAAAAACAGAATTCCTATAACTTCAAACTGAAATATGACGTAGGCAGCATGTAACAGTATTCCTTTGACAACAAACTGAAATATGACGTAGGCAGCATGTAACAGTATTCCTATAACAAGAAACTGAAATATGACGTAGGCAGCATGTAACAGTATTCCTATAAAAACAAACTGAAATATGACGTAGGCAGCATGTAAGAGTATTCCTATAACAACAAACTGAAATATGACGTAGGCAGCATGTAACAGTATTCCTATAACAACAAACCGAAATATGACGTAGGCAGCATGTAACAGTATTCCTATAACAACAAACCGAAATATGACGTAGGCAGCATGTAACAGTATTCCTATAAAAACAAACTGAAATATGACGTAGGCAGCATGTAAGAGTATTCCTATAACAACAAACTGAAATATGACGTAGGCAGCATGTAAGAGTATTCCTATACCAACCGTACTGAGGAGGTGGGGGGGGGGGGGGGAAAGGCACTATCCAGTCTGGGAACTAGTGACCCAGAGCTGACATGCTAGATCGTCACGGCAGGCGAATCAAAGCTGACCAAGATCCTGTCCCACCTTTCCGTTGGGTTGGTACCCCTCCCCCCACCCAAGGTAACAGGCCTCGCCTGGCTAACGAGGCAGGTATCGCCATAGTCCCTATGGTGGAGGAATCCGCTAAAGGTGTTAGCGCAGTGGATTAGTCACTCGCTCGCCGACCAGACGATCCACTTTCGATTTCCAATCAAGGCTCGCTGAAAGCTCCTTGGGTTCGCTCAGCCTCAAGGAAAAAAAACATGGGTACCAGGGTTAACGCTCTGGGAAAGAAGAGGAATGACTCCAGTAGCTACGGAGTTAGTGCTGATGGCACTTTCTGGTCAGCAGCAGAGGTTTGACCTTGACCAGTGGCGCTGGTTCACAACTCATACTTTGACCTTTAATGAAGTATTTCACACCTTCTGCTTTTTTGGCCCCATTGTGAGACTGGAAAATGAAAATTGCTGCCATAACACGCTTCACGCTTCAGGTTTTGGCTCAAGATCTTCACTGCATCGGCTGCACAGAACATCAGCTCGCAGTTCCAGGAAGAAGAAGGAGGAAGAAGAGGAGAAGAAGAAGACAAAGAAGAAGAAGAAGAAGAAATTCACTGACATAGTACTGCACCGGCAGCAGCAAATCATGTTATTACTCCAAAGTAATTTTTGTTGTTGTTGTTGTTACTATGTTGGACTGTCCCTTTTGGCCTCCATTTAACCTTCAATTATTTACACAGCGGACATGTGTACAGAGAAACACAAAAAAAAAAATATATATATAAATGGTAACGCTGTGATAACAAATGCACAGAGCAGCTGCTGTCCATGTGGCACATTTATTACTGAAAACAGAATTTAAACACGTGCGTTTTTTAACTTATGAAAGCATTCTTCCCCCATTTTTAACACTTCTGAGATGATTTTTCTGACTTCGGACGGAAGAGTTCAGTTATATCTTCATATACAACGTAGGTCTGGGCTTCTTTTGGCAACATGTCAGTATAACAGTATTCTTATACCAACAAACTGAAATATGACGTAGGCAGCATATAACAGTATTCCTATAACAACAAACTGAAATATGACGTAGGCAGCATGTAACAGTATTCTTATACCAACAAACTGAAATATGACGTAGGCAGCATAACAACAGTATTCCTATACCAACAAACTGAAATATGATCTAGGCAGCATAACAACAGTATTCCTATACCAACAAACTGAAATATGATCTAGGCAGCATAAAAACAGAATTCCTATAACTTCAAACTGAAATATGACGTAGGCAGCATGTAACAGTATTCCTTTGACAACAAACTGAAATATGACGTAGGCAGCATGTAAGAGTATTCCTATAACAACAAACTGAAATATGACGTAGGCAGCATGTAACAGTATTCCTATAAAAACAAACTGAAATATGACGTAGGCAGCATGTAAGAGTATTCCTATAACAACAAACTGAAATATGACGTAGGCAGCATGTAACAGTATTCCTATAACAACAAACCGAAATATGACGTAGGCAGCATGTAACAGTATTCCTATAACAACAAACCGAAATATGACGTAGGCAGCATGTAAGAGTATTCCTATAACAACAAACTGAAATATGACGTAGGCAGCATGTAAGAGTATTCCTATAACAACAAACTGAAATATGACGTAGGCAGCATGTAACAGTATTCCTATACCAACCGTACTGAGGAGGTGGGGGGGGAAGGGGGTTAGACGCTATCCAGTCTGGCAACTAGTGACCCAGAGCTGACATGCTAGATCGTTACGGCAGGCGAATCAAAGCTGACCAAGATGCTGTCCCACCTTTCCGTTGGGTTGGTACCCCTCCCCCCGCCCAAGGTAACAGGCCTCGCCTGGCTAACGAGGCAGGTATCGCCATAATCCCTATGGTGGAGGAATCCGCTAAAGGTGTTAGCGCAGTGGATTAGTCACTCGCTCGCCGACCAGACGATCCACTTTCGATTTCCAACCAAGGCTCGCTGAAAGCTCCTTGGGTTCGCTCAGCCTCAAGGAAAAAAAAATGGGTACCAGGGTTAACGCTCTGGGAAAGAAGAGGAATGACTCCACTAGCTACGGAGTTAGTGCTGATGGCACTTTCTGGTCAGCAGCAGAGGTTTGACCGTGAGCAGTGGCGCTGGTTCACAACTCATACTTTGACCTTTAATGAAGTATTTCACACCTTCTGCTTTTTTGGCCCCATTGTGAGACTGGAAAATGAAAATTGCTGCCATAACACGCTTCACGCTTCAGGTTTTGGCTCAAGATCTTCACTGCATCGGCTGCACAGAACATCAGCTCGCAGTTCCAGGAAGAAGAAGGAGGAAGAAGAGGAGAAGAAGAAGACAAAGAAGAAGATGAAGAAGAAGAAGAAGAAGAAGAAGAAGAAGAAGAAGAAGAAGAAGAAATTCACTGACATAGTACTGCACCGGCAGCAGCAAATCATGTTATTACTCTAAAGTCATTTTTGTTGTTGTTGTTGTTACTATGTTGGACTGTCCCTTTTGGCCTCCATTTAACCTTCAATAATTTACACAGCGGACATGTGTACAGAGAAACACAAAAAAAAAAAATATATATATATAAATGGTAACGCTGTGATAACAAATGCACAGAGCAGCTGCTGTCCATGTGGCACATTTATTACTGAAAACAGAATTTAAACACGTGCGTTTTCAATTTTTTGTTATCTTATGTGCAGAGTTTAGACCTTGTCGTATAATTTTTGTACAGATATCAAGATTTTAAAAAAAAATCTATTTATCGTTTGTTTTGTGCTATACCAGGCATTCTGGGATTTCGTGTAAGTCAGCGGTTACCAAAATGAGACCCTCTTGGAGTGCAGCGGGTATACACGGAGAGCTGTTGGGAAAACAGTTCTACTATCACGTGTGCTAGAAACAAAACGGCACCAATGTAACAGTACTTTAACAAGATTTTGGCAGAATTACTTCTTATTTTTTTTTCTTATTGCTGCAGAAATACACAGCTAGCAAGAACTTTACACGTGACTGTGGCTGATCTGAACAAGCTGAGAACCACTGAATTTAGTTGTCTAGTGTTTGTAGTTATAATATTGGGATTTTTACTTTTAGCTGCGTAACTTCATATCATGTTCTAGTTATCCACATAATGAAGGCGCACGTTCCCAGGCTCAGGACACTAGAACAATCATAACACTTTAGACGACACAGTCAGACTCACAGACACTAGAACAACAAACTGAAATATGACGTAGGCAGCATGTAAGAGTATTCCTATACCAACCGTACTGAGGAGGTGGGGGGGGGGGGGGGAAAGGCACTATCCAGTCTGGGAACTAGTGACCCAGAGCTGACATGCTAGATCGTCACGGCAGGCGAATCAAAGCTGACCAAGATCCTGTCCCACCTTTCCGTTGGGTTGGTACCCCTCCCCCACCCAAGGTAACAGGCCTCGCCTGGCTAACGAGGCAGGTATCGCCATAGTCCCTATGGTGGAGGAATCCGCTAAAGGTGTTAGCGCAGTGGATTAGTCACTCGCTCGCCGACCAGACGATCCACTTTCGATTTCCAATCAAGGCTCGCTGAAAGCTCCTTGGGTTCGCTCAGCCTCAAGGGAAAAAAAACATGGGTACCAGGGTTAACGCTCTGGGAAAGAAGAGGAATGACTCCAGTAGCTACGGAGTTAGTGCTGATGGCACTTTCTGGTCAGCAGCAGAGGTTTGACCTTGACCAGTGGCGCTGGTTCACAACTCATACTTTGACCTTTAATGAAGTATTTCACACCTTCTGCTTTTTTTGGCCCCATTGTGAGACTGGAAAATGAAAATTGCTGCCATAACACGCTTCACGCTTCAGGTTTTGGCTCAAGATCTTCACTGCATCGGCTGCACAGAACATCAGCTCGCAGTTCCAGGAAGAAGAAGGAGGAAGAAGAGGAGAAGAAGAAGACAAAGAAGAAGAAGAAGAAGAAATTCACTGACATAGTACTGCACCGGCAGCAGCAAATCATGTTATTACTCCAAAGTAATTTTTGTTGTTGTTGTTGTTACTATGTTGGACTGTCCCTTTTGGCCTCCATTTAACCTTCAATTATTTACACAGCGGACATGTGTACAGAGAAACACACATATTTTCCAATATGTGGTCATCAAAAAAAAATATATATATATAAATGGTAACGCTGTGATAACAAATGCACAGAGCAGCTGCTGTCCATGTGGCACATTTATTACTGAAAACAGAATTTAAACACGTGCGTTTTCAATTTTTTGTTATCTTATGTGCAGAGTTTAGAGCTTGTCGTATAATTTTTGTACAGATATAAAGATTTTTTTTAAAAAATCTATTTATCGTTTGTTTTGTGCTATACCAGGCATTCTGGGATTTCGTGTAAGTCAACGGTTACCAAAATGAGACCCTCTTGGAGTGCAGCGGGTATATACGGAGAGCTGTTGGGAAAACAGTTCTACTATCATGTGTGCTAGAAACAAAACGTCACCAATGTAACAGTACTTTAACAAGATTTTGGCAGAATTACTTCTTATTTTTTTTTCTTATTGCTGCAGAAATACACAGCTAGCAAGAACTTTACACGTGACTGTGGTTGATCTGAACAAGCTGAGAACCACTGAATTTAGTTGTCCAGTGTTTGTAATTATAATATTGGGATTTGGACTTTTAGATGTGTAACTTCATATCATGTTCTAGTTATCCACATAATGAAGGCGCACGTTCCCAGGCTCACAGACACTAGAACAATCATAACACTTTAGACGACACAATCAGACTCACAGACACTAGAACAATCATAACACTTTAGACGACACAATCAGACTCACAGACACTAGAACAATCATAACACTTTAGACGACACAATCAGACTCACAGACACTAGAACAATCATAACACTTTAGACGACACAAGCAGGCTCACAGACGACAGTGTTGACAATCATGGGAGTCAGCAGACTCGTTGGTGTAGTGACAGTTTTACAGAAGATTTATTAATGAAGAAAATGAGGATGACGTAAATGAAGATGAGGAAAACTACAGCCACACGGCAGTTACAAAACAGACACAACAACAGAACTTCCCGGGCAGGAACTCGTTTGCTACAATTGTAGCAATAAATCCACTACTTACAATTTACAGAAATTCCAAAGTGAACTCCACACTACACACAATACCACAAACTCGTAAAAGTTGAAAACCTCTGAGAAACTTTTGCCCTAAGAAGGACAAATAACTAAGAGCTCTCTACATCTAAGACACTGAGTGTTTGCCCTTAAAAAGGACAAATAACTAAGAACTATCTTCATCTACGGCACTAACTGCTTGTCTGAAAAAGGACAAATGAACAACTACGTTCTAACAAACACCAACATGCCTGTCTCAAAAAACTATCAACGTTCTACATTCTGCTTGACTGAACTCAACTGAAACTGCTACTGAAAAACCTTCAACTGGAAGACGGCAGAGGGGCCATCGGAATTAAGAGAGTTAACAAAAAAAAAGGTTTGAACGTAGCCTAGGAGACTGGAAAGTCTGAGAACCGCTGATGATAACTGTTGCTGTATACTCACCGGCCGGGTTATTTCTGAACATGTCAGGTTGCCTTGTTCTCAGGATACAGTTTACCAGAAAATGATGGCTAAAGAGCGGTGTATCAGAGCAGTAAAACTGTCATTCAGATGTTGTTGTTAGTTTGTCTTACTGCAGAGGAGATGTTAATTTGTCTTACTTTTAAGGGTGATTGTGTTGTTAGTTTGTCTTACTACAAAGGCAATGTTGTTAGTTTGTCTTAGTTTCAAGGGCTATGTTGTTCTTAGTTTGTCTGACCGCAAGGGCAATGCTGTTGTTAGTTTGTCTTACGGCAAGGGCAATGTTGTTAGTTATGTTGTTGTTAGTTTGTCTTACTTTCAAGGGCAATGTTGTTCTTAGTTTGTTTTACTTTAAAGGCGATGTTGTTGTTAGTTTGTCTTAATTTCAAGAGTGATGTTGTTGTTGTTAGTTTTTCCTTCAAGGGCGACGTTGCTAGCTTGTCGTACTTTCAAGGGCGATGTTGTTGTTAGTTTGTCTTACATTCAAGGGAGATGTTGTTGTTAGTTTGTCTTATCTTCAAGGGAGATGTTGTTAGTTTGTCTTACCTTCAAGGAAGATGTTGTTGTTAGTTTGTCTTACCTTCAAGGAAGATGTTGTTGTTAGTTTTTCTTACTGCAAGAGAGATGATGTTGTTAGTTCATCTTACTTTCAAGGGCGAGCAGGAGCGATCGACGAAGTAAAAATGTTAAGGGAAAACATAATGTCGGATTGGGAGTGGATGTAGCTGGAAGCCACCACTCCCTCTCCTCCTCCTCCTCTCAAAAAAGCAATACTCCCTGAAGACTTCATCGCAGTTGGGGACAGGGTAAGGGAATCGAGGCGAGACCGAACATGTTACTAAGAGAACCAACAGAAAGATTAGACAGGGTCTTGGCCACCTCTGAAAGCCATTTCTCTTGCTTATTCATCTTTTGTTTTCCTTCTCCAGACATTTAAAAGAGGATGTCTCTCTGTCCAAGAAGTTTGCTTCAGTGACATTGACAGAAGACTTGTTAATGA